>CM051235.1:422697150-423297150 GCA_027917425.1 Gastrophryne carolinensis
GGAGTTGACAGCAGCAGCAGCAGGAGCCCAAATATACACTGGAGTTGGCTTCAGGAGCCCAAAAAATTGGAATTGAATCACACCCTGGAAGTTGGCAGAAGTTGGCAGCAGCAGCAGCAGGAGCCCAAATATACACTGGAGTTGGCTTCAGGAGCCCAAAAATTGGATGAATCACACCCTGGAGTTGGCAGAAGTTGGCAGCAGCAGCAGCAGGAGCCCAAATATACACTGGAGTTGGCTTCAGGAGCCCAAAAATTGGATGAATCACACCCTGGAGTTGGCAGAAGTTGGCAGCAGCAGCAGCAGGAGCCCAAATATACACTGGAGTTGGCTTCAGGAGCCCAAAAATTGGATGAATCACACCCTGGAGTTGGCAGAAGTTGGCAGCAGCAGCAGCAGGAGCCCAAATATACACTGGAGTTGGCTTCAGGAGCCCAAAATGGATGAATCACCACCCTGGAGTTGGCAGGAGTTGACAGCAGCAGCAGCAGGAGCCCAAATATACACTGGAGTTGGCTTCAGGAGCCCAAAAATTGGATGAATCACACCCTGGAGTTGGCAGGAGTTGGCAGCAGCAGCAGCAGGAGCCCAAATATACACTGGAGTTGGCTTCAGGAGCCCAAAAATTGGATGAATCACACCCTGGAGTTGGCAGAAGTTGGCAGCAGCAGCAGCAGGAGCCCAAATATACACTGGAGTTGGCTTCAGGAGCCCAAAAATTGGATGAATCACACCCTGGAGTTGGGCAGAAGTTGGCAGCAGCAGCAGCAGGAGCCCAAATATACACTGGAGTTGGCTTCAGGAGCCCAAAAATTGGATGAATCACACCCTGGAGTTGGCAGGAGTTGACAGCAGCAGCAGCAGGAGCCCAAATATACACTGGAGTTGGCTTCAGGAGCCCAAAAATTGGATGAATCACACCCTGGAGTTGGCAGGAGTTGACAGCAGCAGCAGCAGGAGCCCAAATATACACTGGAGTTGGCTTCAGGAGCCCAAAAATTGATGAATCACACCCTGGAGTTGGCAGAAGTTGGCAGCAGCAGCAGCAGGAGCCCAAATATACACTGGAGTTGGCTTCAGGAGCCCAAAAATTGGATGAATCACACCCTGGAGTTGGCAGGAGTTGACAGCAGCAGCAGCAGGAGCCCAAATATACACTGGAGTTGGCTTCAGGAGCCCAAAAATTGGATGAATCACACCCTGGAGTTGGCAGGAGTTGACAGCAGCAGCAGCAGGAGCCCAAATATACACTGGAGTTGGCTTCAGGAGCCCAAAAATTGGATGAATCACACCCTGGAGTTGGCAGAAGTTGGCAGCAGCAGCAGCAGGAGCCCAAATATACACTGGAGTTGGCTTCAGGAGCCCAAAAATTGGATGAATCACACCCTGGAGTTGGCAGGAGTTGACAGTAGCAGCAGCAGGAGCCCAAATATACACTGGAGTTGGCTTCAGGAGCCCAAAAATTGGATGAATCACACCCTGGAGTTGGCAGGAGTTGGCAGCAGCAGCAGCAGGAGCCCAAATATACACTGGAGTTGGCTTCAGGAGCCCAAAAATTGGATGAATCACACCCTGGAGTTGGCAGAAGTTGGCAGCAGCAGCAGCAGGAGCCCAAATATACACTGGAGTTGGCTTCAGGAGCCCAAAAATTGGATGAATCACACCCTGGAGTTGGCAGAAGTTGGCAGCAGCAGCAGCAGGAGCCCAAATATACACTGAGTTGGCTTCAGGAGCCCAAAAATTGGATGAATCACACCCTGGAGTTGGCAGGAGTTGACAGCAGCAGCAGCAGGAGCCCAAAATATACACTGGAGTTGGCTTCAGGAGCCCAAAAATTGGATGAATCACACCCTGGAGTTGGCAGGAGTTGACAGCAGCAGCAGCAGGAGCCCAAATATACACTGGAGTTGGCTTCAGGAGCCCAAAAATTGGATGAATCACACCCTGGAGTTGGCAGAAGTTGGCAGCAGCAGCAGCAGGAGCCCAAATATACACTGGAGTTGGCTTCAGGAGCCCAAAAATGGATGAATCACACCCTGGAGTTGGCAGAAGTTGGCAGCAGCAGCAGCAGGAGCCCAAATATACACTGGAGTTGGCTTCAGGAGCCCAAAAATTGGATGAATCACACCCTGGAGTTGGCAGGAGTTGACAGCAGCAGCAGCAGGAGCCCAAATATACACTGGAGTTGGCTTCAGGAGCCCAAAAATTGGATGAATCACACCCTGGAGTTGGCAGGAGTTGACAGCAGCAGCAGCAGGAGCCCAAATATACACTGGAGTTGGCTTCAGGAGCCCAAAAATTGGATGAATCACACCCTGGAGTTGGCAGAAGTTGGCAGCAGCAGCAGCAGGAGCCCAAATATACACTGGAGTTGGCTTCAGGAGCCCAAAAATTGGATGAATCACACCCTGGAGTTGGCAGAAGTTGGCAGCAGCAGCAGCAGGAGCCCAAATATACACTGGAGTTGGCTTCAGGAGCCCAAAAATTGGATGAATCACACCCTGGAGTTGGCAGAAGTTGGCAGCAGCAGCAGCAGGAGCCCAAATATACACTGGAGTTGGCTTCAGGAGCCCAAAAATTGGATGAATCACACCCTGGAGTTGGCAGAAGTTGGCAGCAGCAGCAGCAGGAGCCCAAATATACACTGGAGTTGGCTTCAGGAGCCCAAAAATTGGATGAATCACACCCTGGAGTTGGCAGGAGTTGACAGTAGCAGCAGCAGGAGCCCAAATATACACTGGAGTTGGCTTCAGGAGCCCAAAAATTGGATGAATCACACCCTGGAGTTGGCAGGAGTTGGCAGCAGCAGCAGCAGGAGCCCAAATATATACTGGAGTTGGCTTCAGGAGCCCAAAAATTGGATGAATCACACCCTGGAGTTGGCAGAAGTTGGCAGCAGCAGCAGCAGGAGCCCAAATATACACTGGAGTTGGCTTCAGGAGCCCAAAAATTGGATGAATCACACCCTGGAGTTGGCAGAAGTTGGCAGCAGCAGCAGCAGGAGCCCAAATATACACTGGAGTTGGCTTCAGGAGCCCAAAAATTGGATGAATCACACCCTGGAGTTGGCAGGAGTTGACAGCAGCAGCAGCAGGAGCCCACATATACACTGGAGTTGGCTTCAGGAGCCCAAAATTGGATGAATCACACCCTGGAGTTGGCAGGAGTTGACAGCAGCAGCAGCAGGAGCCCAAATATACACTGGAGTTGGCTTCAGGAGCCCAAAAATTGGATGAATCACACCCTGGAGTTGGCAGAAGTTGGCAGCAGCAGCAGCAGCAGGAGCCCAAATATACACTGGAGTTGGCTTCAGGAGCCCAAAAATTGGATGAATCACACCCTGGAGTTGGCAGGAGTTGGCAGCAGCAGCAGCAGGAGCCCAAATATACACTGGAGTTGGCTTCAGGAGCCCAAAAATTGGATGAATCACACCCTGGAGTTGGCAGAAGTTGGCAGCAGCAGCAGCAGGAGCCCAAATATACACTGGAGTTGGCTTCAGGAGCCCAAAAATTGGATGAATCACACCCTGGAGTTGGCAGGAGTTGACAGCAGCAGCAGCAGGAGCCCAAATATACACTGGAGTTGGCTTCAGGAGCCCAAAAATTGGATGAATCACACCCTGGAGTTGGCAGGAGTTGACAGCAGCAGCAGCAGGAGCCCAAATATACACTGGAGTTGGCTTCAGGAGCCCAAAAATTGGATGAATCACACCCTGGAGTTGGCAGAAGTTGGCAGCAGCAGCAGCAGGAGCCCAAATATACACTGGAGTTGGCTTCAGGAGCCCAAAAATTGGATGAATCACACCCTGGAGTTGGCAGAAGTTGGCAGCAGCAGCAGCAGGAGCCCAAATATACACTGGAGTTGGCTTCAGGAGCCCAAAAATTGGATGAATCACACCCTGGAGTTGGCAGAAGTTGGCAGCAGCAGCAGCAGGAGCCCAAATATACACTGGAGTTGGCTTCAGGAGCCCAAAAATTGGATGAATCACACCCTGGAGTTGGCAGAAGTTGGCAGCAGCAGCAGCAGGAGCCCAAATATACACTGGAGTTGGCTTCAGGAGCCCAAAAATTGGATGAATCACACCCTGGAGTTGGCAGGAGTTGACAGTAGCAGCAGCAGGAGCCCAAATATACACTGGAGTTGGCTTCAGGAGCCCAAAAATTGGATGAATCACACCCTGGAGTTGGCAGAAGTTGGCAGCAGCAGGAGCCCAAATATACACTGGAGTTGGCTTCAGGAGCCCAAAAATTGGATGAATCACACCCTGGAGTTGGCAGAAGTTGGCAGCAGCAGCAGCAGGAGCCCAAATATACACTGGAGTTGGCTTCAGGAGCCCAAAAATTGGATGAATCACACCCTGGAGTTGGCAGGAGTTGACAGTAGCAGCAGCAGGAGCCCAAATATACACTGGAGTTGGCTTCAGGAGCCCAAACATTGGATGAATCACACCCTGGAGTTGGCAGAAGTTGGCAGCAGCAGCAGCAGGAGCCCAAATATACACTGGAGTTGGCTTCAGGAGCCCAAAAATTGGATGAATCACACCCTGGAGTTGGCAGAAGTTGGCAGCAGCAGCAGCAGGAGCCCAAATATACACTGGAGTTGGCTTCAGGAGCCCAAAAATTGGATGAATCACACCCTGGAGTTGGCAGGAGTTGACAGTAGCAGCAGAAGGAGCCCAAATATACACTGGAGTTGGCTTCAGGAGCCCAAAAATTGGATGAATCACAGCCTGGAGTTGGCAGGAGTTGACAGTAGCAGCAGCAGGAGCCCAAATATACACTGGAGTTGGCTTCAGGAGCCCAAAAATTGGATGAATCACACCCTGGAGTTGGCAGGAGTTGACAGTAGCAGCAGCAGGAGCCCAAAAAATGGCCTAAAGACATAAATATGTTTTGCACCATTTGGAAAGTGTAAAACGTGGCACCATGCTGAATCTAGTCGCATGCATCAGGCATTGGTGGGTGGAAATCCTGGCTGATCCATCCCTGATTCATTTTGACAAAGGTGAGTCTCTCCACATTTTTAGTTGACAGACGAGTTCTCCTCGCCGTAACTATGGCCCCCGCCGCACTAAACACCCGCTCAGATGGCACGCTACTTGCCGGGCAGGACAGCTTTTCCAGGGCAAACTCTGCTAGTTGCTGCCACAAATCAAGTTTGGCTGCCCAGAAGTCCAGCGGATCCTCAAGGTGTGTTGGCATGGTCATGTCAAAGTATGACATGACCTGCTGGTTCAGGTCCTGCTCCAGGTCTTCCTGCTGCTCATGAGTAGCCTCACTATGCGGGTGTAGAAAGCTACTCATTAGCGACTGAAGACTGAGGCTGCTGCTGCTGATGGAGCTTCTGCTGCTGCTGCTGCCAACCCCCCCAGCGGCCATGGCAGTGGAAGGTGAGCGCAGAGGTCCCCTCGAGTCAGACCTGCGAGAGTATGGACCATGGCGCAGATAGGCATCGGCCAACTGCCTACGTAGAATGTCTTTGTAGTAGTTGAGTTTGTCCTCCCTCTCGGTGGGTTTAAAAAATGCCCCCATTTTGTGCCGGAAGCGAGGGTCCAATAAGGTGGACAGCCAGAAGTCATCCCGCCGACAGATGGAAACAATTCTGGGGTCACTACGCAAGCACGTGAGCATGCTTCGTGCCATTTGCGCAAGTGACTCGGATGGACTACCTGTCTCCATCTCCACTGCATACTGCCACGGTGTGCCCGGGTCCTCTGTCTCTCCTTCCTCAAAAACCTCTAGCTCCTCTGGCTGCTCCTGCTCCTCCTCTCCTGTCCGCTGACTAGATAAACCAGCCATTTCGCCAAGCCTAAACTGTGTTTCGCTGGGCAACTCCTCCTCCTCCTCTTCCTCCTCCTCCTCCTCCAGTTCAGCTCCAAGGGGGTTCATGTGGCCGTAAGATGTAAACGCCATGTCTCCAGTGCCCTGACCAGCCATGGTTTCCAACATGTGCTGTAGTACATGAAGCAGTGGAATCACGTCGTTCATCCCGTAATCCTGCCGACTGACAAATAAAGTGGCTTCCTCAAAGGGCCTGAGCAAACGGCAGGTGTCACGTATGAGCTGCCACTGGTTGACATTGAAGTTACACAGGGGAGTCCCCCTATCTGCTTGGATCATCAGGAAATCCGTGATGGCTTTTCTCTGTTCATATAATCGGTCCAACATGTGAAGGGTGGAATTCCAACGGGTGGAAACATCGCAAATCAGACTATGTTGGGGGATACCATTCTGACGCTGTAGCTCAAGAAGGGTGTGTTTGGCAGTGTAGGAGTGGCTGAAGTGCATGCAAAGTTTCCGTGAAGTTGTTAGGATGTCCTGCAGATGGGGGGAACACTTCAGAAACCGCTTGACAACCAGATTGAAGACGTGAGCCATGCAGGGGGCATGGGTCAGGCTTCCTTGGCGCAGCGCAGACAAAATGTTCTTCCCATTGTCGGTAACCATGATTCCCATTTTAAGTTTTCTCGGAGTAAGCCATGTTTGGATTTCCTGATGAATACATTTAAGCAGTTCCTCCCCTGTGTGACTCCGTTCGCCAAGACAAACCATGTGAAGCACTGCGTGACACCTCCGTGCCCTGCACACATGGTAGACTGGAGGGGCACTGAGACTTGAGCCTACAGTGGAGGGTGAGGAGATGGCGGAGGATGAGGAGGCCGAGTCGCACGGTGTCACAGGCCCAATGGGCAGAGAGCGCGGAGGCCGAAGCGGCGTGACCTGTCCAAGTTGCTGCTGCAAAGGGACCACATTCACCCAGTGGGCCGTAAACGACATGTACTGCCCCTGACCGTAGTTACAGCTCCAGATGTCGGCGCTGCCATGTATTTTGCTACACACCGACAGGCTCAAGGACTGGCCCACCTTCTGTTCAACAAAAGTGTGCAGCGCTGGTACTGCCTTCTTGGCAAAGAAATGACGGCTTGGGACTCTCCACCTCGGCTCGGCACAAGCCATCAGTTCTCTGAAAGGTGCAGATTCCACCACCTGAAAAGGGAGCGACTGCAGCACCAGCAACTTGGACAGGAGCACATTCAGCTTCTGCGCCGTAGGATGAGTGGGCGCATACTGCTGTCTCTTGGACATGGCTTCGCTGATGGATTGCTGGCGGGATGCATGACTTGGAGGAGGAGGAGCAGGAGCGACAGAGGATGGGTATGACGCACAGCTGCCTTCGGCTGAGGTGCTGGAGCCTTGGCTGGCAGAAATTGGGAGCTCACTTGGTGAGGAAGCAGACTGGACCACCCCTTGGGAGCCTCGGTTCTCCCAGGTCGTTTTATGGTGACGCATCATATGTTGACGCAGGGCCGTGGTGCCAACATTTGGACCCTGGCCACGCTTCACCTTTTGCCTACATATCTTGCATGTGGCCATGTTACCCTCCTGCGGATGCCTCAGGAAAAACTGCCACACTGCCGAGTAGCTACTTTTCCCACCCCCTGGCCTCACTGATTCACTGCTGCTGTTGCCAACTCCAGGAACCCCTGCTCCACTACCTCCCGATAAGGTAGACTGCCGCACAGCAGGTGCTCTACCCCGGCCCCGGCCCCGGCCGGCTCCAGCCTTTGGAATTGTGCCCCCATGCTGACTGCTACCACCTTGCTGCCTCAGCTGCTGACTCCGGGGCAACCTGCACCCCTCTTCTCCTGATGATGACGATGAAGCCCCTTCATCACCCGGCTCCCAAGTGCGATCGGCTTCATCGTCATCATCATCATCATCACCGGGTTGTGGCTGTACGTCACTGATGTTCGTGGATTCGTCAACAGTGTCTGGCGCAGGAGCTGGAACGCTCGCAGCACCCACGACACTGTCCACATCACTATTTGTCTGCCTAGCTAAAGAAGCCACCTCCATTTCTTGGCTGGGCAGTAGCTGCTGACTGTCCTCTATCTGATGGTCCTCCTCACTAAAGAGTGGAGCTGAACCCAAAGCATAGGATACGTCGCTGGGGGAGGGAACGGCGTAGGCCAGAGGCAATGGGAGGACAGGGACTGCTCTCGGGGCATGCCAACTCAGGGTTGTGTCAGAGGAACCTACCGACCCTAGACTGGGGGTCTCAGACGTAAGTTGTGATGATGTTGTTGATGAGCGCGTCAACCAATCTACCACGGCAGATGCGTTACTGGTGGAGACCCGACCGCTAGCAGATACTGGCAGATTAGGTCTCTCAGCGTGACTCCTGCTGCTACTGGCCCCCAGTCTGATGCGAGCTCTGCCTGCGGAATCTTGGCCTCTGCCACTCCTCTTTTCACTTCCAGGCACTTGTCTGCCCGACATAGTCTAACTGGCGTGGTAGTAGGTGATATTTAAAAAAACCCCGGGCAGCGGTGGGTCTATATGAAACAGAATATAATGCACACCAAAAGTGAGCAGTAACACTCAGCCTCCAACAGGCCTGCTTAGTGTAAATAAGAGAGCTGCTTAGTGTAAATAAAGAGGGGTATGCTATGTTACAGAATGGGATGCCTCAACAGAAGTGCACCTGGCAGGCAGCAGTAAGCCTATGCCCAGCAAAAGTGTCTTATAATATAAATATAATAAGAGCAAATGCTTATATGGTCTTAAACAGAGGCTGCTTTAGTCACAGAATGGGATGCCCCGGGCAGGAATTGAGCTGGCAGGGTACAGTAGTGCTTTGGCCAGCAAAAGTGTCTTTATCAGGCCTAATTTCAAATATGATAAGAGCAAATGCTTATATGGTCTTAAACAGAGGCTGCTTTAGTCACAGAATGGGATGCCCCGGGCAGGAATCGAGCTGGCAGGGTACAGTAGTGCTTTGGCCAGCAAAAGTGTCTTTATCAGGCCTAATTTCAAATATGATAAGAGCAAATGCTTATATGGTCTTAAACAGAGGCTGCTTTAGTCACAGAATGGGATGCCCCGGGCAGGAATCGAGCTGGCAGGGTACAGTAGTGCTTTGGCCAGCAAAAGTGTCTTTATCAGGCCTAATTTCAAAATGATAAGAGCAAATGCTTATATGGTCTTAAACAGAGGCTGCTTTAGTCACAGAATGGGATGCCCCGGGCAGGAATCGAGCTGGCAGGGTACAGTAGTGCTTTGGCCAGCAAAAGTGTCTTTATCAGGCCTAATTTCAAATATGATAAGAGCAAATGCTTATATGGTCTTAAACAGAGGCTGCTTTAGTCACAGAATGGGATGCCCCGGGCAGGAATCGAGCTGGCAGGGTACAGTAGTGCTTTGGCCAGCAAAAGTGTCTTTATCAGGCCTAATTTCAAATATGATAAGAGCAAATGCTTATATGGTCTTAAACAGAGGCTGCTGTAGTCACAGAATGGGATGCCCCGGGCAGGAATCGAGCTGGCAGGGTACAGTAGTGCTTTGGCCAGCAAAAGTGTCTTTATCAGGCCTAATTTCAAATATGATAAGAGCAAATGCTTATATGGTCTTAAACAGAGGCTGCTTTAGTCACAGAATGGGATGCCCCGGGCAGGAATCGAGCTGGCAGGGTACAGTAGTGCTTTGGCCAGCAAAAGTGTCTTTATCAGGCCTAATTTCAAATATGATAAGAGCAAATGCTTATATGGTCTTAAACAGAGGCTGCTGTAGTCACAGAATGGGATGCCCCGGGCAGGAATCGAGCTGGCAGGGTACAGTAGTGCTTTGGCCAGCAAAAGTGTCTTTATCAGGCCTAATTTCAAATATGATAAGAGCAAATGCTTATATGGTCTTAAACAGAGGCTGCTTTAGTCACAGAATGGGATGCCCCGGGCAGGAATCGAGCTGGCAGGGTACAGTAGTGCTTTGGCCAGCAAAAGTGTCTTTATCAGGCCTAATTTCAAATATGATAAGAGCAAATGCTTATATGGTCTTAAACAGAGGCTGCTTTAGTCACAGAATGGGATGCCCCGGGCAGGAATCGAGCTGGCAGGGTACAGTAGTGCTTTGGCCAGCAAAAGTGTCTTTATCAGGCCTAATTTCAAATATGATAAGAGCAAATGCTTATATGGTCTTAAACAGAGGCTGCTTTAGTCACAGAATGGGATGCCCCGGGCAGGAATCGAGCTGGCAGGGTACAGTAGTGCTTTGGCCAGCAAAAGTGTCTTTATCAGGCCTAATTTCAAATATGATAAGAGCAAATGCTTATATGGTCTTAAACAGAGGCTGCTTTAGTCACAGAATGGGATGCCCCGGGCAGGAATCGAGCTGGCAGGGTCCAGTAGTGCTTTGGCCAGCAAAAGTGTCTTTATCAGGCCTAATTTCAAATATGATAAGAGCAAATGCTTATATGGTCTTAAACAGAGGCTGCTTTAGTCACAGAATGGGATGCCCCGGGCAGGAATCGAGCTGGCAGGGTACAGTAGTGCTTTGGCCAGCAAAAGTGTCTTTATCAGGCCTAATTTCAAATATGATAAGAGCAAATGCTTATATGGTCTTAAACAGAGGCTGCTGTAGTCACAGAATGGGATGCCCCGGGCAGGAATCGAGCTGGCAGGGTACAGTAGTGCTTTGGCCAGCAAAAGTGTCTTTATCAGGCCTAATTTCAAATATGATAAGAGCAAATGCTTATATGGTCTTAAACAGAGGCTGCTTTAGTCACAGAATGGGATGCCCCGGGCAGGAATCGAGCTGGCAGGGTACAGTAGTGCTTTGGCCAGCAAAAGTGTCTTTATCAGGCCTAATTTCAAATATGATAAGAGCAAATGCTTATATGGTCTTAAACAGAGGCTGCTTTAGTCACAGAATGGGATGCCCCGGGCAGGAATCGAGCTGGCAGGGTACAGTAGTGCTTTGGCCAGCAAAAGTGTCTTTATCAGGCCTAATTTCAAATATGATAAGAGCAAATGCTTATATGGTCTTAAACAGAGGCTGCTTTAGTCACAGAATGGGATGCCCCGGGCAGGAATCGAGCTGGCAGGGTACAGTAGTGCTTTGGCCAGCAAAAGTGTCTTTATCAGGCCTAATTTCAAATATGATAAGAGCAAATGCTTATATGGTCTTAAACAGAGGCTGCTTTAGTCACAGAATGGGATGCCCCGGGCAGGAATCGAGCTGGCAGGGTACAGTAGTGCTTTGGCCAGCAAAAGTGTCTTTATCAGGCTAATTTCAAATATGATAAGAGCAAATGCTTATATGGTCTTAAACAGAGGCTGCTTTAGTCACAGAATGGGATGCCCCGGGCAGGAATCGAGCTGGCAGGGTACAGTAGTGCTTTGGCCAGCAAAAGTGTCTTTATCAGGCCTAATTTCAAATATGATAAGAGCAAATGCTTATATGGTCTTAAACAGAGGCTGCTTTAGTCACAGAATGGGATGCCCCGGGCAGGAATCGAGCTGGCAGGGTACAGTAGTGCTTTGGCCAGCAAAAGTGTCTTTATCAGGCCTAATTTCAAATATGATAAGAGCAAATGCTTATATGGTCTTAAACAGAGGCTGCTTTAGTCACAGAATGGGATGCCCCGGGCAGGAATCGAGCTGGCAGGGTACAGTAGTGCTTTGGCCAGCAAAAGTGTCTTTATCAGGCCTAATTTCAAATATGATAAGAGCAAATGCTTATATGGTCTTAAACAGAGGCTGCTGTAGTCACAGAATGGGATGCCCCGGGCAGGAATCGAGCTGGCAGGGTACAGTAGTGCTTTGGCCAGCAAAAGTGTCTTTATCAGGCCTAATTTCAAATATGATAAGAGCAAATGCTTATATGGTCTTAAACAGAGGCTGCTTTAGTCACAGAATGGGATGCCCCGGGCAGGAATCGAGCTGGCAGGGTACAGTAGTGCTTTGGCCAGCAAAAGTGTCTTTATCAGGCCTAATTTCAAATATGATAAGAGCAAATGCTTATATGGTCTTAAACAGAGGCTGCTGTAGTCACAGAATGGGATGCCCCGGGCAGGAATCGAGCTGGCAGGGTACAGTAGTGCTTTGGCCAGCAAAAGTGTCTTTATCAGGCCTAATTTCAAATATGATAAGAGCAAATGCTTATATGGTCTTAAACAGAGGCTGCTTTAGTCACAGAATGGGATGCCCCGGGCAGGAATCGAGCTGGCAGGGTCCAGTAGTGCTTTGGCCAGCAAAAGTGTCTTTATCAGGCCTAATTTCAAATATGATAAGAGCAAATGCTTATATGGTCTTAAACAGAGGCTGCTTTAGTCACAGAATGGGATGCCCCGGGCAGGAATCGAGCTGGCAGGGTACAGTAGTGCTTTGGCCAGCAAAAGTGTCTTTATCAGGCCTAATTTCAAATATGATAAGAGCAAATGCTTATATGGTCTTAAACAGAGGCTGCTTTAGTCACAGAATGGGATGCCCCGGGCAGGAATCGAGCTGGCAGGGTACAGTAGTGCTTTGGCCAGCAAAAGTGTCTTTATCAGGCCTAATTTCAAATATGATAAGAGCAAATGCTTATATGGTCTTAAACAGAGGCTGCTTTAGTCACAGAATGGGATGCCCCGGGCAGGAATCGAGCTGGCAGGGTCCAGTAGTGCTTTGGCCAGCAAAAGTGTCTTTATCAGGCCTAATTTCAAATATGATAAGAGCAAATGCTTATATGGTCTTAAACAGAGGCTGCTTTAGTCACAGAATGGGATGCCCCGGGCAGGAATCGAGCTGGCAGGGTACAGTAGTGCTTTGGCCAGCAAAAGTGTCTTTATCAGGCCTAATTTCAAATATGATAAGAGCAAATGCTTATATGGTCTTAAACAGAGGCTGCTTTAGTCACAGAATGGGATGCCCCGGGCAGGAATCGAGCTGGCAGGGTACAGTAGTGCTTTGGCCAGCAAAAGTGTCTTTATCAGGCCTAATTTCAAATATGATAAGAGCAAATGCTTATATGGTCTTAAACAGAGGCTGCTTTAGTCACAGAATGGGATGCCCCGGGCAGGAATCGAGCTGGCAGGGTACAGTAGTGCTTTGGCCAGCAAAAGTGTCTTTATCAGGCCTAATTTCAAATATGATAAGAGCAAATGCTTATATGGTCTTAAACAGAGGCTGCTTTAGTCACAGAATGGGATGCCCCGGGCAGGAATCGAGCTGGCAGGGTACAGTAGTGCTTTGGCCAGCAAAAGTGTCTTTATCAGGCCTAATTTCAAATATGATAAGAGCAAATGCTTATATGGTCTTAAACAGAGGCTGCTTTAGTCACAGAATGGGATGCCCCGGGCAGGAATCGAGCTGGCAGGGTACAGTAGTGCTTTGGCCAGCAAAAGTGTCTTTATCAGGCCTAATTTCAAATATGATAAGAGCAAATGCTTATATGGTCTTAAACAGAGGCTGCTGTAGTCACAGAATGGGATGCCCCGGGCAGGAATCGAGCTGGCAGGGTACAGTAGTGCTTTGGCCAGCAAAAGTGTCTTTATCAGGCCTAATTTCAAATATGATAAGAGCAAATGCTTATATGGTCTTAAACAGAGGCTGCTTTAGTCACAGAATGGGATGCCCCGGGCAGGAATCGAGCTGGCAGGGTACAGTAGTGCTTTGGCCAGCAAAAGTGTCTTTATCAGGCCTAATTTCAAATATGATAAGAGCAAATGCTTATATGGTCTTAAACAGAGGCTGCTGTAGTCACAGAATGGGATGCCCCGGGCAGGAATCGAGCTGGCAGGGTACAGTAGTGCTTTGGCCAGCAAAAGTGTCTTTATCAGGCCTAATTTCAAATATGATAAGAGCAAATGCTTATATGGTCTTAAACAGAGGCTGCTTTAGTCACAGAATGGGATGCCCCGGGCAGGAATCGAGCTGGCAGGGTACAGTAGTGCTTTGGCCAGCAAAAGTGTCTTTATCAGGCTAATTTCAAATATGATAAGAGCAAATGCTTATATGGTCTTAAACAGAGGCTGCTTTAGTCACAGAATGGGATGCCCCGGGCAGGAATCGAGCTGGCAGGGTACAGTAGTGCTTTGGCCAGCAAAAGTGTCTTTATCAGGCCTAATTTAAAATATGATAAGAGCAAATGCTTATATGGTCTTAAACAGAGGCTGCTGTAGTCACAGAATGGGATGCCCCGGGCAGGAATCGAGCTGGCAGGGTACAGTAGTGCTTTGGCCAGCAAAAGTGTCTTTATCAGGCCTAATTTCAAATATGATAAGAGCAAATGCTTATATGGTCTTAAACAGAGGCTGCTTTAGTCACAGAATGGGATGCCCCGGGCAGGAATCGAGCTGGCAGGGTACAGTAGTGCTTTGGCCAGCAAAAGTGTCTTTATCAGGCCTAATTTCAAATATGATAAGAGCAAATGCTTATATGGTCTTAAACAGAGGCTGCTTTAGTCACAGAATGGGATGCCCCGGGCAGGAATCGAGCTGGCAGGGTACAGTAGTGCTTTGGCCAGCAAAAGTGTCTTTATCAGGCCTAATTTCAAATATGATAAGAGCAAATGCTTATATGGTCTTAAACAGAGGCTGCTTTAGTCACAGAATGGGATGCCTCACAGCAGACTTAAGATCAGTTCAGTATATATGCACAGTTAGTTACTATAAGCAGCCTGAAAACGCTAACAAAGGCTGGATGAAAAAAAAAAATCTCCCTGTCAGCCAGCTCCGTTTTTCCTACCTTTCCCTGGCTTTCTGTCTGTCTCCTGTCTGTCTCCTGCCTGTCTCCTGCCTGTCTCCAGCCTGTCCCTGTCTGTCCCTGTCTCCAGCCTGTCTAACTGCCTCAGCTACACAGCGTTCTGTCTGTCTGTCACGAATGCAATAGAGAAATGAGGAAAAGCAAGATGGCCGCCGTTAAATACCGCTGTGTGACGTCACCGGGCTTGCTGGCTGCTGATAGGCTGCATGTGACTGCCCCAGCTTGCACTGGCGCGGGATACATGTCCAGACATGTCCCGCCCGCCATCTTAGAATGCCTGTAATGTAAATGAATGGATGTTAAAGGAAAACTTCGAGTGATCGAATCGCGGGGAAATTCGGATTCGATCCGAATCGAATTTTTCCTGAAATTCGGATCGAATCCGGGTTCGTCCGGATCGATTCGCTCATCCCTATTCAGTACCGCGGAACAAAATTATGATGTTGGCAATAGGGAACTATTAGCTATTAAACTGGCATTTGATGAATGGCGACACTGGTTGGAGGGTTCATTACATCCTATAACTGTGTATACTGATCATAAAAATCTCGAATACATAGGTTCTGCCAAGAGGCTGAACTCTCGTCAGGCACGTTGGGCATTATTTTTCTCGTGTTTCAATTTTATTATTACTTTCAAGCCGGGTGTAAAAAATACTAAAGCTGATGCTCTATCTCGCATGTTCGGTGAATGTAAGGATCGGGGTGATTCTGGTGAACCAATTTTACCCACAGGTTGTGTGGTGGGGGCGTTACTTCCTGATCTCTCCAATACCTTGGCGCCGTTTCAAGATGAATCTCCTAGTGATGTACCCTTGGGGTGCCAGTTTGTTCCGCCGCACCTGCGTTCGGATGTAATTCGCGAATTTCACGATGCCAAAACTGCTGGTCATTTGGGTAACCGTAAGACGTTTATGCTTGCCCGTCGTCATGTATGGTGGCCTACCATGAGACGCGATATCACTGCCTTTATCGACGCTTGTGCTATTTGTGCTCGAAGTAAAGGAGTTCACAAGGCTCCTAGTGGCAGTTTGGTTCCTCTTGAAATTCCTGCTGAGCCATGGACCCATATTTCTATGGATTTTATTGTAGATTTGCCTCTCTCACATGGTAATACTGTCATTTGGGTGGTCGTAGATCGTTTCAGTAAGATGGCACATTTCGTTCCTTTGGCCAAACTTCCTTCTGCACCTGAGCTTTCGCGGCTGTTTACTTCACATATTTTTCGTATTCATGGTATTCCGTCCAATATAGTCTCTGATCGGGGTGTTCAATTTACTTCCCGTTTTTGGAAACACTTCTGTTCGCGGTTGGGAATACAGATCTCTCTTTCTTCTGCCTACCATCCCCAGACTAATGGGCAGACAGAAAGAACTAATCAAACTTTGGAACAATACTTAAGGTGTTATGTTTCTGATGCCCAAGAACAATGGGCGGAATTTATTGATTTCGCCGAGTTTGCTTACAATAACGCGCCTAGTGAGAGTACCAAGGTATCTCCTTTTTATTGTAACTTAGGGAAAAATCCTAGAGCTTCTTCCCTTTCAGGGTCACCTTCCAATCTGCCGGCGTTGGAGGGGTGGCTTCAAGAACGGAAGAATATCTGGACACACGTTCAGGAGATTCTTAAGACCACTGGTTTGAGGTATAAGAAATTTGCCGACCGCCGCAGATCACAGGAACCTACTCTTCGAGTAGGCGATCTAGTTTGGGTCTCCACTAAAAATATTGCGCTCCGTCAGCCATCTAGCAAATTAGGTCCAAAATTTATTGGTCCTTTTCCAATCGTCAAGAAGTTGAATAATGTGTCTTTTAAAGTTCAACTCCCGCCAACTATGAAAATACCTAATTCCTTTCACGTTTCACTGTTAAAACCGGCGAAGAATGCTCCTCTTGCTGGTCCTGCACCAATTCTTCTTAATAATGAGCCCGAGTATGAAGTGAATAAGATCTTGGATTCACGTAAAGTGCGTAATTCTTTACAGTATTTGGTGGATTGGGTTGGCTATGGTCCGGAGGAAAGATGCTGGGTGGCAGCGAGGAATGTTCATGCCAAGGCTCTTGTAAGAAGGTTCCATCGTGACAATCCAGGGAAACCGGGTGAGGGTCCGGAGGCCCCTCGTGAAGGGGGGGGTAGTGTCAGGAACCGCTTACCTGATCCCCGTTCCAGCGACGTCTCCAGGCGGCCAGCTGCAGCTGTCAATGTGCGGCGGCCGCGCCGAGCGGCGTCGGCTCGAGCAGCGTCGGCTCGAGCGGCGCCCAGCTCAGCCACGCCCCCCGCTTCCTCCTCCAGGAGACGTGCTCGCGCGCGGCCGCGAGCACGTGTCTGTTATGCCCTCCGGCGGCGCTGTGCGGCGCGCACCCGCCGGAGGATCAATTAAAGGGTTAATGAATCCTAGGGGATTGAGAGCTTCGCCCTCTTCTGCTCTGCAGCCAATTACCCTTGGAATCCTATGTGCTCCAATCAGTACACTGCTTCCCTCAGACCTGTTCCTATAAAGGCAATTCCCTCTCAGTTGTGAATTGCCTGTGATAGCGCTCAGAACCCTGTGTTACCTACTCCTGTGAAGTCTAGCCTGTTGCCGATTTGATTGTACGACCATTCTCGATCCTGAATCCTTGTTGCCGACCTCTGCCTGAATTGACGCCTCTCGATCCTGAATCCTTGTTGCCGACCTTTGCCTGAATTGACGCCTCTCGATCCTGAATCCTTGTTGCCGACCTTTGCCTGAACTGACGCTTCTAGATCCTGATCCCCAGTTGCTGACCTCTGCCTGAACCCCGACTACGTCTTGCCTGACCCCTGGTGCCGCTACGATCTCTGCCTTCCCGTTATCGACCTATTGCCTGTCTCTGGACTTCCGTCACTCACGCTCTTGCTATTGGTTCTCCAGTCCTCCCACATATAAGCTTACATCCTTTGAGCCATTAAGTCCTGGGGGCAACCGATCCCGGGTAGGCGTATCTTGCGTCCCGGCAAGCGGGGGCTCCTACAGGTGAAGCTGGCTGTGGAGATTGGGGGTTGTGAGCTTATTAAGAGGGCTGGAGTTACCCCGAGCGTGACAGGATGTAACCTTATTTTTTTTTACTTTCTTGTAAAATGTCTTGGGTAAATTTGGCGAATCACCCGAACCAACCTTGTAACAAGTTTGCTCATCTCTAATTACCAAAGTTCATGTGGACAGAGCATTGAAAAAATGAATAGATTTTCAGATGAGAACCAGTTATGCCTAGTTGAGATTATCGAAGAACTTCTGTTGGAAATTATACTTACCAGAACATACTCAGGTTAACCAAGACTTTCCAAAATTCGGCAGAATGTGAAAGACGCTCATGTGTGTTTGGTCTCTGAATTATTTTACTATATTTTCACAATGTATATCAAAAATCGTACAACTATTACATATTCTACTGCTGGTAAAATGTTTCTATAGTTATCAAGTTTTGTGGAGTATGAAGAAATAATAATAATTTCAAACTATTTATGGCCAAACTTTACTTTTGATTTAGTTATACGGTATATTCTATTTTGCATTGGCTGAATATTGTACATATTATACCCTAGTATAGTAATATACAGCTGGTGAATGCTGTTAAATCTGCTGTGTCATATGAAAAAATTGGGCAATATTACTAAACGCAAAGTACAAGCAATTGCGAACCAGACTATAGTGTTTACTTCAAGTGAACCAACACCCAGGGGTGATCCGCCCGGGAATCTATAAGATTCCCGGGCCTATCATCTCCCTCACCGCGGGACATCCGAGATCGGGATGTCCCGCGGGGTGAAACCCCCCCAAAACCCCCAAAAAACCTTACCTGCCGCCGCCGCCGCCTCCTCGTTTGTGAATGGCCAGCCCGGGCGCGCGCCCTGTAGGAGTGACGTGCGGGAGGCGGCGGCGGACGCGCTGTCTTGTCCGTCGCTGTCACCCGCTTGTCTGTCGGCGGGGATTGGACGCCGCAGTCACGTGGGAGCGTGGTGAGGTGAGTTTTTGGGGCTTTCTGGGGGGTTTCACACAGCGGGGCACCCCCAATCGGGGTGCCCCCCCGAAGTGGACCAAAACCCAGGATAGTCAAAATCCTGGGTATTGGTCCACTTTCAGATCTAAAGGAAATGCTATCAAGCATCTGTTTTAGCCCATCAAACTAAATGTGTTACTTTTAATAAATCCTTTTTTCAAATGCAATTTTCTAATTGAATCACACTCGTTAAAAAGTTCTTGGCTGTTTTTCGCTCCCATCACAGGCACGTAATGATGTTAGCATGCTTTGCCTATGGGGAGCCAAAAGGTATTCATCTGACATACAGTAAGGCTCACACCTCTCTGCTTGCGCTGCGTTGGGGAACGCATAACAACACAAGGAAAATGTTGCCCATTTTTTTTATGTGACAGTTCACAAATATATACACAATATATATATGAACTGTTCCATTAAAAACTACGTTGCCCAACGCAGCGCAGGCAGAGACGTTTTGAATAGAGCCCAAGAGATTGATAAGGTGACCAGTTGAAACATTTTGATTGTAGATTCTGATTGTATAAGCTTTATTGCCCAGAGGGTGAGAAAAGGACCCCCTTTGTAGATCTGTAGAGAATGCACATGTTGGATGAATAATAGATTCGCCATAGGGCTTGAGAATAGAATAACCAACAGACCTTTTTTTTATAACACTGCTGTAAAGATATCTCTCATTCTCTACCAAATATTTGAATTGAAGATACTGCTCACATGAGTCATAAAACATCTTCGGGCTACTTTTACATCTTAGGAGGCTATAGGCATTAAAAACCTTTCACCTTAACTCAACCTTACAAGGTGGCAGCTCTGGGCCTTAGAGACACACACAACCACTTCCAAATTCGCTGTAGGGTTTGTGTACATGTCGGCCAGTGTTCCCTAACCCTCTCCTTGAGAGCTACCAACAGGTCATATTTTGTGGATCTCCACATAGCAGCTTTATATTCCTGCTGCACTAATTACTTTACCTGTGTGGAGATCCAGGAAAACTGATGTCGGCCTTATCTACATCTGATGTCTTATTCCAGAATATTCCCTTCTATTTTGCTAAACCCTAGCTGCTTTAAAGCAATATACACTTATAACACTTTAAAATAAAGTGCAGTTAATGATGCTGGTGCATTACATTATGGTACATTTTCAATTAAAGCAGCACTATATTCAGGTCAGCCAACTTCCTGCTTGCCGGACTGCCAATCATGTGACTGCTGGTAACCAACTGAGTTTGACAACCAGGCTTGCACATAAAACTGGAATGGCTGCTGGTGGTCACATGACTGTATGCCAATTTTTGCTAAATATATGAATGAGGAAATTACGACTTGATTAGTGTCTCTTTATTGAATTGATCAAGAGCAAGTATGTTTTTGTTTGGGATTATCAAAGCACACTGTCATGCACCTAGAATTGGTATGAACCTGCCTTTTAATAGAATTAATACAATCGCTGATGTTTTTTTTGCTTTACTCCACTAAAATTGGAGTAATATGGAACATGAGAGCAGAAGCAGTCCTATGACCAGTAGACCAACCAACTAGAACCTGCCAGAAAAACTTTCCAGGAATTAGCATGGGAAGAAATTTAATGAATTTCCCCCTAGTTCTACTGGGATCTCATCTTGCCCATGGCAGGGGGGGGATCCAGGCTTGGGTCCAGATTGGGTGCCCCCAACAATACTTTTCTTTTATACTTACCAACACATTTTAAAATGGGTGTAGGTCTGCTGTAGGGGGCATCATGATTCCCAGCCACCCTCTCCAGCAATAGAAAACTGACCTTTTTATTTGTTCTTCTGATGATTGGCTGGGGAGGTCACATGGTGCAATTTGCTCTCCAGGAATCGGGAAAATCAACCGCTAGGAAAATCAAGGTATCAATTCTGTCGGGGTATAAAAAAATGGGTGAAGTGCAGTGTGTCTAGCTGGCATTTGAGGTATGGGGGGAGGGAGGGACGTTATGGCTGCAGCGGTGACAGTATAGCTGGCTGGGGTGGTGCATTGAACTCCTTTAAGCAGATTCTGCACTTTGCCTGATTCAGGATGCAGACACTGCTGCCCACTTCTGGTCATGCTCACTTTCAGCCACACGTACTTCTGTGTACCACATCTATCTGTATTCTCCACTAGATCCCCCCCCCAGGGAAAATTACTGGATGGCCACTGTCCCAATGACTAACTAAAAAACACTGTCTGAATCACATGTATCACGTTTTTAGAGAACAAGAAAACTAGAATTCTCTAAAGAAGAATCTCGCTGAGAAGAGGGTCTTCTTAAACAGGAGAGAGAGAAAGTGTCAATATCATGTGAATATCAAGTTCCTTTGCCCATAACGCTCTCACTATTGTAGTACTCACTGATTTCAAAATCAATCAAATCAATCATCTTTATCCACCAAGTGCCTCAATAATTTTAAAAAGTAGAGCCTTAAGAAAACATAAAGCATATTATGTTGGTTACAGGCCTCACCTGCCAGCGGAATGATGTTACCACTTCAGGGAGATGCTTTTATACCCATGGCATCCTGTGATTCCCCTATCATCACTGTGATGCACTGTGACGCTAGCGGGTTTTAAGAAGCCACATCCCCTAGCTACAAATGCCTCCCCATAAAGCGGAAAAAAACATTTAGAACTTCCTGGGATTTTTTCTTTGTCCCCCAGTCAACCTGATTTGGGATGCCCTGCTGTGGTAACCCATCCCTCAGATCGCCAATGCAAATTCACCTTTCCCCAGCCCTATGGCGCATGTGCAGGCAGTCGTACAATCAGAGCTGTTTGCTGTTTATATTTAAAGTTCGGCAAATCGATCTGTTAATGCCAATCAGGAGCAAAAGCAGCCACATGCCCAGCAGTTAGGCCCCAGCCACATGCCCAGCAGTTAGGCCCCAGCCTCATGCCCAGCAGTTAGGCCCCAGCCACATGCCCAGCAGTTAGGCCCCAGCCTCATGCCCAGCAGTTAGGCCCCAGCCACATGCCCAGCAGTTAGGCCCCAGCCTCATGTCCAGCAGTTAGGCCCCAGCCACATGCCCAGCAGTTAGGCCCCAGCCACATGCCCAGCAGTTAGGCTCCAGCCACATGCCCAGCAGTTAGGCCCCAGCCTCATGTCCAGCAGTTAGGCCCCAGCCACATGCCCAGCAGTTAGGCCCCAGCCACATGCCCAGCAGTTAGGCCCCAGCCACATGCCCAGCAGTTAGGCGGAAGGCCAGCATCCTGCCCTGGAATTTTAGATTTCATGGCTGGCCGTGTTGGGTTAGTTCTGGGTTAAAGCAGCAGAAAAAATCCTCTCACAGCATATAGGGTGAATTGTACTTTTTTTATCATTTACAACTCACTTTTTTGTGATAATGATTTTTTTGCTTAGTGCAGTTCAGCACCATATTTAGCTGTGCAGATTTTTTAATAATATAAGGAAAACGGTATAGGAAACTTGGAAACAGCACGATGATAAGTAAATCACAGGTCTGGGGGCACAATCCTAAAGCACTTGCTCATTTTATATTCTACAAGATGAAAACAATAGGGCAGACCACCAAAAACCTGACAAAAAAATAGAGTTTTTCTTTTAAGTTTGGTCACATCAGTTGTTTTTCCCCAGCCTGGACGGTGCATGCAAAATTAAAAATAAAACACATAGGCTGATATTTGAAGACCAAATTAAAGAAAAAGGCTCTTTTCATACGTATCCGCTTCTTTGAGCAACGCAGTAACAACACAAGGGAAAATGCTGCCCATTATTTCTAATGGGTGCTGCATGGCGCACTGCATTGCAAAAAAGTTGTAAGCAGTATTTTAATGCAAGGCAGCGCTAGAACAGGCCAATATAAATATGTGGAGGCTGATTCACTACTAGCGCCACGTATTGCCAGATGAGCATCTGTATAGCGGTGCTTAGAGCGACCGGTAGTACACGCTGTTTGTGGGTATCGACCGCTGTAACAAAGCGTAGCGGGCGCTGTAGTATCCTGGCCGGCATTGATGAATATGATGTGTGTTGGGCGCTCTAACAACAGCACAACACTGCAGTGAGCGAGAGGTAGCGCCAGCTCAGTGCATCCGGCACTCGGCAGTCAACACCATATTTAACAAACTACACACAGTGTCGGCACTCTAAAGTTGGGCGCTCTAGCATAGTGCCAGACACCTGTTTCTGAACACATATACACCAGTAACAACGCAAAAACACATGGAATGACATCGTTTTAACACTGGGACAGTAACACTTTAGTGGCAGATCTGTAAATGCAATTCTGCATAAAAATATAAAAAGTCCAAAAAATGTATAAAAGTGTTTGCAGCCAGGGGAGATTACACAATGATTTGAGCAAAAAAAATATTTTTTTAATTGCCAAACACGCTGTTTAACCATTTAAATGCCAGCCAAGTAAAATTTACGTGGTTGCCTCTCCGTCACTTAAGTGCCAGCCACATAAAATTTACGTGCCTGGCATTTACCCCTGCTAGCGGGCAAAAAAAAAAAAAATACTCACCTGACCCCTTGTTGGATCTGGCCGGGTCTCCTCTTTAATTTGGTGCCATCCGATCCCCCGTGGGGGCTTGGATCGCTCCAGGAGAGCCCCCGGAATAGGCCACCCCCCCGCTTCTGCAGCAGCAGCTGCTAACTGTAAAAAAAAAAATGACATTCACTTACCTGCGTGTGCGCTGGCTCCCGTTGTCCCTCCTCTTCACCTGGGGGGCCTCCGATCCCCCCCAGGACTTACTGATCTTCAGGAGAGAGCCCGGGAGGCTCTCTCCTTCTTGATGGCGGCCGCCATCTTGCTGCTAAGGCTTTGGGGGCGGGGCTAATGACGTCATCCCAGCCCGATCTCCGGCTTCAGCTCTCTCAGCTGTCAGATGCCGTGGGAAGGAGGTGGCAGGAGATCCTCTGATCTCCTGCCTCCTCCTTCTCTGGATGCCGATCACCGGCATCTGTCAGCAGAGCGGCGAGGGACAAAGGAACTTACAATCAAAGGTAAGTACAGTAAAAAATTTTTTTTTTTAAATAAAATACTTTTATTAATTGTGTTGTGTTTTTTTTTCACAGTTAACCCTTTTTGAGCTGGTAAGGGGTCCATGAGACCCCTTATACCAGCTCACAAGGCTCTGGGTCTGGCAAGTCACCTGCGGCTAGTGGGTGACTTGCCATTAACCCCCAGCCCCCCATTACCTGCCTCCCCAACGGCCGGGGGGGGCAGAAGGGCCCGGGCCACTTAGTGGCTATGTGGGCTAGTAGCCTGCAGGGCCAGGGGCCACCAACGCTGGCCCCTGCGCCCTGTTCTACAAGCCCCCATAGCTGGTCCGGGTCGGTAATGCTGGGTAGGGGGAACCCTACGTCATTTTTTGGGGGGATTTTTAAGGGTTTTTAACCCTTAAAATTCCCCAAAAAATGCCCCCCTATGACCCTATGTCATTTTTTTTTAATTAACCCTTTTGTGTCCTGTCATCCAGCAGCTATAAAAGGCTTCTAGCAAGTGAGCAGAAGCCAGTGATCGCCGAGGGACAGAGTGCTCCAGTATAAATGGGAGGTAAGTATTAAAAAAAATAATAATAATAAAATATTTTTCTCTGTGTGGTGTGTTTTTTTTACATTAAACCCCTTGTGAACTGGTAAGGGGTCCATGAGACCCCTATACCAGTTCTCAAGGCTGGGCAAAAATGTCACAAAACATGGCGCAAAATAGGGAAAAATGACCTGTCAACAGAGGGTGACAAAATCTCAAGTAGGCTGGCAATTAAAAGGGTTAATAGTACCTCTGCATGTTGGGTATTGTTCTGTTCGGGGGACCTTGCGCTTTCAGACTTAGCTTGTTTTTTCATATTATTTTTGCATATTTATATTTTAGGAAAAGGTGTTTTTTATTCAGCTTTTTAATACATTTTTTAGGGAAACCCTGCGCAACCAAAGAATTCTTTGAGGGATCAATTCCAGAAAGATGAGCCCACTACAACAAGCTGGGTATGCTTAGAAAGCTTAAGAAAGCTTACTTTCAGGGAATATATGGTTTATGGGGGATATTCCAAATGTAAAGGGTTGTTATGGTTGAAAAATCGCAAGGTGCGCACTTTGTCTGCAGAGCTGAAATTTTCAAGAAAAATTACCGTTACGCACATGCTTTACTTTGGGGTGTTTGGCAACTCTTCCCTTGACAGTAACTATGCATGTTGGGTATCGTTCTGTTCGAGGGATGTTGCTTTTTCAGATTATACTTGTTTTTTCTTGTTTGTATATAGTTTTTTTAGGAAAATGTGGCTTTGATTCTGCTTTTTTATCCTTTTTTTAGGGAAACTCTTTGCAACCAAAGAATACAATGAGGGATTACTAGAGCGCCGGTGCTATACACTGAGCCACCTGTAATAATACATGTGAAGCTACATGGCGCTGTTAGAGGCGCTGACTTTCTTAAATGTGGTTTCCCGTACAGCGCCCAGCATTCAGCAGATTCTACCTGTCGCTAGGAAGCACTACCTGGCACTATCCCTTCTTAAAGTGGACCAACACCCTCCCCTGATCGGCCCGGGAATCTCTAAGATTCCCGGACCGATCAGCTCCCTGACTGCGGGGCACCCCGATCGCCAAAAATCCTACCTGATCCTTGTTCCAGCGGCGCATGCGCGGGCCGCCGCTGCCTCCCGGGCGTTCCTCTAGCAGGGCACGCACCCGCGCCGGCCGTTTGTGAATGGCTGGCACGGGCGCGCTTCCTGTAAGAGGGACTCGCGGGAGGCGGCGGCCCGCGCTCAGCTTGTCCGGCACTGCCTCTCCTTGTCTGTCGGCGGCGATTGGACAGCGAGTCACGTGGGAGCAGGGTCAGGTGAGTTTTCGGGGCTTTCTGGGGGGTTCCACACAACGGGGCACCCACGATCGGTCAAAATCCTGGGTGTTGGTCCACTTTAAATAACCCCCCATAATATAATAAAGTCTAAAATGCAGTGTACCTGCATTGTGCAAAAAAGTTTTTAGTTTCAAAAATGTAACAGAAACGCATCCTAATTTGATACAGTGCTCCTCTGGCATTCTCACAATCTCCATGTTCTTAGTGCAACACAGTGGCATGCATAACTAATAGTGACAGGGCCCTGGTTCAAATATTAAATGGGGCCCTGTCAAGACTGTCTTTTAACTCAATTGGATGCAGTTAGACAACTAAAGACTATAAAAGCATCTTAATGATGCCAAGTGAGCACAAATATGATAAATAAGGTGGATAAGCAACAATGATGGCCCCCCTGACCTTCTGGGCTCCAATGTGGACGCAGCCCCTGAACCCTCTATAGTTACACCCCTGGCACAACAGATATGTGTGAATGGAGCCAAATATAAAAACATCATACTGTTTATGGTCAGCTATAGGGATGAGCGAATCGGTTCTAACGAACCTGAATTCGCTCAGAATTTCAGGGAAAATTCGATTCAGCACGAACCCGAATTTTTTGTGGTTCGTGCTGACCGAATTTTCCCTGAAATTAAAAAATAAAAATGCCGGCATGGTGGGAGCGGGGAGACCGGCTGCGCTGTCAGTGGGCGGCGGAAGCCGGCCTCCCCGCTCCCACCAGAGATGAGCGATTTGCTAAGAGGCCGATTCATTAATAGTGCCAGGTAGCGACAGATGAGCGACTGTAGCGTGATTTTTACAGCGCCAGCCAGTATTCGCTGTGCTTGGCCGGCGTTTGCTTGATGACAGCGACTCAGTCGGTGTGCGGTAATGTTGAATACGGGCTTAGGGGTCGCTGTTTCACAGGTTCAGCGTTGTATGTGAGCGCCTGACAACGAATGGCCAGAGCGAACGGCTTCATTAAAACATCACGCTCAGAATTTGCTGGCGCTGTCCATTCCTTGTTTAAACCCCAGTGCGCTGGCGGCGATGTGTGTTAACTAGTTTTTAACCCCTAAACAACCATATTTTTGATTGTAACATTATACATGTTTTTTGAATCATTTTGTAATATGAATATATTAATATCAGACATGTAAGATCAATTCTGCACAAATTTTTTTTTTATTTTTTTTTACTTTAAAAAAAAAAACGAACATTGCAGAAGTGGTCTCAGAATTTTTGACATTAAAAAAAAAAAAAAAAAAAAAAAATATTACCAATTAATTATGATTAATTAAACATTGCTCCATTGAAATGCATTGGACATCGCCAGGGAGCGACAGCTCATACCTGGCGCTGTGAGGGAATTTGCAGCGGCGCTGTTCGTTCCAGTCGGCTTCATGATGAATCCTGCGCTAGCTGATGCTCTCGCCAGCGCTAGCCTCATTTAGCTTGATAAATGCGTCATTATGACCGCCGACGGGCGTACTTGAGTCGGTAGCCGCCGATAGCTGGCGGTACCTGGCGCTCATCAGACACTACCTGGCGCTAGCCCGTGATAAATAAGGCCCTAAACTTCGATTCGGACGAACCCGAATTTCTTTGAGAAATTCTGCGAATCGCCCGAATCGAATTTTTGAGAAGTTCGCTCATCTCTAGTCTAGACTAGCTAGACTGCTGCACTTTTAAGTTTGTTTTAATATTACCTTTTTTTATTGTTTTTATTATAGGTGGTTGTGAATTGAGTCACTGAAACATATTTTTTATGGTATATGGATCAGTCATTCCAAAGGCTCTTAATCTAAACATCATTATTTTTACACTATCAAACCCTGCACATATCTATAACGGAAGCTTGTGAGCTGTGACTTCACAGCACAACAAATTTCTCATATGTGGGGATATGATATTTATGTCACAGCTCTCCTGTTCACTTCAATAGCAGCAGTACAATCTAAACAGATGTGTGATCATTATAAATGTTCCAATGTTTTACTGATCCTGAGATCTAACATGCACAGAGCTTGTTAGGGGATCCCGTGGTTCATGGTAATACCACAAACACTTTCCATTTTTAAATCTAAACAGATTAAAACAGCCTTGGGAAGCACCGAGCATAGTGTATTCTATATTGAAACGATAGATATTGTCATATAATAAAGGGACATCCTGTTTCTGTGCTATAGCTGATATTCATGTAAAGGACAATCAACATATATGGCCAGACCCCCTGATTAAATTTGTCTATTCGGCTATAAATTGGAGCATATCATTAAGTAAACACCCATACAAACTCCTTAGATAAGCATGTACTTGTTAAAAAGAAACCACTGCCTGACATTAAAGCAGATCCAACCCCTCTGGACCCAAAAACAAACTATTCCTTATCATAGCGGCAGGTAGTGCCTCGTAGCGGCAGGCAGCGTCTAGTGAACGCTGGCCGCTGTATGCAAAACCACATTTATGAAGGCGATTCTGGTGAGCGACTCCATGTAGCGTCCAATTCATCATTGCAGGCAGCTCAGCGTAGCCAGGTATTACCTGTCGCTACCTGTCGCTCTCCCATACATTTCAATGGAGGTTCCTTTTTTCTGTTTAAACAGGGTTTGTTGTTTTTAATTTTCATTTTTCTCTCAAATAATTGTGTCCCCTCTCCTGGCCAAGAAAAAGTCATTTCTGAAAACATTTTTGATTTTTTATATTTTTATGCAGAATTGTCATTACAGGTCTGGCATTAAAGTATTAATGTCACAATGTTACAACAATGTAATTCCATGTGTTCTCGCTTTGTTACTGGTGGATATGTGTTCAAAAACAGACTTTAATCACACAGCGTCTGACGCTCTATGCTATAGAGCCCAGATCCAGAGCGCCTACACTCTGTGAGTCAGTTTTTTTGTTGAATATGGTGTAAGTCGCTGAGAGTCGGTTGCAATGAGCTGCCGCTACCTTTCACTCCGTGCAACGCTGTACTGGAGCGTCAGATGCTCTATGCTATAGAGCCCAGATCCAGAGCGCCTACGCTCTGTGAGTCAGTTTTTTTGTTGAATATGGTGTAAGTCGCTGAGAGTCGGTCGCAATGAACTGGTGCTACCTTTCCCTCCCTGCAACGCTGTACTGGTGTTAGAGCGCCCAACATACATCTCATTCATCAATGCCGGCCAGGTTACTACAGCGACTGAGGCGCTCTGTTACAGCTCCTGATAGCCGATCACAGCGTATACTAGCGGTCGCTCTAAGCGCCTCTGTACAGATGCTCATCTGCCAATACCTGGCGCTAGTCATGAATCAGCCTGAATGTGTAACAGCTTCATCCATGTGTTACAGCCAGGTCTCCCCCAACTTGGTTTCTCCTCTGTTTTTAACTCAAAGATCTGTGAATAGCTCCCCCCTGTCATACCCAGTGTACCACTTTGAAGGCCTGAGAAAATGGTCTGTTTAACCAAGATGCACACCAAAATTTTTAACAAAAACAAAATGGTTTCAAAGAATATCAAGAATAAAATACAGCAATATACAGTGCTCAAGTGATAGGTACCAAACTACAACAAGCAAATAAATAGTAGGTGTCCAGCAGACATCTGATCGAGAGCTATACTCCTTTTTCCAAAATATTTGCACATCCCAGTGAAAAATATTGCCATCCCCCAAAACTCACTTATAGAGGTAAACAGAGGCACTTGGGACAGATGTGAAGCTTGAGCAGTGTAATCTAATGAATGTTAATCAGTGTGTGAGCCAGTACTAGGCATAGTTAACCCTGTGTTTTGGTTGACTCTTTAAAGGGAAAAAGCCAAACTAAAAGCCTTCATTCTCAAACTTCACATATGGCACTCTGCTTGCATCACAGTAAGGGGTTTATTTATCAAGGGCTAGCGCCAGGTAGCGTCTGACGAGCGCCAGGTACCGCCAGCTAACGGCGGCTACCGAATCAAGTACGCCCGGCGGTGGTCACAATGACGCATTTATCACGCTAAATGAGGCTAGCGCCGGCGAGAGCTTCAGCTAGCGCGGGATTCATCATGTAGCCGACTGCAACGAACAGCGCCGCAGATAATCCCATCACAGTGACAGGTATGACCTGTCGCTCCCTGGCGTTGTCCAATGCATTTCAATGCATTCCAATGCATTTCAATGGAGCAATTTTTTTTTAATGTCAAAAATTCTGTGACCACTTCTGCAATGTTAGGATTTTTTTTTAAGTAAAAAAAAAATAAAAAATAAAAATTGTGCAGAATTGATATTACAGGTCTGATATTAATGTATTCATATTACAAAATGTTTAGAAAAACTTTTATAATTTTTACATAAAAAAAAAATGGTTGTTTGGGGGTTAAAAACTACTTTACACACATCGCCGCCAGCGCTCTGGGGTTTCAACAAGGAATTCACAGCGCAATAAATTTTTGAGCGTGATTTGTTAATGAATCTGCAGCAAGCCGTTCGCTCTGGCCATTCGCTGTCAGGCGCACCCATACAACGCAGAACCTGTGAAACAGCGACCCCTAACCCCGTATTCAACATTACCGCACACCGACTGAGTCGCTGTCAACAAGCAAACCCCGGCCAAGCACAGCGAATACTAGCGGGCGCTGTGAAAATCACGCTACTGGCGCTCATCTGTCGCTACCTGGCGCTATTAATGAATCAGCCTCTTTGTCAGTAAAAGGATATGGGCCCTTAGCAGTCTGACTGTTATATATTGTATGAGTGCTAGTTTGTTAGCTGGTAGACCACAGAGGAGGGTGTTGTATTAGGCCCTTATTTAAGAAGAGATAGCGTCAGGTAGCGCCTGGTTAATGAGAGGTAGCGACTGATAGCGACTGGTCAACGCCGGACACGGCACACAATTACACATTTATCAAGCAGAATCTGTTGAGCGACTGGAATAGCGCCATGTAGCGTCTGATTCATCATTTTCACAGCCTCAGTGAACAGCACCAGCGTTCAGCCTTGCACAGCGCCAGGTATGACCTCTCGCTACCTGTCGCTCTCCCATACATTTCAATGGACGATCCTTTTCTTCTCTTTAAACGGGTTTTTTTTTTTTTTTTCCAAAAAATCACAAATAATTCTGTGACCTCTGGCATTGAAAAAACATTTTTTTCATAATTTTTTCATTTTTTTAAATATTTCCTCAAAAACGACATTACAGGTCTGGCATTAAAGTGTTCATGTTACAATGTTGTTACAATGTAATTCCATATGTTTTCGCTTTGTTACTAGTTGATAGATGCTTGAAAACAGACTTTAAACACACCGCCTCCTGCGCTCTGGGCTTCAAACAAGTATTTTTCAGCCCCAGAGATTTTTGCAGCTGTTTTTTTGCTGAATATGGTGTGAGTAGGTCGCTATGAGCAGTCGCTAACATGGGCTCCCATACAGCGCTGTACTGGTGAAATAGCGACTCCTCACAATGTATTCAACATTACTGGATAGCGACTGAGTCGCTATAAAGTGGCGACCCACGGCTGAGCACTGCGACTACTAGCGGGCGCTCTGAAAATGCCTGCTACAGACGCTCATCTGTCGCTACCTGCCGCTAATGATGAATTAGCCTGCTCGTCTAGTTGGGAGATGATCAGAGCATGCACTAGAATTTTAGTGGTCGTAGGTGTGAGGAAGAAAATGGATGCAATATTTCTGAGTTGGAGGTGACAAGAGGTGGCTAGTGACTGAATGTGTGGTGTGAATGAAAGGGAGAAGTCCAGTATAATGCAGAGGCAACATACTTGAAAAGCTGTAGTGATAGAGAGGAGATAGATAATACTGATGTGGCACATATACAGTTGTGGTGTGTGGAGAGTGGAAGACTTAGAGGCCGATTCATTAACTGCGGCAGGTAGCGACAGTTGAGCGACTGTAGCGGCATTTTCAGAGAGCGCCCGCTAGTAGTCGCTGTGCTTGGCCGTTGTTCGGTAGTTGATAGCGACTCAGTCGGTTTGCCGTAATGTTGAATATTGGGTGAGGAGTCGCTATTTGACAGGTTCCGCGCTGTATGGGAGCGCATGATAGCGACTGGTCAGAGCGACCGGCTTCCACCATATTCATTAAAAAATCACACTCAAAAAATTCTCGCGCTGTGAAATGCATGTTTAAACCCCAGAGCGCTGGAGGCGATGGGTTAAAAGTAGTTTTTTAACCCCCAAACCACCATATTTTTGGAAACAAAAAAAAACAAGTTTTTTAAATAACTTAGTAATATGAATACATTAATATCAGACCTGTAATATCAATTCTGTACAATTTTTTTTTTTCCCTTAAAAAAATCTAAAATGGCAGAAGTGGTCACAGAATTTTTCACATTAAAAAAAAAAAATTAATAACAATTAATTATGAATATTTAAAGATTGTTCCATTGAAATGCATTGGAGAGCGCCAGGTAGCGAGAGGTCATACCTGTCGCTGTTCAAGGTCGGACGCTGGCGCTGTGGGGTGAGGCTGGAATAATGATGAATGAGTGGCTATCTGGCGCTATCTCAGTCGCTAAGCAGGATTGGCTTGATAAATGTGTGATTGTGGTGGGGAGCCGGCGTTCTCGTGGCTGGGCCCGTCATTACCGGCCGCTCACCAGTCGCTACCTGTCGCTATTCCTTCATAAATAAGGGCCTTAGATGCTCAGGTGCCCTGACACTCCAACTTTCAACAGTACAACTCACTACACTTCTTACAGATGTATTTCATGTATTCCAATATACCAGCAGGGCACACTGTTCCCACTTTAACAGCAGGTCTGCTAGGTCTCCCAGGTAAATATGTTAAGAACATTATTTCTCATTTCCTTTGGTACCTAGGTCCTGGCCTCCTCCACAGGTCCTTATGGCAGCTGTCTGGCACAGTTTTCAGCTTTTATTCTGGATTCCCAATACCTTTGCGCCTTCTGTATCTTTCTCCTGCATGTTAGCTTCACCCCAGTTCCAGTTTTAAAACTACTTCATTTAATAACTTAAGATTTCATGGCCATAGAGAGGTTGAACATCAGGGTCATAGGTCTTCTTTATGGATAACATACTATGAAGGGCAATAATCTTCCCCTTGAGCAAGCCCTGTCCAAAAGGTTACTAAGCAGCCAAGTATAAGTCTTGACCTAGTTGGCCTTTTACTATTAGGATGTCTTAGGCCTACAGGGCAGGTGCTCCTTGACCTGTTGCAGAGGCTTTTTCCATGAACAGCTAAACAATAACAATAGCTAATTTGAGGTGAGCTAACATAGATTTTATTTCATAGACTACAAGTGCTCTAGAGAGTTCTCACATTTGCTGCCTGCCTTTTCCCTTACAAAGAAGTCTTTGAAGATGAACAGCGGTCATCAGAAATAAATATTGAACATGTATAATAACACATTGTTATAAATATAGAGCCTTATTTAAGAATCGTCAGTGCCACACGGTGCCACTTTTTCTGCTAAATGCTAAATGCAAGTAGTATGTGTTACGCAGGGCAAGTGCTCCAAAGTGTTGCAAGAATGTGAAGTGAATTGTTTAGGCCAGATGTTAGACTTGTCTAAATAGGTGAGTTTTAAGTGCATCTATGAATGCTTGAAGTGTTGGTAAGTATGGGGGAGGGGATTCCATTGAGGAGGATTTTCAAATGTGAAGTCCTTAAAGTGGACCAAAACAAAGGTCGCTATTAATAAATCAGCCTCCCCGACGCTCAGGTGCCCTGACACTCCAACTTCCAACAGTACAACTCACTACACTTCTTACAGATGTATTTCATGTATTCCAATATACCAGCAGGGCACACTGTTCCCACTATACAGCAGGTCTGCTAGTCTCCCAGGTAAATATGTTAAGAACAGTATTTCTCATTTTCTTTGGTACCTAGGTCCTGGCCTCCTCCACAGGTCCTTATGGCAGCTGTCTGGCACAGTTTTCAGCTTTTATTCTGGATTCCCAATACCTTTGCGCCTTCTGTATCTTTCTCCTGCATGTTAGCTTCACCCCAGTTCCAGTTTTAAAACTACTTCATTTAATAACTTAAGATTTCATGGCCATAGAGAGGTTGAACATCAGGGTCATAGGTCTTCTTTATGGATAACATACTATGAAGGGCAATAATCTTCCCCTTGAGCAAGCCCTGTCCAAGAGGTTACTAAGCAGCCAAGTATAAGTCTTGACCTAGTTGTCCTTTTACTATTAGGATGTCTTAGGCCTACAGGGCAGGTGCTCCTTGACCTGTAGCAGAGGCTTTTTCCATGAACAGCTAAACAATAACAATAGCTAATTTGAGGTGAGCTAACATAGATTTTATTTCATAGACTACAAGTTTCAAAATACTATTCAAACACATGATGTACAGACCTGGGTATTTAATACTATATTCACCCTGGAAACTGTTTCAGATGTTTTCTGAGAATCCTGGTGATTTATTCGCTCTACCATGCTGAGATGGTATATAAAACAGAAGCTCTATTACAAGTTATTTTTTCCTTTCGATTCACATTAAAGAATTACTGTTTAATGTTTAATACATGCAAAACAGATCTACGCTGCGTATAATAATGTGCATTTTTTTTTGCTCGCATGCCAAATCCCTCTTCAACAAAAAAATTCAAAAGGGTGCAGGTATTAAATATCGTCATGTAACGTTTCTTAAAGAGATTAAAGAAAATGTAATTTGCCCGATTCGGTTTATTTTTGTAGAAATAGACTTCTTAAAGCCGCAGATTAGTGGACCACAAGGAAAAGCGAAGTCCTTATTTTTGTTGGAAAATCCACAAAGGTAAACAAAGCCAGTGAAACATTTTCCTTTTTTCTTATGGTCGTGGTTAGAAATGTGATCTGTGTGCAAAGTTAGTTTTACTTTAATTTTGTTGACATCATGGAGACTAAATTGAGACCCAATTTTATTCTGGCATATGGGTCTGTAACCAGTCAAGCTTCATCAATGAGGCAGACAGGCTCAGCACACTGTATTAATAAAAAAAAAGGGGGAGACCAAAACCGCTTATCTCCATAACAAGGCACCCCAATACCGAGTATACTCTCTCTGCAAGCTCAATGCCAAGCAATGGTGCTCACCTACTTCCTTACTTACTGATGGACTGCCAATTCTATACATAACAGTTCAGACACACACTAATTTCCTTCCACCCTATCCTGTTTCGGAACTGTGTAAAATTAACCATTTCAAAGCGCCTCAATATCTTATCTTATATGTAAATACGTTATGTCATCCAAGTGAAGCTGCTTTTTTTGTTTACATTTCTGGGTCATTGGGGATGGCATGTCATGGCACAGCTTTATGAGTAATGAGCATGCTCTGCTGTGGTCCGAGGTGAGGGACCACTATGGCTTGCTGTGCTTGCCCATGCTGAAAGCACCAAGGGACAGAGTGGCTTTTAAACCACTTTTTTGCGTGGTCCTGGAGGAATAAAAATGAACATAGGGGCAAACTTTGGAACCCTGATATGGCTAGGAGCATTGCATCAGATGAGTGCCTTATTGTTGTTAATCCTAAAGGTTATAGTCAGAAGAATCATCAAGAAGTAAGTAAGCAGGGTTAAACTGTGTAATTAGGTCCAAGATTCAGCAACACAATCATTTAACCAACAATATCATGCTAACTAGGGTGCCAATGCAACCGTGCCCAGGAACTTGTCCACTGTTAGGCCTGAATACCATCAATTGCAATGATCCTGGACCATGGGTTGCTGAAACTCTTGTTTTTGCCTCAAATACTCCACTATATATTTGTTATTGTATTAGTTGTTCTATGAGTAAACTATGCTTTCCTGTCTTTTGGATTATTACTAATTTGCTTATATCTTAAATATTAGTGGATGCATAAATAACTGGGCACAGCCCTGGATTGCCCCCCCCATCATCACCCTTGGAGCATTGCACATCTATAATGAGAAAGCCTACAATCAGGCACAGCTACTTACACTACATTCTTGCCTTGCAAATGACCTACAACAGCCAATTGGGTTCTTAGGCGAGGGTATGTGCCCTGAATGTAGACGACTGCCTGGTGAACCTGATCAATTATCCACAGTCAAGGGGCAACTGAGTGTATGCCTCTGGTGTTGGGTAAAAAGCTGTCTTTGGAGTTACTATAGCTATGTGACAAAGATTGCAACAAATATCCTAGATTTATGGAACAGTTTTTATATATTACTAATTCTTTTGACAGTATATACAGTAAATAATACCTGCTAAATACACACACACACACACACACACACACACACACACACACACACACACACACACACATTTATTTTGTAATGTTGCAATGCATTTTCCAAATCCTCTGAATTATAAAAATTACAAAAGCCCTTTTTAATTTTAAGCCAGAAGATTACTGTAAGTGCGCTTTCAGTGTAATGATGTCGGAGCTGGGAGCTCTCCATTTACTAAGCAGTATAAAATATTGTCCATCTGTTGCATTAACGGGGGGTTTTATCTCGGACAACAAACATGAGCATTTTGTTTGAAGAAAACAATATCATGAAGGTAGCTTGTGACGCAGGCAAATGAATTTTAGATTTTTCCATGTGTGAGTGTTTGTGTGCGTGTGTGTGTGTGTGTGTGTGTGTGTGTGTGTGTGTGTGTGTGTGTATATATATATATATATAATATATTATTATATTATAGTTAATTTTTTTTATTTATTATTGTTATTCTATTTAATATATTATTTTTTCCTAGTGTCTGAGTCTAGTCTAAAAACCTAAGATTTACAACGAAAGTTGGTACACATTTTGCTATTTTACTATTACACATTACTGCAGTATGGCATGTTTGGAAATGATTTGTGGAAGATTATGGGATTATGATTTGGCTCCATTTCCAGAAAGTCTTTTGTCTGCCATGTTTTGGATTGGTGTAAATCTATTTTGACATTATATATATATATAGTGGCCCGCTGTGTGAAACCCCTTCAGTTCACCCCAAAAACTCACCTTTCCCCATCCCACGCCGCATGCACGGGCTCTCATCCAATCAGTGCTGTATATCGTGGATATATTAAAGTCCCTGTCCAGACATACACTAACTTTCTCCCACCTTATCCCCCTTGGGGACAGTATCAAATAAGTCATTTCAAAATCTCTGATTATATATAAATATCTTTACTTTACTTTAATATTTTTATTTTAGGTTAAATTTTTGCTTCAATTTCTGGATGGTGGCTGAACTGGGAAGGGAGTTTATTAAAGCAGATTTTTGAGTGCTGAGGCTAATCTGCTGTGGCCAGAGCTACAGGACCACTGTTGCTTGGTCACGCTGAGAGCGCCAAGGGCCTTTTTTTGCATGGTCCTGGAGGAATTAAATTGAAAAAAGGATAAACTTTGGAGCCCTGCTATAGCTTCTACTCTGTGCTGCTGGAAATGGATGAGAGGCACATGGGGCATCAGGTAAGCTGCTTGCTGGCTAATTATTGCCTTTGGGTTTAGAGTCCCTTTAATGAATGGCATTTGGCCCTGTTCAAACATAGAGCCCAGTATAGGTCTATCAGAATGACTAGGCATGGGCGTACACCACCAGCTATGTGGGCCCCTGGGCGGCATGACTGGCGACCGCTAGTAGACACTGTAAGCGGGTATCAGGAGCTGTAACCTAGCGTTGCCTTCGCTGTAGTAACCTGGCCGGCACTGATGAATGTGATGTGTGTTGGGCCCTCTAACAACAGTATAACGCTGCAACGAGCGATAGGTAGCGTCTGCTCAGTGCGTCCAGTTTTTGGCGCTGCACACCATACTTAACAAAAAACTACACACACAGCGGCGGGGCTGCAAAGCTGGGCGCTGTAGCATAGAGTGCCAGACACTGTGTGATTAAAGTCTGTTTTTGAACACATATACACCTGTAACAAAGCGAAAACACATGGAATGACATTTTTAACACTGTAACAATAGCACTATAGTGCCAGACCTGCACATACAATTCTGCATACAAATGAAAGCCCATTGAAATGTATGGGAGAGCGACACTGAGCGAAAGCTAATACCTGGCGCTAGAGTGCCGGCGCTATACGCTGAGCCACCTGTAGTTATACAAGTGACACAACATGGCGCTGTTAGAGGAGCTCACAAGTTTCGTTTTCTTAAATGTGGTTTCCCATACAGCGTCCAGCATTCACCAGACGCTGCCTGCCACTACTAAGCACAACCTGATGCTATCCCTTCTTAAATAACCCCCTTTGGCTCTATTCACACCTCTCTGCTTGCGCTACATTGGGCAACACATTCACAGCGCAAGGAAAAATGCTGCCTATTGTTTTTAATGGGCCACTTCACATAAATACGATGCGCATATATGTGAACTGGTCCATTAACAATAATGGGCAGCATTTTCCTTTGCATTGTGACTGTGTGGCCCAATGCAACACAAGCCGAGAGGTGGGAATAGAGTCTAAAAGTCTTTCTAGCCAACACCTTTCTATATTTCATCACTACCATGAATGCTTGATTTTACCACACTGTGCTGCATACTATGAAACTTTTAAGAATATCAATAAATACTGAATACCAATTAAGCTGGAATTTTATGGGATCAATTCTGGCATTTGTCTGTTGGAAACTTACTGGTATTGAACCTCCGGCCTCATTGCCAGTCCAAAGACATTAACCAAGACACAGCCCACAGAACAAAACCTGTGGGCGTCAGCCCCGGAATCTATAATATTTCAGGGCCGCTAGATCCCCTCCCCCCCCCCGTAGGATTCCAGAATCGGGGTGCCCCACTGCATGAAACCTCCCAGGTTGCCTGGAAACTCACCTTCTTCCCCGGTCCAACGGTCTATGCGTGAGCAGCAGCCACATCTCTGCTATCCCTTTAGCTAGGCATGTGCCCATGCCAGGCATTTGTGAATCTCTGTTAGAGGATAGCAGGGAATGTGGAGAGTGGACCCGAATGTACTGAATAGACAAGAGGTCACGCTTGGTCCACTTTAAGGACTTCACATTTGAAAATCCTCCTCAATGGAATCCCCTCCCCCATACTTACCAACACTTCCAGCATTCATAGATGCACTTAAAACTCACCTATTTAGACAAGTCTAACATCTGGCCTAAACAATTCACTTCACATTCTTGCAACACTTTGGAGCACTTGCCCTGCGTAACACATACTACTTGCATTTAGCATTTAGCAGAAAAAGTGGCACCGTGTGGCACTGACGATTCTTAAATAAGGCTCTATATTTATAACAATGTGTTATTATGCATGTTCAATATTTATTTCTGATGACCGCTGTTCATCTTCAAAGACTTCTTTGTAAGGGAAAAGGCAGGCAGCAAACGTGAGAACTCTCTAGAGCACTGGCGTTTCATATTTGTATTTATACAGCCAGAAGTCATTTGATGCTTTGATAGCCATGTTGTGCGCTCCAAGCAATTTAATAGCATGATGTTGTCGCTACATGGACTCTCTAAAGTCATCTGACTACAGAAGGGTAATAAAATATCAGATATGATCAAATTAGTTATGGCTGCCCCCCCAGGGACATGTATTAATGTATTTTAAAAAATTCTCTCCAATTGGACAGAAAAAAGTATCATGTCCTCGTTCAAGAAGACCTTTCATAAGTCTGTAGTGCAAGAGAAAGGAATGCTAGCCAAGCACGCCAGCCATAGGGGCATAGGAGCTGTTGACCCAGAGCTCAGAGGCCAAGCTGCCGACCCCGGCACTGCCAAGTTACCAGCTCCTGAAGCTTTCAGGCACAGTATCTGTGTTTTTATGGGTGTCCTGGGCTCTTCAGCACCCCCTGGCTTGTGGGGGTATCGGTAACCAGCTGGGAGGTAGCAAGCTTGTCTTGTCTTTTTCCTTTAATGAAGCACATAGTCACATAGTAGTGACTACAGTTGCTTATTATTACCCTCGGTAGAATGTCAAGATACTTTGTCCCCCTAAACAGCAGATGTTGGCCGGGTAGTTCCTACTTTCCTATTTCCTTCTTGTAACAAAGTGTAGAAAATCTATCAGCTTTTCAAAAGCAGAAAAACACCCTACCCAGTGGAACTTTTCTTGTACTAAGGACTCTTTGGGCCTTGCTCTGTCCTTATCATTTGCTCTGCTGGTCAAAGCTGAAAAAGGAGTCCAATCTTTTTGAAATGTGGGGAATACCTCCAACTGCCATACCGATTTAATTTATATTTTTAAATTATTTCTGGAGACTGGAACCCAATGTATGCATTCTCAGGTACTTGCCGAGCATTTTGGATACCCTATCAGCTCAAACAACGTGAAATTACACCTGGATAACAGGACAGTGACTAGATTGGTTGACAGACCAAAGTGGCGGCTACCAATGTCAGTATTGCCTTTGCCCAATGGACAGTTCTCAAACCTCATTTGTAGTGATACTGTAAGTCCAAATGTTTGTCGATTTTGGCTAGTTTTAAGACATTGCTTGATCGGTGCAAGGAAGCTTGATCCACTATCGCAGCTGCAACTCCTGAAAGCATGGGGTTTGATAAATTTATAAGGATATCTCAATTTGAAGCAAGAAAAGGACAGAAATTTCATATGCTTTTGACATATTGATATAGCTATACAATGACCTGAGCAAAAGCCTTTCACAGACTACAAGGTTTTTTTTTTCAAAGCTACTCCAAAGATGAGACACCACCTTCTGACATCTTCATCTTCTAGAATGACCCATCAGTATCACACAAATATTAATATATATATATATATATATATATATATATATATATATATATATATATTATAATATAACAAAGTTTCAATTTCAGTTTGGAAAAGTCATTCTATAAGCATTCCAGTGTTAGACATTGGTAAATAAATTATAGCTGGACTGAATACAGCCTAATAGGGTGCATGACATTTTCAGGCACGGCTAATAATACTAACCTAATTTACTGTTTTTTATGTTTCCAATTTGAGTCAGCTTTCATGTTTTAAACACTAAATTGCAACTCTTTGCAAACAAACCAGACCGTAAGTATATATATATACTTTTTTTTTGCAGGCCAGATATTAGCTTGAAAAATAAATTTACTGCTTATATTGCTAATTTGATTTTTTTCTTTCTCAACAACTGGTAAACATTATACGGGTTTAAATTTGCTATTTCCTTCCTCGAAATGCTTGTCTGTTGTGAAATTAATACTTTTGAATATTGACTATTTTTTGACTAATAAAGTATATGAATTGCATTGCAAGTCTTGATCTGTCCTTAATAATAAATGAAATCAAAATAATATAATTAAATGTAAAATTGGCTAAAGCCCCATAGAGAGAATGCAGAAATGAAATCACTTTATAGCAAACATGCAGTTTTTCCAGCTTATTCACATATCCAAGCCCACCATGTTCACTACTAGCTCTTTATAAAAGACTAACAAGCCTCAGGTGAGTGCTGGATCCAGAATAAAAGTGCAGTTTTGGTCTGTGGAAATGGCTGAGGTTCCTGGGGTGGGCCAAGATGATGACCAAGAAGCCATAATGATTTTAATATAATGACTTATAAGAGAACTGAGTAGACCAGTATTTTTCTGGGACTCTTTGTGGCTGATGTAAAGCCCCCATGGGACTTGGGCTGAAGAGAAGCTTAACTGTGTCTGTTTGTTTGCGATATAATGTGTGCTAGCTAAAACTATGCTGAACTGATCCCTGTCACAATCTTTTAGTGTCAACAACATCTTTACTTTTTAAGCCCCCAAACTTTATTTCTAGATTTAGATAGACAAAGCAAAGAATCCTTCGTCTCACTGACCTGTTCACATTTACTTGGTTGATTTGGGGTTAAAAATGAAACAAAACCATCACCTATCTTTAATTTATAAGAACAGTGATCTGTGGCATAACTAAATGTGTCAGGGCTCTGGTGCGAACATTAAAGCCCTTACACTGCTAATACAGTAAACACCCCAGACAGTGATCTATTAGGTCGATTCAGGTTTTATTTTCCCAGGTACATATATTCCATACATACTAGGAACGTATTGTGGCAGGGATGCTCAGTAAAAAGAGTGAGGGAATAGGAAAAGAGGAGTGCAAAAGCAGGGTAAAGACATTCCCAAGTCAAGAGCTAGTTACCAGACAGCCATTTCTAAGGTGCTACATAAATATAATTGAAGTAAGAGCAGAGCAAGAGTAGCTAAGGAAGCACAGAACCAGAGGTTGGAGAAGTGCCATCCCTGAATTGGGCGCCTCCTACTGAAGTAGCCATTTAATTCCAGAGTGAAACACAGAGAGTGTGTTGTCCCAGGGGGGAAAGGGTAGCTAGGAAGTAAAGAGGTTGGAGTTGTGGAAAAGTGAGAAGCCTCCTACCCAGGTTTAGTTACATTTCAAGGCATCACATGGACAGGGTCACAGACCAAGAAAGAGGAGAGAGTCAGAAGCATAGCTAAGAAAGCACAGAGGATCAGTTGAGATAAAAGAAGGGTTCTCCCTGAATTAGGGGTCTCCAACACAGGCAGCCATTTTATTACTAGGTACCACATGGAGGGGTTCCTGTTCCATAGAAGCAAATAGAAAGTGTAGTTAGTGGTAGTACAAAACCAGAGGATTCATTGACAGGGCTAAAGGCTCTCTGAACTAGGAGCCTCCTTCCCAGGCCGCCACTTCACTCTAAGACACCACATGGAGGGGTCCCAGGCCCAAATAAGAGAATATGAGAAAAGAACCAAAGGTTGAACCTCAGTTAAAAGAGGTGTTATCTCTAAATTAAGAGCTCCCTACCCATGCTGCAATTTCTTTCCAAGGCGTTCACATGTAGGGGGTCCCAGTCCAAGTAAGTGAAGAAAAAGTATAGCTACAGAGAACCAGAACCAGAGAAAAAAAGGTGTTCCCCCTGAATTAGGGGTCTTAATCCAGCCATTCCATCCCAAGGATCCACATGGGAGGAGAGTTGGGTCCCAGCCCAAGAAGGAAAGGAAAAGTGTAACTAAGAAAGTGCAAAACCAGAGTTGAGAGAAAGGAAGGGTTCTCCTTGAATTTGCGGTTGTCTACCAAGGCAAATATTCAATTACACAGCACCACATGGAGGAGGTTCCTGCCCAAGGAGGAGGAGAGAAATAGTAGCTAAGTAAGTGCATTCGTGGGGTTCTGCCTATAGAGAAGCCTCCTACCCAGTCATTTCATTGCAAGGCACCATAGGAATGAGGAGAGAAATTGTAGCTAGTGCAAAACTACAGTAGTTAATTAGTTGTGCTGGCTGTGTCTGCAGCAGTTTCTCATCGTCACATCTGCAGAAATCAATAAGAATCCATACATTCAGGTTGTATAGGGTAATGATGTAATTTTGTAATGGTGGCCCTGAATTTCCCTTCTGAATGGTATTTAGAAAAATTAAAAAAATGGTCTGAACTGCAGCTCACCTGAGGAGGCAGATACTAGCAACTCTACTTACAAGCACCGTGATTAAAGTGGGGTATTCAGGTCACAGCAGTGTACAGGTCTCCTTATAAGAAGTCATTGATGATGTTGTGGCATTGTACATAGAAAACCCAATGAATCTACTTTGCTCTAATTCTTTGTACATATTTGTGCATCAACTGATCTCATATTGTGCTATGGAAAGGTCACAATCATTTATAATAAAAACAAGAAGGATGAAAGGTCAGCCTTCAGTAAAATGATATCATGGAGCAGTCTCTACCAAAAGTCAAAGTATCATTTAATATACATGAATCATGAGTCAACAAATTAACCTCAGTAACAAAGGTTGTAACATGTTTTTAATAGAGGAGTGAACAAAAAATGTTCTCACGCTCAGTCTGAAATGTAGACAGCAAAAATGTCAGAAAAAATTCATTAGTAGTGACTAGAATTCCATAATAGGGGCCTTTCACACCTTCCTCCCTGTGTTGCAATGGAGTAAAAATACTCCAGCATAAAACAAGCAGAAAAAGAATCCTGCCCATTAAAAACAATTGGCTCCTTCACATATATGTGCTGCAGCACATTTTAGCTTGTATTTGCTTGCAACATGAGCAGATAAAAGCACTTTACATGCACTCCTGTTTCGGTGCAAGTAGAAAGGGCCAGCAATAGGGGGTGGCTAATGGGGCAATCGCCTAGGGCCTCCCATCAACAGAGGGGCCCCTACCTTCAGCACTTTCAGAGACCCAATCAGGACTGCTATTAATATGGAGCAGGGTTTCCCACCTGTGCTACACTCATTGTAGACAGGGAAGAAACAGTAAGAACATTATTCCAACCCTAGAGTTTGGTTTCGTATCAGTTGAGCGCCAGGGTGTATATAGGACTGGAACTAAAAACTAGTATGTTTTCTCCTAATGGGGTAAATTATTGGATTTTGGTAAGAGGTTGGAAGATTAATAATTTGGTCCTGATGGGGGGGGGAGGTTTAATGTGGTGTTGATATAATATTTCAGAACTTGGGGCTTCCCTTTTTAATTTTGGCTGGGGACACATTTAATATACAACCTTCCCTGCAAGTAGATACACACTACTGCCTCCAAATCCATCCCCTTCCAGTCCCCACCAGCACCTCAGGCATCCATTGAGGATGCTTTTGCCTCTGGGCATTGCCACTGTAATAAAAGCTTTATTGCTAAGACATTAACTTTTTATTCATTGAGGTAACAGTGAAAATTGTAGAAATATACCATTCGCTGTATGATATGGTTGGTAATGTAAGAGGGGGTCCACCCCACTTGGTTACACTTTAAAATCTGGGGTGGCTTAGAACATGGTACAATGTCAAGAGCTCCCAGATATTCTCTCCTGATACCTACAAGATGCTGTGGAATAGCCCAATATTTCTGAGTACTTTCACCTCACTCAGGTAGTGCAACAAAAAGAAATCAAGCTTAGGACCTGTTGTGTAGATCGCCTCGCTCCTTTCACTACATGAGCCATCACTTGGCTCTCACCTCCTCACATTCTGCATGCACTGGCAGTCCCTGATCTACCTCTTGTTACGATGATCTGCTTACCTGCTCCCTGTTCCCGCTGCGTACTCGGCCGTCTCCTCGAGCGGCACCGCCCCTGGCAGCACACTGTCAGGCAGGCGCCGCATCATGTTCGACCGCCCACTTGAGCAGTACCAGCTTAAGTAGCACTGTGGCCCTCCTCCTCCGCTCGCATCCCCAGACCCTCTGCGCGTGTGGTTTATGACAATGGTTGTTTCACGGGCCAATGAGCCTGAAGTTGTTCCCGGCCAATCTCCAGCACCCTTGCCCTATTTAAGTCTCCTCGGTTCGCTGTCTCATTGCCCATGAAAGCGTTCTGCTGGTTATTATAGTTCCTCTGCCTGCTATTTGTTATCCGTTGCCGTCCTTGCTTGTCTGATCACTCATTTGACCGCTGCCTGGACCAATGTCTGCCTGTCTTACCCTGAACCTTTCTCATCTTCTGTACCGCGAACAATCTGAGCACCTGCCTTTGACCCTTGGCTTGACCTTTGACCTTTCTTCTGCTAATCTCCTTGGTGCCACATATGGTGAGGATTGTCTTCTTGTGTATGGCTGCTGCCAGCCTGCCATCACACTGTCTAGTCCCTGGTTCATCTGCCTTCACCCTGTTAGTTGGTATTCTTTGTGCTACCTAAGTCCTGGGGGCGTATCCAGCATCTCGGTAAACGGGGGCTTGTCTATAGGCAGAAGCAGCAGTGGAGATTTGGGGATGCGGACTCACCTGAAGGCAGGGGTCCTACAGGGCTTGACACCTATCATCTGTAGACATTTTCCATCTGTTTATTTCTCCATTTGTCCATTCTTTTTTCTTTTGTATTGCCATCTCCTCTTCTCTTTCTTGCCTCCCTCCTTACTGGCTCTTTAACAGTCTGCTTCCACCCTCAGTCCATGCCATCCATTGCCGTAGAGACCCACAATTTCTCCCTCTGCACGCAGCTGCTAGGTCCCCACCAATATGGTCGAAGATAAACACACTGGGTGACCGTGCAGCCTGTGCACATACTGGCCAGGTCAGCATTTTTATCTATTCCCAGAAAAGGTGCATCTGGTCCTACCAACAGATACCAACTTACGCTCTCAGGTGTTTCACTTTCTTCACTTACAACTGTAGGGTTCAAATCACATCTGTACACATGCCGCTTGTAGCAGACTGTAACCTGTATTCTAGAGTCCTGGGGGCTGGAGCTCCAGAACAGTTAAGAAATAGTAATGGTAAGTATAGTTTTCTTATGTTTTGTTTACAAGTGCCCTTCAATGTATAGTATTCCATGCAATGAAAAATGATGTATGTATTAGCCTGTATGATCCTTATAATTAAAGAAAGGAGTCTGATGACTCCATACAATATACTTGTTAAACGTCACAAGTCAGGTCATTGTACTGGAGAGATGATAAATAGCAGAAGAATACAGTTATTTCCACAAGTGGTTCCCATTCAGCCTATGTTTGTCTTTAACAAACTAAGAGCATAATGGGCAACTTCTCAAAGGAGTTTCCAGTTGAAGGACCTCAGACTTGTCACACTAGATGGCAACATCATTGCTACATTTTCCGAGCGCTTTCGAAGAGACAACAGAGAAACGCCGCACCTTTATGAAGGAATTCAGCAAATACATGCTGCACAGAGTCACCTGCCAAATGGATCTCCTGGTTGTAAAAGCTTTGCTCCACCATGAAAAGTAAACACTCTTCACATGGGCCAATCAATATCTGCCAAAAGCAAGACAAATGACCTGGCTGTAAAGCCATCAGTTGTGCGTTTTTGTTGTGTGACAAGGGCATCACGTGCGAGTGTGAGTAGTGCAAGGCGGGAAGTACAGGAACTTAAAGTGGACCAACACCCAGGATTTTGACTATCCTGGGTCTTGGTCCACTTCGGTGGGGCACCCCCGATCGGGGTTGCCCCGCTGTGTGAAACCCCCCCGAACCCCCCGAACTCACCTCTCCCCGCGCCGACGGACAAGCCGCGGACAAGCGGCTCCTCCGCCGCTGCCTCCCGCGCGTCCCTCTTGACGCGCGCGTGCCCGCGCCGGCCATTCACAGACAGATAGGGTAAGGAGTTTGGGGTGTTTGGGGGGGTTTCACCCCGCGGGACATCCCGATCTCGGATGTCCCGCGGGGAGGGAGGTGATCGGCCCGGGAATCTTATAGATTCCCGGGCCGATCACCGGTGGGTGTTGGTCCACTTTAAGTCTATTTTATATATTTATTATGTTCAGTAAAACAATACAAAGTGTGCTGATTCAGTTTGGTACAATTCAATCCAGATTTCAGCGAAGTTTGGTCGTCTTTTTTTTTTAATATTAAAAATATAATGTTAGGGGTCCCTTTCAACTGAATAATAGTTTAGAGAGAAGAGTAAGTATGTGCCAGGTACCACATCTACCATCCCCTGATGTTCCTTGTGGGTGCCGCATGAAACTTTACTATTTGCTATGGTTGCAACTGTGCTCTTAGTGGGTTTGTGTGCAGCATGAGGCCCAGCTCATAGCCTGTGTCATATTGTGGAACTGCACAGAGGCCAGGGATGAAGATTTATCTTCTACTCTATCAATAAATGTATTTTTTGTTTATGGAAAAATAAGACATCCCCTGAAAAATCTTTAGGAGCAAAGATTAATTTAAGATCATGTCTTATTTAACATGGTATATAACATGGTATTCCTGGGTGGTAATACTTCCGGTTTCCCTTTATACACATTAGGATCAGAGTTGGAGTAGCAGGAGACTTTGTCATGTACCTTGTTCAAGATCAGGCCATAGTAGACACGGACCACCACCAGCAGGACGGAGTGTCAAGTATAGATGCGTTGGAAGATCTGATGAGCATAGCAGGTAATCAGGATACTCAGAATCTGGAAGACAGGAAGGGGTTAACATGGTCTGTACCTGTGGGGAGCCTGGCAAGCTTGGTTTTCACCGGAGCCCCCCGCAAGGAAGAACAGACTGTGCTGCATACAAATCAGAGTCCCACAACCATTACCAGAGTGACCAGCCAGTTACCCAATTCATAGAGCAGCACAGCCACACTGCTCCTAGGATTCAATGACCTGTTACTTAAAATCCACACTCACTGTGAAGAGCACCATTCCCCTCTGGGATGGAAGATAGGATTGCTGCGATCAGGGATGGGGCTTAGCACAGGCAGAAGGAGTGGTAAGAATGGGTTAAAAATGGCTGGACTTAGTTTTGATTTGCAGGCAGTGCCTTGTTTCCTGAGTTATTTGTGATGTGAATCTCAGTTTTAATATTTTACTAGAATGTATGTAAATGTGGTTACACAATGGTTTGGACCTTTTAATCTTATCAAATAAGACTGTGAAGTAAAGGTAACATGTTGGTATAGTGCAGTACTAGCACTAACAAATAATGCACCTACTGTATGTAGCCACCATGTATTCCATTGCCTCCCTTTTTGCATTCTGCCTCTGCAATGTCTCCTGAACCTAGAACAAAGACATTGTTTCATCATACTGATGGCAAAAGATCGCAGTGGCTTTTAAAGCACAACAGGTCTGGGTTTCGATGAGGGGCTGAAAGCTTTTATCATGTTTGAAGTTACATTAACATATTGCCTTTACTCTAGAATAACTTTTGAACTAAAACAAGTAACTATGATAAAGTATTGTTCAGAAAATGCAAAGGGCCGTGATGCATAACCTGTAATGACTAGAAACCACTACCCGCTAGTTTGCTGTCACTGAATTATTGGGACAACCAAACCAAATGTCTGTTTCCATGTGCCATCACTCACACAGGTCAAGCCTGAAAGGGCCACCATGCATGCTACACTGGACTAGAGCTGGGCAGATGCCAAGCTTATGCACAAAACAAACATGTACCTTATGTATACTGTAGGTCATGGAGACAGTATGGTGTGGGGCTAGTGAATCTCATGGACACTGAGGCACACATGCATTTCACTTTGCAATAGTGACACTATTTGTACTCTCAGATTGGTCCCACATTCACTTATATGGCACATTTAACTCTAAAAAAGTAGTACACGTTTTTTTTTACTTGGTGTCAAATTGACCCTATAGTGTGTTCACAACTCTGATGACCTCTTGCCCTCTCTAGTTCCCCATACTGTGTTCCTGTCCCATACTGGCATGCAGGGCCGGATTAAGTGTGGTGGAGGCCCCTGGGCACAAAATTTGGTGGAGGCTCCAGATACAGTATTTTTTCCTTTAATATAATAGTCCAGCCAAGTAACTGATTGGTGGATGTCTGGCACCCGCCTACTTACTGGAACGTAAGATCACGTCCCTTGTGCCACACTTGTGCGGGTGCGTGCTGCTCGGGAACTCCTGCTTTGCCATTCTTGGTCGGGAGTAGTGTAGTGGCCCAACGGAAAAGCTTGGGCCAGCAGCTGTGCTTGATAGATTATGTGCAGTGAGCAGCTGCCTATTGACAGCTCTGCACGCACCCATCACTGTAGCGTTTCTGATGGGGCCTTTGCAGCTCTAGACTCTCCATCCTGCCCTGTGGTGGCTTTGGCTGCAGGTTTGCCAAAACAAAAAAAAGGCTTGCCCAGGCGTTGGGGGCCTCCACTGCCACCGATAGCTTTGTTGCTGGCCCTGCGGCCTGTCAGACCAAAGACTGAAAAGCCTCCTGGACCAGACCATAACCCAAAGGTTGGTGGAGGACCCCTTTGCAGGGCAAGTGGTGGAGGCCCTGGGGCTCCCGCCCCTTGCGCCCCTCTCATAATCTGGCCCTGCTGATATGTACTATGCTTTGCCTCTTCTGTAGCAGGAGAAAGTGCACCTTCCCCATGACTGGAGCCACTAAGGGATAATGAAGGACGTGGCATATGACCGGCTCCACTAAAAATGGCCTTGCCTTATCTGAGGAATACAGAATGTTTAGGATAAAGGTGCAACTCCCGGAACACAGTGGCCTTAGCATCCAGGGTGAGTGCCCTGTTCACCCTTGCCCCATGAAATTGCCCTGCTTCCAGGGAGCTACATCACACCAAATCTCCCTGCAGGGAAGGGATATCCCAGATCATATCAGGGACAAGTATTAATTATTCTTTAGATTACAGGAGAGTGGAGAAAGTGATTTTAGAAAAATACAGTTTTCCAGGGGGTGGGCTTTAAACACAAAACTTAAAATTGTAATACTTTTAAATGACAAAAAATATTTTATCATATTAACCATTTCTTCTCAATTAACTACACATCATTAGTGTTGTGGAAGACAAGTTTGTCTACTGGGAGGTTTTAAAAAGGGAACTAATCAATCTAATTAGCTTCAATTGATTAGGTTAATAATTCATCAATTAAATCTCATTATGTTACCTTTTTGTCATTTGCTTTATCACCATTGAGACCTTTTATCCATACAGCGTAAGCATCGCTATCAAGAAGTGAAGATATTGCAGTAAAACTTGGTGTTAGCATATCGATCGTGTCCATCCTTAAAATATTCCAAATCATCTTGTGTGTAGTTATGATCACATATAAAAAGATGTAACGCCTCTGGTCTCTCCTAAGCTGGTCTAGCCAATGACCCTGCCTCCTGCTAGAGCCCATGAAATCCTCTGCAAGCTAGTGTCGGGCAATCTAAAAATACCCTTATTATGCCACTCTTGAGGGGTTATTTGCCAAAGACAGAGCGCGCTTTATTTTATTTAGGAGAGCTCTATTCCTTGTGTTGCTTTCTGCCCTAGTTATTTACTTCAAAAACAATCAAGTTTTGATTAGTGAGGCTCTGTCAGTAAGGTATTTCCATTACAAGAATAATTAACAGCCCCTCTGGGTTGTTTGATAAAGGATGAGAGCTCTCAATACTCATTGGACCCAGTCGCTAGTAGGTAACCTAAAGAATCTCGTGTAAAATGCAAGGGGTACAAATAGCAACCACAGTTATTCAGTTTCCTACTCAAACAATACAATGAGGTCATGTGAGACAGCCATATTAGGTGGGAATGCAGAGGGAGTGGCAATTGACCGTATAAATATATATATATATTTTTTTACTGCTGTCATGTTTTTAATTCAGCTGTTGGTCACTCAACAGCTCTGGCTCTTCATCTCTCCCTCCCTCGTGTTGCTTTTTTGAGGAGTGGAGAGGTGACTCTCTATAATTCACCTCAGGCAGCAGAGATGCTAGGTTCACCCCTGTCCACCAGAGACCCAAATATGGAATCAAATTGCCCAAAGAAATGAACTGCCTCCTTGTTCCCACACTATTCCGGTGCTCAAAGCCAATGGGCAGGGGTGAACAATGCCATATTCAACACCAATTTGGAAAACCATAGGAGACTATATCAAAGGTAGGCAACAGGTGATCACTGACATGGGCAAAAATGTGGCAAGGGTTAAAGCCAGAGATCAATAGGTGTGGTCAGGTATTGCAGAGTCTGCAATGAAGAAACTCTGGAAGTATTGAAGTATCCGGTTGCCAGGCAACGCAGTCACTCTTGACAGCACCATCCAAGGAGCAGTGTGGAAGCAGCAGAGAATACCAGCAGTACCAGCTCATGACAGTTTGTCTTTAACATAAACTTTGGACTGAGGGGTGGGGGGCACACCTAAACTGGACCAGCACCCTTTCTTTATTGGGCGTTGGTCCCGCTATCAGCTAATCAAAACAAGCATGGGTGGACATCCAGAATGCTGGAGTCCCCCCCGCACATAACCCCTTAGAACGCCATAATCCTCACCTTCACTATGAGCCAGCAACGGGAAAAGGAGACCTGCAATCGGCTACCTGGCAGTTACGTGGACCATTGTTGCGTCCTCGGCGCCGGCCACCGGAATGACCTGCCCCGGTGACCGCCCGAGGCCAATCGCGGGACTCCTTTCCTGGCCAGCACTGGCTCATAGTGAAGGTGAGGATTGTGGGCGTTCTAGGTGGTTATGTGCGGGTTTGGGGGGGGGGGGACTCCAGGATTCTGGATGTCTCCCCAAGCTTGTTTTAATTAGTCAACAGCGGGACCAACACCTGTTAAAGAAAAAACAGGAGTTGGTCTGGTTTAAGGCTCTCTGTAAAGTGGACCAACACCCTCTTTGATCGGCCTGGGAATCTTATCGATGCCTCCCTGTGGGGCATCCAAAATCGGGATGCCCCACTGTCTGAAAGCCCCCAGGAGGCCCGCTAACCTTACCTTACTCCCGGTCCAACGGCGCATGCGCGGGCCACGGCCGCATCTCGCGCTTCTCTCTAGCAGGGCGAGTGCCCGCGCTGTCCATTTGTGAATGGCCGGCGTGGGCGCGCTCCCTGTTAGAGGGAAGCGCGAGATGTGCCCGCCAGCATGCTCTGAGCCGCTGTGGTTGGATGCCGCTTGGACGTGCATACCAGAGTGGCTCCGGGCGCGCTGATTGGACGAGCGGTCGTGCATGCGCCGTAGGAGCAGGGTGAGGTGAGTTTTATCGGGCGTTCTGGGGGGTTTCACGCAGTGCTTCCAATAGGGGTGCCCCACGGAAGTGGACCAAAACCCAGGATAGTGAAAATCCTGGGTGTTGGTCCACTTTAAGGAACATTTGAATAAACGCCCTATTAATTCTGGAAAAGTAGTGCAGGATACATACTGCCATTCTACCGGGTCTGTAAAAAATGGTGTTAATGCCATTCATGTATTATTTAAACTCTAAAATGTATTTTGTGGAATGGGATAGCACATTTCTTATTGTAATTTGGGTCATACTTTATTCAAATAGATACAGATTTATTTTGTATGAGATTCAAAATATATTCAGTTCAAATGGAGACAGATAGTATTTTATTTTAGACTGAGGTATGAAACAAGAAGTTCTGTAGGGTTAAGAGGGAGGGCATTGGTTTACAGAAGACAAAATGTTATTGCATTAAGTCCTTTATTCCTGAGAAATGGAGGGTGTCACTCTCTTCCCATGCAAGCAAACCGAAAATTCAAGTGCATTTATGTCAAGCCTGAAAAGTTTTGAATGAAAACGTGTAGATGTTGGATTTTAATTATATGACTATAGTTAAATATTCTCTATGGAGTATTCATTAAAATTGATCAGGAGAAAGCTGAAACCGTTTGGGCTAGTTTTCGATTTTAAATATTTACCAACAACATTGCCTCATACTAGTAGATCGCAAGTGACAAAACTTAAACCGGACCAACACCTGTTTTTTCGTTAACGGGTGGTGGTCACGCTGGCTGTTCATCACAACAAGCTCGGGGGGGCATCCAGGCGGTCACATGAGCATGTCCTGCTGGTGGCCGCTGCAGAGGACGCGACCATGGCCCACGTGACCGCCTGGCAGCCAATCGCGGGGCTTCTTTTCCTGGTGCTGGCTCGTAATGAAGGTGAGTATTATGAGCGGTCTGGGAGGTTATCTGCGAGGGGAGCTCCAGCATTCTGGATGCCCCCCCCCCCAAGCTTATTGTGATGAACAGACAGCCGGACCAATCCATTAAAGAAAAAACTAGTGTTGGTTTAATAATAATAATGGTTATCTCATTATATTTAATCAACAAAAAGAAAAGGACGGCACCAAATAATCAGCGTTATAATACCCAGGTGCCCTGCTCTGGTATAGCCCAAGGAGGGTACTATAAATAGAAAAAAGGGGGGATGCCCCAAATCCCCTAAAGAGGGGTAAAACCAGAGACTAACACTGGCACTCTGTTATATATAAATCATGTTAAGTTTATTTGATAATCTAAATCACATACTAAGACACATTAAAAAAGGGGTTTACTTTTAAAAAACATATAACACTTATATACATACTGCCATCAAAGAATTTAGGGGGAGGGGGTAAAGTGTGTCTCTTAATATATACCAGTGGGGGACTCTATAAACTACAAAATAAATAATATATACTCTATCAATATACAAATACAAAAAAGTGTCAAGTGCTTTTAAAGTGCATCAAAATCAAGTACAACTAGGTTAAGCCGTGTAAATAACACTAATAGTATGAGGTAAGTACAAATCATGAAATAAATACACCACTAAATAACTTACTTATCCATAAAGTGCTAAGTGCTTGCCGCCACTGGAACCCCCACAAAAGGCCCTGCAACGCGTTTCGTGACATCACCGTCACTTCCTCAGGCAGAGTGTGCCTATCTCATTATATGGTAAACAAATCTGATGAAATTTGTTTTGAATTTGATTCAAATGTCTGATTTTGGGTCAAATTTGTTGGTAAGATAAATTAGGTTGAACTGTATCATTCACAATTGAACATGAAAAATCATGTAAGGCACTTCGAGGTATTTCTTTCAAGCTCCTTTCAAGCATTTAAATGGCCCAACATTAAGCCATTTTGGGAGTTTGGTGTTCAAAAATGGCTTTGGCCTGTCAAAAAATGTTGTCCAAAATGTTTCTAAAATTCTAAAAGTTCTAGAACTCATCTGTAGTGGTAATTGCGATGCAAAACTATAACAGAGTTTCAAGTGTCACAACGAGATCTTTATTTATGCAAAATCGGGAGTATTCCACAACCACAATATGGGTCCTAACAAGCTATGGTAATTGTAAATGAATAGGTAAACTCAGGGCCGGCCTTAGGTTATATGTCAACCTGTGAGTTTAGCTTGGTGTCCTTTTATAGTGGCGTTATCACCAGGATTTTCACAATCCTGGTCAAAGGACCTTGTCCCTGTGGCATCCCGATTTGGGAGGCCCTGCTCTGCAAATCCACCCAGATTGCACACACAACACTTCCACCACGCCCATGACACATGCCATGAGTCTTGTCCAATCAGTGTTTTATGACATGCAAACTACAGGATATTATGGCAAAAAGCAATTGTGTCGGCATAGGGATCAGAAATAGTCGCATCTCCGGTTTCCCTGCAGTTTAAGGCACGCTACCATGTCCAGCCTATATGAGTGGCTGGGTAAAGTAGTATGCTTCAGCTGCAGTAATGCAGGGGATGCAGCCGTAGCTCATCGTGGCGATACACACAGTGGGGCACTTTTTAGACTCCAAGGCCAGCACCGCTGATAAGAGGTCTTGATGGCATTGTTCTTATTTTTTGTGCCATAATGTTGTCATTAAGTGCTGAGCTGATCTAGTACTTTCAGTTTTCACTACATGCATATATGCATATCTGTTATATTGGCAAATGTACACCAAGTTGGTACACCAAGATCTACAAGAGAGAAGCAATCACTGTACACACAGAACACTGCTGTTATGGCTCCTGCTAAAGTGCGGTTTCTCACTTAACCTTACACATGCCAAGCAGCAGTGTTCTGTTTTTACAGAACTCATTTTCCTCTACTTGTAGATCTTGGTGTACAAACTTGGTGTACTGTTGCTAATAGCAGCAGACTGCAGGTAGTAAAAACTGCTTCCATAAAACACACTTTTTTTAGCATGCGTAAAAAAAAAAAAATACTAGATCAGCTCAGCACCTTAAAGTGAGCCAAAACCAACACCCCAACGACGCGTTTCACATAGGCTGCTTGTAGCCTGCAGTTTTGTCTTTTCATGCAACCTGAGGGGGTTATTTAAGAAGGGCTAGTGCCAGGTAGTGCTTCATAGCGGCAGGCAGCGTCTGGTGGACGCTGGACGCAAAACCACATTTAAGAAAGCAAATCTGGTGAGCGGCTCTAACAGCACCATGTAACGTCCGATGTATTTTTACAGGCAGCTTAGCGTATAGTGCCGGCGCTCTAGGCTCAGGAGCGCCATGGAGTACCTGTCGCTCTGTAGCTCTCTCCCATACATTTCAATGGGGATTCATTAGTTGTGTTTAAACAGCGTGTTTGGCAATTTATTTATTTATTTTTTTGCTCAAATCATTGTGTGACTTCTCCTGGCTGCAAACAAACACTTTTATACATTTTTTGGACTTTTTATATTTTTATGCAGAATTGTCATTACAGGTCTGACACTAAAGTGTAATTGTCACAGTGTTAAAACAATGTCATTCCATGTGTTTTCGCTTTGTTAATGGTGGATATGTGTTCAAAAACAGACTTTAATCAGGTCTCTATGCTATAGCGCCCAGATTTAGGGCGCCGACGCTGTGTGTAGTTTTTTGTGGTGTGGAGCGCCGAGAGCCAGTCGCACTGAGCTGGCGCTACCTCTCGCTCACTGCAGCGCTGTACTGGTGTTAATGCGCCCAACACACATCACATTCATCATCACATTCATCAATGCCCGCCAGGTAACTAAAGCTACCGAGACGCTCTGTTACAGCGCATGATACCTACTTACAGCGTCTACTAGCGGTCGTTCTAAGTGCCGTTATACAGACGCTCATCTGGCAATACCTGGCGCTAGTATTGAATCAGCCTCTAAGTCTTACAAGGAAGAGAGTCTAGCCAATAAGGATGGATATTATCAACTCGGCCTCCTTGTGACTGCTGGTCTCTCTGTCCTTCAATCTGTCTTCACTAAGCTGAAGTAGGTGCTGCTGATTTTCTTTGGCAGGGGGGCATCCATACCTGGTGAGCAGCTGGGCCATGTATTTCCCCAGGGTTAGGGAGGAGTAGCAGCTGGGTCATTGGTATCTTGGGGGCAGCTGGGCCTTGTAGTCCCTCCAGTGTCAGCTGGGGCTTGTAGTTCCCCATGGCTGGGGAGGGGGAGCAACTGGGCCTTGCAGTTCCTCCAGGGGAAGCAACTGGGCCTTGCAGTTCCTCCAGGGGAAGCAACTGGGCCTTGTAGTTCCTCCAGGGGAAGCAGCTGGGCCTAGTAGTTCCACCAGGGGAAGCATCTGGGCCGTGTACTTCCTCCTGGGGAAGCATCTGTGCCTTGTAGTTCCTCCAGGGGAAGCAGCTGGGCCTTGTACTTCCTCCAGGGGAAGCATCTGGACCGTGTACTTCTTCCTGGGGAAGCATCTTGGCCGTGTACTTTCTGCTGGGGAAGCATCTGGACCATGTACTTCTTCCTGGGGAAGCATCTGGGCCATGTACTACTTCCTGGGGAAGCATCTGGGCTGTGTACTTCCTCCTGGGGAAGCATCTGGGCCATGTACTACTTCCTGGGGAAGCATCTGGGCCGTGTACCTCCTCCTGGGGAAGCATCTGGGCCTTGTATTTCCTCCAGGGTCAGTTGGACCTTGTAATTCATTGTGGGGTAGCTAGGCCAGCAGTTGGGGTTTTGTTCTCTATGACCTGGGTAACTATAGGCTCCAGCTGTCGCAGTGTGAACATCAAGTACTCAAAGTTGTCGAGGTATAACGAGGCCTCTTATTATATCTGCATGCCTTGGACCCACATGACCGTCAGAAGCCAATCAGGTTCACTAGATGGACATGTGAACAGAGATGTGTAAGGGGATGCCAGGAGATAATATTCACACATCCCTTCACATACAAAGCTTTTAGCTGGATCAGCAAGCGTTTAATGCTCTCTTTTTTGCACATTTTTTATTATGCACATTCTCTATGTGCCTGGTCATTCCTGAAGCCCGGCTGTATCTTCCAATGCATTGGTGGGATGTAGTGGCACTTTTTTCTTTCAATCACTGCCTCAGCCCCAGCTGCCAAATCTGTATGAATAGGCTTCTATCCAGGGAAAGGACTGCAAGTGCAGAATGGGGGAGGGGGGGCATTTTTAGGTAAATATGCATTACAGGTTAAATGGGGGTGAGCACTAAAAGTGCCTAGGGCAGCCCTGGACACACGCATATCAGCAATCAGACAATGACAGGAGAGGAGGAAGCAGAAGAGGAAAAGAAATTGATGGAATTCTGAAATAAAATGAGAAAATGGAAAATAGAGAGAGAGTATGAAGGAAAGAGGGAGATGGAAGGTGCCAGGGGTGGCTTGGCCATAGGGAGGCCCGGGACAATGCCTGGTGCCCTGCACTGCTTTGGGGCCAGTTGGGGTGCTGCTTTTAACACCCACAATCAATCCCTGCCCCCTAAGTCTCCCTGTCGATTTCTTGTACCCAGCCCCAATGTACCTACAATCCAAGGAACCCCAGCCCCCCAATTCTATAGCCTTGGCATCATGGTGGGGGCCTCAGCAAGGTTGCCTTGGGCCGACCATGGACTGGTAAAATCCAGGACTGATTTTTGGCCTCAGTCCGCCACTAGAAGGAGCATAGGAATTACAAGGAGTAATTCCTATGTTCCACTGGAAGGAGCATAAAAGTTACCGAGAGAGGGACAAGGACATTGGAGAAAAAGATAAAGGTATGTGAAAAACAGAGAAAGGAGGAGAAAAGGTGAAAAAGGAAAATATGCACAAGAGAAGGTGAGAGAATTTGTAAATGACCGCCAGACAGAGGAAATGGAAAATAGCTGAGAAACAGTGGATCAGGAAAGAGATAAAGATGAAGCGCTTAAGTAAGAGAGGAAAACTAAGATAGAAAAGGGCAATAAGATAGAAAATAATAGAACAGAAAGTGGAAAAAAATGAAAAAATGTAAATGCTGGAAATAGATTGATAAGATGATAGATGGAATGTACAGAAGAGAAAGAGATGTTGGAACTATACAAAAATAACCTTTGTTATGAAACACATTAATGTGGACAACTTTAAAAAGTTATTCCCAGGACAAGTAGAAAACAAAAATAATATACCCAACAAATAGTGAGCCCCAGTAACATCATATAACATAACTGATAATATTGTGGGATAAGGAGAATAGGGATTGAAAAATGATATAGACAATGGCTTTAATATTTTGCATGAATGTACATTTACATACAGTAATTACACATGATACAATGCTTGACCAACACTAATTCTTGTTCATCGTTTGATTGCAGTGGACATTCTTGTCAGATTGTGGTCTATTTAGCGATTGATGATGCCAAAAGAAAAAGTCATCCCTGACTCCTGAGAGCTGTCAAATCAGATCCAGATGAAAAAAAATCAAAGAGAATGATAAAAATGATCGTGTTGGATGTCTGAGATGGTAAAACAAATCTAGTTGCCTTATGAATACTGTTAAAGAGGAAGTAAAGTCTTTGCTTTACTGTGCCTATTGCTGGCAGCATAGGATATCCCAAATGCGCAGTGCCTTCTAAGCTTGACATATGGGCGCAGTCATGCACCTTTTCTATGTTCCAGTGACTGGGAGGCCGATTCATTAATAGCGCCAGGTAGCGACAGATGAGCGCCAGTAGCGTGATTTTCACAGCGCCAGCTAGTATTCGCTGTGCTTGGCCGGGGTTTGCTTGTTGACAGCGACTCAGTCGGTGTGCGGTAATGTTGAATACGGGGTTAGGGGTCGCTGTTTCACAGGTTCCGCGTTGTATGGGTGCGCCTGACAGCGAATGGCCAGAGCGAACGGCTTGCTGCAGATTCATTAACAAATCACGCTCAAAAATTTCTCGCGCTGTGAATTCCTTGTTTAAACCCCAGAGCGCTGGCGGCGATGTGTGTAAAGTAGTTTTTAACCCCCAAACAACCATTTTTTTTTTAATGTAAACATTTTGTAATATGAATACATGAATATCAGACCTGTAATATCAATTCTGCACAATTTTTTATTTTTTTTTTTTTTTACTTAAAAAAAAATCCTAACATTGCAGAAGTGGTCACAGAATTTTTGACATTAAAAAAAAAAAAAAAAAAAAAAACATTAATAGCAATTAATTATGATTATTTAAAGATTGCTCCATTGAAATGCATTGGACAACGCCAGGGAGCGCCAGGTCATACCTGTCGCTGTGATGGGATTAGCAGCGGCGCTGTTCGTTGCAGTCGGCTACATGATGAATCCCGCGGTAGCTGTCGCTCTCGCCGGCGCTAGCCTCATTTAGCGTGATAAATGCGTCATTGTGACCGCCGCCGGGCGTACTTGATTCGGTAGCCGCCGTTAGCTGGCGGTACCTGGCGCTCGTCAGACACTACCTGGCGCTAGCCCTTGATAAATAAGGCCGTATGTGACTGTTGCTAGCCAATCAGCCTTACTAAAAAAGCCTAAAAACATGCTTAAACTGGACCAAAACCCAGGATTTTGACTATCTTGGGTTTTGGTCCTTTCCCCCTGGGCACCCCGATCGCGGGTGCCCTGCTTTGTGAAACTCCCACAGATTACCAAGCGTAGCTCACCTCTTCCCGGTCCTACAGCACATATGCGGCTGCTGGTCCAATTAGTGTGCTCGGAGCTGACGTCACGCCATCTAAGGCTTCGTCTAAGGCCAGCATCTTCGTGCGCACTAGCTGCCGTATCCCCCGCTTCTCTCTAACAGGGAGCATACCCGTGCTGGCCATTCACAAATGCCTGGCGCAGACACGCACCCTGCTAAAGGGATAGTGGGGATGGGCCACGGCTGGCGCATGTGCCGTTGGACTGGAAGCAAGGTAGGTGTATGGGGCGACCTGGAGGGTTTCCCACAGCAGGGCATCTTATAGATTCCCTGGCCGATCATGCTGGATTTTGGTCCACTTTAAAGAGCCACTTCAGCCACTTTCTGTAAAAAATACATAACCCTCCTTTCCCCTCCAAATAGCGATTCTGCTAATGTAATAAAATAAAAAGAGACACCTTCACCCCAAATTCAGCCCACAAAGTCACTGGGAGCAGACGTGAATGGGCAGGCGGGAGCACACGTAATACGAAGAGCGCCGATCCCAGGGGCTGGCTGGGACTTCAGCTGCGGCTCTGCCAACTTCGGGGGCTGGATTCAGGGTGAAGGTGAGTGTCTTTTTTTCCCTTTTTATTACATTAGCAGGATCACTATTTGGAGAAGGCAGAGCGGAGGTTATGTTTTTTTCAGGAAGAGGCTGGAGTGGCTCTTTAAATACTCCCCCAGTTTGTGCTCCAGTGCGACGCACAAGGCTGCCATCATCAGCTGGGTTTGCCAGGCTCATGTGGGGAGCACATATGTGCAGCAAACATGCACACCCACCTCTAGAAGGAAAAAAGGCTGAGGTTGCCACTCCAGGGGACCTCTGAAAGGTGAGCATTGAAAGCCCTTTTCACACCTTGTAGGGGTTGTTCAACTGATAGATGACTCAGGTGGAGGCAATTTTGCAGATTTAAACTAGTTTTTCTACTTTAGGTCCCCTCTTTTTATTAGGATCAGTGTCAGACTGACCTGCCAGAGAATGAATGGATGTTCCAGTGGACCTAAGGCATTGACCCAGGGCCGCAATCAAGGCAGCATAGTAGATCCAAGACTAAAATGGTGTTTTGGGTTTGCCTGAAGTGTTGTATGAGTTTGTTATTTAGTCAGTTACTTTCTTATTGCAGATCTCATTGCACTTCATAGTTTACAACAGCAAAAGTGTGCATTCCTTTATAATTTCTATATAGCTGTGGGGCATAATAATAATTTTCTCTGGTGGGCCACAAGAATGGATTCATCTAGTGAGCCCAGTTTGACGCTGATTAGGAGTATTCAGTGGACAACACCCATTGCCATGTCAATGGTAACATTGTATTTCTTTTACACATGTAAAATCAGGTTCCTCATCGAAGCCTTCAAACCAAGTAATAGAAAAATTAGAGTGGAATCCAGACTTTCCCCATCTTGGCTGCCCTCATTACATGGAGACTAGACAGCAAAAGAAGTCATTTTATTAAGTCTAAGCATACTTGATCATTGAACAAAACCTTCGCTGGCTGACTCATGCTTACTCATCACCAGTTTCTCCTTGATTTCAGATTCCATATTTCCTCCACCACTTATTTTAATATAGCCTGAAGCTGTGTTTTAAGACATGTCCATGTAAACTACTAATATACATTTTATCAGCATGTACTATATAAGCACAGTCTGCATTGCCTGTGGCCACCAATTGGCTCTTTTATTCTGACTTCTAAATATTTTAAGCTTTCCTAGTAGCCATGGGCGCAGTGGTGGCTCCAGCATTGATCACGCCTGTCTGTGCCTTTACCTTCCCGGGCTATGTTATATAAAATCTTTATGAATCCCGTGTCAGCATAACAGTCATAAACAGACATGAATTCACATTCCAAAATCAAAGGATATTTCTCTTCTTACATTTAGGAAAGCAGTGATAGTGAAAATGCAAATGAAACCGCCTTTGATATAGTAAAGTCTTTTGATCTGAACGCACACTAAAAACGTATATTTGTTTTTATCATTTTTTCATAGAGAATATAATGACGTTCTTTGAAGCTCTGCGCTGCCGGTAACCTGGAGTAACAGCGGCCTATTTCAAACACAGTTTCCAGGTGTCATCCAGCAGGGGGCGTTATTTCTGAGATATGCCATACTCAGCATGGATCAAGCTTTTAAGTTAAAAACAGCTAAGAGGAGCATTTGCCATTCCAAAGGTTTCACAGCTGATTCTTAGCAAGAAGGAACACGTCATTTCAGATCTATACTTGTGTGGACCTTCTGTTTCATAGTTTTTTTTGGTTGCAGGCATAAGGCAAAGCTACAAATAAGAAAATTACAATCCTCAGTACTGAATAAGACACATAGCTATATAGTTACATATAGAAAAATAGTTAGCATGGTTGAAAATAGACATATGTCCATCAAGTTCAACCATGAGATGTGGTTGGGGAAAGTTATTTTTTTTTTTTGTTTTTTACGGATGACAGCTAATAGTAACTGTTAATGTTACTTTTTGCTAGAAAAGCATCTAATCCTTTTTGAAGGTGTCAGCTGTTGATGCTGTAACAGGCCCTTGTGGGAGGCTATTTAACAGGTTTATAGTTCTTATGATAAAAATGATTGTCGACTCCTGAGACCGAATCCTTCTTTTTACAGATGAAGGGAGTGCTCCCTTGTCTTTAGAGAGGATTTAAGCTGAATATTTTTCCCCATATTTTCTGATTTAGCCATTTTTATTTTTATACATGCCCCCTCAGATGTTGCCTCTCAAGACTAAACAGATGTAATTCCTGATGTGAATCTCTCTTCATAACTAAGATCCTTCATTCCTTTTATCATTTTGGTGACTCTCCTCTACACACTTTTCAAAATCAATGCATCCATTCTATGAACTGGTGCCCAGAACTGGACGGCATATTCCAGTTCAGGGTGCGCCAGTGCTTTGTAAAGAGGCAATATTACATCTTTGTTACATGAATTCATGCCTCTTTTAATGAATGTTAATATCCTGCCTTAGAAGTAGCTGATTGGCACTGCGTGCTGTTATTTAGCCTGTGGTCTACCAGTACCCCCAGATCCTTCTCAACTTGTGACTCTCCCAGCTTTACGCCCCCAAGGACATATGTAGATACAAATACAGACTAGGTGATACAATATATTACTTTAAAGTAAATACATAGTCAGAAATAACTATAAACAGCCTAGGCTGCATAAGGCACATATAGATAAGGTTGTGGTACTATGTTCTCTCCATTCAATGATCATGGATTTTGATGGTGCTTGGTCTTCCTGGTCTTGTTTGGTTAGTGGTGTCCCTTGGCTAATGGTGTTGCAGCTTCTGGGGCCTTTCAGCCTCGGCTGAGGGTTGAGGTTAAGGTTAGAATTTCAGGGTGTTGTGGGGGTCATTGTTCAGGAGGGGGGCTCCAGCTATCTGAATGCCCCCTGTCACAATTTTTTCCCACACACATTAGTTAGAAATTAGGTGTGGCACTGTTTTAAATACAGGTTGAAATGTAACAAAATAGATAAGAGGTAAAGAGGCGGATTTCATAACAAATTCTAATCAGACGATTCAACAAATTTCCCAAAGAAATTCAGGCTTGTACGAATCCAATTTTAATAAATTGCTCAAGAAAAAAAAAAGGACAAACTCGCCTGCTGCCTTGCTATCCAACGTTGGGCTATGTCCATCATCCAGCGCGTGTGTCTGAGCCATATAATATAGGCTTTACCATAAATAGAGAATACAAGGATCCCATTTGCCCCCAAGCCAAGCGGGAGTCCACGCCGCCGTCTACTTCGGGTAATGATGAAGCCTCCTCGATCATCTGCAAATCAGGCAAAAGGGATGCAAGATAAAACTAGATGATTGAGGGAGAAGGTAAAATGTAACTTAAATGCAGAAGAATGGGGACTCAATGCTGGTCATAATGCCAGACCAGAAATGTCCTAACAGAAGTGATGCCATGTAGTGGAAAGCACACGTTTCATCTGGCATTCCTTTTGCCTTATTGGCTGATGACCAAAGAAGTGTCATCACTATTAGAAGTGAGCGGGGGCAGCATGGGCTCCCAATTGGTGTGGGAACAAATGGGAACCTTGCATTCACTACATTCACTACGTAATTAAGGTAAAACCAACCACTGGATAGGGAGACAACAGGTGAGTTTTTTTCACCTATTTCAGTCAAAGATTTCCAAGATATTTGGATTTGTACTATTTTATTTTTCCCTGAAATACAGACCAAATTCTGATTCAGACTACCGTAATTGGTTCACTCATCGCTAAAAAAAAGTGAGGTGATTACTTTTTCAAGTCACTGTACATATCAATGCATTTCCAAATAACAGGCAAGTTTCTGAAAGGATACTAGAGGCGTGGTCAGAGGGTGCAGTCAAAGCTAGTAGCAGGGGTCATGGGCTGAAAGCAGTGGGCAGGTGGCAGAAAACGTAATCCAAAATCTAGTCAAAGGACAAGGGAGTGCAGCAAGAAATCAGAAATACAGGAGAAGGTCAGCAACGGGTAAGCAAGATTAAGGCAAAATACTCTCTTTAACAATGGACAAAGGCACTGCTAGAAACATCAGAACATCCAGCACCTCAGCTCCCAACTTGCGCTACTTGTACTCAGTAGTTTGCAAAAACACACCGTTTGTGGGAGTCTGTACAAATGCATGTGTGTAGAAGATACTATAAAAATATGTTTTTTGTTGTTGAAAGGGAACACTAGTATTATTTGCAGAGATGTTTTATCCCCCCTCCCCCCGCCGCTGCCAATCATAAAGGGAGCCTGTTTCTAATTGACTGGAAGCAAGAGTACCCACCAGAGACAGAGGAGAACTGTCAGCACCAATGCTAACAGCTCTAAAACCGGTGAGCTCCAGCCCGCAAAATTCCATGGGATCAAATCTGTGGGCTGGGAGTGCTCTTCCTTTTTTTCTCCCCTTAGACTGTCCCAGAACAACAACAATGTTTCTATATAGCTCTCATACCCAACATGACCACCAAGGTTCTCGTGTATCACAGAATGACTGCATGCAAACCCACCTGGTGACCCAGATTTGTTCATCCCTTTTTGGGTATTAAATGTTTAAGGGTGAGTAATTCTGACCAATTCAGGGCTTTCTTTTATTATTATTATTGTTTATTTATATAGCGCCGGCCCATGTAGCGCGTTACAAAGTAGTTGTTACAACAGGGTAGAAACATACGGTACATATACTATCTCAAGTGCAGTTTTACAGAGTTGACAATAGATATTCTGAGTACAAGATACAATAGGAAAGAGAGCCCTGCCCTTGTAAGCTTACAGTCTAAAGGAAGAGGGGTGAAGATGAGGGGGAAGGATCACAAACAGTCAGTATTGAGCTTTTATGTTTTAACCATTCAGGCATCCCATATCCCAAAGCTGTTCAAAGCAATCCACAGTCCTTTTTGACTATAGGTCTGCTTTTAGTCAGATATGACCACGGGAAACATCAGTCATAAAGAAATAAAATTAAATGTTTGCAGAATATCAACCTCCTTCCATGCTTTTACAGCACCTTAACGTTAACTGATTAATTCCGTATCAAACAGAAATCCAGCCGCAATATCATAGCGTCAGGGCATTAGAAGAACAAAAGCACCCTAGAACAATAAAGCTGTCAGCAGCGCAAGCACGTTGGCTAGGCAGAGGCTCTCTTGTATTCTGTTTGATAGGCCTCTTCTCGCTGATCCTTTCCTATATTGGCGGGATGATGGAAAACAATTTGGATGGGGTCCCGCATTGCTCCAAACTCCGTAATAGAAGGATAAAAGTGGATAAATGACACTGATGATAGATATATAGTCAGTTCCTTTCGGAAAGCCGCACATAATCAGATAGAAACAAGCTGATAAATGACCACTTCTTTCAACGAGGGGAAGTTGTTATGAGATAAAATGAATTTTGAGGGATGTCATCAAATGGGTGGATGCTGTGTTCTCTGGAAGAAAAAAAAGTATGTGCGGTTCTATTTTCTTACTTTACGGTGTTATTATAAACATCTCTTATGCGATGCACCTAGAACAGTAGATGAGCTTGGGAACGTGAGAGCCAAATATGCTGCTATGAAGAAACACCCCGGAAGCACACAAAATTCAATTCTGAACATTGATTATTAGCTCAAACTGCTCCTCCACCTCCCACCCTTAAACTAGCCACTGGAGCCTAAGACCACCATGTCCTTTATGTTTTCTGAGGATATTTCTAATTCCTATTCTTAAAGTGTAACAGTTCTCCATTTTTTAATGATACGTTTGTGCTACTCTCTTCTACCCCATATTGCATGTAAAGACCTAACACAGAATCAAATATATATATTTCTCCAACAGCAGTTCAGGTGTTGAGAGATGGAGGGAACACTGGTCACAAAAGACAACAAAGAGATATAACAAGAACATCAGATGAATGAATACACAAGGGCTGTTTATCCAGTTTCTGCAGAGAGACTCCATATAATAGAGAGACATGAAATTTGAAAAACATGAAGAGGACATATAATCCCAAAAGGCATAAAATGATATGGAATTACATTAAAACTGTATTATAATCCTCCCTGAGGAAGATAGTTGGGTGAAACGCGTTGGAGGAATGCAATATGATAAGAACATTTTAAAACCAGCAAAAATGTATAACTGAACACTTGTATAATGTATTATGTGGAGAAAAGTGCAATTTTGCAACTAATTAAGGAGTCAGCAGCCATTCTGACTCAAACTAAGACCTGGTTTACAATTGTCCTATATACAGTGCAGTATTAATTGTATGATATCTTACAATAGCTTGGAAAACAAAATATATACAAATATCATAGCATTACATTCCCCCCCAATCGTCCCCTATGAATGGTAAAATTTTGGGCAACAATCAGTCTGATCAAGCACTTATCGTCTAATAACGAGGAATTTGGTTTAACCAATATCAATCAAACTAATGTCCCACTTTAAACACTTTAAATAATCTTGGAAAAATGCTGGAAAAAGTCCCAAATATGAGAGGGTTCAACATTTTTGATTTGCTTAAGGTGTTGTTTGGATTAAAAAGGCTCAAAGTATTAAATTACTTTTGTCCCACTGTCAATATTCTCTAGGGGCATCCTAGTTTGAATTACAAAAGAGCCAGGCACTGCGTAAACATAGTAAAAATGGATGCTAAATAACAACAAGCAACCCTATATGTTGCCCTCACATGCCTGGTGTTTGGTGAGGACACCAGGGAGCAGGTTCTTCTGGGTCCAGGTTCTCCTAAGTGTGTTGGTGTGGGTGGGGTGCTGGGGGCTCTGCCACCAGGGAGGTTAGTACTCACTGTGCAACTGAGACACAACACTCCAAAGGATGCAGAGTTCCTCTTTATTAACCTCTTCAGTGATGGCACATGCTCAGCAGCAATAGAGCATTCCAATGTACCAAATCCTGTCTCCTTCAAATCCAAGTAGTTGCCCGTTGATCTCACTCCGGGGGCAGTCAAGACCTCCTTCTTAGGATTCCCAATAGGCCTAACATTCACTCTGTAGCTCGAGATGTTCTTTACAGTCGCTGTTCTCTCTCACTTCTCTTAACACTGCTTCAAATAATTCAAGTGGTATAGAACACTTGTTACAGGGTTTTTGTTCCTTATATACCTGCTAGCTACATTCCAGAACCTTCCGTCACATGCTCGTAAACATTCCAAACATTTGCTGGTCGTTCCCTCCAAAACCCTCTAACCAATGATTATTCTCTAAATTGCTATTCTATTTCTTTCAAGCATCCTGCTCTGATTATTAACCCCCTCTCCATACCTTTCTAGAACATTAAAGTCATTAAAGTCTATGGCATAATGATTTTGTATGGCCTGTTCCTACTGCCGTCATCTTGTGTCTAAATACCACTATTCACTCTCATGGCTAGAAAGCATGAAAGGGTCTAATTTCTTATTAACTATATGTACAGGGGTATCTTATTAGCTAACTAACAACTACATTCAGGCCCCTACATTCAGTCCATGAAAATCTTGGTAACAGCGACCAGAATATAGTTGTATTTAACATAACTGTAAGAAAGATTTTCTGTCTGGGAGGGCAAAACCACTGAATTTTATGAAGGCCAACTTCCCCAGGCTCAGAGCTGCGCTCCAGGACATAGACTGGGAGCATCTGTTGAGGAATAAGGATACAGATGCCAAATGGGAGTGTTTTAAATCAATTGTGAGTACCAAAGTGAGTAACACTTATAAGCAGCTAAAATTAAACCCCTTGTGGCTGACACCTACAGTTAACAGGGCAATAAAGAACAAGAAAAGGGCATTTAAACATGACAAGGCTGAGCTCTCAGCTGTAACCCTTGAAAAGTATACATTAGTAAATAAAGCATGTAAGAAAGCACAACATGAAAGAGGTGTGGCCAAAGAAAGCAAAACAAACCCTAAACGCTTCTTTAAATATATAAATAATAAAAAAAAACTAAATTTCCCCTATTAATGATAATGAGGAAATGGTCACTGGAGAAAACAACATTACTTTTGATAAAACAAAAGTAAAAAACAATTTAAATTTGAATTAAACATGTTAAAAATTAGGCCTCAGGGTCTTGTGGCTGTGTTTTTCTTTGATCTGTGAATGAAAAACAACCTTAGTTTATCATTGTTTTTATGGTTTGGTTGGGCGTTGTTTTATTGGGGCCCTTTTTAAACCGGACCTTCAGCGTGATTTAATGATAAGCCCAAACTCTAAAAAAACGATTCCGCAGCATCATCTGTAAGAAAAAGATACAAGGACCCACCATTAATCCACAAAATACATTAACAAGTTTCCTGGCCTAACTAAAGTCACTTTATTAACCTTTTGCTGCTTCACATTGCCTCAGTTCTTCTATCTACATGTAGCCTAGTTTGTAGCTGCGTACATGGGTTAAACTAAGGTGGGCTTGTATTTAACGTGACAAACTAAGTTGTTTCAGACTATTCTTGCGCTTTGTTTTTTTTATATTATAAGGAATGTGTGCGCGCACATAAACGCACGCTCGCATACTCACATCCATGATGATGTCGTCCTGCTCCTGTGTAAAGATGGCATAGCTCCTGGTATAGCTCTGACGTTCCCCCTCAGTGACGTACAGGACATCCCAAATTGGAATGCCCCAGAGACATGATGCCTGTAACCCAGCCCTTTGGAGTGTGAAGAAATCCAGGGCTGGGTTACAGACATCATGTCTCTGGGTTTTGGCCTGCTTTAAAACATCATGACCAAATCAGGTTAGGATGGAATAACCCACCTCCTTTACATTATTATTAAAGTAACACAGGTTCCCTCACATAAAGCAGAACAAAACCCAGAGCGGCCACTGGTCTTCCCCCTGGAAATCCCAGATCGGGATGCCCCACTGTGTGAAACCCTTTTTAATGAGACTTTTCTCAGAAATGGCAGACTCCCTCTCTTAAAGCGGAACAAGCCATGATTAGTTTAATGACCTTTGCAGGCGTATATTGTAGTGCCCCACCTGTCTGATCAAGACAACGGAACCTCATCTTCAAGAGACCAAAGGCTCGCTCCACCACAGAGCGAGTCCTCCTGGGGGCAGTATTGTAGGGCTCCTCTGCCTGTGAAGATGGGTGCAGGATTGGGGTCAGCAGCCAGGGGAGCAAAGGATAGCCAGAGTTTCCTGCCCCCCCCCCAAAAAAAAAACAAACAAAATAAAAATAAAAAAAGGTGTGCATTGCAACAATAGAAAAGAGGGACAAATAGGTGAGCGGGGTAGGGTTGGAGCAAAGGACATTTGTAATGAGCATACATGCACATCCAACCTGTACACTCATTAAAAAAGTCTGGGGAATACTACTTACATAAGAGGGCAAGAACATGACGCAATAGGGTTCTATCACTTAACCCATTTAATTTAACGTTAAAAAATTAGGCTAAAAATATACTAACAAAAAAATTACCAAATAGTGTGTTAAGGGAAAAAACAAAGTCAGACAGGGTGGGCAACCAATACAAGTTTCATACACATACCCAGTAAGGCGGGTGAGCTCAAATAGGTGCAGCCTGGTTTCTGCCATACTCAGCAGAACAAGACCGTGGAGCTGGCGCCGCTGATGTGCTCCAACAGAGGACTGCATATTATTGCCCGAGTGCAAATACGGCTGCTCTGACTTGCCGTAAGTGAAGGCTCGGCGGCCCCGTTTCATTAGGCTGATTTCAATCGGAAAACAAGGCTCTGCATCACTGAAAAAAACGGAACAATGAACGAGGCGTCCGTTTTGCCGGGAAACAGCCTTGTGCGAGCCGACAATCGGAAAGGCGGCTGAGCGCACACCTGAGCGCATAAACGCACACTAAAATCAACGTAGCACCCTTTCCTGACCCGATCAAAGCCCAAAACCAACGGGAAAACGCACGGGATAGCTGAACGGGGAGGCTCTGCATCAAGCCAAAGGTGGAGCTGTAAATGGATTCTTTAGCTCCGTGTACACAAGAGAGGAGCGATGAGCCAACACAGGAGATGCCAATAATAGAAATAGCCCAAGTATAATACTTAACAAGCTAAACGTGCATATCATCCAAGACAAACAAAATAATTTAAATGTGAATAAGACTGCAGGACCAGATGGACTTCACAAAAGAGTTCTTAAAGAACTCAGCTCAGTTAGCTCATCACCCCTGTTCTTGATCTTAAAAGACTCACTAGCAACTGGTATAGTGCCAAGAGATTGGTGCAAGGTAAATGTGGTGCCCATTTTTAAAAGGGCTCTAGGTCTTCTTCGTTCGATTACAGACCTGTAAGATTAATATCCATTGTGCGGAAACTGCTTGAGGGGCTATTAAGCGACTACATACACAAATATACACAACTGTGCGTAATATTATAAGTGACAACCAGCACAGTTTTACTATGCTGTGCCCAGTATTATTCAACTTGTTTATAAACAGCATATAAGATGGAATTAAATGCACTGTCTCTATTTTTGGAAATGACACAAAGATATGTAGCACAGTGCAATCTGTTGAGGATGTTCACAAGTAGGGATGAGCGAACTTTTGAAAAATTTGATTCGGCTGATTCGCTGAATTTTCCGACAAAATTCGTTTCGGTTCGAATTTATTCGCGACGAATCGCTATTAAAAACGGCTATTTCTGAGTTTCCTAGAGCCTCAATAGGGTTGTAAACCATTCTGCCTTGCTGTAACACGCATAGGATGCGTGCTGGGTTAGTGAAATAATACTGTAAATAATTATGACATGCAGATCAGAGGAATCGCTATTAGAATCGCAGAGCGGCACAAGAGAGTTGAGGTGGCATCACTATGAGGGGGCCCCTATATTGCCTGAAAAACACACCCTGGAGCTGGAACCCAAAAATTGGCCTAAAGACACACTGCAGTTGGCAGCAGCAGGAGGCCAAAATTTGGCTGAAAGGCACACCCTGAAGTTGGCATCAGCAGGAGCCCAAAAATTGGCCTAATGACATAAATATGTTTTGCAGCATTTGGAAAGTGTAAAACGTGGCACCATGCTGAATCTAGTCGCATGCATCAGCCATTGGTGGTTGGAAATCCTGGCTGATCCATCCCTGATTCATTTTCACAAAGGTGAGTCTGTCCACATTTTTAGTTGACAGACGAGTTCTCCTCGCCGTAACTATGGCCCCCGCCGCACTAAACACCTGCTCAGATGGCACGCTACTTGCCGGGCAGGACAGCTTTTCCAGGGCAAACTTAGCTAGCTGCGGCCACAAGTCAAGTTTGGCTGCCCAGAAGTCCAGCGGATCCTCAAGGTGTGTTGGCATGGTCATGTCAAGGTATGACATGACCTGCTGCTTCAGGTCCTGCTCCAGGTCTTCCTGCTGCTCATAAGTAGACTCACTATGTGGATGTAGAAAGCTACTCATTAGCAACTGAAGACTGAGGCTGCTGCTGATGGAGCTGCTGCTGCTGCTCCTGCCAACCCCCCCCCCAGCAGCCATGGCAGTGGAAGGTGAGTGCAGAGGTCCCCCCGAGTCAGACCTGCGAGAGTATGGACCATGGCACAGATAGGCATCAGCCAACTGACTACGTAGAATGTCTTTGTAGTAGGTCAGTTTGTCCTCCCTCTTGGCGGGTTTAAAAAATGCCCCCAGTTTGTGCCGGAAGTGAGGGTCCAATAAGGTGGACAGCCAGAAGTCATCCCGCTGACAAATGGAAATAATTCTGGGGTCACTACGCAAGCTCGTGAGCATGCTTCCTGCCATTTGCGCAAGTGACTCGGTGGGACTACCTGTCTCCATCTCCACTGCATACTGCCACGATGTGTCTGGGTCCTCTGTCTCGCCTTCCTCACAACCCTCTAGCTCCTCTGGCTGCTCCTGCTCCTCCTCTCCTGTCCGCTGACTAGATAAACCAGCCATATTGCCAAGCCTAAACTGTGCACTGTGCCACTCCTCCTCTTCTTCCTCCTCCAGTTCAGCTCCAATGGGGTTCATGTGGCTGTAAGATGTAGACGCCATATCTCCAGTGCCCTTACCAGCCATGGTTTCCAACATGTGCTGTAATACATGAAGCAGTGGAATCACGTCGTTCATCCCGTAATCCTGGCGACTCACAAATAAAGTGGCTTCCTCAAAGGGCCTGAGCAAACGGCAGGTGTCACGTATGAGCTGCTACTGGTTGACATTGAAGTTACACAGGGGAGTTACACAGGGTTACACAGAAATCCGTGATGGCTTTTCTCTGTTCGTATAGTCTGTCCAACATATGCAGAGTGGAATTCCAACGGGTGGAAACATCGCAAATCAGACTATGTTGGGGGCTACCGTTCTGATGTTGTAGCTCAAGAAGGGTGTGCTTGGCGGTGTATGAGTGGCTGAAGTGCATGCAAAGTTATTAGGATGTCTTTCAGATGGGGGGAAGACTTCAGAAACCGCTTCACAGCCAGATTGAAGGCGTGAGCCATGCAGGGCGCATGGGTCAGCCTTCCTTGTAGCAGCGCAGACAAAATGTTCTTCCCATTGTCGGTAACCATGGTTCCCATTTTCAGTTTTCTTGGAGTAAGCCATGTTTGGATTTCTGATGAATAAATTTAAGCAGTTCCTCCACTGTGTGACTCCGTTCGCCAAGACAAACCATGTGAAGCACAGCGTGACACCTCCATGCCCTGCACACATGGTAGGCTGGAGGGGCACTGAGATTTGAGCCTACAGTGGAGGGTGAGGAGATGGCAGAGGATGAGGAGGCCGAGTCGTACGGGGTCACAGGCACAATCGCCAGGGAGTGCGGAGGCCGAAGCGGCGTGTCCTGTCCAAGTTGCTGCTGCTGCAAAGGGACCACATTCACCCAGTGGGCCGTAAACTACATGTACTGTCCCTGACCGTAGTTACCAGCTCCAGATGCCAGAGGCTCCTGATTGCTATGTTGCTTGTCAGAACATAATAGGTATACATATTAAAAAAAAAAAAAAAATATATATATATATATATATATATATATATATATATATATATAGTGGTAAGGTGTATGGCAAAGTGATAAGTGGTGTCTATTTTTCCCCTGCTATGCTCTATCAGGCACGATCCATGCCGGGTTTTCAGGACCCAGTTCACATTCCCCAGTCCTCTACAGGTATGTTCCCTGATTCCAGGCCTAGCACAGGTGATGAGGCTGATTGCAGGGGAAGCCTAAATAAAAGGAGCCGCTGAGACTTTCAGTTTGCTGTTGACCAGCCTGGAGAAAGGAGCCTAGGCCGTACTGCTCAATGTGAATAACAGACCTGGATTAAAGCTGAAGGACTTTGCTTGTGTCACCCCAAACTTGGACTTGTGGGGATTAACAGCATGGGCTCATATGCCCTGGAAGCGAACCTTGCAAAACAAGGACTTTTTCAGCTTGCTGCATTTTCCTACCCTGGACTTTACTAAGAGCCGGTGAGGTAACCGCTTGCTATTCTGCATTTTGGCTGCAAACCTTCTCTGATGTTAAAGTGGACCAACACCCAGGGGTGATCGGCCCGGAAATCTATAAGATTCCCGGGCCGATCACCTCCCACCCTACGGGACATCCGAGATCGGGATGTCCCGCGGGATGAAACCCCCCAGAAACCCCAAAAAGATCTTACCTGATCCGCCGCTGCTTCCGCCGCCGCCTCCGCCGCCTCCTGCGCGCCCCTCCAGACGTGCGCGCGCCCGCGCCGGCCCTCTGTGATGGCCGGCGGGGGCGCGCGCGCGCCGAGAGTGACGCACGGGAGGCGGCGGAAGCGGCTTGGACGTTCCTGTCCCCCGCCTGGACGTTGGCGGGGATTGGCTGCGGCGTTCACGTGGGAGCGTTGAGAGGTGAGTTTTTTGGGGTTTCTGGGGGGTTTCACACAGCGGGGCACCCCCGATCGGGGGGGCCCCGCCGAAGTGGACCAAAACCCAGGATAGTCAAAATCCTGGGTGTTGGTCCACTTTAAGAGATGTTTGGCTGTTGAATCTTTATTTTCAATAAATTACGTTTTATTTGATGGAGAATTGTCGTCTTAGTCACTGACGTTTGCCCCAATTCCTGACAATATGTATAATATGTACTGCAAGCATCTCAATGCAAGGCCAAGTAGAAGAATGCACAAGTTAGAATGTACAAGTAATTCATGAGCATACATACATGACATTTATTTATTTTGCAATAAGCCTTCCAAATTTTTAAGGATGTAAAGTAAAGGGAAACATGCTGCATCAGATTAGGGATATACAGCATTCATGAGCCTATAAACGTCTGATAATAAAAGGTCATTGGAATGAAAACATAAAGATAAGACTCAAATGAAGACTTGCTGGTGAAACAGTAAATTTTGGACTAGACAGCACCACCTGTCAACTGCTTATGTGGCCATTATAAAGAGAAATTCATTTTTTTTTTAAGAGTTAGACAGCTGATCAGTTACACACTCTATATACTTTGTCAAGGTTATTTCCATACCTTCAGAGACCCTAAAGGGGCCTTCTAGCTCTCTCCCCATAATTATGGTCAAAAACATGATTCTGCCACCTCCTTGTTGACATCACAGCCTTGTTGAGAAATGGGGCTTCCAACTATCTACTACTCCATCCATCTGGATCTAATCCAGAGTTGGACAGTACTCATGACTGTTTAAAAAATAGTCTTCATATATGTCTGGGACCACAGCAACAATTTGCTTCTTAGCACTGGTTAGAAGACGTTCAAGCCTCCGGAGGTTCCTATACCTTGAGGTTTGTGAGACTCCAGAGGCACCAACAGCTACAAATATCTGTTTGCTGCTTTATAATGGCATTTAAGAGGCTTCTCTTTTGTTCCAATGAATTTATGCTTTTATCTGCTATAACCCCATGTCCTATTTCCCGCATCCCTAAAGCCCAGGGGGATGCAGAAGAGCTCAATGCCTGTGGGCAGTACAGGCTGGTCAAATTGGTCAACCAGCTTCTATATCTGGTTAGCTGGTTTTACTAAATAGGGGGAACCCCATTTTTATTTTTAAGGGTTAAACTGTCACGGTAGGAGATCTGGTCTTACTGCGCGGGTGTGTGCATAATCGTCTCTGCATGCACATTGGGCACTTCTGGGTGCCAAATGGCCTTTTAAAATAGGCCTGTTCTCATTGGACATTGACCCTATGTCAGCCGCTAGGCCGGGAGAGCCCAATGGGTGGAGCCACTGAATGCCAGATCCCAGGGTCAATGCCATGCCTTGATCATCATCAGGAAGGATACCATGGGTCATCCACCTGGCAGTACTGGGCACCAGAGCCTGGGCACAGCTGTAGGTAGATAGGAGGCAAGATATGTATGCAGAGCAGTGTCAAAATCCAGGCTGGGGCCAAAGGACAGGTAGTGAGAATCAAATAAAAAAGTCCAAGCAAGATGTCGTGGCTGGCAGCAAAGAAGTGTAGTCAAAACAAGCCATAGTCAAAATCCAGAGAAGCAATCCAAGGGTGATACAGAAAACAAAGCCAGGGGTCAAAATGAAGAATCCAATAAGAGTAAGCACAGTCCAGGAAAACAGGATGCAAGAGGCTGAGAAGATACAAATACAATCCAGCAATTTCCTGGTTCAAGGCACTTCCTTGTAAAGTGGATAGGAGCCAAACAGGAGGCATGTATGAATCATGTGTTCACACTGATCATGTGCCTGCTCTAATCAGATGACAGCACTAATCACATGACTGCTCTAATCACATGACAGCACTACACACCTTAAAGTGGACCAACACCCAGGATTTTGACTATCCTGGGTCTTGGTCCACTTCGGTGGGGCTCCCCCGATCGGGGTGCCCCGCTGTGTGAAACCCCCCGAACCCCCCGAAAAACTCACCTCTCCCCGCTCCCAGCGCCGCCGGACAAGCCTTTTGACAGGCGCGGACAAGCGGCTCCTCCGCCGCCGCCTGCTGCGCGTCACTCTTGACGCGTGCGCGCCCGCGCCGGCCATTCACAGACGGCCGGCGCGGGCGCGCGCACGTCTAGAGGGGCGCGGGGGAGGTTGCGACATGATAGCATAGCCAAAGACAAGGTAAGGGGATTTGGGGTGTTTGGGGGGGTTTCACCCCGAGGGAGGTGATCGCCCCGGGAATCTTATAGATTCCCGGGCCGATCACGGGAGGGTGGCGGTCCACTTTAACTGGGCTGACCTAAGCTGAAAGCAAAAGACAGCGATTAGATGGGAAAACCCGTAAGCAGACTATCGCCTTTGGATACCAGCCTCACTCTGGCTTGGACCCTCTCGCTTTGGATACTAACCCCACTCTGGCTCGTTACCTCTGGCTTTGGATGACTACCTGCTTTGGTTCCCTGAACTCTGTCTTCTGGATTAGGGCATTTTCTGGCTTTGGACTCCCTGGCTTGTTGCATAACTTTTCCCCAAAACCTGAACTAGACTTTTTCTATGTTGGACTCTAGGCTCATTGGTCATTGGTAACAGTACCTTGGCTTGTCTGTAGTGCAGTTTGTCCCTCCTTCCAGAAGACTCCAGACCTGTCGGCAGACTCCCCACGCTGGAACCATTGCAGGGTGTAGCACTTAATCAACTGCTCATTGCTGGCTCCCTCCAGGTACAGTCATCCCTAGCCATTGGTTGCCTTCCAGATCTCCCTGAGCTCCTGCTTGGTGTTCTTGATTCTGCATTTCCATCAAACTTGACACTCCAGCCTTCCCGTTTTCGTTGTTCCCCCTGTAACCACTATCAGGGAAAGCTGCAAATGGTACTGTTGAGGGCTATCTGTATCTACCTCTGCCGAGTCTCCAATCTGGTATGTGATATAAACACTTAAAAATTTGAAAGAAATAATAATTTTATTATTTTATTTCTCCTGCCCCATACTTACCTCTAATCCATTACTGATGGACTGCACCATCAGCCACTGCTGAAAGCAGAAAACCGGCGATAGTGCCTAGCTTCCACTGATCTTGCTCGGCACTGCATGCATGGATGGGTTATTTATTGAGGCAGAGTGAACTGATGTCAGCTCACTACAACTATAAATAGCCCCTCCCTGCGCCGGTGAGCAAGATGCTGGGAGCCCAACTGGGGCTTGTGGATTCTGTGGAGAATGACACAGGACAGACCAAGGCACAGCAACCAGCATACAATTAAAGAGCAGGCGAATCAAGTTTTCCCTGAAACTTTGAGGAGTTTGGTTCACTAAACTCTAGGTAAATTAGTAAACCATGCTTAATGATGGGCTTTGGCCAATCTGATTTGGTGGGTTAGAGTATCTATAGACTTGGACCCTTATTGGCACAAATTTGAGTTTGAGTGTATGTCAAGTCTCCAAAGTGCTCCTTTGACCTGACACTCTCCCCTGGCGCAGGTGAATTACGACAAAAAAACAGCATTCCTTGCCCAGAATCAATAACGGTTACTGGCACTCCTGCGGCTGCCGCACTAACAATGCACAGAGCAACATTCTCCACTCTGTATCTGTCCACAACTGACTATTGAAGTCCAAGATGGCTGCCCCCATCCAGGAGAATGCCAGGAGAACCACCCTGGATCCTGAGCAAGGTAATTTTTTTTAACCGCACTGGCCATCATGTCTCAGCACCCCTCTTACTGCTTAAGGGTCTAGGGACTGGAATTAACATGAATGGGGGCTACAAAGTCAAAGGTCTGGTGATTTAAGAGGTAGACTCCATACCAATATTGTTGTTTATTTGTCCACACAACAAGGTTTGATCTGTTCATTAAGTTCACAGGGAACAAAAACCATTATGCTCTTGATTAAACAGGAGTTGAAAAAAATTCTCATGGTAGAAAAAATATCACGTAGTTAGAAAAATCATCATAATTTCACTGTTTCTCAATCACCAGCCAGGAAAACAATGAACGTCAATAGTCCTTTGTTACTTACTAAGAAAAGTAAAGAACGTTTTGCCCAATTTTACACTGTAGTAAAGGGTACCATTGACTTTCATTGTCTTCCTATCTGGGGATACAGAAACAGTGAAATTATCATGCTTTTCTCTCACAGTGATTTTCTACTACCATTAGTATTTTATTCAACTCCTATTGAATCAAGGCCTTTGGCTTTAAACTTTTGCAAGGCAAAGGACTGATATGGAAATAAATACAATTTCTACATGATGTCATTTTAACTTTAAATATTTGAACAGGTTCTCTCCTAAATATTATTTTTCTTTGGGAAATATAATTTAATATCCTTAAATGTTCGTAGAAATTTGTGCATGCCGTCATAAACTCAGCACCGGTTTCCCCATGAATGGAGTTATTTCTGAAGGTAGGTGAGGATGTGTTAAAAGGAGATCTGTCATTTGCAGTCAACCAAACTTCTGCAGGCCTAAACAAAAAGCTTTTTGTATAAACAGTCCTGGGCTGGTGTTCTTTCTCTGTTTAACATATTAAGAAAAAGTTTGTAGAGCTTGATAGATGGTGAGCCTCACGGCTCGGCCTGTTTAATCATATTTCATGTACTTTATTTGTTGATGTAAATTTTACATGAAAAGTTATTTTAATTTAGCACACATCAGGATTCACAAATTTGGCTATGCTATCATGTCGCAACGCTAACTAATTTGCTTTGTTTGTTGCACGAGGTATTGGACTGCCTGTGTCAGCGCCTGTTGGACCCGACTGCCGATTAGTTAGATTAAATCAGTGTATGCCCCTTTGTACTACCATCTTTTTCAGTGCTGCACAGCTTATTTATTATTACTTTTTGGCACTCTGAAAAGATTGGCGCTGTATTTTTATGCTATATATATATAGATATATATTTATTTATATTTATCATCTACATCTTTTATACACATATAAATTCTAATGAATTTATTCAAAATGTCCAAAATGAGCAATAGTAACTGGACATGAGAACCATTATTTGATTTATTTCTGACAGACGAGTACCTGGTGAAAGCCCTCCTGCAGTACAGCGGGCCAAGAGATAAATAGAAAATATTCTGCAAATGTAAAAAATGTTTTACATTTTTAAAGCAACATGGTGCCTGAAAATAAACAGCGGCACACTTGATTTGTGAATCCTGATGCGTGCTAAATTAAAATAACATTTCATGTGAAATTTACATCAACAAATAAAGTGCATGAAATATGATTAAACAGGCCGAGCCGTGACGCTCACCATTTATCAAGCTCTACAAACTTTTTTTTAATATGTTAAACAGAGAAAGAACACCAGCCCAGGACTGTTTATACAGAAAGCTTTTTGTTTAGGCCAGCAGAAGTTCGGTTGACTGCAAATGACAGATCTCCTTTTAACACATCCTCACCTACCTTCAGAAATAACTCCATTCATGGGAGAAGCCGGCGCTGAGTTTATGACGGCATGCACAAATTTCTCAGAACATTTAAGGACATTAAATTATATTTCCCAAAGAAAAATAATATTTAGGAGAGAACCTGTTCAAATATTTAAGGTTAAACTGACATCATGTAGAAATTGTATTTATTTCCATTACAGTCCTTGGTCTTGCAAAAGTTTAAAGCCAAAGGCCTTGATTCAATAGGAGTTGAATAAAATACTAATGGTAGTAGAAAATCACAATGAGAAAAAAGCATGTGATTTTCACTGTTACTAAATCTCAGGAAGGGAATACAGTCAAAGTCAATGGTACCTTTTACTACAGTGTAAAATGGGGCAAAACGTTCTCTACTTTCTTAGTAAGAAAGTGTTTTCCTGGTTAGTGAATCAGCAACAGTGAAATTATGATGATCTCATTACATTTGTTTCTCATTAGGATAATTTTTGTTCAACTCTTGCTCGAATCAAGGCCATAATATTTTCCGTTCTCTGTGAACTTAACAGATCATATTTTGTTGTGTGGACGTATAAAAAACAATATTGGTATGGAGTCTACTTCTTAAATCCATAAAACCTTCGACTTTGTAACCCCACTTCATGGTAATTCCAGTCCCTAGAGCCTTTAGCAGTAAGAGGGGTTTAAAGTTAATGTCCAGTCTCCAAGCAGTTGGGAGCACTGCAGGGAGCGCCAGTAACCGCTCTGGATCCTGGGCAAGGAATGCTGTCTTTCTTTTGTAACCCACCTGCACCAGAGGAGAGTGGCAGGGCAGAGGAGCACTTTGGAGACTGGGTGTCCACTTTAAGCCTAACTCAAATTTGTGCCAATAAGGGTCCGGGTTCACAGAGACACATCAAATCAGACTAGCCGAAACCCATGATTTAGGAGTGCCACACACCTCCAATTAAAAGAGGGTATGTGGGATGGACCGCCACTGGGAAAAGGTAGGTATATTTCTTAAGCATGTTTTACTGATAACTAGAGTACAGCTCTTCGAAGTCTCAGGGAAAACTCGATTCACCTGCTCTCTCATCTTGGTTGCTGTGCCTTGGTCTGTCCTATGCCACTCTCCACAGAATCCAAATACCCCAGCTGGGCTCCCGACATCTCGCTGGCGCAGGCAGGGGCTATTTATAGGCGGAGTGAGCTGACATCAGTTCACTCTGGCTCAATAAATAACCCATCCTTGGGGCACCGAGCAAGATGTCAGAAGCTGGAGAGATCAGTGGAAGCTGGGCACTATCACCGATCTCCCGGGATCCAGTAACAGCAGTGCCTGATGGTGCAGGACCTAATTGGAGACTCGGCCAAGGCAGATACAGATAGCTTCCAGAAGTACCACCTGTGGCTTTCCCTAATAGTGGTTACAAGGGGAACACATCAAATGGGAAGGTGGAGTGTCAAATGTGATGGAGATGCATAATCAGGAACACCAAGCAGGAGCTGAGGGAGATCTGGAAGGCAACCAATGGTTAGGGCTGACTGTACCTGGAGGGAGACAGCAATGAGCAGTTGATAAGGTGCTACACCATCCAATGGTTCAAGAGTTGGGAGTCTGCTGACAGGTCTGGTTTTCGCCAGAGCCTTCCGGTAAGAGGGACGGACTGTGTTGCAGACAAGCCAAGGTCCCACTACTATTTCCAATGGCCAGTGATCCCAGAGTTCAACATTGGAGAAGTCCAGTTAAGGTTTTGGGGAAAAGTTATGCAACAAGCCAGAGATTCCAGAGACAGAAAATGCGCTAATCCAGGAGCCAGATTTAAGGGAACCTAAGCAGGTATTCATCCAAGCCAGGGGTAAAGAGCCAGAGTTGGTTTGGTATCCAAAGCGAGAGGGTCAGAGCCAGAGCGGGGTCGGTATTCAAAGCCAGAAAGTCAGAACCAAAGCAGGGTCAATGTCCAAAGCCATGACATCAGAGTCAAGCTCAGAATGTATACATGAGACTCAGGAGGCAAGCGTCACTTCAGGAAGATCTGCAAGCAACTTCCCAGTGCCACAGGCTTCTTTTTAAGGATGTTTGGTGCCAGGACGTGTCTGCTGCACATGCTCACTGAAACTCACACACGTGCACTCCGCGAATAACGGCGCACATGTGAAAGGAACACCCAGAAACAACTGGGTCCAGAGGCCATCCGGCATGTGCAGACCAGCGCTGATCATCTTCGCGACCATGCAGCCCCCGGCTGTGCACCGCACAGACAGATACAACCAAGACGTCCGACCGTGTGCACACACTCTCGCATGGATGAGCATGGGCATGCCAGGGCATGTTAGTAAGACCAGATCTCCTTCCTTGACACTGCCCCCCCAAGAGGCAGCCTCCAGGTGACCTCAGGTGCTGGCCTGTCAGGATGGTCTTGATGGAATCTTCGAACAATTAAGGGAGCAGGAAAATTTCTTGTGAGTTCCAAAGAATTTTCCTCTTCATTAATACCTGAACACTTAACAGGGTATTTTAACCCTTGCACGTGTCTTCTTGTGTTAAGGATCTCTTCAACCATGTATTCTGGCATGCCTCCAACACAACAGGCTCTGGAGCTGAAGAACTGGAAACAGGTGGCTGAGACACCTTCAACAGGGATGAATTAATTACAGGATGGATCCTGTATGACTGTGGTAACTGAAGTTCAGATTTTTCTCTTAGTTTAGAAAGGGCCAATGAATTTAGGTCCAAGCTTCTGGGAAGGTCTCCCCAACGTCTAGTTCACTAAGGACAGCAGAACCCAGTCACTAGTTGAAAATGATGGATCAAGATTTTTGGAGTTGTCCATGGTTCTCTTATATTTCTCCTGACCCTCAAAAAAGTTGTTGATGTAACTGGGATAATTAACTGGTAAGATTCTGAATTGTTAATAGACCGATATCTGCAGGGGAATTGGGAATCAGTGGGATGGTACCCATAGTTGGCAAAAAAAGGAACAGGTTGTAGCAGGCCTGCCAGACCAAAGTGCAGAGTTTTGCATCTGCCACAGGTGTCAGAGTTATTTACATATTTTTTGCAGTCTGAGTTAATGGTAAGCCACCAAAAAGATCGTATAACTAGGTCCCAGGTTTTGTGTACCCAAAAATGTCTAGCTACCAGGTGATCATGGGAGAGAGTTAACACTTTGGGTCATAATGGTTCCAGATAGAAGATTCTATCTTTGAATAGAAAAGGTCACATTTGGTGACAAGGGCAGTCAATGTGGTCTGAACATTGCTTGATTTCTGAAAAAAATTGGGGTTTAATTTTTAAAAAGTGATTACGTTTGAAGAATTAGGTCAGGTTCACAGAAAGACTCACCCTCTGAGCCCGAATGTATGCGGGACAGGGTACCTGCCTTACCATTCTTAGAACCTGGCCGATATATTGTGTGAGATAAATATCGCGGGAAAAAGTTCCCGCTGGGTGGGCGTGGCCTCAGTGGTGGAAAACCGAGTTTTTCAAAAACCCATGCCACCGGTGAGCCAGAAGAATCGCCCAGCTGCTTAGGCGGTGGGGTCCACTAGATGAGCGGAACATCCAGAAATAGGTTCTGCTCTGCTTTAAAGCCGAGGTAAGCTGAAAATTTGCAGAATTAAACCAGGAGAGTTCTGAATTGCATTCTCGAATACGCATGTCAATCTGAAATGACAAGTCGACCAGTTGTTTGAAGGCATGAGGTGGCTCTTCTTGAGCCAGTTCACCTTTTATGGTGTCAGAAAGCCTCAATCTGAAAGCATTTTTAAAGCATTGTCATTCCATCCCGCATCACTCACCCAACATCGAAATTCTGTGGCATATTCCTCAACGGGCATCTTGCCTTGTCTAAGATTGCGGAGGGCTCCAGTGAAGACTAAAGCATGGCATAGACCCTGGTAAGTCTGGGCATTCAGTTGCTCCACCCATTGGGCTCTAATGGCTTAGCTCCTGAAAGAACAATCCAACCATTATCATGAGCTCAGGTGGGGTGTCACCTTTTGAGTCTCTAATGTAGCAGCTTAAAGTGAAGTCACAGGTCATCCAAGATCTCCAGGGTGGATACTGAGTCCTCCAAGGGCAGCTGGAGGTTGTACAGAATGCTAAACCTAGTGTTGTTCCTTCCCCTAATCCTGAGTTGGTGCCACTGCCATCCCGAAATCCACAGACTCCACTAAAGAACCTCAAGTACACCTACCTGATTTATTCTCTGGGGAGCATCAGGAATTTTGTGTCTTTGTGAACATCTGTTAACGCCTCTTCGACCTTCAGCCCAGGTCATACCTAAATGAAGCATTTTGGGCTTGGTGCATTATTTCCCTCCTTTGTGGCAGTTTTCAGCTTATTGAACAAAAGAGGCAGACTCTGAATACTGTGAAGACCTTCGTCCCTGCCTTAGCCACTATGTATTGTACATCTTCCGCCAAAGCAGCCCTGAGAAACTTACGACAAGGGTGGTGTCCGGTAGAAGAATATATCATGGTCTTCCGCTGTCTATCTGCAGACATTCAATGGAATGAACCATCCCTTAAACACCAGTTCCATATGGGTTTAGCTGATGTACTTTAGGATGAGATGGCATGTGTGGTCATCCCAAATGCTTTGGATACATTTATTGATCTGGTTAACCAAATTGATAGAATACTTAGAGAGAGACAATCCGAGAGGTCCAGCATGAGCACCTCATCCTGGTCTGGCTTTGACCCAAAACTTCCTACCACTATACCTGATCCAACCTATGTAACTTGAACCTATGAACCTGAACCTATGCAAATTGAGGTAATTCACAACCACTCACCTCAGAAGAAAAGCAACAATGTAGACCGAATCGTCTGTGCCTCTACTGCGGCGCTAACAGACATTGTCATTCAAACTGCCCTGTCCATCCTGGGGGCAATGACACTGTATGTAGAGTAGGATCCAGATCTATATTTTCCACAGTGCTTACTTTTCTCTCCCTGTCTATCTCTCTACAGTTCCGAAATGAAGAATTAATGTGACAGCCATCAATGATTTCTGTGCCAGCAGTTCCTTCATGGATATTGACTTCGCTCAGTCCCATAATATTCTTCTAGAACCTTAACACCCTCCTCTATCTATAACCCTTGCTGATGGATCTTCCATAAAATCTGGGCCAATTATGCATCATATCGCTCTTTTGTCTACTTTATCACCTGGGGGTTATGAAGAGATGATTAAATATGACCTGTTGTCATCCCCAATGTTTCTGGTGATTTTAGGTCTGCCTTGGCCCTCCTCCTGTAACCCTGTCATCAACTGGTCTGATAAAACAGTGGTATTCTCCTCTCCTTACTGTAAGTCTGTATGTCTGCCCAAGATGTAAAATGTAAAACATTTTCTTCATTTGCAGAATATTTTCTGTTTATATCTGGGCCCGCTTTACTGCAGGAGGGCTTTCACCAGGTACTCGTCTGTTGGAAATAAATCAAACAATGGTTCTTATGTCCAGAGAGTTCAGTAGTTACTATTGGTCATGTTGGACATTTGAAATAAATTCATTGAATTTATATGTATTTAACCCTTTAAGTGCCAGCCTGCCTGGAGTTTTTGTCACACTCTGTTGCCAGACCATTTTGCACTATTTTGCACTCCCCATGTTCAAATGTGATTTTTTAAGGGATTTCCAGGGATTTCCCAGGAAAATGATATATTGTTTTTTTCAGCAGAGTCTGAGCTTTAACATGAAATGTCTTGTTTGTCATTTTTTAGGTGTATTCTCAATATTTTTTGGCGAAATATGTGCAAAAAAATTTTAAAAAATCAATTTTTTACAATTTGTAGTGTTTTTTTGTAATAAAAAATGTAAGTTTGTCAATAAAATCTTATTGCGTGTGAAACCCCAATTTCTCACAGTTACAGCGGTACCACATATGTATAGGTAGACACCTTTTCCTGCCCAGGAGACTCCCCCAAACTGAAACAGAGCTTTAGGGGATTTTCTGAAAAAATACAACTGTGATATGCGCTATGCGCACCTTGCAGTTTTTCCAGAAAAACAACCCTTTACATTTGAAATACCCCCCACAAACTATATATTCTCTGGAAGTACACACCTCAGGCTTTCTATTTGTACCAGGCTTGTTGATGTGGCCACAGTTTTCTAGAAGTAATCCCTCAATGTATTCTTTGGTTGCAAAGAGTTTCCCTAAAAAAAGGATAAAAAAGCAGAATCAAAGCCACATTTTCCTAAAAAAACTATATACAAAAAAGAAAAAAATAATCTGAAAAAGCAACATCCCCCGAACAGAACGATACCCAACATGCATGGGTTCTGTCAAGGGAAGAGTTGCCAAACACCCCAAAGTAAAGCATGTGCGTAACGGTAATTTTTCTTGAAAATTTCAGCTCTGCAGACAAAGTGCGCACCTTGCGATTTTTCAACCAAAACAACCCTTTACATTTGGAATATCCCCCATAAACCATATATTCCCTGAAAGTACACATGTTAACCTTTCTAAGCATACCCAGCTTGTTGTAGTGGGCTCATCTTTCTGGAATTAATCCCTCAAAGAACTCTTTGGTTGCGCAGAGTTTCCCTAAAAAATGTATAAAAAAGCAGAATAAAAAACACCTTTTACTAAAATATAAATATGCAAACCAGAAAAAACAAGCTAAGTCTGAAAGCGCAAGGTCCCCCGAACAGAACAATACCCAACATGCAGAGGTACTATTAACCCTTTTAATTGCCAGCTTACTTGAGATTTTGTCACCCTCTGTTGACAGGTCATTTTTCCCCATTTTGCGCCATGTTTTGCGCCATGTTTTGCGCCATGTTTTGCGTCATTTTTGCTGGAATTTTCAGGAAAATTATATATATATTTTTTGCAGCAGAGTTTAGGCTTTAACATGAAATGTCTTGTTTGTAAATTTTATTTATTATTAATTTTATTTATTATTAAGTAAAAAAAAATAAATAAATAAAATTTTTTTTTAGAAAATTGCCTCCTTTATTTTACATAAAAAATGTATTTTATTAAAGAAAACCATATTGCATGTGAAAGCCCCATTTCTACCGATTAGAACGGTACCACATATTTATCGGTAGCCCCCTGTTCCTGCCCAGGAGACCCCCCTAACTGAAACAAGTAATTTTTAACATTTACAAATAAAATACAACTACCATCCACACTACAAAGGGTTAAATCGAGAAAAAAAATGACATTTTTTGGGGGGATTTTTAAGGGTTAAAAATCCTTAAAAATAAAAAAAAATGACATGGGCCCCCCCTTACCCAAAGTAACCAGCCCGGGACCAGCTATGTAGGGCTTGTAGGAACGGGGCGCAGGGGCCAGCTTTTGTGGCCCCTGGCCCTGCAGGCTACAAGCCCGCATAGCCAGTGGGCCCGGGCTCTTCTGCCCCCCCCTGGGCTTTGGGGAGGCAGGTAATGGGGGTGCCGGGGGTTAATGGCAAGTCACCGGCTAGCGCAGGTGACTTGCCACCTCCCCCAGCCTTGTGAACTGGTATAGGGGTCATGGACCCCTTACCAGTTCACAAGGGGTTAAATGTAAAAATAAAACACAGACACACAAAGAGAAAAAATATTTTATTATTTTTTTTTTTTAATACTTACCTCCCATCCATAGTGGAGCACTCTTTCAGCCTTTTATAGCTGCTGGATGACAGAAAACAAAAGGGTTAATTAAAAAAAAAATGACATAGGGTTCCCCCTCCTAGGGGGGGAGACCCCATTTTTTTTGGAATTTTAAGGGTTAAAAACCCTTAAAAATCCCCCAAAAAAATGACGTAGGGTCCCCCCTACCCAGCATTACCGACCCGGGCCAGCTATGGGGGCTTGTAGAACAGGACGCAGGGGCCAGCGTTGGTGGCCCCTGGCCCTGCAGGCTACTAGCCCACATAGCCACTAAGTGGCCCGGGCCCTTCTGCCCCCCCCTGGCCGTTGGGGAGGCAGGTAATGGGGGGCTGGGGGTTAATGGCAAGCCACCCACTAGCTGCAGGTGACTTGCCATACCCAGAGCCTTGTGAACTGGTATAAGGGGTCTCATGGACCCCTTACCAGTTCACAAAGGGTTAAATGAAAAAAAACGCCACACAAAAGTATTTTATTTAAAAAAAAAAAAAAAAAATTTTTACTGTACTTACCTCCGATTGTAAGCTCCTTTGTCCCACGCCGCTCTGATGACAGATGCCGGTGATCGGCATCAGAGAAGGGGGAGGCAGGAGATCAGAGGATCTCCTGCCACCTCCTTCCCCGTTGCCGATCACCGGCATCTGACAGCTGAGAACGCTGAAGCCGCTCTGCTGACAGATGCCGGTGATCGGCATCAGAGAAGGGGGAGGCAGGAGATCAGAGGATCTCCTGCCACCTCCTTCCCCGTTGCCGATCACCGGCATCTGACAGCTGAGAACGCTGAACGCTGAAGCCGGTGATCGGTGATCGGGGCTGGGATGACGTCATAGCCCCGCCCCCCAAAGGGGCGGGGCTTGACGCTGCGACGGACCGGGGTGATCGGGGCTGGGATGACGTCATAGCCCCGCCCCCCAAAGGGGCGGGGCTTAGCGGCAAGATGGCGGCCGCCATCGAAGAGGAGAGAGGAGAGAGCCTCCCGGGCTCTCTCCTGAAGATCGGTAAGTCCTGGGGGGTGATCGGAGGCCCCCCAGGTGAAGAGGAGGGACAGCGGGAGCCAGCGCACACACAGGTAAGTGAATGTCATTTTTTTTTTTTTTTTTTTTACAGTTAGCAGCTGCTGCTGCAGAAGCGGGGGGGGGCGGCCTATTCCGGGGGCTCTCCTGGAGCCATCCGACCCCCCACGGGGGATCGGATGGCACCAAATTAAAGAGGAGACCCGGCCGGATCCAACGAGGGGTCAGGTGAGTAATTTTTTTTTTTTTTTTTGCCCACTAGCAGGGGTAAATTCCAGGCACGTAAATTTTACGTGGCTGGCACTTAAGTGACGGAGAGGCAACCACGTAAATTTTACGTGGCTGGCATTTAAAGGGTTAAAATATGTAGATTATAAATCTAAAATATATTAATATAAAAATACAGCACCAGTCTTTTCAGAATGCCAGAAGTAAAGTAATAAATAAGCTGTGTAGCACCAAAAAGACAGCAGTATAAAGTAGCCAAGCTGGCACTGGTATATTTGGCAGTCGGGTCCAACAGGCACTGACACAGGCCGTCCAATACCCAGTGCAACAAACAAAGCAAATTAGTTAGCCTTGTAGACATGATAGCAGCACCAAAAAGGAAAGGATCCCGGCGCTCCAAAACTGGCGCTGTAGCCACCAGAAAGATGCCTAACGGCGTAATTCATAAATAAGGCCCAAAGAATGCACCGAATATAACAACAAGCTTATAGCCAGCAAAATCTAACATGTGCAATAAGTATCCTATAGAGCGGGGAGGCTGATTCATCATTAGTGGCAGGTAGCGACAGATGAGCGTCTGTAGCGGCATTTTCAGAGCGCCCGCTAGTAGTCGCAGTGCTCGACCGTGAGTCGCTACTTTATAGCGACTCAGTCGCTGTTCAGTAATGTTGAATACATTGTGAGGAGTCACTATTTGACCAGTACAGCGCTGTATGGGAGCGCATGTTAGCGACTGCTCATAGTGACCGACTCACACCATATTCAGCAAAAAAACTGCCTCACAAATCTCTGGCGCTGAAAAATATATGCTTGAAGCCCAGAGCCCAGGAGGCGGTGTGTTTAAAGTCTATTTTCAAGCATCTATCAACTAGTAACAAAGCGAAAACATATGAAATTACATTGTAACAACATTGTAACATGAACATTTTAATGCCAGACCTGTAATGTCATTTCTGAGGAAATATTTAAAAAAATTTAAAAATTATGAAAAAACTGCTATTTCAATGCCAGAAGAGGTCACAGAATTATTTGCGATTTAAAAAAATAAAAAAAAAAACGTTTAAAGAGAAGAAAAGGAACGTCCATTGAAATGTATGGGAGAGCGACAGGTAGCGAGAGGTCATACCTGGCGCTGTGCAAGGCTGAACGCTGGAGCTGTTCGCTGAGGCTGTGAAAATGATGATTCAGACGCTACATGGCGCTATCCCAGTCGCTAAACAGATTCTGCTTGATAAATGTGTAATTGCGTGCTGTGTCCGGCGTTCACCAGTCGCTACTTGTCATTAACCAGCCACTACCTGACGAAGTCAGAAAGATCCTCTGAAAAACATCAAATGTAACCACAATCACAAATAACACGTGAAGATACACAAATTGACTACATTTAAGATGACTAGCATCATCTAAGTGATAAATGATGCTTACATAGTGAACAATTGAAGCAGGTAACAAGTCAGATTTTAACTCTGACGCATCCTGCAACATCACAGTATGCTGTTTCCTCAGAGGGCAAAGATAAGGCAGGAGATAAAAAAAAATGTGATTCAAAGACGAGAGAACATTACAGGATTTAATAAATGCCTAAAACATACGTTAGTTGCATGCACTAATGCACAGTCTGAGCACCCCCTGGAGCAGTTAAAAGATGTACTGACTTTTTACAAATTTATTTTAAAAAGCAAATGAAATACGTTGTCACATCAGCAGTGAAAGTATTCATGCTCTACCTCACTACCTTTACCAAATCACACTATGAGGCCGATTCATCAATAGCGCCAGGTAGCGACAGATGAGCGACTGAAGTATGGCGCTATGAGCGCCGCTAGCGTCAGCCGCGGGCGGTAGCGATTCGCTATAGCAGGCCTCCTCAGTCGCTACCTGGCGTTGTTGGGAACAACGCCTACATTGCTGAATATGATGTTGGCCCTCAGCTTTGTAGGCGCTGTCAGTCAGTGTGACCACGCTATTCTACAAAGCGCCTGCGCTTAGCTTTGCTGTGGCCTGGGAATCCAGTACCTTCAGAATAAAACACATTGCCACATTTTTTAAAAAATTAAAGAGTTTTTATTTTGTGTTGAAAAGGAAATTAAATTAAACCAGATATTAGAATATAAATGCAAAATAAAACATAATTAAACACATAGCCACATTTTAATTTTTTTTTTTTTTTTTTTTAAATAAAAAGGAAATACAATTAAACCACCAATGAGAAAGAAAAGGAAAATAAAAACAGAACAGAGAAAGAAATGGAAAATAGAAAAAGAAAATAAAAACAGAAATGAGAAAGGAAAATAGAAAAAGAAAATAAAAACAGAAATGAGAAAGGAAAATAGAAAAAGAAAATAAAAACAGAAATGAGAAAGGAAAATAGAAAAAGAAAATAAAAACAGAAATGAGAAAGGAAAATAGAAAAAGAAAATAAAAACAGAAATGAGAAAGGAAAATAGAAAAAGAAAATAAAAACAGAAATGAGAAAGGAAAATAGAAAAAGAAAATAAAAACAGAAATGAGAAAGGAAAATAGAAAAAGAAAATAAAAACAGAAATGAGAAAGGAAAATAGAAAAAGAAAATAAAAACAGAAATGAGAAAGGAAAATAGAAAAAGAAAATAAAAACAGAAATGAGAAAGGAAAATAGAAAAAGAAAATAAAAACCTAAATGAGAAAGGAAAATAGAAAAAGAAAATAAAAACAGAAATGAGAAAGGAAAATAGAAAAAGAAAATAAAAACAGAAATGAGAAAGGAAAATAGAAAAAGAAAATAAAAACCTAAATGAGAAAGGAAAATAGAAAAAGAAAATAAAAACAGAAATGAGAAAGGAAAATAGAAAAAGAAAATAAAAACAGAAATGAGAAAGGAAAATAGAAAAAGAAAATAAAAACAGAACAGAGAAATAAAAGGAAAATGGAAAAGGGAAATAAAAACATAAATCAGAAAGAAAAAGAAAATTACAATAGGAAGTAGAATGCCAAGGAAACTTTCACCAGAATTAAACACATAGCCACATGTATCTATATATAGTAGATTTTTTTATTAAAATCTACATAAATTTAAAAATGAACACAAGAGAAAAGGAAAATAAAAATTCAAACAGAAAGGAAAAAGCAAAGTAAAGTCAAATAAAGTTTGTAAAGTCCTAAATATGGATCACGGTGCCTGTGTTTGTGCCTGAAAAAATAAGAAAAGTGCAGTTAGTATAGATCTTTAAAGTAGTATAGTTGTAGCAAATACAAAAATGCATTACTTGATAACCAACATTGGCGTCTTACACCCCCCCTTAGAGTGGTTTGGGTCATCTTACACCCCCCCTTAGAGTGGTTTGGGTCATCTTACACCCCCCCTTAGAGTGGTTTGGGTCATCTTAAACCCCCCCTTAGAGTGGTTGGGCTCATCTTACACCCCCCTTAGAGTGGTTTGGGTCATCTTAAACCCCCCCTTAGAGTGGTTGGGCTCATCTTACACCCCCCTTAGAGTGGTTTGGGTCATCTTACACCCCCCTTAGAGTGGTTGGGCTCATCTTACACCCCCCTTAGAGTGGTTGGGCTCATCTTACACCCCCCTTAGAGTGTTTTGGGTCATCTTAAACCCCCCCTTAGAGTGGTTTGGGTCATCTTACACCCCCCTTAGAGTGGTTTGGGTCATCTTACACCCCCCTTAGAGTGGTTTGGGTCATCTTACACCCCCCTTAGAATGGTTTGGGTCATCTTACACCCCCCTTAGAGTGGTTTGGGTCATCTTACACCCCCCCTTACAATGGTTTGGGTCATCTTACACCCCCCCTTAGAGTGTTTTGGGTCATCTTAACACCCCCCTTAGAGTGGTTTGGGTCATCTTACACCCCCCTTAGAGTGGTTTGGGTCATCTTACACCCCCCTTAGAGTGGTTTGGGTCATCTTACACCCCCCTTAGAGTGGTTTGGGTCATCTTACACCCCCCTTAGAGTGGTTTGGGTCATCTTACACCCCCCTTAGAGTGGTTGGGCTCATCTTACACCCCCCTTAGAGTGGTTTGGGTCATCTTACACCCCCCTTAGAGTGGTTTGGGTCATCTTACACCCCCCTTAGAGTGGTTTGGGTCATCTTACACCCCCCTTAGAGTGGTTTGGGTCATCTTAACACCCCCCTTAGAGTGGTTTGGGTCATCTTACACCCCCCTTAGAGTGTTTTTGGGCTCTTTTTGATGGTAGTTCTAATACATTTAGCCAGTAGTGCAGTACTTTAGCATTAGAGTGAAGGTTATTTAGTTTACCGCAAAAAAAGAAGTGATCATCCTTTCCCTTAGCTCATCGCCAGTCTGGGTGTCCTCACTTCTTGCTGCGGGCATGTTGGGGATTTCTGGCACCAGTGCTGTCTCCTCGGGGGCTTGGATTCGGTGGGATATACAGATATTGTGTAACACACAGCAGGCAAGGATGATTTTGGAGACCTTCTGTGGGCTGTACAGCATCTCTCCTCCTGGCCGTGCCAAACAGAGAAAGCGTGCTTTCAGCAGGCCGATGGTTCTTTCCACAATGCTTCTGGTCTTGCGATGCGCTGCATTGTAGCGTTCATGGGCAGAGGTCCGTGGGTTCCTTACCGGAGTCATGACCCACGTTCTCTGCCCATATCCCTTATCCGCTGTAGAAAAAACACAAGGAGAGAGACAGCAATTAGTACTAGTACATGTTTTTTGGTGGTAGTTTGGTTAAATTTGGCTTACTAGGCCACATATTTGCAAAATACATTGACATGGTTAATTTATTACCCAGTAGCCAGCCAGCTGGCATTTCGTTGTTATCAAACTTCCGGCACAGGACTGTCCGCTGCAAGACGTAAGAATCATGGCATGAGCCGGGGAACCCCGATCTCACCGCCCGCAGCCTCATGTCTGGGTCACAGACAACCATCACATTAATGGAATGGAATTGCTTCCGGTTTCTGTAGGACAGCTCCTGTGCACGGGGAGGGCGGAAAGGGATATGTGTACCATCAACGCACCCTAGCACATTCGGGATCCCTCCCATCAGATAGAAAGTATGTTTTATTTTGGCAACCTCTTCCTCATCCTCAGGAAACCTGATGTAAATTGGGATTAAATCACAAATTGCCAGAACTACCTGGATTAGCATGCGGCTCATAGTAGCCTGGCTTATCCCGCTGAGGAGGGCTGAGGTTGCCTGGAAGGTCCCTCGTGCCAAAATATTGAGAGTGGCACACAGGCGTACTATGCCTGGAATGGAATGAGTGCGTTTGGTGGATGGCTCGATTTTGGTCTTAATCTGATCATATAGGGACTGTAGTGCAGCACGATTCAGACGGAAGCGGCTCCTGATCTGCTCGTCACTTAAGTCCCATACTGAAAGGCGGATTGCAAAGGAGCGGGGTGCCCTAAGCCTCACAACACCCCGCTCCCTTTCCTCCTGCTCTTTCAGCATACACATACATCCATCCACCCAGACACCATACATCACCCTCTTATCCATCACACACACTAAAGATATATACAAAACCAAAAATAAACAAAAAAAAACACTAACACACAACACACACACAAACAATCACACTCCACACACACCCGCTACAATGCAGCTCACCACAAAACCAGAACTATAGTGGTCCAAACCACCAGCCTGCTGAAAACCAGCTTTCTAAGTTAGGCACAACCAAGAGGGGAGTCGCTGCACAGCCCACAAAAGGCCCCAAAATCAAGCCTCACTTGCTGTATGCTACACAATATTTGCAGATGCCACCAAAACCAAGCTCCTAAAGAAACAGCACTGATGTCAGAAATCACCCAACAAGCCACAGAGAGTGAGGACAGAAACCAGACAGAGGCTCAAATGAGCTAAGGGAAGCGAGCACAGCACCACACCACAGCCTTTGCCACAGTGTAAGAATAGCAGAAGCTAGAAAATTCCTTCCTTTTATACTTCATTTTCAAAAGGGACAGGTCCGCTTTGCCGCCTTTTGCGTCGCTCTGCTATTTCCGGGCGCCAATTAGCCGACCCAGGTGTGCGTAAAACAGAGTGCGCACGCGCACGCTAGTAGCGCTACTAGCGTACTTGAGCCGTAACTTGCGTGCATTAACGGACATGGCCCAAAAATCAGTGGTGGACCAATGAAAGGTAAGCTGCTGTTTTTTTAAATAGCCGTTAGGCTAACCACATGTCACAAGGGTTTGAGATACATCAGTCCATTGTTGGATTTGGGTGTGTGTTGTTTGGTTAATGAGGTCTGTAATGAGTTAATTGGCTAACACACATGCTTCTGTCAGTGCAGTGGAGGTGTGCCTAGAAGGAACTGGGCTGTATGTGTGAATCAATTAAGTGGCCTGCTTTTGGATTGGCTGTTAGAGCACATAAAACCTGGCCAAGCCTAAGAGATTGCGATGCCATTCTGTAGTCTGCATGCGTGCTTGTTGGGTGTGTATTTGTGTGTGTGTGCAGCTACAGGATGGAGCCAAATTCAGGACATCTGCCGGCCACAGCAGGCCCGAGTAGGAGTTTGGTGGGTGCTGTGCGCAGACCTCCCTTACGGAAAAGGGCACAGCCTGAAGGTGGGGCAGCACCCCAGGCTAAGCGCCCAGGTGCCAAGAGGGAGCCTGAATTTAATTTGGCTGAGAATAATCATCTTGTGCGCCTTACACTTGCTAAATGGGAGCTGATATTTGGCTCCCAAAGCAAGTCCATAGGCAAACAAGAAAGAAGCAAACTGTGGGATGCCATTGGTGTGGAGCTTAGTAGCACTGCTCAACACCCACGTAGTGGCCCATCCTGCAGGAAACGCTTCTACACTTTGCGAGGGGCCCTTATGAAAAAGATGAATCACGATCTTGATGTGGACAGTGGGTTCATCCAGGCTCCAAAGAGTACCTACAGGCCGTATGAGGAGATGCTGAAGGCCAAAATCCCACTGGCTCGGCTGCAGGGTGTGGATCCTGGGGATGACACCACCGGTTGGACTGAAGGTACATATTTTCTGGCTTTTATACTAACCTAATGTTAATGTATGTGATTTGCATTTTTACATTCTGACCAACTAACAGTAGGACCTGTGAAGTATTACATTAGAGCTCAAACATTTGTTACTTTTCTGTCTGTTGCTTTATGCATAGGTGCACATGCTGCTGTCCGGGATGTGCCTCAGGACACCCAAGCTCCTGCCCTTCCAGCAACCTCAAGGCTACCCCAGTCTGCCATTGAAGGTATTTACCCCTAATTTGGTTGCTGGTTGTTTGGTGAACAAATGGGTGTGGGAGCAGCTCAAACAATCAAGTTTTGCACTGTTGAGTATTAATAATATGTGCCTGCGGCCTAATTGCACGCCCACTGTAACACTCACAGCAACTAACTAACAAGGCCCTAACATGTGTAGATATGTTTGACGCCAGAGATGTGTAGCCATATATCGGCATATCAATGTGGGAGCCACACTGGCCTTGATTAGTGAATATTAGTGAAAGAGCTGCTCACACACCTTAATGCATGTTGTATTTTTGCACGCACATTAACTATGGCTCAATGTTGGCTTTATTTTTGCCTAGCTCCCATGCCCTTGGCCCCAGCATCTCCTCCGGATCCCACCTACTCTTTGGATGTCGGTAAGTGCATGTGTTCACCTTGCTTGATCCACTTTTACCCAAGTGCATGTGTCTCATTCCTCTTTTTTCTTGGTAGGCCAAGTGACTGGTTCATCTTTGGACCCCACTTCCGATGTTGCCGGTCAACAGGACCCTGTTGGTGTGTAGAGCAATACATAATGTATCCTTTATGCTGTTTATGTTACACTGGTTCAATTTGGTTAGTCTACTAAGCTACATGTTTGCTTGGTAAACTTGAAGATGCCTCTTGGGAGTGCTTGTTGCCTCCCCAGGGTCAGTCTATTAGTTATTGGAGTGATAGCAATGTATTTTGGCGGACATCTTTTTAGCCAAACATTCCCCGTAGTAGTTTGCTGATTATTTAGAGACATTCCTTGTTTTTTTTAGTTGACCCGAATATCGGAAGTGGCTGTCCAGAAAGGGCCCCTCAAGTTCCGGCTGCCAGAGATGAGGGTAAGTGGTTTTGCCTTGCTCTAGTCTGTATTTTGGCTCTACTTTTGTGGCACTTGCTTCTGGCAACTTGTGTGTCCACATGTATTTTCCAGGTCCAAGCTCGAGTGAGGACCCCACTCAAGACATCTGGGAGATTGCGGGTATGTGTAATTTAAGCAATGTTTCTGATGTGATTCGCAAAAATTATTGCCTCTTAGTCCTGTAACATACATGTTAACAATCTGAGTTTAACAGATACCTTTGGTCTAGTGTGTATTTTGGCACTTTTTAGAGGTATGGCCTCGATAGCCTAACCAGGTTACATTAAAGTTTGGGCCACAGACCTACTAACCTGATTTTCCTGTTTAGCATATGCCAACTTGCCGGACATCTCGGATGTTGAATTGCCACTCTCTGGCAGCGAAACCTCGAGCCTACCTGTGCCGGAGGACACGCAGGTAACATGGCTGATGTAGACGACCTCGAACCACATTGGCATCTTCGTGGGTAGTGGAAGAAGCAACATGTGACATTTCCTTTCATTGTTGTTTTTGCAGGAGGCGGAACCAGAACCCCAAGCTGGGACCTCTTCCCAAGTCCCATGTGGCCAAGCTTCCGAGGCTCAGACAAGGGTAAGTTGTATAGTGACTGTTTATGGGATTTATTTTGAGGGGCATACCTGCATTGGTTCTGTTTGACTAAAATGTGGTTTACTATTTGTTTAGCCTCAAACCACAGCAAGAGGAGGTGTGGCACCAACCAGTGCCGATTTCTATGAGCTAGGGGTCCGGATGCTGGAGGACTACAGTCGCCAACAGCCGCGTGATGGAACTAATGAGCGCATTGCGGCGTTGGAAAATCAGGTGCTGATGTGTCAGCAACAAAATGAGGCCCTGCAGCGCCAGATGGACCAGTTGCTCCAAAACCAACTCCAGAACCAGGAACTTGGTCGGCTGGCAAATCTAATGGAGCAATCTCTACAGCGCCAGGAAGAATCAATACAGCGCCAGGCAGAATGTCTCCAGCGGCAGGACCAAACTTTGTTGTTGCTACAACAGCTCATACAACAGCAGTCTATATTTTTTACTGCACTGTTGTCCCCCAACACCGCCCCTAGCAATGACTCCCAAAGTCCCCGGCCACCCAGCCAAGAATATTAATTTTGTATATTTTTGGTTTTGTAAATATATTTGCTTCACCCACCTCTAAATTGTGTGTTTCCTAAGACCTCGCTAATAACACAGTCAGGGATGAGTATCTTGATCTACATATGTCAATGTATTGGTCAATTTAGCCCACACATTGGAGACCATAGATTACTATGGTTAACACCTGAAATGGCTCCAAAGGTATGGCTACATTGACCCACAAATGGTTTGGGAGACAGTTAAACTATGCTTTGCAATGCAACACACTGTAATGATGGTAATCAAAAAAATTTTATTCCAAAACATGGCCAACACGGCCAACCTTGGCCAACAACGGCCATCAAGAGGCCAGCCTTCCCCCCACCCTAACGACGCCGTCGGCGCCTCTTCCTGGCCAGCAGCATCAGCTTCAGGAGCCGGATCTCCCTCCACAGTCTGCAATGCTGGTTTTCACAAGCTGTAGAAATGTAGAAACAACAATTTTTTAATAAATTGGATGTGACCTCAACAGACACAGATGTAGCAATGTAATGTCAGTGTGTCCAATTAGGTGACACTCACATTAACATTGTTGACCACTGTGTGCTTATTGGTTAACATGATATGAGTACTATTGACTGGCAGGAATGTGAACAACACATCCCAAGCATACATTTTCTCTTAAAGTGTACCAACACCCACGGGTGATCGGCCCGGGAATCTATCAGATTCCCTGCCCGATCACCTCCCTCCCCGCGGGACATCCAAGATCGGGATGTCCCTGGGTGTGAAACCCCCCCCAAACCCCAAAATACCTACCTCAGTTTCTGTGTGGCAGTGCCGCTGGGCCCTCCCTGGTGCCCCTCTAGACGTGTGCGTGCCTGCGCCGGCCATCTGTGAATTGCCGGCGCAGGCACGCGCCCGTAAAGAGGGGCGCGGGGGAGGCGGAGGAGGAGGCAATTTGCAATGGCTTGTACGTTTGTTGGAGTCAAAGTGAGTTCAGGGGGTTGTCACACAGCGGTGACGATCAGGGGTGCCCCACCGTAGTGGAACAACACCCAGGAAAGTCAAAATCCTGGTTGTTGTTCCAGTTTAACTCTTGGGAAGCAAAGAAGGTATAATTCCCTGTGTGTCCATTTTTGTGTTTAGTAACAGCCAAACATCAGGGCCTAAGTCCGAACGAGTACACGAGTTTTCCCTATAATGTTACAGGTCCAGACCTAATAGGGCCCATTTGGTTGTGTCTAACGCAAAAATAGTCTCTATGTGGCCTAATGAAGGATGTGAGCCAACAATCAAGCATGCAAACAGGCATGTTGGATTATTGTGCAAACACATTGAATCGAGATGTGTGTGAAATTAACACATAGGTAAATTTAAATTGGCTGCAGATGTGACTAGAAGACATAGGTTTCACAAGTCTTTAGGCATGCTGCTGGCCGTCCCTGGAGCTGGGGTGGGGAGGAGGGTCTCTGGCTCCGTCTGCGTCGCAACATCTGTCAACATAAAGCAAAAGACAAAAACACAATTAGTGGGCAAATGACACCTGACTATTTGACATCCATCTGGTTAGTGAGTCTGAAAATGCAAAGGCTTGCATGGTTACATACAGGTTGACCTAAATTAGCATATTTCCTGGACCATGAGTTAATGTCAATTTGTAAGGCTTCACACATGTATCCCTAAAGAGAATGTGCAAATAACATAGACAGTGCTATGTAAAGGAATCTTTTGCAGTTGTTTGGCTAATGTTAATAGTGGCCTACATGTTGGAGCGGGAACAACTTAACCCAAGAAAAGAAATGAGAACACCCATCATGGTGTGGGCAGAAACATAGGGGTGGTTGACAGTTGGCTAGCACTGTAGTAGGGTTGGTGAGGTTAGGGTACCTTATCAAACCAGCTGTGACAATGGACCAGGAAACATGTGTCTGTTACAAGTGGGCCTATACACAGGATTGCTGCTAATCTGGGTTTGGGTCCACTTTGGCCGAGCCACACAATTTGCATGAGCCAACGTACTCCGCGCCCGCTGCCTTCCACACATCACTCCTCGAGTGTGTGCGGACGCGCAGGCCATTTGGAAAAAGAGCGCAGGCGCACACACATCTAGAGTGTCACACAGGAGGCTTGGACGGTGGCTTTGCCAACCCCCAAAGAGGTAAGGAGTTTGGTGGTTTTTTTTGGGTGGGGGGGGCCCTGGGTGAGGGATGTGATTGGTCCTGGAAGCTTCCAGAAACCAAGCACCATCAATGTTTGGGGGTACACTTGAATGAATGTAATAACATTGGGAATGTGATGGCTAACCAAAAACACTTACCATGACTATGCCCGTGGAGAATCCTACGCCAAAATGCCATGGAGGTGCCGCCTATATGATGCCCTGCAAATTAGAGAGGAATGGCAAGGGCTAAGGACACATTGCAAGATGAAACCTGTCACAGACTAACAATTAAAAAATGTACACTCACCAGGGGATGAAGCGCCACTTGAAGCCCAGGGAGGGCTCTGAGGAGGAGGCGGGGAGCCTCGGCTCCTCACACTCTGGTCGGAAGATCCACCAGGCAAAGGGCCACCCTCCTCCCTCTCACTCCCTGCTTGAGAGTGGCCCCTTGCCTGGTGAGAGTCCTCACACTCAGAGTGTGAGGAGCTGAGGCTTGATCCAGCCAGCCCCCCAGCAGCACACTCCTCTGGGGCGTCATCCCCTTCCTCCCCTGGGTCCTCTAAATAGGACCCGCGGGAGGGACCCTCCCCCGAGGACTCCCCCGAGTCCGCCTGCCTGGTTCGGGGGAGGAATCCCTTCCCACGTTTCCCCTTGGGGAGGACGCTTATCTGTGTGGAGGGGGTGAAAGAAAATAATTAATCTAAAGAGCACAAATGGACACAGCTTAGCAGATGATTCGGCACAAAGGCTAAACATAACATAAGCTTTAACTTACCTGATGCGTAGGCATCATATAGGCGGTACACGCCTTCAGGGTCCCGGCGCTTGCAATCCGACCACTTTTGTTGGATTGAGCGGATGGTCAGCTCGGTCTGGAAGCGCCGGGACACTGTGGCCTTCACCTCCATGGCTATGCGTTTTTTGCCTCCACGGGCATAGTCATATTCGGCCAGGCAGAAGTCCTATGAAAAAAGAACAAACAAACTAAAATAAATACATGACATCAGAACACAGTCATAAATAGTTATACATAGACCAGATCAAAGTGGACCCACACCCAGGATTATCACTATTCTGGGTTTGTGTGCACTTTGGTGGGCCACACCAATTGTGGGTGGTCCGCTGTCTGCAACCCCCTTGGAAGGCCACAAATACACCACTGAGGACACTCCCACGTCACTCCCCAAGCCAAACACAGGGCTCGGCGCCGCTGTGGTATGCGCATACAAGGCCGTTGGGACGTGCATACCAGCTCAGCTGGGTCTGCACGGCAAAGTAGGCATGTGGCGTTTGACTCTAACAGGGAGTGCGCCTGCACCCAAAATTACAATATGTCTGGCGCAGGGGTACACCCTGCTAGAGGTAAGCGCAATAGGCATCCGCAGCTAACGCATGCACAGATGGGACGGGACTGAGGTAATATTTAGGGCCCTCCAGGGGGGGCATCCCAGCAGGACATCCACAATGGGGATGCCCCACGGGGATTGCTCAAATGTGTTATTAAAAGCAAAATTTGTCATAACCAATCCCCCCTGTGTGTTCTGCAACTTTTAAGCTAAAAAGACAAACCAAAAAATACTCACTTTTACCACCTGGCCATTGACTCTGCTATCCACCCGGGTGCGCTTTGGCTTACTAGGCCCAGGAGGGGAAGGGGTGGGAGGGGTGGTACTTGAGGAAGGTGAGGTAGGTTGGGGAGGTGGGGGAGGGGTGGTGGGGTCAGAGTCTGAGGAGGAGCTGGGGAGGCGCATTACTCGTCGTCTATTCATCATATTGGAAACGCTAAGGAGGAAACAGGAACCGGAAATGACCCAAGCGACATTGGGAAAAAGTTAAAAAAAAAAACGCTCCGCGCACCAGCAACAAGCTATTCTCAGCTATGTGCAAGCTAAGTGGCGGAAAAACTAAAATGACGCTTGAAAACAAGCTAGTGGCATAAGCGCAAGACAGTTTTACCTTAAGGTGGCGTTGAAACGCAAAGGAGGATCCCGGAACCGGATATGACGCTAGCAACTGTGCTTCAAAATTCAAACACAAACATGCGCGCAACAGGGCCAAGCTAATATCAGCTATGTGCAAGCTAAGTGGCGGAAATACATTAAAATGACGCTGCAAAACAAGCTATTGGCATAAGCGCTAGACAGTTTTACCTTAAGGTGGCGTTGAAACGCAAAGGAGGATCCCGGAACCGGATATGACGCAAGCAACTGTGCTTCCAAATTCAAAAGCAAACATGCGCGCAACAGGGACAAGCTAATATCAGCTATGTACACGCTAAGTGGCGGAAATACATTAAAATGACGCTGCAAAACAAGCTAGGGCAAAAGGCGCCACGAATTATTAGCTTGATTTAGCAGGGGATTCTACATACTGTAATGCATAGGTCCTTCTAAAGCATACACCGTGGGCCTTAAATATACAAATCTGATTCCTTCAAAAAGTCAGCACACAATCAAAGTAGACAACTACCTGAAAATGTGGCACACATGAGAATGCATAAGGGGTTGTTATGAGCTGGTACGACTGAATGTTAATCCTGCAATATGTGGCCAGGCACGCTCACAACTACAGTGTATTCATTAACAACGACTGGGGTCGCGGGAAGTGAATTCCTTGCAAATGGCAGAAGGGCACATGTATGAACAGCACAGCGCCGCACAACGCAGCGCAGCGAGGCACAGCGACGCTCGCGCCGCCACATAGCGAATCTAAACAGCGACTGCACAAACACTGACCAACACAGATTCATCAAGGACAGGGCTGCCGAATAGCTTGGGCGCTGACAATTTCGAAGAGCGAACGTGACCGCCCAACCTGACAGGCTACAAAATAGCTTTACAAGCCACCATTGTGTGGAAAACCAGCGATTTGGATGCCAATGAGTTTGGGTGGAGGAGATGCAATTCCCATTTCACTCACAACATTACATTGTGAAAAAAAAAAAAAAAATTCTAATACATATAAATAACCAGCCACATTCATAAAACAGATCAATAGAAACATGTGTTGAATTTTGTACCAAATAAAAAAACCCAAAAACCACTTAAAACAATCATTTCAGCGTCTGCCATTGAAATGTATGGGAGAGCGGCAGGTAGCGCCAGGTAATACGTGTCGCTGTGAAGGAATTTGCAGCGGCGCTGTTCGGTCAAGGCGGCTTCATGATGAATGCCGCGCTAGCCGTCGCTCTCACCGGCGCTAGCCTCATTTAGCTTGATAAATGCGTCATTGTGACCGCCGCCGGGCGTACTTGAGTCGGTAGTCGCCGTTAGCTGCCGCTACCTGGCGCTCGTCAGACACTACCTGGCGCTATCGCTTGATGAATAAGGGCCTTTGTTTAACTCATGGTTTATTCTGAAATAAAGATACTTTTTTATACAATATTTTTAATACAAGTTTACTTTGGACCTTATTTATGATGTTACTATATGAGACTTGAAAGAAGTTACACCACTGGCAATCAGGGAACGTCTACTTTCGACGATAAAGTATATTTTCTGCCTTTTATTTACCTTTTATGTTTACAGCAAATTAGACAGTATTCTTTAGATTACATGTATTGGTTTTTTGTAATTGTAATTGTTTCTCACTTTATTTTTGCACAGCAAATTTGCTGATATTTAATAAAAAAAAAAAAAAAACGTTTGCACTCTGTAAACTGAGCCAGAGAAGTCACAGCTCCTAAATAGACTGTTGCACTATATTACCAGGACCTGTGTAAGATTGCATTGTGTGTGGCAGTCAGTGATCTGCTTAACTACCATGCATACCATGTGAATGCATGGAGCCCTCACCTGCCAGCCCCCCCCCCAGAGGCAGATCAGTGGCAACTTGTTGTCGCTGTCGCTGCAGCGAGTGAGGGGTGCTGTTTAACACAACGCAGAAAGTGCATCAGATAAGAAGTCACTGTACACCTACATGAGCCAGCTGCTACAGAATCAGTGCGCATAGCTCCATTCAGTTATGCAACATTCTGTGACATCACAGCACATTTAGCTGAACGGTACAGAGTGACATTGGTTGCATCCCCACTCACCTCTAGCTAGGGGCGTGCCTGGGCTGGGTAACCACAAATGGCTGGCTCAGGTAGCTAAAGGTATAGCAAGGCCTTGACCTGCGCGTGCACCATTGGAACAAGGTTAGGTGAGTGGGTGCAGCTAATTAATGAGAATTTACCCAGTGGGGCATCCAAGTTTGGGATGCCACAGGGAGCAGAAATTGGATGGCAATATGGGCAATACCCACACAATTGCCTATGTCATAGCAGAGTTTGCTAGTGCTTCAACAGTGCATGCACAAGCTGGGGCTACATCTCCGACAAGGTGCATTATTATCGAATGTTGCTATACAAAATTTGTCTTTGGTTAGGTCCCCAATACACAACTTTGCATCAAGCCCCAGAAATGATAAGCCCATCCCTTGGTCCCAAACACTACAGTACAGCTGATCATGTGTAGCATCTGTAGTTTATTTTCTAAAGGTAGAAAAGATCTCGGCACTAACAGCAGGGCAGCGACAACATTGGCCAATAGGCCAGACTTAAATATTTACCTGATGCCTGTGGGTCATATTTTGTCCTTTCCCGGCTGCTGCCTGCTGGAATACTTTGTGGCTGCAGCAGGGATAAAACCCTGCTTGTTTAGCTTGATAAGCGTATAGTAGGGGAACCTGGAAGAAAAGCAAGGCCTATTAGGATCAGGTAAGTGTTTGTAGTGAGGGTTACAACTTTTATTAGGCTACAGATGGCTTTTAACAATTGGGAAGTGGAAATAAGTATAGTCACTATAGGGATTTTGACATATCAAAGTGAATTTCCGCTAACCTATAGAGAATCGTCCATCTGGGCTCTCAGGTGATAGTAAATAAGGCTTGGGGAGGGCTGAATACACTGTCTTCCATGTACAGCATTGTGTTTAGCAAATGAGTCAGTGATATAATCCAAGCGCTGGAGCAGAAATAATAATTAAAGTAATGCATCAGTCTGCTTCATTGATTTATGAACGTGTTTAATGACTCCTGTGCAGAGAGGCAGAAGACATTACACATTGACTGATTTTTGGAGACAGTCGGTGGAATCGCAGCCCTTTTACTGCAAAACAAAAGGGAAGAAAAAAAATGTTTTCTCAGCAATGGAAGTCGTCATCGTTTATTACCGGGAGGAAGATCACCAGCTTCTTCAGGTTCCACCGAAGAGCCATTTAGTTCATTTTGCTTTTTCACGGCTGATATGATGATCAGGACTCAGGATTGTTCCGCAATATTCTTGCTAATGAAAGAACACAATGAGTTCCATCAACTGTCGAATAATGAAAGTGCAGCAATAAAGGCAATGGCCAGAATTCAACATTTGCTGATTTAACATGGAAGTAAGGGAACCACAGACAGAAGAGCCAATCTGCATTTGTATCTTGGTAACTCTGGCTGTATGTATACACATCTATGATATACATAGCAAAAATATTCCAGAAAGCAAAAATAAGGGGTTATTATACACCCTGAATCAAAATAATTCCAGACAATCTTTACTGGTTTTGAAAGTATTTTTGCCTGCTGAACAGCCACTTTCCTGAGCTAGCCTGTGCTGGAATAACAGCTTATTTATATTGCAATTCTTCTGACTTGTGTAGATGATTTTTCCTTTCATGCAAAGCTAGGCAAATGTTAATATGGTTAATGCTACTGCTCCCCACATGCTAGCTTAGAAGGGAGACAGTTAGAGGTGAGCAATTCTCCCCCAGTAAAGGTGGAAAGGTATGCTCAAAAGCTGTCACCCCTGGAATTTACAACCAAAGTGGCAAGGTGTAGCATTAAGAAATTATACAATAGAGGACATGTTCGTTCTCTACATATAATTTGTTCTGTCGGCAAAACTCCCTTCAGTTTTCTTCATTCAGCAAGTTCTCTTGCATCCCAACTAGGCCACATTGTTTTGGGGCAGGATGGCTGGATGTAGCCCCCAGCTTGCAGTCTTCCTCAACCATGCAGTCTACCTCAACCATGCAGCCTACCTTAACTATACAGCTTACTTATTCCTCTTCCAATAATCCTTTCATTTCTATTTCCTATGTCAACCCCCCAACCTGCAATACTCTAGCCTCAGCATCATGGGCTTGCAGGCCAAACCTAGCTATGTCACCCTACATTAGTAAAGTTTTGGTACCATTGCTTTAGAAGTGCCCATATCCACCCTACGCCCACAGTATCAATGTAATGCTATAGCCTCAGCTGATGAACATTAAATAGTCAGAAAGCAGATTGCGGCAGGGCTTATGGGCTAGCTAGGGCCCAAGAAAGCTGATATCTGTCCCCAGTTTGCCACTAATCAAAAAATGTTCTACTGTCCATATTTCAAGCATGAACAGATCCCTTGGAAGCTTTTCAAATATACACTCATTGCTTGACTGAAATGTCCTGTTTTCCTCTAGTTTAGAGAATTTCTCTTGGCAAATCAAACTTTACCAGGCCAGATTAGTTTGTTGTATAGTCACTTTTAGAATAGTGCCTTCTGAAGCTCTTCTTCAACTATTTCAAATGCACCTTGTAGCAATGTACACTTTTTTCCTATCTCTGTAATAATATATCAAACAAAATAAGTCATCTGCTTCATGGTGATGGCCTGACATGCCTGTGTTTCAGAACAGGCCACGGAGGAATACAACGTGTTACCATTCCCATTGTCTCGGTAATTTCTGGAGACATGGAAACTTTCCCATATCCTCTCCATGACACAAGCGCTCCCTCAACATATGTTTAAGCTATTTTGCTCTTTTTGAATAAGGATATGTCAAACTTTTTTATGCAAGGACTTGACGTGTAATATAAAATTTGAGCAAATGTTATAAAATAATCTTGGGCTGGAGGGGAGTGTATTTTCCACAGATCACTTCCAGGCATAAACAGAAGGCAGACTCCGGCCTGGGAGCTTGTAACAAATGCAGAGGAAAACCAGGCCTGTCTATTTAATCCTGACACTTACATTGCAAAAGCCCAGCACTGGGGAGTCTGTTTTTCTCTTCAAGCCAGGGTCTTGCAGGCAATTTCATATTTAGATTTTATATACTCTTTTAGGATATTTCATTTGTGTGCTGGTTGTTTTCTAAAGATCATATTGAAAAGCATGCATACACCCTATGAATAGTGATGAGCTCATCACATCTCATCTCTCTGGGTCATTGTTACGTTAGACCCAAATATAGCCCATTCGGTTTGGCCATATTCAAATAGAGGTGATAATCAGGTCAACCTCAGGTCCCTTTTTTAATTTTTGTTTTTATATATTTCTTTAAAAATGTGCCCCTTCCCCCAGGGTTACAGTCTAGCGCACCCTGGGTAGCCCAGGGTTCAGAGGTTGAGCAGGTGGCCTCAGGTCCTGCAGGTGTAACAGCCCCTATTAACCACAGGTCTGGTGCTGATCAAAGAGCGCCTAGGTGACACTTGAAAGAACACCAGACCCATGCCGATGGGCACAGGCTTCTCTGCTTCTCAGTGCCCATTAGGGGGCCCAAGTAATCAGACACTTAACCCTTCCCAATCATAATGGTCTGATTGTATGTAAGTTAAAATTGGGCCAGCAGCCATTTTTAACAAAATGAGTGTTGGGGCAGAATAGAGGCCATTCACCTTACTCCCTTTGCGAAACCAAGCCCCGCTATAGGTGGTCACATGGTCCATAGTCCTTTATGACTCCAGACCACATGATCATTGGCAGCCAATTACAAGGGCTTAGTTTCGCAGATGGAGTGAAGTGAAGTTAATCAAAATGTGTCTTGCAGGGGATATGAGCAGGGGGCATCAGTGATCAGAATGCACTCTTGTTCTATGGCCAACACCCATTTAGCTTAATGGGTGTAGGATTGCTTTAACATCTATACAGTGTCAATGTCAGGCATCCCAACCCACTTTAAACATGAATATCGAAAACCCTACAAAGTGCTGAGCATATATTTATCTCTAGAGAAGGAATTGCTTTACAATGTATTAGAAGTAGAATGCAACCTTGTTTCTATTACGCATTGGCCTTCACAAAAATGTATGCACACTATTTAAAAAAATCTGAAATACAGCATGTGTCTGAAACACATGGGCATTAGTGTTGAATATTATTAAAACAGTAGAAGAATCATTTTATAACAGGGAATAAGGTTATTATTTTATTACCTAAATAGGTGTTCCCAAGGTGGAGTATTGTGCAAAGACTTTAGTAAAAGAGGAGGCGCAGGCTGTTTTTGGGTGCTGGACTGCAGATGGAAGGTGACTTCATGGGCTTCCATTCTGGGTATAGGATTACTTTAAGAAAGAAGGAGAGGATCTTTATGTAGTAGGAACCTTCTACCCAGGCAGCTACTTGCTGAGGGCCCAGGTTCAAGTGAAGAATGATGTATGAAGGAACATGGAGTAATCTTTCTGCTGGAGATCCTAGACAGTTTCAGTCACAGTGCCACTTACTTGGACACTTTTTTGTACAATAGTAGTATAGATTTCTTGAAAAACGACTAAAAAAATTCAAAGTAAAAGTAAAAAGTAAAAACACTTTCGGAGAAAAGAGAAGAGTAAGGAAACAGATCTGTAGAAGTATGGAGTGGAGCAAGGATCTTACACAAAGGGTGCAAATCTCTCCACCCCACTGTAGAACTACCCTGCTGCAAAAGCCAATCAGGTGCAAGGGATTCATTTCAAATATATAGTTTTTTTGCTCTGTGTAGAAATTTCTTTAAACTCGATGATTAGGATTTTAAAAATGATTAAGATTTGAAATTTGATAGCTACCAAAAATATTATGTAATTTTCTCCTCGGATTGAAGCATAGATTTTACACAATGATTGCACTGTGGATCTTACACGCTATATAAGAGCAAAGGTTACAGATGGGGTACACATTTCTGTAAGTGAACATATATGGTGGAGCACAATAACAATTCTGGGCAAGTGGCTATATCTGGGCAAGTGGCAAGGGACCCATGATATTTTTTATCCACACATTCCAGTAAATGGATTTGGTCTCTGGGAAGAATCTGGATGCCAGTTAGAGGCCTCTGTATTTGCAGCACCAGGGAGACCCTTAATGGAATCAATAGACCTGTCTGACTATTTCCAGAGAAATATGGGACATATAAGCAAATATATTGTATGACTGTGTTAGCAGGTGCAGAATGGCAAAGCAAAATACACAGTTGAGTCACACTAATATGATCACCAAATATTATCAAGAGTTACTGCTATGTGCAGCAAGGACAGTCAGCTGGGATTGGCTCAAAAAGGTGCTGGCAGGTTGTCACAAATATCTATTATGACTGTAGTGCATCCCACAACTGCTGGAGGGTATGTAGGGGAAGATCCGAATGACTGAAGTAGTCCCACAGATGCTCAAATGTAGGAAGTAAAGGAACCCCAGGGTAGTACTTCCAACTGTCAACATTCTCACATTGTCTTGCTGGAAGATCCCATTCACCCCAGGGAAGACAATCAGCATGTATGGGTGTACGTGATCTGCTAGGATAGATTTATTCCCAAATCAGTTGAAAGCACCTTCCTTATGGATGAGTGGTCACAGGAAATGCCACAAAAGCTTTCCCCAGACCATTTCCCTCACCACAACAGCATGTAAATATTTCAAGTGATTGGCAATTCAAAAGTTAGTATCTTTACTTACATTGAGTCTCTCCAGCGCTCTACTTCCTGCTATGTCGGTCTGTTTAAACCGGAACAACGGCCTGGTACAGCTCAAAAAGAAAGGAAGTGGCCATTTTGGAGCTTCCTCTCCCAACTGGCATAACCGACATTGCACAGTGACAGGAAGCAGCACTTCCTGTTTGCAGGCGACCTGCAAATGCACAATCCGCCATCTTGTTTTTAAAATTTACCGCAGCAAGAGTTGGAAAAATGGTAAATGAATTTTAATGTGCAGCATCTAACTTGCCCCGGGGGAGGGGGGCCTATGAGAACCGTTTTTTGTGTCGGTCTGCTTCAAGTCATTTTTGGTTGGTTGGCTTTAAGGAGGAGATCATTTCCTCATTCAGCTTTCAGTCTCCACTCTGCTGACCTGGTCTTTCAATCAACCTTCAGTGGACCGAGAACAGAACCCCCCCCCCACTTCCTCCATAGACGTCAAGAGCTGCCTCTCTCTGCAGCTATGAAACCCCGCCCCCTCTATCCTCTCTGGTAACATTATGTGCTGGCAGGCTGGAGACACTTTTAGCCTGTAGCATCTCTCACCCCCTTTTTCTGATCACACTATGTGTGTCACGCTCGGGGTAACTCCAGCCCTCTTAATAAGCTCACAACCCCCAATCTCCACAGCCAGCTTCACCTGTAGGAGCCCCCGCTTGCCGGGACGCAAGATACGCCTACCCGGGATCGGTTGCCCCCAGGACTTAATGGCTCAAAGGATGTAAGCTTATATGTGGGAGGACTGGAGAACCAATAGCAAAAGCGTGAGTGACGGAAGTCCAGAGACAGGCAATAGGTCGATAACGGGAAGGCAGAGATCGTAGCGGCACCAGGGGTCAGGCAAGACGTAGTCGGGGTTCAGGCAGAGGTCAGCAACTGGGGATCAGGATCTAGAAGCGTCGGTTCAGGCAAAGGTCGGCAACAAGGATTCAGGATCGAGAGGCGTCAATTCAGGCAGAGGTCGGCAACAAGGATTCAGGATCGAGAATGGTCGTACAATCAAATCGGCAACAGGCTAGACTTCACAGGAGTAGGTAACACAGGGTTCTGAGCGCTATCACAGGCAATTCACAACTGAGAGGGAATTGCCTTTATAGGAACAGGTCTGAGGGAAGCAGTGTACTGATTGGAGCACATAGGATTCCAAGGGTAATTGGCTGCAGAGCAGAAGAGGGCGAAGCCCTCAATCCCCTAGGATTCATTAACCCTTTAATTGATCCTCCGGCGGGTGCGCGCCGCACAGCGCCGCCGGAGGGCATAACAGACACGTGCTCGCGGCCGCGCGCGAGCACGTCTCCTGGAGGAGGAAGCGGGGGGCGTGGCTGAGCTGGGCGCCGCTCGAGCCGACGCTGCTCGAGCCGACGCCGCTCGGCGCGGCCGCCGCACAGTGACAGCTGCAGCTGGCCGCCTGGAGACGTCGCTGGAACGGGGATCAGGTAAGCGGTTCCTGACACTACCCCCCCCTTCACGAGGGGCCTCCGGACCCTCACCCGGTTTCCCTGGATTGTCACGATGGAACCTTCTTACAAGAGCCTTGGCATGAACATTCCTCGCTGCCACCCAGCATCTTTCCTCCGGACCATAGCCAACCCAATCCACCAAATACTGTAAAGAATTACGCACTTTACGTGAATCCAAGATCTTATTCACTTCATACTCGGGCTCATTATTAAGAAGAATTGGTGCAGGACCAGCAAGAGGAGCATTCTTCGCCGGTTTTAACAGTGAAACGTGAAAGGAATTAGGTATTTTCATAGTTGGCGGGAGTTGAACTTTAAAAGACACATTATTCAACTTCTTGACGATTGGAAAAGGACCAATAAATTTTGGACCTAATTTGCTAGATGGCTGACGGAGCGCAATATTTTTAGTGGAGACCCAAACTAGATCGCCTACTCGAAGAGTAGGTTCCTGTGATCTGCGGCGGTCGGCAAATTTCTTATACCTCAAACCAGTGGTCTTAAGAATCTCCTGAACGTGTGTCCAGATATTCTTCCGTTCTTGAAGCCACTCCTCCAACGCCGGCAGATTGGAAGGTGACCCTGAAAGGGAAGAAGCTCTAGGATTTTTCCCTAAGTTACAATAAAAAGGAGATACCTTGGTACTCTCACTAGGCGCGTTATTGTAAGCAAACTCGGCGAAATCAATAAATTCCGCCCATTGTTCTTGGGCATCAGAAACATAACACCTTAAGTATTGTTCCAAAGTTTGATTAGTTCTTTCTGTCTGCCCATTAGTCTGGGGATGGTAGGCAGAAGAAAGAGAGATCTGTATTCCCAACCGCGAACAGAAGTGTTTCCAAAAACGGGAAGTAAATTGAACACCCCGATCAGAGACTATATTGGACGGAATACCATGAATACGAAAAATATGCGAAGTAAACAGCCGCGAAAGCTCAGGTGCAGAAGGAAGTTTGGCCAAAGGAACGAAATGTGCCATCTTACTGAAACGATCTACGACCACCCAAATGACAGTATTACCATGTGAGAGAGGCAAATCTACAATAAAATCCATAGAAATATGGGTCCATGGCTCAGCAGGGATTTCAAGAGGAACCAAACTGCCACTAGGAGCCTTGTGAACTCCTTTACTTCGAGCACAAATAGCACAAGCGTCGATAAAGGCAGTGATATCGCGTCTCATGGTAGGCCACCATACATGACGACGGGCAAGCATAAACGTCTTACGGTTACCCAAATGACCAGCAGTTTTGGCATCGTGAAATTCGCGAATTACATCCGAACGCAGGTGCGGCGGAACAAACTGGCACCCCAAGGGTACATCACTAGGAGATTCATCTTGAAACGGCGCCAAGGTATTGGAGAGATCAGGAAGTAACGCCCCCACCACACAACCTGTGGGTAAAATTGGTTCACCAGAATCACCCCGATCCTTACATTCACCGAACATGCGAGATAGAGCATCAGCTTTAGTATTTTTTACACCCGGCTTGAAAGTAATAATAAAATTGAAACGCGAGAAGAATAATGCCCAACGTGCCTGACGAGAGTTCAGCCTCTTGGCAGAACCTATGTATTCGAGATTTTTATGATCAGTATACACAGTTATAGGATGTAATGAACCCTCCAACCAGTGTCGCCATTCATCAAATGCCAGTTTAATAGCTAATAGTTCCCTATTGCCAACATCATAATTTTGTTCCGCGGTACTGAATTTACGCGAAAAATAAGCGCATGGATGGAGACGCTCAGGGTTACCAGAATATTGTGACAAAACTGCACCCACTCCCAGCTCAGAAGCATCCACTTCAATAATAAAAGCTTTATGAATATCTGGATGCACTAAGACAGGTGCCGAAGTAAAGGCCCGTTTCAAGGTTAGAAAGGCCTCACAGGCAGAGGGGGACCAGTTAGCAGTAAAAGCCCCCTTGCGGGTAAGGTTGGTAAGGGGTGCAACAACATGGGAAAAGCCTTTTATGAAACGCCGATAAAAATTTGCAAAACCTAGAAAACGTTGCAATTCCTTTAAAGTTTTGGGTTGGACCCAATCCTGAACTGCTGAAACCTTCCCCGCGTCCATCTCCAAACCCTGGTTGGTAATAACATACCCTAGGAAGGGAACTGTAGTGACTTCAAACACACACTTAGACAGTTTAGCAAATAAGTTGTTCTCTCTTAATTTTTGTAGCACCAACTTAACATGGTGTCTGTGCTCCGGTAAAGAATTAGAAAAAATGAGAATATCATCCAAGTAGATGACTACAAATCTACCGAGATATTCCCTGAATATATCATTAACAAAATCTTGGAAAACGGCTGGCGCATTACAAAGACCGAAGGGCATGACCAGGTACTCATAGTGCCCATCCTTCACATTAAATGCAGTTTTCCACTCGTCCCCCTGTCGGATGCGAATCAGATTGTAAGCCCCTCTCAAATCCAATTTGGAGAAAATTCGAGCTCCTGTGACTTGATTGAACAGATCCCCAATCAAGGGTAAGGGGTATCGGTTTTTTACAGTGATCTTATTCAAGGCTCGATAATCTATGCACGGTCTCAAGCCACCATCTTTTTTCTCTACAAAAAAGAACCCGGCCCCAGCAGGCGAGGTAGAGGGACGGATAAATCCTTTCCTAAGATTTTCGGTAATATACTCCCTCATTGCTTGCTCCTCGGGCAGGGTAAGGTTATAAATCTTTCCCCTCGGGGGAATTGTGCCAGGCAGCAAGTCAATGGGGCAGTCATAGGACCGATGTGGAGGAAGAGTATCAGCAGAGCGTTCAGAGAATACATCGATCCAATCAGCGTATGGCTGAGGTAATTCCTGTGGTAAGACTTGAACGCTTCTGAGGCCTGTATTAAAACAGTGACCTTTACAGTGGTCACTCCACTTGACCAACTCCCCAGCCCGCCAATCTAACACCGGGTTATGGAGTTGCAACCAGGGGTATCCCAAAACCACCGGAGTTTCCGGACAATCAAAAATAAAGAATTCTAAGAATTCAGAGTGAGAAGAGCCGACAATTAGTCTGAGAGGTGGGGTCTTGGTATTTATAGGACCTCCCTGGATTGCCTTTCCATTGATAGCTAAAACTTGTAGGGATCTTTCAAGAGGAACTACAGGGATCCCTAAGGTGGAGATCATGCTCCTGTCCAAAAAGTTTCCAGCCGCCCCACTGTCTATGAAGGCGGAAACTGTCTGCTTAGAGGACCCCCAAAACAAATCAATAGGTACAAGCATCTTATTCTGGCGAGAGTTACAAACTGACTCACCCAGATCAGTACTCTCTACCTGGTCTGGGTGTGGAAGTTTTCCGCCGGTTTCCCCTTGTTGGGACAGGACCCTGCAAAATGACCAGAATTCCCGCAATACAGGCATAACCCCTCGGATCGCCTACGCTGTTTCTCCTCTTGGGATAAGCGGGTTCTCCCTAATTGCATAGGTTCTTCCTGGGAGGATGATGAGGTATTTTCTCCACGGGGAACCGGGGATCTATGACTCTGGACTGGTCTAAAGGACGTGGGAGCCCCGACTCTCTCCCTGGCCCTTTCTCTAAGACGTCGGTCTATTTTAATGGAGACCTGCATTAATTGATCTAGGTCCGCTGGCGGGGGAAAATTGACTAAGGCATCCTTGATGCTATCCGACAGTCCCACCCTGAACTGACTACACAAAGCTGGATCGTTCCACCTAGCTTCGATAGCCCAGCGGCGGAATTCAGCACAGTAGTCTTCAGCCGAATTCCGTCCTTGTTTTAAGGCCCGAAGCCTATTCTCTGCGGTAGACTGTATATCTGGATCGGCGTATAAAACGCCCATAGCATTGAAGAAGGCAGTCACTGATTGTAGAGCAATGTCATGGGACGGTAAACTAAAGGCCCAGGACTGTGGGTCTCCTTGAAGCAAGGAAATGACTAGGCCTACTCGTTGGACCTCTGTGCCAGAGGAGATAGGTCTTAACTTAAAATATAGTTCGCAGGCATTCTTGAAATTGGAAAATTTTGCTCGTTCTCCAAAAAATTTCTCAGGCAGTGGAATCTTAGGTTCGGAGAAATGAGGTGGTACAGCGGAAGTTGGCACTTGACGAGATTCCTGAGTGGCCACTCTTTGAGCGAGTTGGTTGATCGCTGTGGCCATAGCTTGCACCTGCTGTACCAGGTCATCCATTTTTGGGCCTGTGATAATGTCACGCTCGGGGTAACTCCAGCCCTCTTAATAAGCTCACAACCCCCAATCTCCACAGCCAGCTTCACCTGTAGGAGCCCCCGCTTGCCGGGACGCAAGATACGCCTACCCGGGATCGGTTGCCCCCAGGACTTAATGGCTCAAAGGATGTAAGCTTATATGTGGGAGGACTGGAGAACCAATAGCAAAAGCGTGAGTGACGGAAGTCCAGAGACAGGCAATAGGTCGATAACGGGAAGGCAGAGATCGTAGCGGCACCAGGGGTCAGGCAAGACGTAGTCGGGGTTCAGGCAGAGGTCAGCAACTGGGGATCAGGATCTAGAAGCGTCGGTTCAGGCAAAGGTCGGCAACAAGGATTCAGGATCGAGAGGCGTCAATTCAGGCAGAGGTCGGCAACAAGGATTCAGGATCGAGAATGGTCGTACAATCAAATCGGCAACAGGCTAGACTTCACAGGAGTAGGTAACACAGGGTTCTGAGCGCTATCACAGGCAATTCACAACTGAGAGGGAATTGCCTTTATAGGAACAGGTCTGAGGGAAGCAGTGTACTGATTGGAGCACATAGGATTCCAAGGGTAATTGGCTGCAGAGCAGAAGAGGGCGAAGCCCTCAATCCCCTAGGATTCATTAACCCTTTAATTGATCCTCCGGCGAGTGCGCGCCGCACAGCGCCGCCGGAGGGCATAACAGACACGTGCTCGCGGCCGCGCGCGAGCACGTCTCCTGGAGGAGGAAGCGGGGGGCGTGGCTGAGCTGGGCGCCGCTCGAGCCGACGCTGCTCGAGCCGACGCCGCTCGGCGCGGCCGCCGCACAGTGACAGCTGCAGCTGGCCGCCTGGAGACGTCGCTGGAACGGGGATCAGGTAAGCGGTTCCTGACAATGTGCTGGCAGTAATAACTAAAGGCACAACAATGCACTTATTTTTTTACTATGATATATGTAAAGCACACAGTGTGCTTACATCACATCACTGTTGATACACCCAATGTTTTTCCTATTTTTTTCTCTGCATTTCCAATGCTCTAATACTTTTACAAATGACTTGAAAATGGATTGAAGTTTGGGGCAGTGCAACGTGTAGCCCGAAGTACAATGATCGGGTTTTACTTTAGTATAACTTTAAAAAAATGGTGCAGTTTCAGAAAAACTGTTGCCCTTGTCCTGAAAGCCACCAATTATCCCATTTTATATACAGACATATCATCGCACATCTTATATACACACATATATACTTATATACCCATCACTCCAGCTCACGACACATGACTTCCTTCAGAAGCTACACAGAGCTCACATTACATATATAAAGTGGTCATAATAATGTGACTTAACTGCATATTATTATTATTATTATTATTATTATTATTGTTTATTTATATAGCGCCATCAACATCTGTAACGCTTTACATGGTATGATTACAGACAGGGTAAAACATATAGTACAGAGAACAATACAAAATTAGATGCCACAGGTTAAAACCAAGTGTTGTGAGCACAGGAGACAATAGGGAGGATTGCCCTGCCCTTGCAAGCTTACAGTCTAAAGGATGGGGGTGGAGACAAAAGGGGGCGGGGTCACAAGTGGTAGGAGCTTGAGTTGGGCTGCATGTGCCATTGAAGGTTATAGGAGTTGCTTAAGCCAGGTCATATGCTTGTCTGAAGAAGTGAGTTTTGAGGGCGCTTTTAAAGGCTTGGAGTGATGGAGAGTGGCGGATCGAGCGGGGAAGGGCATTCCAGAGAAGTGGGGAGGCACGGGAGAAGTCTTGAAGGTGGGAGCGCGAGGAAGTAACCAAGGAGGAGGACAGGAGAATGTCAGAGGCAGAGTGGGGGTTGCGCTTGGGTTGGAAATGCTGGATCAGAGATGTAGGAAGGGGCCTGGTTAGAGAGAGCTTTGTAGGTTAGCGTTAGAAGTTTGAACTGAACTCTATGGGAGACAGGTAACCAGTGGAGGGATTGACAGAAGGGGGCAGCACTGGAGAAGCGAGAGGAGAGATGAATGAGCAAACTTAGACTAAGCTAACTGGGCAGCACTCGCCTGAAAGCCACTAACACATGTAATCACATCAATGTCTGTGTGCACACTCAGCCCAGTACAGGAATGTAAGAGCCTAGACTGAAGAAATAGGGGGAACCCACCCTCCCCCAAAAACAAGTACCGGGCTAAGAATGAGTGGCACTACTCATAAACATACGAAATTAGGAAAAGTTTATTAATGTAAATGGTTGAACAATTATGACATACTGACACAATTTACATGAACACAATAGACATAACAAAACAAATATAAAAACATCAGGGGGCACCGGAGGTCTGCCAAATTAATCAAATAACCCTAAAAATCATCCTAAAACAAGGGCACCTAATAATCAATCTAAAATATGTGCAAATCTGCAATCAATTGTGCAATTGTGCCAAACATATCAACGTTATTTGCAAAAGGAAGTATCAAAAATCACTCAAATAAATCACAGGAGGACTGACCAGGGTGTGCAGGGAAAATAGAAGTAATTCAAAAATATGATAACAAAGAAAAAGTTACAGTGCATTTATACAGACCAACCGGGGTACCCCTGGGAGGATAAGGCGCCAACGCGTGTCGTAGTGACCACACACTACTTCATCAGGGGGGCCCCACAGTAAGTCCCTTATAAAGCAATAGGCATACCCGCCCCACAAAAGGAAAGACCAATCCCAGCCCGCAAAACACAAATCCCACCTCATCCCCCGCCTCCAGTGCGTCCCGTATGGTCACATAGGGGGAATGGGCGTTCTGGGGCCCCTAGACAGAGTCGCTCTCAGAGTAGACAGTCATCTTTTTCTAGTCGTATGTCAGATACTAGCAATGTGTCACAACGTTTTTTAGAGATAGGACATACAGGAGGACGCCCCGGGGGGGCGGAGGAGAAATAGAGCAAAGAAAAGGGACCAGCCGGTGGGCCTCACGCCAGACACGGTCATCAACTCTGAAACGCTCCAGGCTGGATCCCAGCCCCTAACTCTGATTGATCTGGGGGTTGTAGACCCCGTTGTGAGTGCCGCTCCTCCCTCTAACCAGACTTTAAATATTATCAATTTGACTGACATGATTCTTACTCCGGACCAACGGAAACTGTTATTAAGAAAACAATTTGATTCTACTTCTGACTCCACGGGCTTATCACCTACAGAAATGCTCGCCCTTGAAGATCTTAATGATCTATTACAAGAACAACTGACCCAAATTGATGATATGAATAGGGGTATCGCACAGGCCTTGAGGTGGAGGTGATGCTTTTGTCACAACAAGCGAAGTGACAGAACAGAGGAATCACTAATAGACATCCTTGATCGGTGCGTGTGGAATGGGATGCCCTATCAGAATGTTGTGGAGAGCCTCTTTTGGACGACCCTCTAGGAAAACACATGTTGTGGTCCAGGATTCCACTATCCCCGTGGTGCCCGGGTCATAGCCTTTCGTTTCCTGTGCCTCTTATTGGGCCTCAACTGTATGAGTTCTGGTTGCCCCAAATCCATCTATGTGGGACAATGTCCTGACTGGATTCCCCTCTGGAGGATGGTTCGGTGGAGGGAGCTTCGGTCATCGTGTCCCCCAGTGTCTCGGATGAGTATTTGAGATGAGCCTGTGGTGGATGATTGGGTGACCCCCACTTACCTGAAGCTTTGGCTCTTACCGGAGTAATCTTTGGCCCGTTTGGTCAATGAACAGTGATACATTTAAGTACTCTGCGTTGTGATACATTCTGGATGGATACACTCTGCAGGTGCAATTCTGGATCAAGAGAGACTCGATTTTAAGCATCTTCAATAAATGTTGCATGTTTTGGGTGCTGGCTTCCATAGTTGCTGTTGTGATGCATGACCCCTCTCCACTATGAATGACCTCTTACCAATCTACAATCATATTTGCAGATCAATTTTGTTAATTACATAGGACCGGTTTGATTGTATTAATTTAACTTTTTGATGTGTGATCTCATGTATATAGATTGATTATTTATTATTAAATGGTTGATTAATCTAGTTATATGTTGTTAATTGTGTAATATTGTCTTATAAGGATAGTAAGGTGGTTCCCCCAGTGGTCCCTGCACTGGCTATTGTGCTGACAGGTTCCTGTCATAGCACATTAGCATGTCAGGCATTCATTGTTACATTGACCGCCCCTTTATGGATCGATCACAGCAATTCCGCCGCAAGCCGCCCTCTCCCCTGCTGGTATGCAGCATCTCCCTCCACCATCCCCATGGGTGCTTATTTATTCCTGCTTCCACCGCCCTGTCACTCTCGGGCCGTTATACTGTATCAGGCGGCCAGAGCGCTGGTGACGTCACGGAGATGGGGACTGTGACCCACGTGCGCCTCGGCCTCTAGCAGTGGACTTGTTTTGCTGCATACTTTGCTTCCCGTGCATCCGGTGGGCCTTTTGGAGCTGGGGCATGTTGGTGATCCTCCTGACGCCCCAGTTCTGTTCGTTTTCATTGTTTTTTAGTGCGCTGTGTGTTGCCTGGCAACAGCGAGCGGGGCTCGCGTGACGCACTTCCGGCCGGAGTGCGCACGCGCGAGTCCCGGCTCAGCTGTACCATAATCATCAAGCCGGTTATTATGCCACAGACCTGTGAGGTTGCGCACTGGCCATACGGGACGCACTGGAGGCGGGGGATGAGGTGGGATTTGTGTTTTGCGGGCTGGGATTGGTCTTTCCTTTTGTGGGGCGGGTATGCCTATTGCTTTATAAGGGACTTACTGTGGGGCCCCCCTCATTGCTGCCCTGATGAAGTAGTGTGTGGTCACTACGACACGCGTTGGCGCCTTATCCTCCCAGGGGTACCCCGGTTGGTCTGTATAAATGCACTGTAACTTTTTCTTTGTTATCATATTTTTGAATTACTTCTATTTTCCCTGCACACCCTGGTCAGTCCTCCTGTGATTTATTTGAGTGATTTTTGATACTTCCTTTTGCAAATAACGTTGATATGTTTGGCACAATTGCACAATTGATTGCAGATTTGCACATATTTTAGATTGATTATTAGGTGCCCTTGTTTTAGGATGATTTTTAGGGTTATTTGATTAATTTGGCAGACCTCCGGTCCCCCCTGATGTTTTTATATTTGTTTTGTTATGTCTATTGTGTTCATGTAAATTGTGTCAGTATGTCATAATTGTTCAACCATTTAGATTAATAAACTTTTCCTAATTTCGTATGTTTATGAGTAGTGCCACTCATTCTTAGCCCGGTACTTGTTTTTGGGGGAGGGTGGGTTCCCCCTATTTCTTCAGTCTAGGAGAGATGAATGAGGCGAGCAGCAGAGTTTAGAATAGATTGGAGGGTAGCTAGTCTGTTTGTTGGCAAACCACAGAGGAGGGTGTTGCAGTAGTCCAATCGGGATAAGACCAGGGCGTGCACTAGCATTTTAGTGCATATGAAACTATAGATTAATTAGTTAGATCTGCAAAGGCATTCGGTGATCAAATTCTGTTTGAGCAACACATTGGAAAAAAGGGCAGGTCTGATCAGCCCTATTAGCTTTATAGAACTTAACAAATTATACTTTAATCTTGAACTGTACCATAAACAACAAGTACAAAAGAAAGAATTTTTTGTGCAGTAAACTTCATAATGTTAAAAGACATGAAATTTTAACTGTTGTTAACCTTTGTGATGTATTTTGTGCTAAAATAAAGTTATGGTTAAAATAAGAGAGCATGCCATCAAATTTTAATCCATTCCCTAAAGGAAATGTGTATTGTAGCATGAGGCTCCCCTGTTTACCGGCCATCTATCACTCACCTGCAGGTCTGGTGTCTTGGTGATCTCTATGCCAGGCCCCACAGTCCCATCTTTTGGCCTCAAGGAGGCGGTTTTGGGAAGTTCAAGACCGGACCAAGACACTCATTATTTTCAATGGCTACCTCATACTCTAGTGTACACGTGTGGTGCCATCAAAGCATGATCAAAAGTGTGGGACCTGGTGTGGGGATCAGGCCCATAGGAGAGCAACAGTCTTGTGCTGCAGTGAAAGAAGTGGTCTGGGATTTGTTCAGAAGTCTTTAAAGTGGACCTACACTCACTCTGGCATGTTTATTTCTGGGAGGGTGTCAGTGCACTATAAGGCTAACCCCCTTCTCCCCCCACCCAGTTTGTTAATGCTGTTTTCAGACGCCCTGTAACCTACTGGTTATTTACAGACAATAGGTGCCTTCTCCACTGGAAAGGGCATGAGGTGACCGAAGCAACTAATTGGGTGTAAGGCCACCCTTAAAAACAAAAAAAAAAGTTCCATTCTAAATTCCCTGCAAAAGTCTTTTCAACTGCATATTATGTTTTTGCTACTGTTTGCACAGATCCTCTACTAGGAGTTTTTTAAGGACATTTAGTGAATCAAGCCCTTCATCTGAATTTTCCAGATATAATCTTTCAGAGATTGCAAGGATGAATGTACGGCGGCTCAACAAATCTAAAGGTGAATTAAAAAACCAGATGGTTCCATTTACGTGGCACCTTGGTGATTCCCTGAGATGTGTGCGGTCATACACCGTGGGCATTCTTTAATCATACCGTTAATTAAAACCTTGCTGACGGCTGTATGCTGATGAAACAATTATAGGAACGCAGCATCTGACAACATCATTTCGTAAAGGGAACATATGACACTGTTATTTAAAATATGTTCCAGGAGTTACGTGCCCTAACATCTGGGATGATAAAATATTAACTAGGAAATACAGATGTTCCCCTGACCCCGAGACTGATGGGTTGATTGCTTTACCTAAAGTCCCAGAGCAATGACAGGCAAGAATGGAAAACTGAGTGCTCCTTGTACTTCTCATGCTTATTGTTCTGGTTAAAGGGAAATTCTGGGCTGACTATATCAGGATGAGATGTTTATGTCCAGCTTCTCCACTGAGTGTGACTGCCAACACGCATGCAGCAACCCATGGAGGTATTGTTTTGCAAATGCTCTTACCTACTGCCATGGGAACAGCGTTCATCCAGCTTCTGTCTGGTCAATTGTATAAAGGAATACAGGACTCATAGGAGACACCCATATAGGATAGTGCCTCAGTCTGGGTTCCTACCCCACAGCTTACAGAGACATAAGGTGCCACGTACAGCGACATTTGTCATGAACAATGGAAATGACGGCAGGCAAGAGGGTTCATCTTGTGTCCTAAATGATACTGCTCATATGCTTTCACATACTTAAACTAGTATGTTCCTAGATTAAATTATGCTGCTGTAATGTCCAGTGCATACACACAAGGTTGGCACTAGAACCTAGCTCCGCCCCCTCTGCTTTGCTGGGGGGCAAGGTATGGGCAGAACATGCTCTCCCTGTCTCCCTTTTTGAGTGAAATCACATCACACATCCTGAGCCCTCACCGATTGGAGATTTGGGGGGGTAGAAAAAGACGCACAAGCCTTCAAAGGAAAGGGTCAGGAAAAGGCACATGCCTAAAGATTCATCACACACAGATGTATCCAAGCCAGGCGTTGCAACCTTTGCTTTCTTTGTGTCAAGCCACTTCTGACGCAGAGACATCATCAGAAGCGTCTTACCTGGGCTAAGCAGAACATTACTGATCTGTTGCCAGGTGATCCGAAGTTCTTTTTTTTGGAAATTGATGTCCCAAAGTCTGGAGGAAAAGTGGACATCAATATTATCCATGTTGCTTAAAGTGGACCAAAACCCAGGATTTTGACTATCCTGGGTTTTGGTCCACTTCCCCTATGTGAAACCCCCCAGAACGCCCAGATCAACTCACCTGACCCCGCTCCTATGGCGCATGCTCGGCCGCTCGTCCAATCAGCACGCTCGGAGTCGCTGAGCTATACGCGTCAAAGCGACGTCTTAGCTCAGCGGCTCCGAGCACGCTGGCGACCGCATCTCGCGCTTCCCTCTAACAGGGAGCGCACAGGCACGCGCTCTGCTAGAGAGAAGCCACTCATGCGCCGTTGGACCGGGATTCAGGTAAGGTTTGCAGGCATCCTGGGGGGTTTCACACAGCGGGGCATGAAAAAATGTGAAGCTGAAGCTGAAAAAGTATTGCACAGAGTGCACACATGTTTGAGTAGGCCAACACTTCTGTATAGAAAATCATTTTTTCAATTGGTCCAACAGGATACTCTTTTTTTTCTGAGATACTACATTTTGCTTCATCAACATGCTTCATCGCTCTGTACATAATTGATATAATATAATATTTTTACTTTTTTAATTAAATTACTGAAATAAAAAAAAAAAACTTTTCGATGATATTCCAATTTACTGAGAAGTATCTATAGTCAGAGTGGGTGAAATGCTTAGAAAGTTCAGTATCAGGGTCACTGACAGATTGGAGCTGAAGATCAGAGAAGACTAAAGAAAAATACCCCCCCTTATATCTTATATCTGACAAATTTTGGGGGCAGTGTCAGACTGTGGTGACTCTCAGGGGCCACATCCATTATTACCTGCTGCCCCTGTTGATGTTATTATTACTCTGCACAGTGTAGCTAGGGGGAAACGGGGGGGGCACTTGCCCTGGGTGCAGCAGGTCAAGGGGGTGCCAAAGGGGGCCTGAGAACTGGCGGGGGCGCCATTCCGAATCTTTGTCCTGGGTACCAGAAAGCCTAGCTATTCCTCTGCTGCACAGTATAAGTAGCTGTACGCAGTGCTAGAACTAATATGCTACTGACCATATTTTTCCCAGTCAATAGGCAAAGGGTTGTTAACAGCATGTAAACCCATGAGTGCCCAGGACAAGGGCACCTCTAAGGATAGGAGGCCCCAAAGGTTGAAGCAAAGCAATGATGACTGCACATGTTTTCTTGGGGTTTCCCATGGTTAACAGCAGACAATTCGCGCAAGCACCAACCTAATTTTAAAGCAACCAGTGATATTTGCTGCCTTGTCCACCATTATACTTAAATAAAAGGTGTTTTGTGGCAGGGCTAAAAGTGTAAAATTCCCATTTTCAACATTTGGGGTCAGTGAGGGTATCCAGATTGCCAATGACCCTGAAAATACACCCCCCGAAGTCCTGATTCTCCTTATCTGCACCGCACTACTTCAGTAATAACAGGCAAAATCCAGAGTTCATGCAAAATTTGCTATTTAAAAACAGTAAAAAACAAAATTTGTGTCAGGTCTGTAGACCTGAAAAAAGTATTTTAAACTGAGTTTACAATAACAATGTACATAATGGTGTTATGACCTTGTGCCCTCTGCTGGTGATCTCTTTGGTGATACATCCTAAAATCCCACAGTGTTTGCTTTCCCTGATGCCAGACCACACTGTGGCTTTTATATATATATATATATATATATATATATATATATATATTTATATTTATTTATACCTACACATGTGGTGAAAAAGTGTACTTAGGGGAAAGTTGAGGTAATGCCTTACATGCTGAGCAAGGAACCACATAACACTTCTGGAAATGTTTCAGAACAACGGTTGCACAGTTTAACTTTTGCATTAATGCATGCTTTCAATGAAAGGCCTTTTTCCTTCCTTCCTCTAATGGGGGTTGAATTTTTACATTTGGTAGTGGATACATGTCATAGAGGTAGAGGTCAGCTGGTGGAAGGTGATACTGGTAGGCATGTAAAGGGAAAGAATTGCATTAGATGATGTGTTGACTCACAAAGGGAAAGGTCTAGGGACCAAGATGCCATCACAGAATATATGCAAAGTATATTCTTTAATTACCTGTTATGCTAACTACAACAACCACTCTCAATTTTGCTGAATACAAACATGTGGAAGTGATTAGTGTATATACCAATGACTAGCCCATCAGAAGACTCACGGATCAACAATTTGTGTACCTCTTACCAAGGACCAAATAAATGAACAGTATGAATGATGAGATAGACAAGCCTAACCATACTCAGGCAAATGCTTCACCCTTGTACTGGAACATATACTAAGAATGGATCTTCTAACCTCTATATGGATTTTCCTTGGAGAATTTAAAGACCAAAGCAAGGCAAAGAAAGCATACCACTTGGAGTATGTATATTATAGACCTTTCACTTACATGGCATTGTAAACAATTATTATTATAAAAACCTCAATAAAAATATCAATGATTAATATAACAATAAATGCCCACTGTAGGTTCTAGGTTGTGGATGACGTAAGGAATCACACCAATGAGAATGTATAAAAGATTGTATTGTGCACAGGCTTATGATAAAGGACAGCAGTACATATGTAAAAATAATACAAAATATATATAAAAAGAAGGGCCTAAACAGTTAAATTAACCACCTAGACAGTATAGGTATCACAGGGACTAAACAAATACATAAAACAATTTCTAACATGTACTGTTACAATTGCCAACTAGGCCTAAAGTTGCTTGCTCATAATTACCAATACAGGGACCTCATGCCACACGTCCTTGCTCTCCCTTGGTCCCCTCTCAACTGCCCCAAAAATATCTCCCCTCCTTTTAGGCCACCTCCCTTCCTGTTGGAAAGGGCTAGCCCCTCCCTGTAGACTGTACCTCTGCTCACAAAGAGATCCCATGGGCAGGTATTGACTTAATTTACATTAGATAGTTAGGAATCCTTTGTACACCCAAATCTATTGTGTCCACCCGACCGCAGCCAAGATGTCTGAGATGATACCAAATTAGCATCTAAGAGGCTCAATTACCATCCTAGCCAGGGAAGCTACTTGGAGTGCTATTTTAGATATTCAAAAAACCTATATATCTAATATTTTATATTTAATGGGAATTCTCTATTTCTTACAGCATACTGTGATTAAAGATTTCCCCAACCCATTCGCTCTCATCACATAGCATATCCTGAGGAACCCCGATTGAATCCAGCGTGCCTCAGAACCTGAAGAGAGAGAGGGATGTTGGGTGTCAGAGGGCAGTGCCAGGATTTAGTACTAGTAGACAGTGTTTTAGACTGCTAATAAGTATAGTGGTGAGAAAACACTTTGTTTCTGAACCTAGTTTTAGTAATTGGCAAATTTAGACAGACTGACAGGGATCTGGCAAAGGGTCTATTTGGTTCAAATACCATTAGACCAAAGGTGTGAAACCAATTAGTTTTTTTCACAACCAAAAACGAAGACTTTTTCTACTAGCCATTGGGATTGATAACCCAGTGGCCAACTTCTGTTCCTGCAGTTCTGTCTCAGGCACCCCTGAAAGAGCACAAGACCTTAGAAGGGCCTAGGAGCAAGTGCAACAGCAGGGACAGAAGCTGGTCATTCAGATTGGCTGGTGTCACTTTAGAGAAAGGGATACTTTTTAAAAGTAAACACATATTTAAAAATATGCATTTGGCTCGTAGACTCCTTGGTGTGGCTCAATACATTAGTGACAGCACAGCCTTGGGTCGGAAGTAGTGGTCAAAGGCAACTTGGATGGGGTTGGAGGGTGTTGCAGTGGTCAGCAATAGGTAATTAGGAGGAAGGTAAGGCTGGTGGCTCAGAGGTGGATCAGGATAACAACTTGGCAAGTATTCAGCACTCTCCTGTTCTTACAGATAGCTAAATCAGCTGGTTTCTCATTACTGAGGTGACATGAGGCGTAAAAGAGCTTCCTGTGGGTGATAAAGCTAGTAGCAGTCAGGCAACATTGATTCATGTAGCACCACCGCCATTGATTCACCCATCCCTACTCATTATACTCAACTGTAAATGTTGTAGGGCTAGCATGGAAGAGGATCATTGTGTTCAGGCCACGAACAGGAACATAACATCACACATACACGCCAGCTCATAAGAGTTTAGGTACCCAATCCCCAAGTCAAACAGGATTGGGGATGAGAGGTAAAATGCCTTTTCTAATGTACATGTTTAATTAAGTAACGCAACTTTTTCCCCCTTTGAATCATGTACATAAAAAGTTCTCTAAACCTTTCCATCTGGTGTTTAGAATTGGTTCACAGTGATCCTAGTAAAACTGGATGCAACAAAAACGTCTCTCTATTTCATTACACTTCTAACTTGCAGAAGCAAAAGGTTTGTGTGAGGCACAAAATCATTTTCCCACCTAGACTCGCCCTTTTGAAAAATGACCCCATACGCCTCGTGTTATTTTGCTTTCAGGAGAATTATTTACAGCCCTCTCTTATCTTACTTTCAGAATAGATTGCAATTTTTCCCTCTATCTCTGATCAAATGCCCGCTGTCCTAAAATAACTTTATCCTTTTGACCAGCGGCTGGGTTCACGCAGTGTTAAGTGCTAATGCATTTAGTATTGCTGAATTCAGTACTCCTGGCGCCAAGGAGTTAAGACGGCGCAGCCGGCACACTGTGGAGCACATTGCTAAGTGCAGCCTTGAATAGGCATCGGCGCTGGCAGGAAAAAGAGATAGAAGTGGAACACAGCAAGGCAGGGACTGTCAAATTATAATGTTATACCGGTATATGTATGGCGCAACTCCAGTCCTTATGAAGATAACTCAGCTGGTTATGGAGTATATGTTTCATGTTTTATTAATTAACCTAATATAATACAAATCTAATAAAATGCTATAATGAAATATGAAGCCGCCCGGGTCTAAATTCCCAGCATCTGCAATGTGTTAAATTTGCCCCTAAATTATCTTCCCCTAATAACCATAACAAAATTATATTGCCTGTCTTATGTTATTATGCAATTATCAGCAATTGTTTTTTTATGGTAAGTGATATATCACTGAGATAAATATGATCGGTCCTGGGATGCGGCAGCCTTGTAAATGAAGTTCAAGAAGAAGATGGTTAGCTGGTATGAGCTCTGAGGTTAAATCAGTGGCGAGGTCTGAAGCTTACAGGACATGGGTGTTCAAAAGTATTGTAGTGAAAACGCAAAACTTTATTCCATACATTTAAAGTCCATTGGATCCAGTAATATAAAGCAATCTAATATCACACATCCTTGCTATGTGTTTGATGCATGTTCTGCCCTTAGTCACACAATCTGAGTGCCAAGGTCTGTCCTACCCTGTCAATGCCTGCCTACGACCTGATATACTCATCACCATATCGACAATGACCCAAGGAGGGACCCTCATGACAAGAGCAAACCCTCTGTGGGACGACATGGACTGGATAACTTGGAAGGCACATGTTCCTCCCGATCACAGGAGCCTTGCCAGAATGAAAAGATGGAGGGGAGACTAGGAACATAACAAGAAGGAAAGGGAGACGAAAACAGAGGGAATAGTTTGGGAATTTTTGGTTTCCTGGAGATGGAAATCTTTCCAGTACCTTATTACTTTTGCATGGCTTGAAACCGTTCTCCAGATTTAAGAGGAGGTACACACAAGTCGAGCTAAAACCATACCAAAGGAACAACCTACATCCATTTGGGTATTTAAAAAAATGGACAGACCTCTGAGCAGAGCTGTCACGTTGGCAAAGGTCTCTCCTGACTATCTACTTTACTTCCAGCCCCCATATGGTGCCTTAGAATGTCTGCCTGGTATAGAAGGATTTATTCCTCTAACTGGTTAATTACACCTAACTGCCTCTACCCAGTAATGTTACTTCTTCCCCTTACCAGCCACCTGTTGTATGTGACCTTTGTTCCAAATATGTCTTTTTTTTCAATAGAGGGTTAGTCTAAAGCCTTCCCCTACTAATTTATTTTCCAATTACTTTAAGCTGTTAAGCCCAGCTAGCTAGATATCATAATTAGATATAGGGGATGTGTAGTTTCAGTTAGGGTTTTAGTCCCTGGGTGTCTCTAGCCATTTATATTGACACAATATGAACCTCACAGGGGTGTGCTGTAGTCAGTATGTTCTGAACTAAGTTTACTAAAATACTCTAGTTGTTCTGGGACTGTGTTTGAGAGGACACAGCGGCATCCTTCCTGTTTTTGGCAAAAACAGGGCCTTAAAGTGGTCCTTCACTCTGAATAAAAGTCTTATATGTTTCCCACAACCTGTACATACAGATTGTTCACATTAAAAATCATCCTACCTGCATCTAATGCATGTTATGAGTCTATACACATCCAAGATGGCGGCTCATGGAACATCAGGCTGCCTGCAAACAGGAAGTGTCTTCTGACTGTGCTGCTCTCCATTCTGGGATTGCTGACCTTTTCCTGACCCCGGCTCTGCTCTGTCTGAGCAAAGCACAGCTATAACCCACCCCCTGTACTTTATTCCACTCTTTTCTCCTCAGTAAGTGTGATGCTTCTGAGTCAAGATGGCGGCGCCCATATCCTAGATTCCTGAACAGAGTTGCAGCCCAGTGGGGGAAAAAATAATAAGTAAGTGAATTAAAACTTAAAATATATTAAATTTAGATGCTGGAGAATCGTTTTTAAGGGTTTGGGCTTTTCAATAAATCATGCTGAAGGTCCGGTTTAACTGTTTACTTTAGGGGGGACACTTTTTTTGCACCTGGGGACTGACTGCTAAAAGGGACTCTTATTGTTGGGCGCTTACTTAGAGATCTTATAAACAGAGAACGGGAGAACTTCCTGCCAAGGTACTGCCAAAGTGAGTACCTTTTGCTGCTTGAAATTCTAGGGGGTGATACTGTGCATGTGGTGTTTCCTTACCAGGGTGGTGATTTTCAAAATACTTCTACACTTTGCTAATAATAAATCTGATAAAATTGTCTTCCCCCCCCAGTACGTGATATTGGTTAGATACCATACAACAATTTTCCATAGCCCTCCTCCCCAAGGCCTGTCAACAGGTCATGTTTTGTGGATCTCCACATAGCTGGCTCTATAGCTCTACTGCTTTAATTACTTCACCCTAAGCGCCTGTGTGCAGATCAACAAAACTCAAGCTATTGGCAGGCCTTGAGAAGGAGCGATCCCTTCCAGACAGGACCTGCATTCATTTGTGTTTCTCTGCAGCCCTTCCCTGGCAGATAAAATAAGACTATGGGAACCTGAGAAAATGCCCAATGTTAATGATAGCTTACATTACAATGGTAGCAACTCTGATGGGCCCTAATTCCTGTTGGCAACACTGACCAGTAGATCATTTCTTCCCTATTTTCTGTCTAAGCGAGCTAAGTCTGAAACCCACCTCATCCTTAATTATGAACATTGTTAGACTTCTCTCTCCCATTTCTACCTCACATTCAGTCACCAGACAACTTTTGCTGTCTTCAACTCTTCTGCATCCGTTGCTTCCTAACATCACATACCGCAAACATTTGAGTGCATGCCCTGATCACATCCTGCTAGGGTACTGCAAAACTCTCCTATATGGCTGCTCCTCTTTGTCAGTCTCTCCACTGGCTGCCAATATCTGAAAACTATTAACTTTAATCTACAAAGCTCTCTCTGGTCGAATCCTGTCCTACATTTCCTTGCTACTGCAAAGGTACCAGACCAGATGCAGCTTCCACTCTTCCCACGACCTACTGCTGACCTAAACTCCAACCACTTCCTTCTCTGGTCTTCAGGACATCACACTGCTGTGACACTCCACTCCTTTGGAATGCTCTTCCCCATACAATCGACCACTCCCCAATCCTTCCTTAAAATCCCTATTTATAAGAGGCTTATACCTATCTCAACCAATCCATGCCGCCATGCTTAAAACTGTGACCCATCCTCTCTTTAGCGAGGGCCCTCTCTTCTATTGTACTTCTGTATCAATGTGTATCTATAGCACTTCTGTCACATCTTATTCTGTTTATTATAAGGATATTACTAGTCTTACCCAGCTGTAATATGAACCTTGTACTGAGACACAGAATATGATAGCACTCTATAAATAAACCATAATAATACTATTGTGGGCAATAATCCATATCTAAGATATCTATCTAGAACAGAAATGTTCATTATTGCTCATCATTACATAATCCGCAAATGGTCCAAACTTAAGTTGGCCAAATCTTACACACTTATCTGGTTGTAGATGGGATCCGTTAATTCTAGAGCATGACCTGACCTAAGCTTACAGTGTTTATCTTTTTGGCCTCTTTTTTCAGAAACACAATGTAGTCAACTATCAAGATCAGATTTCATTGATGAACAGAAGCAAAGGTAATGGCCAGTCATGATCAGGCATAAAACAACAAGATTATGTCCCCCATTGCCATTAAAAGGACATTGCATTGAAGAATCTCCTATCGTAAAGACAATATCAAGTCCATTTACCGAGCACTTTATAAATTTCTTGTATCTGCTGTCACTGCATCAGACTGATAGCACCAGCCAGTTCATGTGCACATTTTACCTGGATTCCTTTACAAAGATATTGCTCAAGCCTTGTTTATCCTCTTATATTTTTTTTATTTTGTAACATAAAAAGTGACATACTGTAATATACACTTTTTGCTAAAAGTTGTATTACTTGAAGACATGGAGAACCCTGCAACCCTTGTGAATTCATTTTCTTGGAACATCATATATTGAGTGGCATTTGCAAAGAACAGAAAAAATATAACTCTCGTGACCTTTTTAAAATCTGTCACTCTTCTTTCTGATTAAAAATTGGTCCCTGGGTTCTTAAATTATTGGTCGGGAATGTGCTTTAAGAAGAAACAATTGCATGTTGGGTCTGTAGGAATAAATTAAAGGGAAAGTGCTCTTTCAATAGCATTTTTAGTTGTATATTTTTCTGTGCAAAATAATGTTGTCAAGGTGATACACTTATCTATTATTATTTTTTTTTTTTCTAATGTTAGCAAATGTGTGTTTTATAGAAGCAAATTTCACTATCTGCAATCTGTTGCTGTCAGCAACTGTACACCAAGTCTGTACATCAAGGCGAGGGAAATGAGCCCAGTACACACTGCTACTGGGCACGTGTAGGGGTGAGTGAGTTCTCTCACCTCAGCAGCAGCAAACGCAGCAGTCTTCATCATGTACAGGGCTCACTTCTCCCTTCTTGGTGTACAGACTTGGTGTACAGTTGCCAATAGCAACAGAATGCAGATAATGAAGACTACTTCCACAAAACACACATTTATAAAACCACTCAGCACTTTGAGGACATCATTTTGGTAACAAAAATATATACTTTCGAAAAAGCCATTGAAAGTAGATATTACATTAAGGCAACTGGACTTGCTGTTTTATTTTCTTGACAATGTTTCTCTACTGACTTTTCAATTTATCCAACTGCCTTTTTAATTCATAGTGATATGTATGTTGGCGTTGTGCCATGGCAATGCATTTAAATAGTAATGTCTCAAAGAACATTCTGGTTCATAGACATGTGTATATGTTCTGCATGTATTTTTATATCATTGACCAGTGATAATATATTGATCGTCACTGTATTTTTAATGAACACTGGGATGGACTCAATTCACCTTAGTACCACCTCTCTTAACTTACCTTGCCTGCCTCCTTCTATTCTAAAAACGTCATCTTGCTGGGGTCACATACTGCCCTAAACCTGACCCACAGGGTCCAATGATAGTAACTGCTTTGGTTAGCCGAACATCCTTTTTCATTATCTTGGGACACTTCTGGGACTGGCAACTGGCAAGAGGGGTGGCAACTGCTCAGACCAATTTATAACTAATCTGGGAGATGCACGTTAGCAGGGTAGTTAGAATACACAAATCCACACAAAGCCACAGCACTCAACCCTGTTAGCTTGCAACCAGTCCTAGGATCCTAGCATATTTCTGCAGATGTTTGCCAGCAGAGACCTCTGTTTTTAATCAGATTTAAAGACAGATCCTAGGACTGGTTGCAAGCTAACAGGCAGTGTCTCTTTTAAAGTAATGACCCCTGTGGTGGGATAGTGCAAAATTTAGGATAGCACACCCTTGCCCTGGAATGGGGGTGGGGTGGAATTGCCTGCAGGGTCTGCCTGGATAATACACCTGGGTGCAGGTGGTCATTAAGGGCAGAAGCACAATTAAGAGAGCAAAAAACAAAGGATGGGCAGAGCTGAGGGAGAGAAGCACAGATTTAAAGTAAGAAAATCTAGCCAGGGCTGGAACAGACATCACAGAATCAAAATAAGAGATCGTAATCAAGGTTGGGTAGGCAGCACAGGATGGTTGGGGGGGGGGGGGGATTAAGGCCAGAAATTAAATCAGATCAGAAGGAAAGGTATCTGGGTTAATGCTAGTGATGGGCCTCAGATCTGGGCTGAAGCCAGGGCTGTATTAAGTGTGGTGGGGGACCCTGGGCAGAAAATTTGGTGGAGGCCCCTAATGCAGTATTTTTTTTCCATTAAAGCAAATGTCCATAACCTCCCACCCTGGCTTCCTTTAACTGGCACTGAGGCAGGATGCGGGGTTACAAAAAAAACGGATGAGATGCAGGGTCGTTCCCCATCTGTCTCAGGCCATGAGCACAGCCATCTTGAAGAGAATGCACAGAGCAGCATCCACGCTCTGTGCATGGCCCCATTCTTACAAGGGCGAGCAGATGCATGCACAGTGGGGGCAGGCAGGAAGTTCCAGCATGATTTTTCCCTTGAGCACACCTAGCAAGGTGAAGAGTCCCTCCCTCCCACAGCTTTGCACTTTCATTTTCATCATCTAGTGCCTGCTATCAAGGGACAGTGCTGTTTTTTTTTTCTCCCCTTCCTGCTTGTGATGTTGGGTGCAGCACTTGGGGGTGAGTGGCAATATGCTTACATGCTTTTGTACTATCACCATGTGATTATAATTAATCTAAATTGCAGTAACTTTATAGTGAGTGCTTGTTAGACCTTGTGATACATCTGAAAAAGGGACGCGGTCACGCCCAAAACGCGATTTTATCCCTGCATTTGCACTGACTAATGGGCTGCTTTTAATGTTTTTAGACAATAATGGATGTTTTATGGGAGTGCAGACTGGTATCATTATATTTTGGATTTATTATGGTTGTGGACTAACCAGGTCGGGCACCCAATTTCTGCTATAGCTGGAGAGTGAGTGTTCCCATTTATTTGTACACAGTGAGGGGAATATCACTCTGTGTGACTGCTGCTCGTGCCCAGATGACATTGCTAAATTACAAGGGAGGTAAGGCTTTTTAACACCCTTGTCTCAGCACCTGGGGGGAGGTTATGAAGACACTGGAATGGATTTAGTGAAGCAGTACAGCCAAATAACGTAATAATAATGCTTGTATTTCCTTGCACACCAATCGGAATGTTTGATCCAGTCCTCCTTGCAATGTTCCTGTTTAGAACGCAACCTAGTGTTGTACATCTATGCTGTGTGTGGTGCATATCCCACTCATCAAGAAAAAGACGATCTTCCTATATCTATCTATAAGTAGGTAGGATATGTTAGCAAGGTAGGTGGGTGTTAGGGCGAGCGCTGCGGGCCCATCTCGCAGCACTCCCCTCACCTCTGTTGCTGCTCCCGCTGCCCTGGTGAGCGATGCGCGCCCATCTCGCAGCGCTCCCCAGTCCCTCTCCTTACCCGCTCCTGCCGGCGGGCCCACGGCTTTCGGCGCGGTGGCTGACCGTGCGCCGGCTGCTCCCAGCCATCTTCCTCTTCCTCGTGCTGCTTCCTCGCATGGTTCCCACTAGAGGGCGCGCGTGCCGGATTCCTGAAATTTAAAGGGCCTGTACACCACTGATTGGTGCCTGGTCATCCAATCCTGCATCCACTTCCCCTATTTAAGGGGCACTTCCTTTTCCATCAATGCCAGATCTTGGTCTTCCTTTGTATGCAGAAAGTCTGTTGTTTTCAGTATTGCTCACCCGTGTACCTACCTTTGCCTGTCACCGACTCTGAACCTGTGCTGCCAGCCCTGACCTCTGCTTGAACTTTTACATCGCCTTTTGCCTGTCTCCTTTGTACCATGCATTACCTCGGCTGACTGTGTGGCTGAGCCGCTGTTGGGGGGTAGCGACCTGGGGGTCACTCGCCGCTGCAAGACCAACCTGCTTTGCGGCGGCCTCTGGTGAATACCAGTGGCCTCTTAGACTCTGCTCCCCTGACGCGGCACTCGCTATCAGTAACACGGTCACAGCGGATCCACACCTGTGCCGCCACACCCGGCTCGTGACAGTAAGATCCGGCCATGGATCCCGCTGAGGTGCAACTGCCTGATGCCTCTGAATTACCTGCAATAGTGGCTATGCAGTCTCGCCAAATTAACCAGCTCTCCGCCATAGTTCAGCAGCTCTTATCGATTCAGCAACAGCAATTGCCACTAGCCGCCCCAGTATTGCCGCCACAGCCTCCAGTAGCATCAACTTCTAGAATCCGTCTCTCCTTGTCGGCTAAGTTTGTCTGTCAAGTTATGCCGAGGCTTCCTTACCCAGTGTTCTATGCATTTGGAAATGTTGGCAGACCAATTTCCCACTGAATGTGCTAAGGTGGCCTTTGTTATTAGTCTGCTCTCAGGAAAAGCTCTGGACTGGGCTACCCCATTATGGGATCGCGAGGACCCAGTCACTTCCAATATACTCGCTTTTGTCTCCGAGTTTCACCAGGTCTTCAAGAAACCAGCCCGGGCCTCGTCTGCAGAGACGGCCCTGTTGAACTTGGTTTAGGGCAACCTGTCCGTTGGTGAAAACGCCGTTCAGTTCCGTACCCTGGCATCTGAACTGTCTTGGAATAATGAGGCCTTATGTGCCTCCTTCAAGAAGGGACTGTCTAGCAATATTAAAGATGCTCTAGCCGCACGTGATTTGCCTTCATCTTTGACTGATCTCATCCATTTGGCCACACGCATCGATGTGCGTTTTCCCGAAAGACGTGAGGAACTCAGCCTGGAAAGAGACTCTCAGCACCCTAGGAGGGCATAATGTTTGGCTCCTGTGTTTCAACATCCTATGACCGCACATACGTCCTCCAGTGAGGAGGCCATGCAGGTGGACCGATCCCGCTTAACCCAGCTGGAGAGAACTTGCAGGAGGAATGAGAATCTTTGTTTGTATTGTGCTGGCTCGAAACACTTCCTGAAAGACTGTCCTATTCGCCCGCCGTGACAGGGAAACGGGCGCGCCTAGTGAATGTGGAATGTGTGTGGCACCTCTCTAAGGCTTACGGTTCCTGTGCAACTCACTGTTAAAGCTACCATCTCCTTGAACCTGGCTGCCTTTGTGGATTCTGGCTCTGCAGGAAACTTTATCGAGGCCTCCTTGATTAATAAATATAACATCTCCGTGAATCGCCTCGCAAAGTCTCTATTCATTGCTTCGGTTAATGGTGACAGACTTGATTGCACCATGCGTTATCGCACAGTACCCCTTCTTTTAAAGATTGGACTTTTTCACCAAGAGAATATTGAGTTCTACGTGCTCCCTCATTGTGCCTCTCAGATTCTCCTTGGCCTACCCTGGCTTTAACGTCACGACCCCACTCTTGACTGCTGCTACAAGAGGTGTTTGAAGTCCGTTCCGGCCAGACCTGTTCCTGCCTCTGCTCCACTTCCCGGCCTACCTGCGATTTATCAGGTCTTCTCAGATGTTTTCTGCAAAAAGCAAGCGGAGGTACTTCCGCCTCATCGATCTTATGATTGTCCTATCGACCTCTTGCCGGGTACTACTCCACCTCGTGGCAGAATCTATCCTCTCTCAGCTCTTGAGACTCAGGCTATGTCAGAGTATATACAGGAGAATCTCCAAAGAGGCTTCATACGGAAATCTTCCTCTCCTGCAGGCGCATTTCTTTGTGGCCAAGAAAGATGGCTCTCTTCTCCCCTGCATTGACTACTGTGGCCTCAACAAGATTACCGTCAAAAATCGTTACCCTTTACCTTTGATTTCTGAATTATTTGATCGACTTCGTGGTGCAAGGATCTTCACTAAGCTTGACCTGAGAGGGGCCTATAATCTTAAACATATACGTGAGGGCGATGAGTGGAAGACCGCCTTTAACACCCACGATGACCACTTAGTTAATACCTAGTGATGCCCTTTGGACTTTGCAATGCACCCGCCGTATTCCAGGAATAGGTGAACAACATATTCCGGGACATGCTTTACTCCTGCGTGGTAGTGTATCTGGATGATATACTCATCTTCTCTTCTAATCCTGAAAAACATCACCGCCACGTCCGGCAATTCCTGTCGCGCCTCTGCCTACATTGTTTATACGCCAAGTTGGAGAAGTGCATATTTGATCAGACCTCTCTACCATTTCTTGGGTACATCGTTTCTGGTCGTGGTCTCCAGATGGACCCCAGCAAGTTAAAGGCGGTGTTGGACTGGCCTCATCCTTCTGGCCTACGGGCTACCCAACGCTTTTTGGGCTTCGCTAATTATTATCGCCAGTTTATTCCCCACTTTTCGACTATAGTTGCGCCTATCGTGGCTCTCACGAAGAAGAACGCTAATGCTAAGTCGTGGCCTCCCCAGGCTGAAGAGGCCTTTGATACTCTTAAAAATGCCTTCTCTTCTGCTCCGGTGCTTTCAAGACCAGATCCAGCTAGACCCTTTGCCCTTGAGGTAGATGCCTCCTCCATTGGAGCTGGAGCCATGCTTACTCAAAAATCTGCTACTGGCAGGACTCTCACCTGCGGATTCTTTTCGAAAACGTTTTCTCCGGCTGAGAGGAATTACTCCATTGTAGATCGGGAATTACTCGCCATCAAGTAGGCATTGGAGGAGTGGAGACATCTCTTGGAAGGTTCTGCCTACCTTGTTACCATCTTTACCGACCACAAGAATCTGTCTTACTTAGAAACTGCCCAGCGGTTAAACCCTCGACAAGCCCGATGGTCGTTATTTTTCGCCCGTTTCTACTTTCAAATCCACTTCTGTCCAGCCGTCAAGAACATCAGAGTGGACGCCCTTTCTTGTTCTTCGGACGTCTCTGGGTCGGAATCCACTCCACAGCATATTATCCCTCCTGAATGTCTAGTCCACTCTGCTCCTGAAACCCTGGTACAGGCACCACCTGGAAAGACCTTCGTGCCTCCTCGCTAGCGTTGCAGAATATTAAAATGGGGACATTCTTCTCATGTAGCTGGCCATGCAGGTATCAGAAAATCTTGTTCTCTCATTTCCAGATATTATTGGTGGCCCTTAGAGAAGGGCGTGACGGAATTCATTCAGGCTTGTACCATCTGTGCACGTGACAAGACTCCTCGTCAAAGACCTGCAGGCTAACTTCTTCCCCTACCTATTCCAGACACTCCATGGTCACACATTGCTATGGACTTCATTTCTGACCTCCCTCCTTCACATGGCAACACCGTTATTTGGGTGGTAGTAGATAGGTTCTCTAAGATGGCGCATTTTACACCTTTGCCTGGTCTTCCTTCGGGTCCTCAGCTGGCGAAACACATCCTTATGCATATCTTTCGACTTCATGGGCTGCCTGCACACATTGTGTCTGACAGAGGAGTGCACTTTGTTTCTAAGTTCTGGAGGGCTCTTTGCAAGCAAATGAAGATTAAATTGGACTTTTCCTCTGCTTATCATCCCCAGTCAAATGGCCAAGTGGAAAGAGTAAACCAAGTCCTCGGCCATTATCTTCGCCATTTTGTTTCCGCACGTCAAGATGATTGGGTCGACCTTCTGCCCTGGGCGGAGTTCTCATATAACTTTAAGGATTCTGAATCTACGAGAAAATCCCTGTTCTTTTTGGTGTATGGTCGTCATCCTCTTCCGCCACTGCCCTTGTCCACTTCTTCTGAAGTACCGGCCGTGGAAGAACTCACACAGGATTTTTCCACCATCTGGCAAGAGACTCCTGTTTACTCTCCTGGAGATAAGGTGTGGCTTTCGGCGAAATACATCCGCTTTTGAATTCCCAGCTCCAAATTGGGTCCCCGCTACCTGGGTCCTTATAAGATCAAGCAACAGATCAATCCAGTTTGCTATAAGCTTCACCTTCCAGCATCTCTTCGTATCCCTAACTCCTTCCACGTCTCTCTTTTGAAGCCAGCAATTTGCAATCATTTTTCTCCGAAAATCCTGTAGCCCGCTCCAATTTCTGGTACCAAGGACGTTTTCACGGTGAAAGAGATCCTGGCCTCTAAAGTCTCCATAGGCAAAAGATATTTTTTGGTCGATTGGGAAGGCTGTGGTCCAGAGCAAAGATCTTGGGAACCTGAGGAGAACATTCTGGACCATAGTCTCATCTCAGATTTTCTTGGTCCCAAGAAGAGGGGGAGATCCAAGGGGGGTACTGTTAGGGCGAGCGCTCTGCGCTCCCCAGTCCCTCTCCTTACCTGCCGGCGGGCCCGCAGCTTCCGGCGCGGTGGCTGGCCGTGTGCCGGCTGCTCCCAGCTGTCTTCCTCCTCGTGCTGCTTCCTCGCATGGTGCAGTGCGCGCATGCCCCGATCCACTAGAGGGCATGCGCGCCAGATTCCTGAAATTTAAAGGGCCTGTACACCGCTGATTGGTGCCTGGTCATCCAATCCTGCATCCACTTCCCCTATTTAAGGGCCACTTCCTTTTCCATCAGTGCCGGATCTTGGTCTTCCTTTGTATGCAGAAAGTCTGTTGTTTTCAGTATTGCTCACCCGTGTACCGACCTTAGCCTGTCCCCGACTCTGAACCTGTGCTGCCAGCCCTGACCTCTGCTTGAACTTTTACATCGCCTTTTGCCTGCCTCCTTTGTACCATGCATTACCTCGGCTGACTGTGTGGCTGAGTCGCTGTTGGGGGGTAGCGACCTGGGGGTCACTCGTCGTTGCAAGCTCTGGTGAATACCAGTGACCTCTTAGACTCCGCTCCCCTGACGCGGCACTCGCTATCAGTAACACGGTCACAGCGGATCCACACCTGTGCCGCCACACCCGGCCCGTGACAGTGGGTGAGTAAGCATGCATATAGGTAAGTGTGTATTTAGGCAGGTAGGCAGGTAGAAAGATGGGTAGGTAGGTGGGGGTAGTCAGGTAGGTGGGTGAGCAGGCAGGTAGGTGGGTAAGCTATAGATGGACGGGTGGGAGTAGTTAGGTTGAGGGGTATGCGGTAATTCAAAAATGAATAGATGGGAATTCTTATTAGATAGGAATTTAGGATAGGTAGGCAGGTGGGTGGATAGACCTGTAGATACATAGGTCAGTAGGTAAGTATGTGAAGTGGGTAATTAGGCAGGGTATACAGGTATATCAGGTGTCAGGATTACAGCCCTGCAAGCAGGGCCAGATTAGAGGTACACCTGAGGTTCTCCCCTTTCAAACGGCACCTTCAGTTGGTCATTAGCCCTCTATGTCCGTATCCCACATTTGGAAGTGTAACACCCCGGCGCACGTGAGCAACAGTATCAGGAATTTGCAGTACCGCCGCTTGGTCGGATCAGCCCCAATCCACATGCCCTTGCAGGGATGTATATGTAAGGTTCTCCCCTTGCCTACTGACTTACCTACCTGCCTGCTGATCGGCATTAGCTTTGTGGGATGCTAAGGAAGAAGGAGGGGGGAATTGTGTCCCCCCCTCACAACAGATGCCAGTGGGGCGGTTGCAGTACCGGCTTCCCATTGGCTCTCCTGTAATGAGGACTCTGTTTGCATGTTCGCACACCCAGTCCAGAGGAGTAGCTAGGCTTTCTGGCACCCGGGGCAAAGATTCAAAATGGCACCCCTACCTGTGCTTAGGCCCCCCTTTGGCACCCATCTGACGTGCTGCACCCGGGGCACGTGCCCCCCCTGCTTCCCCCTAGCTACACACCTGGCCCAGTTGCAACCTGTAATAGAGTCTAACAGTTGGCTCTATCTTTATGCAGCTTTTTTGTGATTCTCTATCCACTAAAGTGGTCCACGACAACTTTTCCATGCTCAGATCGAATTATATCTTGCATGATCCTGAACCCTTCAGAATCACTCACTGCACAAAATCTAAAGAAAAGCTGATTTTGTATGCTCGGCACATTTTCTTACTTAGTTGCCATATTCTTCAAGCTGGTTTACCACTTTGTTCCCACACAACTTATATTCAAAATAGTTGAACTAAAAGATGATTGGGCAGGTCTAGGCAAAACTGTGACAAACTGATTTTTGTAAAAGTGTCATGTGGAAAGTAATTGTAATGCAACTCATTGTAATGCAAATATCTGGCTAAGAGGATTGAATAATGGTATAGCCTAAACTATCTATTAGAAGGGGTGTCCATGTACTTCCTTAGAGGGAAGTTTTGGATGCAAATACACAACTGCCCTCTGGCTTAGGCCTCCTTCACTGGTCTACAGACAAGCCGGTTAGAGAGGCTGAAAATGCATTTTTCCTGTTGACAGAAATGCCAGCAAGAGGAAACCGAGTCTCCATATTGCTCTGCTTATCTACATCTACTTATAATAAATGGAGTGCTAGGGCAACCTACAGTAAGCATAAGTACAGCTAAATTGTCATCCTCATAATGTACTTAGATAGCTTAAAAGCCTTTGAGTCTGATATCAAGTCAAAGCATGTTTTTACCTGGAGCACCTCTCCTACTGCTCAAAGATTGGAAAGAGGAATACATTAGGGTGAAAACATATTTAGGAAAATTCACACTCTTTCTATAACAAAATCAGCATCTAAAAGTTTAGTGCAGAATATTTACATTTCATAGGCCTGTCTTCTATGGTCATCCTGGGCTGTTTTCCCCATTAGACTCTTGAGGACATGATGCTGGAGTGCAGGAACCCTCTGGGTGAAATTTTTAGTAGTTTAATTGCACCGATTTCAGCAATGTGATGAGAAAGCGCACAAGCCGCTCAGGACTAGGCTTGCAGGGAGGGGTATTGGCTGGGGGGCATCTCCACTCAAGCTGATCCCCTGCTTCCGACCAACAAGAAGTGCGCAATAAAATTTGTATGCTTTGGTATAAAGGAGTGTCATGATTAAGGACTTCCAAGGGTGGTGTGGAGGTCAAGTCCAACACCATGCACATATACATTTGGTGATCCAAAATAGAATGGTGTCCACCAGCATTAAAACCAACATTTGAGGACCTCACAAGAGCCCTTCATCAGGGTACATGCTACCCTGTTTGTTGTTTTGACACACCCCTACCCTTTTGATTTCACCCACACAAAGAGGTCTAGCAAGGCATCAAAATGCAGATTTTAATGCACGAATTTAAAAAAAAAGCAAGAACTTACAAAGATGTGTTTAGTGGACTTAATTGTTTTTGGATCACATTTAAGACTGCATCATCCACTTTTACTACTGGGCATCCAGAGGTGTGTATTTTATCACTTCAAGTTTTGCAAGTGTAATTTTTGGATGGCGTCCACCTAAAATAGGTCAATGAAGACCCCTATTCCACTCCTCCTCCATTGTCTCAGTGACTGGTGTCCATCATTCTTTTAGTTTAACAAATTGGACGGGTCAAGCATTGTTGCTTTGTAAGGCATACTTTTTGTACTTACATGGTGTATTTCCATAGAATCTGAAGGCAAATGTCTGCTTTAGTTCCCCTCTAGAAACCAGAACGCACAACCAAATTCCCTCTTATGAACTTGAATGGAGACAGATGCAGTGGCAAAATATTTCCCAAAATTATCCAATACAGCATTGTTACAAAACAGAGGAATATAAAAGCAACCTGATACTGAGAAATGCGTTGTAGGCGCACTCTACCCCTACGCACCCCCTGAGAAAAAGTTTCTGCACTTTTCACCCTGTTTCATGGCAAACAATGTAATTACTTGCCTTTCCTAACAAAAACCTCTTATGCAGAATTCAATAACAAAATCTCAGTTATACAACCCCAACATCTGAAAGCTTCTAGCATCAAAGTCTTTGCTGTGTTTTAACCTTTCAATGTATTTGTACAGTTGGCACGTATACACAATACAAATAAAACATCACATATTGCCAATGAAGTATTTAATCAGATATCTTTTGTGTGTCTTTACAATCCATAAAATAAATACAGATGTTGCAAAAATGTTTAGCAGATTGTTTATTGCAAGGGAGGCCTCCCCCACCTTTTTATTATAATTCAACTCGTATCTTTCTCCTGTTTATAGAAAAATGAAGTCTCAGAAAACTTAAAGTGACTTTATAATCCAACTAAAAAAAAAATCAAACTTTTTCCCACAATGCTTAGCTAAATGCATGATGAGTAGAGTGAAGTTGACTGTGAGAGCTATTTCAAGTCCGAATCGCTACAGGCAAACAAGATGTCTTAGTACAAAAGCAGATTCATGCTGTACAATGTAACAAACATGATGGAACCCCACTGTTACACTGTAAAAAGCTAACGAGCGCCCTGTTGTGATACATTGTAACTGCAGGACGCAGGGCTACTATTTCAATGTAACAGCAGTTGTGCCTCCTGCTGTTACTTTGTAAAAGCAGCCATGCAGCCTGCTGTAGCAATGTAATCAGATCTTGGCAAATTGCATCTTTCTAGTGATCTCTCCAGCACACTGCTGGCTGCACTGGGGAGATCCCTCCAAAAAAAAAACACCTCTTTATCTTAGCAATGAATAAACCTTGATTTCCCTCTAACCGGTACAAAAGCACCAGCTATTCTGGATATGGTGGCCTTGTGGGTTAAGCTTTGCACTATGTTCATTATTTTAATGTTTAACATTTGAATGTGTGTGTATAGTACATAAACATTTAAAATCTAACACCTTGGATGTAATTAGCAATTTTGTAACTGTTCAAATTGTTACAATTGTATCAAATTTATTCTAAACAGGTCTCTAATGTCTAGATATGTCTTGAACTGGAACTATTTTACCGACAACTGTCGATGAAGGAGAACGTGTTATTTATCCTCCAGCACCAGTAAGATATGGTGGCATCCATCAGGATGGTTTTATGCCCCCCTAACACGCCTACTCGATTAATTGCAATGGAGGGCGGGGTGCTAAGGCGAGGCGTGCTAAACCCACCTTGGGTGCAATAAACTGAGTACCCATTTTGGGGCTTGAACAAAGCTTGTAGAATACCAATACTGTAGGAGAGTATCACTCGCACTCGCTATTGTAAGTATGAAAATGCCCGAGCTTGAAAGAGGAGCTGCAGGGGAACATCAGACACGAGGGAGACAAAAAGTGAGTATATCCTTTTTTCTGCCTGGAAAATCACTTTAAATGTGTCATCCCTGCTTTAAGGACATACTTAATTGTATTTTCATAGGACTTTATTCCTCGTTTATACAAGGCAGTAATTGTGACATCACAGGTTATACTTTTAAATATTGCACAGCCCTCTGACAAACTGCTAATGAAGCTGCCAGTAAATCGGAGATTAATATTAATCTAGAGGTGGTCCAATGGTGACATGAAGCTCACCTCTGTCCTTAGCGCTGTCAACAGCACAAACACACCCCATTAATAACGTTTGTTTCTTACAAGACATTCCTTTTATGCTCTGGAAGAGTAAGTACGGCTTGTTGTAAATGAGACAGTAATTTATGATACTGGAAGGCAGCGATGAAGTATTGCTGGGAGGGAGAGGGGAGGTGTGAGATGCAACGGAGACACTGATTAGCTGCCAGCTTTTATTTCCCACCCACGTTTTGTTGACAATAATATTATCAGTTACTCGGAGTTAACACATGGAGAAGAAGGTCTGGTGTTCTTGCTTGGCTATCCTCGCCATATTGACTTCGCGCTTTAAAAACAAACAAGAGAAATTGATTGAACTTCATGGCAGATAAGAACCATATTGTTTGTATCTTCTTTAAAGAAAACTATGGTTTGTGCAAGTAAAATGTTGTTCTGAGTCTACTAGGTTTAACTTTTATTTACACTGATTAACACCTTTTTTAAAAAAAAAACAACAGATGTCATAAAGCTCATAAAATATACAAACAATCCTTATGTATTAATGAGTGTCGCACCACAGTGCACCAATTATTGGTCTCTTAAAGCCAAATCTAAACTGTATTTTTTTTACAACGATAAACTTTGAATGGCTGTAGATCTGTGCCTGATGCGCTTTCTTAATACGTAACGTCTTCAGATGTATGAAAAAATTAGGTTTTACATCTTAAAATTATTATTTATTTAAAGAATATGTCATAGATCTCATAAAATACACAAACAATCCTTGTGTATTAAGTTGTGTCGCACCACAGAATGCCAATGATTGGTCTCATACTGTCAAAACTGATCTGTATGTTTATTTAACAACAATTTTTAAATTGTTTCACATCTGTGTCTGTACATTTTGTTAATAGGCAACTACTTCAGAGGCCTGCAAAAATGAGGATGCATTGATTTAACCTTTTCTTTACCTTATCATAGTGTTATAATGGTTGCAATAAAATTAATACAATATACATTCCCCTCGATTCAAAGAGCAAAAGTTAATTGATTTCGTATCGAGAATCGTAAGTTTGGGTGGGTGTTAGTCATTTTTTCCTGTTTTTTTGGCCATTTACGACTCGCACGAGCCTACGTACGAATGCGTATATGCTCTTACGATCAGCGGAAGTTCGTTCCTAAATTTTAGGATCAAAACGTAAAACTTAGGATCAAAACGTAAAACTTAGGATCAAAACGTAAAACTTAGGATCAAAACGTAAAACTTAGGTTAATTGGATGTGTTTAGGTGTGATTCAGAGAAACCTCTAAACGCGTTTTAAAAGAAAGCCACAGCCGACACCTTTTAGCAGCCGGATTGCTGTTCGTGAACAGGTTTTTTGGCTAAGTGGAGGAGTCTGCGCGTCTTGTGCTCCGATGAACTGCATGTATCAGCATGGCCGAGGCCATAAATTGTATTGCAATGCATACCTGATTCATGTATGCCTTATAAAAGCATTGTAATGTGGACCTTAATTAGTCCTTTGCATGTAAACCTTTATTTGGCAATATATTTGCGTTAATTAAAGAAACTTATGTCCTTTGTTATTTAATTTAAAATTGAGGTACTAGAATAATATTTTTAGATTGCATTTATTGGTGTAGTTGTTTACCTTTGCTTTGTTTAATTATTTAAGCACATCTTTGGTCAGATGCATCACACTTACTGAGGAGAGGAGAGCGGGATAAAGTGCAGGATGTGGGTTACTGCTGTATTTTGCACAGACACAGTAGAGCTGGGGGCATGGAAAGGTCAGAAATCAAAGAATCCAGAGCAACACAGTCACAAGGCCCTTTCTGTTTGCAGGCTGCCCGATAATACCTGAGCCGCCATCTTGGCTGTTTCTAGGCTCATAACATGCAGAAGTTTCTTGGTGTTTTTTAATATTTGAGAGCAATCTGTATGTAGAGGGTGTGGGTAACCACACTAAAAATTTAAAGTTGTACCATTTGAAGCATAAATATTAAAATTAAATCCACAAGTAAAAAATGCAAGTTAACTAAAAATTAAACAAAGTAAGATTTACTTATGCAAATGCATTCATTAATGGTTGGTTACTACAAAATGAATGAAATAAAGAAAAATAAAAGACCAAATATTTAGAATGCACTTTAATGAGGTAAGTTTGTAGTGCGGAGCCGCAAGATCAGAAGGATTTACGTCCAGACAAAAAAGGAAAAAGGGCAAAACCAATGTTGCAACCTGAGAAATGAAACGGAAAATTCAGGATGGAAACTGACATAGGTCTGATTCCCGAACTGCCATACGAACGGACGTATATTTTAGGATAGAAACGTATTTGCTTATTGAATCACTCGCAAGTTCATACGAACGCACGAGCGGACGTGAAAAATAGGATGATCGTGAGCCAAATCCAAGCTGTTACATGTTTCTTTGAATCAACCCAATTGTATCAATTGTGGTAAGGTGCAAGGTGCCGTCATATACGGTAGGTATGTGGCACCAAGGTACCTGGCCTTGGTGGAGTAAAGCTGTATAGTTTTATCCAGCATCATCTGCTAATGACAATCTGCTGCTAAAATGTTAGTATAGCCGAAAGGCTAACCCTGGACGGCTTAGTTGGGGAAGTGACTTACAAGGTACATCAGCCCGGGCGGAGAAAGCCAGAGCAGGTGTACCATGTAAACCTGCTGAAGCTGTGGAAAGACAGGGAGACCCCTGTGGGTGACAGTCTCCGACCAGGTATGTTAGGGGTGGAGCTTCCCGTCCCTCAGTCTGTTGTTAGAGAAGCGGTAGTTGAGGTGAAAACTGGCGACAACCTCTCCTCTAAACAGACCCAGGAAGCCAGGGAGTTTATTATCAGAAACACGGATGTGTTTTCAGAACTCCCTGGGCGCACTTCTGTCATCCAACATGACGTTGTCACGGAATCTCAGGCTAAGATCCGGTTGAAGCCCTACCAAGTACCTGAGTCCCGGCGACAAGCTATTGCAGAAGAAGTGCAACAAATGCTCAGATTAGATGTAATTGAAGAGTCAAAGAGTGAGTGGGCCAGCCCAATAGTCTTGATTCCCAAGCCCGATGGTACGTTGCGGTTCTGTAATGATTTCTGCAAACTTAACGAAGTATCTAAGTTTGATGCCTACCCTATGCCCTGAGTAGACGAGCTTATTGAAAAGCTAGGCCAAGCCTGGTATTTTTCTGTTTTGGACCTCACAAAAGGGTACTGGCAGGTACCCTTGACTGAGGCTGCCAAGGAGAAAACAGCCTTTATCACACCTGAGGGACTGTTCCAGTATAAGGTATTACCCTTTGGTTTACATGGCGCTACCGCTACGTTCCAACGGTTAATGGACATTGTCCTCAGGCCACATCATCGGTATGCTTCGGCCTATCTGGACGATATCATCATCCATAGTACAGATTTGGAAAGTCACCTGCCCAAAGTCCAAGCCATAGGGGATTCCCTCAGGAAGGCTGGTTTGATGGCAAACCCGAAAAAGTGTGCCTTGGGCTTAGAAGAAACCAGATACCTAGGCTATGTGATTGGGTGAGGAATGGTCAAACCCCAAGTTAACAAAATAGAAGCCATCCGTAGCTGGCCATGTCCTACCTCTACCCGCCAAGTGAAGTCATTTCTGGGCATGGTGGGGTATTACATGAGGTTCATTCCTAATTTTTCCCCCATAGCGGCACCATTGACAGACCTGTTAAAGGGACGCAAGTCTGTCATGGTGAAATGAAGTGAACAGGTCGAAGCTTTGAAGTCTGCCCTGTGTGGGTCTCCGGTGTTGGTGACGCCCGACTTCAAAAAGGAGTTCATAGTGCAGACCGATCCCTCCGAAGTAGGTCTCGGTGCTGTACTATCTCAGGAAGTCAACGGGGAGGAGCACCCCGTTGTCTACGTGAGTCGCAAGCTGACACCCGCGGAGACCCGGTATAGTGTAGTGGAGAGAGAGTGTTTGGCCAATAAGTGGGCCCTTGAGTCTCTTCGCTACTACTTGCTGGGGAGAAGGTTCCGTTTGATTACGGACCATTCTTCCCTCAAGTGGATGTGCCAGGCTAAGGACAGGAATGCCAGGGTCACCGGTGGTTCCTGTCCTTACAAAATTTCAAGTTCACAGTAGAACACAGAGCGGGACGGATGTTGGGGAATGTGGATGCCCTGTCCTGGGCACATTAGGCTCGATTCAAAATCCCAAATGTCATTATGTTCGTATTTGCAATCGAAAGTTTTGTTGGGTGTTTGTCATTTTTTCCATTTTTTTGGGGCATTTTCGACTCGCACGAACGTTCGAACATAGACGTATATGTTCGTTCGTCCATCGAATTTAATTTTGTGGTTTTACGCTACTTCGGGACTTTTTTCCTTCGAAATCGTAAATGTTTCGATCGGTCAAATCATTTACGTCATTGCAATGGGCTGGCGATTAATTCAGAGAGCTGATTGGCAAGTATTCCGACGCCCATATAGTCATTTCCTTGTCGAGCGTCTTACGGCACCTTTTTGACCTCGGGACTAGGCAGCCAAGCGAGTGACTTTGAAGAGCATCAAGCTCTTCTTCTGTTTGGCATTGATGTGATCCTGAGGTCAGAGGCCAGATTGCACCGGCGGCGACGCATGAACATCAATGGCATGCATGACGTTGAGCTGTTCGAGCTGACCAGGCTTAATCGCGCTTCCCTCCATAAATTGTATAGTGAGCTGCGGCCATGGTTAGCCCGCACCACAAGGAAGGGGCAAGCAATTTCAGGTATGACCAAGATGCTTGGCTGCCTGCAATTTTTGGCGAACGGCTCGTTCCAGAGGCTGGGTGCCCTCTCCGTGGGGATCTCACAGCCTACGCTGAGCCGCGCACTATCACATTTTTTGGAAGGCATGGCTACCCTAACACCCAAATATATTTTTTTCCCAGATGATATGGTAGCCAGAAACGCCATTAAGCTTGGTTTTTATAATATCGCCGACATGCCCAACGTCATTGGTGCCATTGACTGTACCCACGTCGCCCTGGTGCCTCCGGCTGCCGACGAGTACATATACAGGTAAGTATTAAATTTTTGTTTTTTTTTTCAATTTTAGGTTAACCCTCCTTGTAATGGTCCCTCCTTGTAATGGCCCCTCCTTGTAATGGTCCCTCCTTGAAATGGTCCCTCCTTGTAATGCTCCCTCCTTTCGTTTGGTTTGTTTGTTTTGTTGCTGTTTGGTGGTGTTTTTTGATCTGCGCCCATATAGCTCATCATAAACTAAGGTCAGGCCACTAGCCAAGGCCATAATTTGGCCCTCACCAAAACGCCCACTCAACTGCCCTCTTCGCAATGTGCGCCCTGTTGTTTTGGGTTGTGGGTCCTCCATGGTGTCATCCAAATGGGGTGACATCCTTGCCTGGGTTTGTGGGGGATAATGCAGGGAATGGTTGCTGCCTGGGGATTGGCCAGGACTGGGCAAGGGACTGGGTGTTCTGGCCTGGCTGGCCACAGAAGTCCCAGGTGTTGATGTGGCATAGTAACCTTGCCTTTCCACCTGTGCCGGTGCCAAATGTGGGCGAGCAGGAGAGTTTCGTTCTGAGGCTGAAGTAGTGCTGCCCTTGGAGGTAGTAGGGCGGACCAAGGGTGAGGGCGATCTTGCAGGGCCGGCCCTCTTCTGTTTTTTTTTTTGGCCCACTCTTGGGGGACCTGGTTCTGGCTCTTGGGGGGCTACGTGGCCTGCTGCGGCGTCTAGGGGGGCTGCCTGGGGACCTGGTTCTGCCTCTAGGGGGGCTGTGTGCTCTGCTTCGGCGTCTAGGGGGGCTGCCTGGGGACCTTGTTCTGCCTCTTTGTGGGCTGCGTGGCCTGCTGCGGCGTCTAGGGGGGCTGCCTGGGGACCTGGTTCTGCCTCTTTGTGGGCTGCGTGGCCTGCTGCGGCGTCTAGGGGGGCTGCGGGACCTGGTTCTGCCTCTTTGTGGGCTGCGTGGCCTGCTGCGGCGTCTAGGGGGGCTGCGGGACCTGGTTCTGCCTCTAGGGGGGCTGCGTGGCCTGCTGCGGCGTCTAGGGGGGCTGCGGGACCTGGTTCTGCCTCTAGGGGGGCTGCGTGGCCTGCTGCGGCGTCTATGGGGGCTGCGGGACCTGGTTCTGCCTCGAGGGGGGCTGCGGGACCTGGTTCGGCCTCTTGGGGGGCTGCGGGACCTACTGCGGACTATTGTGGGTGTTGTAGTGGGGCAGGGTGGGGTGGGTCTTCGGACCCTCTTACCCGTTTTCGGCCCAGTAGCCATACTAGCCTTTGTGGCCTGTGTCTTTGCTTTGCCTGGCTGCTCCTTTTTTTGCCCATAGCTGGTAGTTGGCTGGGCCGGCGTTTTGGTACTAGGCCGTAATTTTGCTTTGGGCTGCTGCGACCTGGTTTTGGGCCCTTCGGAAGGCTCCTGCCGTTTGGCTGCCTTCTTCCCCGTTTGCTCCTTTCCAGTTTTGCCAGGAGTTTTTTTGGATGCCATTTTGATTTTGGAAAATAATCAGCTGTGTGTGCAGGGACCTTTAAGTAAGCTAGCCAGTGTGTGGCGTACGTTCGCATGGCCGTGCGGAACTCGCTGAGGCATTGCGTACATTCGCACGGCCGTGCGGAACGCGCTGGGGCATTACTTATCTGCTGCCGAGAACAAGAAGCAAGAAGCAAGATGGCACCCACTATCTTCACCCGCCAACAAGAAGAGATCATCATGCTCGTAAGTGTATTTGATGGACTTTTCTTAGATTTGGAAATGCTGCTCTACATGTGAAGGAAGCGCAGGAATAAATGGCTTTTGGTAAAAATGTGATAAACTACATGCACAACCAAAGGCACGCAACACACGTGCCAAACAACATTTAGGCCATATTGTGAAATTACTGAACCCTAGAAATGTGTGTGTGTTAATGTAATTACACAAAAAAATGTATTGCTGACACATATTGATAGGTATTTAGAAGTAAAGTCGATGTTTTCTTTCTGTTTTGTAGACCATGCTGGAGCGCAGGTACGACTACCTGCCCAACACATTTGAAAAACGCAACGTCGCCCTGGAGATAATCTCGACCATCCAACAGCAGACCAACACCACCTTCACCCACACGCAGATCATGCAGCATTGGTCGGACCTCAAACGGCTGCACATGCCCCGGGTGCGGAGGTTCTTCGGAATCCATTTTCCAAGTAAGTACATTGCGATTGCATGCAATATGTAACTAAGACAGAAGGTAGGCCTTTACTTAGAATGCCTTTTCTTTTCTAGTGTTGGAAATGGATTACCGAATTCGCCGCACCCGGAGGCGCAGAGGCCGACCAGTGCTGCATGATTCTGCAGCTGGGAGTGAAGGTGGTGGATCTCCAGGGCGACGGTCCGACCCCTCCTCTGTGGCCTCCTCAGACCAGCCCCTGGACCTTACCACAGAGGAGGGGCGGCACAGCGTGGGCAGGGAGTCGTACCCTGCCTCGCATGCGGGATCCTCTGGTATGTCACTCTTCATGTCTACACCAAAACAGAGAATTGCTAGCTCCTGATATCACCAAACTGAATCCTTTATTCTGTATTTGTAGATGTTTCGGTTGCGGGTGAAGTAGTGGGTGAGGAGGCAGCAGATAGGAGCCCACAAGACCCTGGAGAAGGTGAGTGATGTGACCCAGACTTAGCTAAAAACATTGGAGGACTGCGGAATCAGACATCCAAACTAACCATTTGGCCCATGTTTCTACAGGCACTTCTTCACAGCAGAGCCAGGAACCAGGACCTCAGGGTGTTGTCCCCAACGAGCCATCTCTCGGCCACCAACCAAGTAAGTAGTCATGGCATTATAGAGATTTCTGTCTAAATTCCCATGAACACCAAAACACATAATGCCCTAGTCAATGCCAATATAAGAGGGACCTGTGTCCACTGAATTAGCTTAATTAGTTGCCCAACTGTCCTGTGGCCACTGAATTAGCTTAATTAGTTGCCCAACTGTCCTGTGTCCACTGAATTAGCTTAATTCCTACCACAACTGTCCTGTGGCCACTGAATTAGCTTAATTAGTTGCCCAACTGTCCTGTGGCCACTGAATTAGCTTAATTCCTACCACAACTGTCCTGTGGCCACTGAATTAGCTTAATGACCTGTGGCCACTTCCTAACCTTAATTCCTGTCATTAATGACATATGTGCATTATAGTTAATTTGTTTATTAAAATACATTAAATCCACAGGTGATAAACATGTATTGTTCTCCGAATAATTTGATTTTCTGATTTTTTGGCAGGGACCACAAGACAGCGACTTGCTGATATGAATCGGAGGGTCCTTGAGTTGGTGGACGATCTGCAGGCGATGCGGGACACGTTGGGGACAACAGAAGAGGAAGACTAGTGTCCTGGTTCCTGGCCCTGTAGATTTGTAAATAGTTGTATTTGTACATATTTTTATTGGTTAAACACCAAATTTATTTGTATATAGTTTTATGGTTTTTAAATTTTTTTTTATTGTATATAGTTTTTAAATTAAAAAAAAAAAACAGTGTATATATTTTTAGTAAACAAAAAACAATTTGTATATAGTTTTAAATTTTTTAGGGCCAAAGTTGCCAAAAATAGTTTGATAACAAATGGCAATTGAGCAATAAAAACAAACAAAAAAAAAAAAACATGTTGTCCCATTTATTTGCACACATACATTTTAAAAAAACAAGGGGACAATGACATATTTGAAAATCAAGATTGTGATGTCCGTGAAGTGATTTGGGTAAGTTTTAGGGTGTGAAAATGGAAGAAGAAACAAGGCGCTAAGTGATTTGGGTAAGTTTTAGGGACCTAAAATGGAAGAAGAAACAAGGCGCTAAGTGATTTGGGTAAGTTTTAGGGTGTGAAAATGGAAGAAGAAACAAAGCGCTAAGTGATTTGGGTACATTTTAGGGTGTGAAAATGGAAGAAGAAACAAAGCGCTAAGTGATTTGGGTAAGTTTTAGGGACCTAAAATGGAAGAAGAAACAAGGCGCTAAGTGATTTGGGTAAGTTTTAGGGTGTGAAAATGGAAGAAGAAACAAGGCGCTAAGTGATTTGGGTAAGTTTTAGGGTGTGAAAATGGAAGAAGAAACAAAGCGCTAAGTGATTTGGGTAAGTTTTAGGGTGTGAAAATGGAAGAAGAAACAAAGCACTAAGTGATTTGGGTAAGTTTTAGGGTGTGAAAATGGAAGAAGAAACAAGGCGCTAAGTGATTTGGGTAAGTTTTAGGGTGTGAAAATGGAAGAAGAAACAAGGCGCTAAGTGATTTGGGTAAGTTTTAGGGACCTAAAATGGAAGAAGAAACAAGGCGCTAAGTGATTTGGGTAAGTTTTAGGGTGTGAAAATGGAAGAAGAAACAAGGCGCTAAGTGATTTGGCTAAGTTTTAGGGTGTGAAAATGGCAGAAGAAACAAGGCGCTAAGTGATTTGGGTAAGTTTTAGGGACCTAAAATGGAAGAAGAAACAAGGCGCTAAGTGATTTGGCTAAGTTTTAGGGTGTGAAAATGGAAGAAGAAACAAGGCGCTAAGTGATTTGGCTAAGTTTTAGGGACATAAAATGGAAGAAGAACCAAAGCGCTAAGTGGTTAGGGTGAGCTTTAAGGGAGCTCAAGGGAAAAGGCAGGATAGCGCTAAGTGGTTAGGGTGAGCTTTAAGGGAGCTCAAGGGAAAAGGCAGGAGAGCGCTAAGTGGTTAGGGTGAGCTTTAAGGGAGCTCAAGGGAAAAGGCAGGATAGCGCTAAGTGGTTAGGGTGAGTTTAGTGATGGAAGTGAAATTATGTAGGCGAGCACTTTAATGAGAGAAGTTTGTAGTGCGCAGGCGCAATATCGTAAGAATTTCGTCTGGACAGATACTTTAGGAAAAAATGAAGCAGGATGTATCGGGAAGCGGAAAGGATTCGTGTGAGGATACGATGGGAAAAGGGCAAAAACGAAAGGCTACGTTGGTAGTTGTGAAAAATGAATCTGAACATTTTCGATGGAAAATGACAGCCTCGTCTGCGTACTCTGGCATATGAGCACACGGACGCGCTACGGAAGGTTTACGAAGCATGCATAGAATCGCTTGAACGTTCATGCAAGAGCGGGAAATTTTGAAAATCTTACGACGTCGGCAACAAACCGAAAGTTTTTGGGTGTCTCTCTGAATCGAGCCTATTGTTTGGCATGTGTCCACCCCCTCAGGGTTGAACAAAGGGGGGGGGATGTGGTAAGGTGCAAGGTGCCGTCATTGACGGTAGGTATGTGGCACCAAGGTACCTGGCCCTGGTGCAGTAAAGCTGTATGTTTTTTTCCAGCATCAGCTGCTAATGGTAGTCTGCTGCTAAAATGTTAGTATATCCGAAAGGCTAACCCGGGACGGCTTTACTGGGATGGGGTAGAGCAGGGTGGGACTCCATCCCCTACCCAGGTCCGGGTTTTGTGGGCCGCATAAATAGCCTGGGGAGTCAGCTGTGCACTGGCTGTGTCTAGAGCTCACTTGTGGAGTGAGACTCTGTGTGCCTGACTGGAAGCGCTTATACAGGCTATTTCATGTGGACCAGAGGTGGATTCGGCTGCAAGTGTGCAAGCTTGGACAAAAACTAAGAAAGGCCGTTGCCTGTCTGATGCAATACTATGGCATTTTTCCTGAAAAGGTGATGTAACCTAAAAAGGATATTTTATGTTATGGACTTTATGTGTAAATAAAAACGGACTTTACTTTGAACTTTTCGCCTCTGAGCCTCTATACTGCTAATATCCTGCTGTCTACCAGAGCTGATCCTCACACAATTTATAATATAAAATAATAATATTATTTTCTGAGTACCTAAAAAGAATAAGTTAGAAACTACATATCTAAAGAGTTTTTACTCCACCAGTCCACAGTCAGTTTCTGTGCAAATAGAGGAAATCCAAGCCCACGATTAGTTCCACCCCCCACGGTAGTTGAAAAAAACAACCATGTCAGGAGCAAGGTAGCTTCTAAGCAATTAAAGGTCTTTCTCGTCTTAGCTAATGTTCATTCAATGGTGTGCATGGCAGGATTGCAAGAAGAAAGCTGCTGCTCTCCTAACAATGCTGTTGCCCATTTGCAGTTTGCTAAACTTTGCTTTTTTTTGACAGATGGAACCAAAATTTAGTTTTTGGTTTAAATGAGAAGCATTATGTTTGGAGAGGAAAAATCACAGCCTTTCAGAATAATCCCATATGTGAAACATAGTGGTGAGAGAAACATAGTTTCCGGCTCTTTTGAACCAGGACAGCTTGCTATCATTGATTAAACAATAGATACTGAAATCTACCAGCAAATGCCAAAGGAAAATGCTAGAACAGCTGGATTTTAAGAGATCAGTCAAACAGCAAGACAACAGCCTTAAGCACACAAGTCGTTTTACTAAAAAAATGGTTAGAAGAAAAAAATAATAGCAAAGTGAACAGATAGGATTTTTTTTTTATTGTTGAGATTAGAGGTGAGCGAACTGGTTCGTCAGAACCCAAGTTCGTCCTGAAATTCAGGAAAAATTCGATTCAGCAGAAAATGAACTTTTGGTGGTTCGTGCTGACCAAATTTTTCCTGAAATTCACTGGGCAGAAAAAAAAACTCACCACCATCCTCGTTCCAGCATCACGCTTGGAACCAGTGTACCTGGCGGAAGCCAGCTTACACAGCTGACAGTGCAGCCCTGCTCCCCACTCCTCCCCTACACGGGGAAGGAGGGGAGCCGGCCACGCTGTCAGCTGTGCAAGCCGGCTTTCGACACCCGCTGACAGTTTGGGCGGCCTCCTCTGCTCCCACTGTGCCGACATGTAGGTAAGCTACACACCTCACGTGGAAGCGGGAGAGGCCGGCTGCGCTGTCAGCTGTGAAAGCCTGCTTCCGCCGCCCACTGACAGCACAGCCGGCCTCCTCCGTTCCCACTGTGTGGTGTGTAGCTTGCCTACATGCCAGCACAGTGGGAATGGAGGAGGCCGGCTGCACAGCTGACAGGGCAGCTGGCCTCCCACGCTCCCATGGTGTGGTGTGTAGCTTACCTACAAGCTGGCAAGGTGGGAATGGAGGGGGCCGGCTGCTCTGTCAGATTTGCAGCTGGCCTCCTCCATTCCCACCTTGCCACTGTGAGGTGTGTAGCTTACCTACATGACGGCACGGTCATGTGGGAGTGGAGGAGGCCGGCCGTACTGCCGGCCTGGCTGCGCTGTCAGCTGTGCAAGCCGCGTACCACCGCCTGCTGGCAGTGCGGCCGGCCTCCTCCACTCCCACTGTGCCGGCATGTAGGTAAGCTACATACTGAATGGTTGGAGCGGGGGAGGCCGGCTGCTCTGTCAGATGTGCAGCCAGCCTCCTCCATTCCCACGGTGCGGGCATGTAGGTAAGCTACACACCGCACGATGGGAGCAGGGGAGGCCAGCTGAGCTGTCATGCCGGCATGTAGGTAAGCTACACACCGCACAGTGGGAGTGGGGGAGGCCACTTAGAGGTGAGCGATTCTCAAGGATTCCATTCTGACGAACCCAAAGTTCTTGGAGAAATTTGGCGAATCGGTTGAATCAAATATTTAGGTAGTTCGCTCATCTCTAGTTGATATGTATGGCAGAGTTGGGCAGGGGCTTTTTAAATGCAGGATTTAAATTTTTGTATTTTTCTAAGAAAAGAGTGGAGAGCTTTTTTTTACTGGCGACATGGCACTAAATGATGTGGGACTAAGCTGCACACTTCAATGCCGGATACAAATATGATTACTGTGCTAAGAGAAATCTCTCTCATCTCATTTTTCACCTGGGTTTTGTCCTGTTTTTTATTTGAAATATTAAGAAGATGAGAAAATATTGAAAATATATGATTAAGAAATGAAAAATAATTAGAAGCAGAAGGGAAGCTAGACAGCAATACCAAGTGGACAGACGTTCAGGTTCCAGCACCTCAAGTTAAATGTTGCTTGGATTAGGGATCCTAAATTTGGAAAGGAGAGGAGCTTGACAAATAACCCACAATATCCCCAGAATCTCTGCAGATTACGGCAGGCTGCGTAGTATTGCAGTGGCTTTAACAGGTGCCTAGAAAGTGGAAAAGTATTGCTTTATTTTCCTTATTTTCATACTTGGTTTATTAGCTCAAAGTTTACTCTTAAAATCACTGCAGGAGGGAAAATGCTGGAACAAAAAGGTTGAAGAGCTTTATAACAAAATGTCAATATATTGCATTTAGCCAGGTTTTCAAGAACTCTGTGAAATATGATTAAAAGGTTACTAACAAACTAATCTGGTCAGGAAGTTTCAATTTACCTGCAAAGAGTAATTCAACTATAAGGAACAGGAAACAAAAATGGCTGAAAGTACCCATCCTCAAGCTCCTCATCCCTGACAGCTTAAAGGAAAAGGTTCACTTTTGTTGCTCCCCTGCTTACCTTCACCTGGTCCCATTGTTGTGATAGCTCAGGTTTAAAGGGCCATTCCAGCCGGACTAACAGTTTTAAAAGGCCCACTGGGGCTGGATTGTGGGTAAATGTTTTTTATGTAACTGTCCCCTGCTTTAGCACTAGGGAAGGGTGGCAGGGTTTACATAGAAACAAAATACTTACCTGCCCACAATCCAGTGCCCAGCAATCGGTCATTCACAGCGTCGGGCGCCGCCATCTTTCTCTCCCCACCTGATACTCTCTCCAACACTGGATTACGGCTTTCCCTAGCTCTGGCCTCTTTGGCTTCCCCGCATCAGCTTCCTCGAAACCCGAACTGGACTTTTCCCATATTTGGGCTCAATTGGACCCCAAATTTTCTGCAGCACAGTCCGCCTCACCTTGTGAAAGGCTGCAGAGAAAACCAGATCTGTCATCAGACTCTCCACGCTGAAACTAGTGCATTGTGTAGCACTCAGTATTCCCTGCTGGATGCCCTCAGTTACGGTTAGCTTTAATTCACTATTGCTTTCCCAAACTCCCTCAGTTCCTGCCTGGTGTTCCTGATTTTGTATCATTCCCACTCTTGATACTCCGGCCTTCTCCTCTGCTGAGTTTCCCCAGTCTCCACCCTCTGGGGAGGCCACAGGTGTTATTGCTGGCAGGTGTCAGTATCTACATCAACCTGGTCTCTAGAAAGGTATGTGACAGTATCTGTAGGCCAGACAAAAGGGACCCAGCCCATACACAGTCAGCTTTTGAAGACATCCGGCAATGCCTATGCGTAGTGACTCAAGTTGTGGGGGAACTCCACAGGGGAAGCCCAGCCCAAAGAATAACTTTCTGTCTGTCTGAATCCAGGGCCCCCTACCTGAATGCTTTTCAGAGCACCAGAAAAATGTTGTTCTTTTAAAAACAGGTGCCAGCTGTTTCTCACTCTGCAATCATGCACCTATGCTTCTGACTTTACTCGAGTATGATTTGTCATCTCATTGCTTAAAGCAGATCCATAGTTCTGGGCTTACCACCGCTTGGAGCAGGATGATATATTAGACAGTTTCTTCAAGGCACTGGGGGATTTGTATGATGATTCGGGCCGCATGGCTTCCATTGAGTTTGCTCTGCACAAGCTTAGACAAGGAAAGAGGCCTGTTGAGGATTATGCTGCAGAATTTCAAAGCTGGGCTAGTGATACAGGCCAGCACAGGCTGGTTCAGAGGTCCAGCAGTCCCTAAGGCAGAATGTATATTCAAAAACCTTGAACTTGTGAAAACAATTATGGCTGGATTATTATTTTTGGTTGCAGGGTGTATAAGTGACCCCTCCCCCTTCTCTTTTTAACTAGCATGACCATGTACATTTTTATTTTAGACCATTATTCATGATAGATCATATTTTATGAAATAATCGATGTTGGGGCAGCACAGATGACATTTTGGGCACTGCACTCTTCTTACTCCCAGAGCAAAAACTTTTTGTGAACTCCAGGCCTAGAGGGAGGGAAGGTGGTAAGAGTGGAGCACCCAAATTAAAGTAAAGGGGGTATGTGTGTGTTCAGGGGGGGTCATAGGCCATGGCTCCCCATGCCACAATTAGGTGTGATCAACACCCCTTTTTTTTGTTAAGTAGGTGTTGAATCACTTTAAGTCCATAGCAAACATTTATGTGCGCATATACATTACAAGCAGTGGCATTTTTTCGGTTCTCAGACCACCCTAGATCCTTTTACAGCAGAATAATTTTGTTTCATCTGTTTATACATCCAGAATTTATTGAAGCATTCTGTTTAGAGATGTCAGCAAAACTGTGTTCTGGACAGGATCATTATAACTCTGCATATCCAGCGGTGCCAGTATTCAGCATCGCCTTCTATTTCCCCATCTACTATATACACTGTCAGCAGCTATTTCTGTGTCTGTATTTAAACTTGACCAGTGACTGTAAAACACAACCTGGAATATAAGTTGCCAGAGAGCTGACTTTGACTAATAGATTTTTCTTTTGTTATAAACTTCCTCCTGTTGCTGCTTTGTGTAGTTACCCATTTCTGGTTACTGGATAATATCTGACAGTTGAAGTACAGTAGAAACATATTTCTTTTCCTGTAAATGTTCAATCCAAATTCCAAAGGAAAAGATGGTAAATATCCCCCCACTGCGACTGTCTGCTTGTTACGCTATTGAAAAAGTTATATTAAAGAAATACCAGGAAGCCTTATGCAGGCCATGTGACTGTATGTAAAGTGTGTTTAACCTGATAACAGGAAGGCTCCGTTTGTCCTTTGCTCCACACTAGAGGTGTGTTGTTGATGTATCATGCTCACGTTTATGTTTCTGATTGTTGCTGAATAAACTGCCACTGTTCCTGCACCCTAGAAGAGTGTCATGTACAATACACTGCCAACACTTTCTGCCCCAAGAAAAGCATTGTGGGAGACCAAATTGGTCAGCCCTACTTTCCTCCTTTAATTGTGAAGACAGTAAGTGGTCTTATAGCTCATGATGAAAAATATAAATATTGATAAACTGAACATGCTTCTGGTTCAGGTGCTGTTTATCCAAATCCTCCACTAAATGTATGAAATTGGTACTTCTAAATATGAACCCTATTAAAATTAATGGAGGGAAAATTCAGATAAGAGATTTGGCTATTTTTAAATTTTTAAATTTTTAGATTTTTAAAGTGGACCAATACCCAGTATTTTGACTATCCTGGGTTTTGGTCCTAGCCGCCTGGTTGAAACCCAACAGGTTGCCCGAACTGGCCTCTTGTCCAATCAGTGTGCTTGACTGCGCTGACACAATCTCAGCTAGGCTCATTTAAGGAGCCGAGCGCCGCTGAGCTTCGCCGAGCGTTCTGGCGCCTGCATCCCTGACACTGTTTAACAGGGAGCATGCCCACGCCGGCCATTCACGAATGCCTGGCACGGGCACTCCCCCTGCTAATGGTATAGCTGCCCATCCTGCTTAAGGATGCGGCACTGCTCGCGTATGCACCGTTGGACCGTGAGAGAAGGTGAGTATACCAGGCAACCTTGGGGTTTCACACAGCGGGCATCCCAATTCTGGATACCTGGATGGTAGATTCGAGGGCTGAAGGCCATGGGTTTTGGTCCACTTTAATGCCATTTATGCCATGTGCGCATTTTTTCATACGCCATGCCATGCCATTTTGCATACACAAATATTATAAGAAAATGTGTATTTTGTGGCTTACAGCTCCTTATCAAATATTGTCAATGTTCTTGCTACATCCATGTCAAACTCCACATTCAGTTGCAAAAAGCAAAAATATTATCTTTAACATGATTAAAGAGTTGCATGCTGATACTGAGACTCTTTTGACTGATGTAAACTTGTGTTATTTGTGACTGATTGACTGCCCTCCACTGCAGCTCTGTAGCTGGGTCGAAGGAGTTTAAAACTGAAAGACAAATCTATTTATTGAAGCAGATGAACATGTCATCCTCATCGAAAACTCCTCAACATACTTTGCTGCGTTATGGGATGAAACAAAGGAGGAGATTGTTCTTTGACGCACTCTTTTACGCCGTGTACATTTGTTAAACTGTTCAATTTGCAGCAGTTTGTGATTTTCAATAAACCTTGAAAAAAAACGAGTTTCCCAGAGTGTCACTCATCTTTAAATCTCAGCAGGGAATTTTATTTTTAGCACCACAGAATTGTACGACGATCTTGTGCAATGATCACTTCATGCTGGGGTTGTGGATTTCTTCTTTGGAGTATTGTAACAGAAATGTATTATGGCCATATCCAGTGTTCAGGCCATGTAGTGTTTTATATCTATAGAGATAGAGTGTTCTCAAACTGTGTTATGATTGGGTATGAACGGGATAAGCTACTATTGTGATCTGAAGAACACTTCCTAGTCAGTGTGGCAGCAGACTTTTCTAAAAGCAGCAAACCAGTGAAAGAGGCCAGAAAGGTGATAGAGGATCAGCTGGTGTTCTTTAAAAGGGTTTGCATGTATCTGGTGGGAAAGTAAGGCAGATGAAGTTGCTACCATGTTTTGAAACACAGGCCTTACACTGATGAAAGTGAAAAGGTGCCAAATTTTACAAGGAACTGAGGTAAATGAAGCTACTCACTCATTTAACTCCTAACCCAGTTTTGCTTTAGAGAAAGGCCTCAAACTCATGCAAAAGATAAAAAGTATCGCCATGTCCAAGGCCAGAAAGAAAGACAATTGCTGCTCCTTCTGTTTAAGTTTAAATCTAGTGCTTTCATGTTTTGGAAGACTTACATTGACACAGAAAGGAAGATGTTCCAGTATCCAAGTAACAGATGGTAATGGAAGTAGCTCTTTTCAACAATTCTTAGTCTGGTGTTTTTATGTATTTGAGAAGGTCTTACAATGACATGGAAAAAATGAAGTGTAATAATATGTGAGGCTGGGGAGTGAAACAATAGAAGTTGCATGTGTCTTCAGTTCTTAATCTAGCCTGTTCATATTTTAGAAGACAGGACTTGGTCAGGTCATGGAAGGGACTGGATGGCAGTGTATTCTATGGTCAGTAAGTTGTTGTACCATGTTAGCTATTGTCTCTATGCCAACAGAGGAGGATCTGGGAATATCTCAGAAAGTCTCTTATTCCGGTGTAGAAGGGGTTGGAACTACTTTGCAAATTTTCCTCAGAACCTCCAGGCATGGATTATATGTGACAACCAGGAGGACACTGTTCTTCTTTTGGGATACTTTATATTGCAAGAGATTGTCTCTGGGGATGTGGAGTGCTTTTTGTAACTGGGCATCTGTTGCTGATGGTTTATAGCCCTGCTTAGTAAAGTCCCATTTTAGATTGTCCACATATGCATTTCTGTTCATGGTATTAGAACAGATTCTGTTGTATCTGGCTGAATACGATGGACTTCTTGATGTGGTTTGGTTTGAAGCTGGTATGGTTAAGTTTTGTAGGTCGGTCTGTGGGATTCCTGTAGATGGATGTTTGTAAGTCCTTTCCCTTAACACATATGGTGGCATTAAGGGATGCTAGTGTATCCTAGGCAATCCTTCAGTTTTTATTCTAGTGTATTCATGTGTTAGAAAACAGGCCTTACACTGACATGGAAGGTAAGAAGTTTCAGTATATCTGAGGCGGAAGAGCAACCAGCAGATCAGGGCAGGCAAACACAGAATTGGGACCTTAAATCTCCTTCCCTAATATATACAACTCCAGAAGTTTCCTGTGCTCTTGCACATTGCACTGCAGTATCAGGTCCTGATGCCCCTGATTCAATATCAGTGCACTCTGCCTGATCTGGTTACATCTATAACTATTATTTTAAAATGGCAGCTGGGTTGGGTCACTTTTGTCAATTGCACGCTCCTCTCTGTTTACCCATTGTGTCTGGCAGGGGACCCCATTGGGGAATTGTCCAGTATGCCCCACCTAAATGCTGAACCTGCCATAGGTTGATAACTCAGGGTCACATCAAGTTTAGATCACTACAGAGGTTACACAACAACTATCCCACACCAGCCTGTAGCTTGGAATTAACATCAGAACACTGAAAAAGTGCCAAAACTTTTTGGATTTGGGTTTGGATTCTGCCATTAATTTGGGGCATAAACTTGTGTGGGGATCTGTATCCACTTAGAAAACATTGCTTTGGGAGCTAGAGGAGGATCCACATACACACTGAACTAGAGGAGGATCCACATACACACTGAACACCAATATTTGCAACTGTTTCTAGTTGTTACTTTATATATAGCTTCTACAAGTCCTATTCAAGTTATATGCTCCCAGTCATTTATCAATTCTGTATGTGGTTTCCTATTAGAAAAGGTTAGGAAGTCAGACCCAGAAATCAGATCAGAAATGGGTTGCATCAAGCCACACATCTAGTTCTGCCATCAGTCCTCCGAGACAGGAAAATGGATTACAATGGGGGCATGAGGACCCCTCCCAGCCTTCCAGTTGGTGTTTTTCCAAGACCCCTTTCTGTCCTTGCATGCTATTTCACTGTATACAAATGAGTCATTTTCAGTTACAGTCAGTACATCTTGTTTCTGTACAAACCAGATTATATTGGGAATGAATTCACACATTACTCTGCCAGGTTTCATGCCTGATATAATACACAAACCTAATTGTATCCGAAAAGCAATGTGAACATTTCCATCGCAGTAAACATCCCTTTTCTGAAAGTAAATAAGATTACTTTCTCATGTGAGTTTGAAACGTGTTTCCAAAAGCATATTTTGGAATGCTCCTCTAAAAGCTGCTGCCAAAAAAAAAAGCCCAATCTGGTCCTCTTCATCCGTGGCTGGATGCTGATAGACACGATGTCGCAAAGGTCGGACACAACTCAACAGACATCATATGCATGTCATTTCTGCTGTGATAAGTTGCTGAAATGCTCAGGTCCATATTAACTAAGCAGTGATCAGCCCCAGGGCATGCCTGGATACCAGAATTCCTCCTAAAACATTAAATTAGGTCACGACTAAAGCTACAAGGTTTTTGTTCTGCTTTGGGGTGTCTTAGAGCGCAACAGCACATTATCTATGCAACCAACGGAAATATCCACGAGGCACTGTTAACCCCCAAGACATGACATTTATATGGGATTTTACTCAGCTCTGGACGGCTCGATAAGTGCAAAATGTCACGTTGCTCTTTTAATTTTTCATGGTGAGTTATACTGAGTGCTTATGAGTATTAAAGGAGAACTAAAGGAACACTGAATTCAATATCAGCTGACCTATAGTGTGACAGTATGTTATTGTGGGATGCAATGTTTGATAAAAAAGCAAAGCAACTACAGTGCCTACAAAAAGTACCCCCCCCCCCCATTTGCTGTCCTGTTTTATTCTCATTGGACATTTTAAAGCTTTTAAGAACCTTCAAAAAAATAAAATAATAAATACAAAAAAGTATGGATTTATCAAGATGGCAGGGGAAGGTTACTGTTAGGGCGAGCGCTGCGCGCCCATCTCGCAGCAATTCGCTCACCTCCATGACTGCTCCCAGCCGGCTCCCTCCTCCTCGTGCTGCTTCCTCGCATGGTGTTAGGGCGAACGCTGTGCACCCATCTCGCAGCACTTCCCTCACCTCCATGGCTGCTCCCAGCCGGCTTCCTCCTCCTCGTGCTGCTTCCTCGCATGTTCAGGTGCGCGCACGTCCCCGTCCACTAGAGGGTGCGTGCGCCGGATTCCTGAAATGTAAAGGGCCTGTACAGCACTGATTGGTGCCTGGTCATCCAATCCTGCATCCACTTCCCCTATTTAAGGGGCACTTCCTTTTGCATCAGTGCCGGATCTTGGTCTTCCTTTGCATGCAGAAAATCTGTTGTTTTCAGGATTGTTCACCCGTTTACCGACCTTTGCCTGTCCCCGACGCTGAACCTTCGCTGCCCGTCCCAACCTTGGCTACTTACCTTCGACCTCGAGATTGTGCTGCCAGCCCTGATCTCTGCTTGAACTTTGACATTGCCTTTTGCCTGCCTCCTTTGTTTCACGCATCACCTCAGCTGACTGTGTGGCTGAGCCGCTGTTGGGGGGTAGCGACCTGGGGGTCACTCGTCGCTGCAAGACCAACCTGCCTTCCGGCTGGCTCTGGTGAGTACTGGTGGCCTCTTAGACTCCGCTCCCCTGACACGGCACTGGCTATCAGTAACATAGTCACAGCGGATCCACACCTGTGCCGCCACACACGGCCCATGACAGTAAGATCCGGCCATGGATCCCGCTGAGGTGCCACTGCCTGATGCCACTGAACTACCGGCAATAGTGGCTTTACAGTCTCGCCAAATTAACCAGCTCTCCGCCATGATTCAACAACTCTTATCGATTCAGCAACAGCAATTGCCACCAGCTGCCCCAGTATTGCCGTGACAGCCTCCAGTAGCATCGACTTGTAAAATCTGTCTCTCCTTGCCGGCTAAGTTTGACGGGGATGCCAAGTTATGGCAAGGCTTCCTTACCCAGTGTTCTATGCATTTGGAAATGTTGGCTGACCAATTCCCCACTGAACGTGCTAAGGTGGCTTTTGTTATTAGTCTGCTCTCAGGAAAGGCTCTGGCCTGGGCTACCCCATTATGGGGTCGCGAGGATCCAGTCACTTCCAATATACTCGCTTTTGTCTCCGAGTTCCGCCAGGTCTTCGAGGAACCAGCCCGGGCCTCATCTGCAGAAACGGCCCTTTTGAACTTGGTCCAGGGCAACCTGTCTGTTGGTGAATACGCCATTCAGTTCCATACCCTGGCATCTGAACTGTCTTGGAATAATGAGGCCTTATGTGCCTCCTTCAAGAAGGGATATTAAAGATGCTCTAGCCGCACGTGATTTGCCCTCATCTTTGACTGATCTCATCCATTTGGCCACACGCATCGATGTGCATTTTTCTGAAAGGCGTGAGGAACTCAGCCTGGAAAGAGACTCTCAGCGCCCTAGGAGGGCATCCAGTTTTGCGTTTTTTTTTGTGTTTCAACATCCTTTGACCGCACATGCGCCCTCCAGTGAGGAGGCCATGCAGGTGGATGGATCCCGCTTAACCCAGCTGGAGAGAACTCGCAGGAGGAATGAGAATCTTTGTTTATATTGTGCTGGCTCGGAACACTTCCTAAAAGACTGTCCCATTCACCCGCCACGACAGGGAAATGGGCGCACCTAGTGAATGTGGGAGAGGCGTCCCTAGGTGTGTGTGCTACCTCTCCACGGCTTACGGTTCCTGTACAACTTACCGTCGCAGTTACCATCTCCTTAAACCTGACTGCCTTTTTGGATTCAGGCTCTGCAGGAAACTTTATCGAGGCCTCCTTGATTTATAAATATACCATCTCTGTGAACCGCCTCGCAAAGCCTCTATTCATCGCTTCGGTTAATGGTGACAGGCTTGATTGCACCGTGCGTTATAGCACAGTACCCCTCCATTTAAGGATTGGACTTTTTCACCAAGAGAATATTGAGTTCTACGTGCTCCCTCATTGTACCTCTCAGATTCTTCTCGGCCTACCCTGGCTTCAACGTCACGACCCCACTCTTGACTGAAATACCGGCGATATCAAGAGTTGGGGTGCAGGCTGCTACAAGAGGTGTTTGAAGTTTGTTCCGGCCAGACCTGTTCCTGCCTCTGCTCCCCTTCCCGGCCTGCCTGCGATTTTTCAGGTCTTCTCAGATGTTTTCTGCAAAAAGCAAGCGGAGGTACTTCCGCCTCATCGATCTTATTATGTCCTATCGACCTCTTGCCGGGTACCACTCCACCTCGTGGCAGAATCTATCCTCTCTCGGCTCCTGAGACACAGGTTATGTCTGAGTATATACAGGAGAATCTCCAAAGAGGCTTCATACGGAAGTCTTCCTCTCCTGCAGGTGCAGGCTTCTTCTTTGTGGCCAAGAAAGATGGCTCTCTTTGCCCCTGCATTGACTACCGTGGCCTCAACAAGATTACCGTCAAAAATCGTTACCCTTTACCTTTGATTTCTGAATTATTTGATCGACTTCGTGGTGCCAGGATCTTCACTAAACTTGACCTGAGAGGGGCCTATAATCTGATACGTATACGTGAGGGCGATGAGTGGAAGACCGCCTTTAACACCCGCAATGGCCACTTTGAATACTTAGTGATGCCCTTTGGACTTTGCAATGCACCCACCGTATTCCAGGAATACGTGAACGACATCTTCCGGGACTTGCTTTACTCCTGCGTGGTAGTGTATCTGGATGATATACTCATCTTCTCTTCTAATCCTGAAGAACATCACCGCCACGTCCGGCAAGTCCTGTTTTGCCTCCGCCTACACCGCTTATACGCCAAGTTGGAGAAGTGCATATTTGAGCAGACTACTCTACCATTTCTTGGGTACATAGTTTCTGGTCGAGGTCTCCAGATGGACCCCAGCAAGTTAAAGGCAGTGTTGGACTGGCCTCGTCCTTCTGGCCTACAGGCTATCCAACGCTTTTTGGGCTTCGCTAATTATTATCGCCAGTTTATTCCCCACTTTTCAACTTAAGTTGCGTCTATTGTGGCTCTCACGAAGAAGAACGCCAATGCCAAGTTGTGGCCTCCTCAGGCTGAAGAGGACTTTAATACACTTAAAAATGCCTTCTCTTCTGCTCCGGGGCTTTCAAGACCAGATCCAGCTAGACCTTTTGCCCTTGAGGTAGATGCCTCCTCTTTTGGAGCTGGAGCTGTACTTACTCAAAAATCTGCTACTGGCAGGACTCTCACCTGCTGTTTCTTTTATAAAAACGTTTTCTCCGGCAGAGAGGAATTACTCCATTGGAGATCGGGAATTACTTGCCATCAAGTTGGCATTGGAGGAGTGGAGACATCTCTTGGAAGGTTCTGTCCATCTTGTTACCATCTTTACCGACCACAAGAATCTGTCTTACTTAGAAACTACCCAGCGGTTAAATCCTCGACAAGCCCGATGGTCGTTATTTTTCGCCCGTTTCAACTTTCAAATCCACTTCCATTCCAGCTGCCAAGAACATCAGGGCGGACGCCCTTTCTCGCTCTTCAGACATCTCCGGGTCAGAATCCACTCCACAGCATATTATCTCTCCTGAATGCCTAGTCCACTCTGCTCCCGCTTCTCTGGTACAGGCACCTCCTGGAAAGACCTACTTGCCTCCTCGCCAATGTTTCAGAATATTAAAATGGGGACATTCTTCTCATGTAGCTGGCCATGCTGGTATCAGAAAATCTTGTTTTCTCCTTTCCAGATATTATTGGTGGCCTTCTCTAGTGAAGGACGTGATGGAATTCATTCAGGTTTGTACCATCTGCGCACGTGACAAGAATCCTCGCCAAAGACCCGCTGGCTCAGTTCTTCCCCTACCTATCCCAAATACTCCATGGTCACACATCGCTATCGACTTTTACTGTTTACTTATTATTACTGACCTTCCTTCTTCGCATGACAACACCGTTGTTTGGGTAGTCTTGGATAGGTTTTCTAAGATGGCGCATTTTACACCTTTGCCTGGCCTTCCTTCAGCTCCTCAGCTGGCAAAACACTTCCTTATGCATATCTTTCGACTTCATGGGCTGCCTGCACACATCGTGTCTGACAGGGGAGTACAATTCGTTTCTAAGTTCTGGAGGGCTCTTTGTAAACAACTGAAGATTAAATTTGACTTTTCTTCTGCTTATCATCCCCAGTCAAATGGCCAAGTGGAAAGAGTTAACCAAGTCCTCGGCCATTATCTTCGCCATTTTGTTTCTGCGCGTCAAGATGATTGGGTCGACCTTCTGCCCTGGGCGGAATTTTCATATAACTTTAAGGATTCTGAATCTACAAGAACATCCCCGTTCTTTGTGGTGTACGGTCGTCATCCTCTTCCGCCCCTGCCCTTGTCCACGTCTTCTGAAGTACCCGCCATGGAAGAACTAACACAGGATTTTTCCACCATCTGGCAAGAAACTCAACGTGCTCTTTCTCAAGCTTCCGTTCATATGAAAATTTGCGCTGATAAAAAGAGAAGAACTCCTCCTGTTTACTCTCTTGAAGATAAGGTGTGGCTTTCGGCGAAATACATCCGCTTCCGAATTCCCAGCTACAACCTGGGTCCCCGCTTCCTGGGTCCTTATAAGATCAAGCAACAGATCAATCTGGTTTGCTATAAGCTTCACCTTCCAGCATCTCTTCATATCCCTAACTCCTTCCACGTCTCTCTTTTGAAGCCAGTAGTTCGCAATTGTTTTTCTACGAAAATCCTGGAACCCGCTCCAATCTCTGGTACCGTGGACGTTTTCACGGTGAAAGAGATCCTGGCCTCTAAGGTCTCCAGAGGCAAAAGATATTTTTTGGTCGATTGGGAAGGCTGTGGTCCAGAGGAAAGATCTTGGGAACCCGAGGAGAACATTCTGAACCATAGTCTCATCTCGGATTTTCTTGGTCCCAAGAAGAGGGGGAAACCCAAGGGGTGGTACTGTTAGGGCGAGCGCTCTGCGCCCATCTCGTAGCACTTCCCTCACCTCCATGACTGCTCCCAGCCGGCTCCCTCCTCCTCGTGCTGCTTCCTCGCATGGTGTTAGTGCGAGCGCTGTGCGCCCATCTCGCAGCACTTCCCTCACCTCCATGGCTGCTCCAAGCCGGCTTCCTCCTCCTCGTGCTGCTTCCTCTCATGGTCAGGTGCGCGCACGTCCCCGTCCACTAGAGGGCGCGCGTGCCGGATTCCTGAAATTTAAAGGGCCTGTACAGCACTGATTGGTGCTTGGTCATCCAATCCTGCATCCACTTCCCCTATTTAAGGGGCACTTCTTTTTGCATCAGTGCCGGATCTTGGTCTTCCTTTGCATGCAGAAAGTCTGTTGTTTTCAGGATTGTTCACCCGTTTACCGACCTCTGCCTGTCCCCGATGCTGAACCTTCGCTGCCCGTCCCGACCTTGGCTACTTACCTTCGACCTCGAGATTGTGCTGCCAGCCCTGATCTCTGCTTGAACTTTGACATCGTCTTTTGCCTGCCTCCTTTGTTTCACGCATCACCTCGGCTGACTGTGTGGCTGAGCCGCTGTTGGGGGGTAGCGACCTGGGGGTCACTCGCCGCTGCAAGATACAGTAACCTGCCTTGCGGCGGGCTCTGGTGAATACGGGTGGCCTCTTAGACTCCGCTCCCCTGACATGGCACTTGCTATCAGTAACATAGTCACAGCGGATCCACACCTGTGCCGCCACACCTGGCCCGTGACAGTTACTTTGCACCCTACATATTACAACAACTACCAAGCTTGTTTTTTTCCCTATTACTGTAAGGTGGAAGAATCGGGGGTAATAGGTTTGTGACTGTGCCATTTTACAATAATGGCTTATTGAAATTGCTTTCAACCATCTTGCCATTCTTTGGGTAGAAAGTACAGTGTTTAATGCAGTTTCACACAGGCTATCTTAGAGAACAGGCGGTTAGAGGTGAACAGTTCTCCCTTGTTAAAGGGATTTGGCATGTTCACATGTTGGACATGGGTGGTTGCATGATTTAGGAGCTTTGTACACCGTGGTCATAAAAGTACTGTACTGTAACCCGAGACAAATTAATAACGCCCTGCACAGCAGCATAAGAACATTTAGCCTTCTTTTCTGAGGTAAACTAAGTGCAAATGTCATGAATTCCCCAGAATCAATGCTGACAGCATGTGGGGATAGGCCTTGCAGTGACAACTGTAATGGCGGAGGCACCATCTGTGAGAAAGCTACAACAGTTACTCAGTATAGACAACAGCCCACAGCTGAGAAACAAAAACGAGGAATATTTTACCAGAGAAAAAAATCTTCTGACTCAGAAGTTTTAATGTCAGAGGTTTCCAGAGCACACAAAGTTAATAGCACCATTTTGCCTAACTCGTCCTGGGGGAAATGTAGTACATAAATACGTCACAAATAAAGAAAGCAAACTTGATTATATGATACATGGGAAGCAGATTTACAACAAACTTTTAAAGTTCGTAGTTCTAAAGATTCTCTCAACACTTCGTTGTTAGAATCCAACTCATTGGTATATGGTCCCCAGTAGATTGGCAAATATATACTATAACACATCTCCTTTATGTTTCAGAAATTGACAGGTGGACAGGTGCATGATAGGTTTCATATATGGTGGAATTTTTGGGGGATTGTAAGTTATGGTCTCTATTTTGATTGAAATGGGTGATATCTAAAAAAAAAAAAAATTGTTTTACGATTAATACTATGCTAATCTATTGAAATCTATTGTATTTAGGTGATTATCAGTCAGAAAAGATTATATTTCCATTTTTTTCTGTTACCTTTTCTGCAATTCATACAATGCACGTTCTAATGTAATATTTAGAATTCTGTTTTGCTTTATTGAAACTCAATAAAATTATTGATATTTAAAAATATGTGATGGATTTTCTGTCTATCAGTAAAAGAAAACAAAAAAGCTAGCCGGGCTCTATATAAAACACAGTATAAAATTAACCGCTCCTCAGATTCAGTTAAGACTCTCTAATTTTTACTGTAGCAGCACAACAAAACCCATAGCCACATATACTCCTGGCTTTGAGAATGGTGAAAACATTTTCTTTTTCCAGTTTGATCTCAGTTACAATTATTTGCCTTATTTAAGAAGTGCATTGTTTAGCGTCATTTTGCTGGCATGGCGCTTTGCCGGCATCTCTTTCTTTTTTAGAGCTGCTATTTGTACTGAATGGCACTAGAAGTCACAGCACCCGATGTTAACTATCTAGCTTTGATTGTTGCACTAGGTATTGGTTGGCCTTTGTCAGCAACTGTTGGACCTGAATGCTGATTATAACAGTGCAAGTGAGCGGCACTTTGTACCGCCGTATTATTTACAGGATATCACTGCTGGGGTGAAAGGGAACAAACTTTACAATGCGTTAGGCTGAGTTTTACCTGTTGTCCAAATTACACATTGGTAAAAAACAACTATTTTACAAGAAAAAAATAAAATAACATTTGGTGACATCCAGGTCCTGCATTTCCATTATTGACAAGTTACAATGCAAGTTCTGTACAGAAAAAATGTGTGTAATATTCATAGGCATAAAACACTTCAATGCAGTTCTGTCTCTTGTGGTCTATGGGATTTTATAAGCTTAAAACACTTTAGTCCATTTCTGCCCATTGTGATCTATGGGTTCGAAACCCACAGCACCACTATAAACCGGCACAGCTCAAACAAGAGCACCTAACACTGCGATAAATTACATTCAGGCGGGTGGCCGCATTGGTGCTGCCTGTCTTTTGTTTGGTAACATGCACACTGAGTGCTGCTGAGGCTTAATTTTTGGCACTGAGTGGTATTATTAGGTGTGGACGCTTGATAAATCAGGCTCTTATTGTATTTTGACAACTCTGATTCCCTCTCACATTCCAACTCTTGGTTGCCTTGGAATTCTACTTAGTTCCTTGGTCCTTTCTAGCATTATCTCTAAACTAAGGATCTCCTACCTATCCACACCTAGAACTTTTTTTTGTACAAATTTCACTATATCCTTTAGGGTGAATAGCATTTACCTTCCATCTAAGTTAATCTAATAAAAAGAAAGTGGACTAGAAAAGTGGTGTAACTGCCAGCAAATATGGGCCGTTCTCATGGATTCTTAGTTTGATGCATTTCAAGTTGCACCCTTCAAACAAGTGTATTTTTGCAGATACAAAAAGTAGAGGTGGGGGCTCAGCTAATAGGTATTCCTTCATCTTTAGATATCTAGAAGACAACAGGAAAGATAAGTCCAGTGCAACCCAGAAGCCTTACATTGAGTTTCGAAAAAATCAGAAAATACTTTTTTAGTACTACAATTATTTCACTTTATTTACTTTAAAAACCAGTCAACCTCTATTAAATTAATTACACCAAATATTCCAGATGAACCTAAAAAAAAGCTGCTCATGCAAAAATGGCCAAATGTTCATGTGATAAATTAAATGTACAGCACCAGTGCACATCACAAGGAGTAATTTAGTTTTTAGCATTCATTATAAACAAACATCCATCTCAGCTAGAAATCTTTCACACAGTTACAAGTCAACAACATGTCAAAGTTATAAATAAATATCCTTTAGACTCCAGCAGGCAAATACTTTCGTCTTGAGAGACGATTACATTCTTGCAACACTCACTTTTTTAGCCTCTTTTTTGCTATAGTCCTCCTCAAAAAAATGAGATAGGTGGAAGATGATTTCAGGCTTTCTAGGTGGTTATTTGCGGGGGGCTCCAGCGTTCTAGACACTCCCCCCAACCTGTCATATTGCGGCCTGTTTTGGGATGCCCCACTGCCTGTATCCCCCAGGATCACTGAAAATCTCACCTCTTCCTCACTCCCATGTGGGCCACTCTGCCAATCAGCGGTGCTTGATGGATTCAAATTTCCTTTTCCATGCTGGTGACGGTGTGACAAGTTAATCTAAATAGGGCGAGTTCCGCTGGCCACAGCTACACCCCTGTCTCTAGCTACGCATACACTTGTCCAGGCCTGGTGCAGGCGTGCCCACAGATAGAGAGGTATGGCGGGGATGTGGCTATGCCCCGGAAGATGTGAGTAAATCAGACGATCCAGGTGGTCTCACACAGCAGGGTATCACAATTTGGGATGCCCCATAAAGAGGGAGGTCAAAGAAAGGGTGGTTGTTTTTCTTTAAACATTTCCCTCACCCCCAGCCAAGGGCAGCAGGATTTTGTTACTTTTGCTCTTTTGCTCCTGATACCTGGATGATAGCAGGTCTGCTCCAGATCTTCTTTGCAACTTGCTGTCCTCTTCCAAATCTAGCCGGAGTACATGCTATTCCACGTCTTTAACAGCAGACTTCCTATACCTCCATGTTGAGACCTGGTCCTCTGCTTTGGTGTTCAAGCACTTTGGAGGCTCTGTCTTTAATTTGAGTCACATTTCTACATTCCTTTGCTTTGTTTATTCTGAGGTTAAGGTCTTATTCTTCTGCTTTGTAGTATATTCAGTTGCATTTTTTATGCCTGTTATCTCTGTTATTTTTTATTTCTCATTAAACCCTTTAATCAGTGGGCATATGGGGCGGTTTAGAGGGTTTTTGTCCACTTGAACTTGAACTTTGTCCACTAGAACCACGTGACCCACTAATGTTCAGGAAATAACTCCCACTGTTTCCAAGGATAAGGCACATTGTCTATACAGAAACAATTTTGCATAACAGTTTGGCAATAAAATAAGCCAAAAGGCAGCTTCAATGTGGTCTACTAAGATAAACAAAATTGGTTTGAGCTTCATGTCATCCCTTAAAGAAGTCTAATTAGGTGAAACACAAGACATTACATATCAGGACATTTTATTACAACACACAAAATGAGTGCAAACAGGCAGAATTTTTACAGCTTAGTTATAGTGAATTAACTTGATACTAGTTGTTAATTGAAAATACAGCGTCGTTTCTGTGGAAATGGATCTTACAAATTCTTTTAGGTTTTTTTTAGAAGATATATAATTATGAATACATAAAGGAGGCTGTGTCCACCTATCCAGTGGCCCATTTATTGTTTTTTTTAAGTAACGCTGGACATATACATAACAGGTAGGAGGAATATAGATGAGGGGTTAGTCCCTGTTATTTTGAATCTTAGATTGCAGGTACAGGTAAAATGTGGGTTTGTGGATGATGAGGAGGGGGGAACAAAGTTCTGGTTTTGCAATTTTAAGTTTAAAAATGAGAGAAGAGATGAATAAGACAAGCTATAGACAGTCTGAAATACAAGATTATAATGAAGGATGATCAGGGGACCCAGTTTAAGTGTTATCAGCATATTGGAGAAGATAATGGAAACCAAATGAGCTGATGAGTTGGCCAAAATGTCTTCAAAGTTCAGAAATTCTTGGCTTTTCCTAAAACAGATTCTTTCATAGGGTTTTCCTTTCAGCAAAGCCTTTGATAAGTTTATATTTAGGGAAAATCTGAAGGCACAGATAGCCAAAGCTGATAAGAAATTGTGGCTCATAGTTGTTTGTGTACGTGTATGGTACAGGGCAGCTTAACAGGGCAGTGAATAGTCTCCGATGGAAATGTCACCGTACATGTAGAGATTAGGTTTTATTCATTGTCCTGTCCATGGTTTAGTGCCTAGCAAATCAATGTCTTTTTGGAAACACATCATTGGTTGTGAAGATTTCAAACTGGAATGTATTTACCTTAAAGGGTAATTTCACTTTCGTTTTAAAAGTTTCCATTGTGCCAAGATGGTGTCTTCAAGGTGCTGAGCTTAGCTGTTAAACTTATTTTTTCTATATGTTTGCACATCCGTATTATAAAACAGTTTTTCTGGCAACAATGTGTTAACAATTGTTAGCAATTGTAACAGTGGGAGATCTGGTCTGACATGTGCGTGGTGTTTCTGCTTTGAGTGGTGCGTGTCTGGAAGCGTGCATCGTCACGAAGGTGATCAGTGCCTCTATGGCCCCTTGACCTGTTTGCGCGCACACCACTATTCGTGGAATGTGCTTGCTTCCGCACATGCTCCGCAGGTATTTCCTGGCGCCTCTAAAAGGAGATTTGCGGGGCTGGGAAGTTGTCTGCAGAACTTCTCGAAGTGACCATTGCCCTCTGTTCCTGTGTGATGTTCTGGCTCGACTTTGGCTCTGACTTCTGGCTTTGGATACCAACCCCACTCTGGCTCTGACCATCTGGCTTTGGATTCCATCTTGCTCTGGCTTTTTACCCCTGGCTTTGGATGACTCCCCAAAACCTCGGCTCTGGATTACGACTCTTCCTGGCTTTGGACTGTTTCACCAGTTTCCCCTAAAACTTGAACAGGAGTGGGCACAGCAAGTCAAAGTGGTCCCACAGTTGTCTCTAGCCATAGCAGAGCATGCTTAAGACTATTAAAGCTGCACAATGACATGCCCTTTCCAGCTTAGCCACAACACAGCAACTGAAGTGTCTCCACTTAGAAAACATAAGGTATTTAGATATAATCTGAGCTTTTGTGATGCTTTGAAATGGCTTATTTTATACTGTTCCCAAAGTTAGTTTGTGTCTGGACAGGGACAAAAGAGTGAACCAAACAAATATACTCTTGTTCCGGTTTTATATTCCCTATTGGCATCATGATAGAGGACAACCTGCAGTGGAAATTGCTACTGAGATTCCAGGAGCCTTGACACATACTCAACTTCTACCGGGTTCCAGTGGCGATTAAATATGGCAGCAGTTGGTGCTGGAGAGTAGGCGTATCTCTGCTCTCTCCACTTACAGCACCTGGTAGTGACTCATAAGGGTCGATTCATGGTCGGTCGCGAACTGTGCATGTCTTTTTTAGCGCTAAGCTGCGCTTGGGCTCCCGTCTGATTCATGGTTGTCCACGTGTGATGCGCATATTTTTTGCCGCCAATCTGCACCCATGTGCATGCGCAAGTGGCAATTTGCACCTGTAAACTTGCGCTTGTGCCAAATTGCTCCTGTAATTTTGCACCTGCGCCTCATTTATGGTAGGAAGTCAATTCTCTTAGTTGCCTTAAATGCTCTTGCTGCTGGGAGTAAATTTTCTTCACCTCTGAGGTGGAGGAAAGGCCTTTATTGTGGCCTGCAGCCATCTTTCCTGTATCCTCCATATAGCCGCCTGAGGAACTTGTGGCAGAACTCCTGCGGATCCAGTCTTTCAGGCTGGATAATTACCTTGTGACAGCGCCCCACGCCTTCCTTCCCTGTCTGGATGTGGGCGCTATGGCTGACATGCCTTATTCCAACTGACATGGTTGGACTTCCCTGCCTTGGAGGCACTATATGCAAATCTGCGCCCATGGTTGGTCCCCACCACAAAGACGCGGCACTCAATTACCGGTATGACCAAATTGGTTGGCTGCCTGCAGTTTCTGGCGAACGGCTTGTTCCAGAGACTGGGATCCTTCTCCATGGGGATGTCTACACTGAGCCGCATGCTGCATATATTTCTTTGGGCCATGAGGCACTTGGCTCCCTGCTACATCCGCTCCCCCCATAGCTTCAATGAGTGGAATGCCCTCAAAGTAGGGTTTGTCTCCCAGCTTGGATTCCCTAGGTGCTCAGTGCAATCAACAGCACTCATGTGCCTCTGGTGCTGCCTGCTGCTGCTGAGTATAAGTTTCAGTGAGTGTCTCACTTTCGTTGCCCATAGTGTTTGCATCTGCATTTGTCTCTCTCTGTTACTGTGAATGAAAATGTCATTGTTTATTCCATCCCCTACCAGTGTCTTGCCGGTTTGTCTGTGTGCCCCCAGTCTAACTAACTCTGGTGTTACCCCTCTTTTCCCTTCCATGCAGTCCTGCTTACATTGCCTGTGTCTGCCCCCCCCAACATCCTTCCTGTGCACTTGGGATGCCCCAACTAAGCCACCTGTTCCTCTTTGTGTGCATCAGGCCCTCCTAGGTGCGCCTTATGCTGAGTGTCCACCAGGTTTTCCCCCTGTTGCCTCTGTTAGGTGTGCCTTGCAGCTAGTGAATAGTCCTTGTGCAATCTGTGCATTGTCCCCTTTTTGGTCTGCTCAGTTGTGGCCTGTCTTAATTTTCTTCTTTATTTTATTTTTCCCTTGCTATTTTCCTTCATGTTTTTGTACTCATGTATTTTTTACCCTCTCACAGGAATGGCAAGCTGGCCACTCACTGAATATCCAAGCCATCTGTGACAGCAGGCTGTGGTTTATGTGTGTTATAGCGGGGTTCCCATGGTCCTGCCGTGATTCCCACATCCTCTGGAATTCATCCATCTTTCGGCGGTTTTCAAGTGGGCAAGTCTGCAATGGCTGGCTACTTGGTGAATGTTTCGTCTAGCCATGTACAGTTGTTGTGTTGATTTTGTTTTTTCTCCCTCAGCCTTCTGTGTGTTTCATTCTGGTGTTCCATTTGTAAGATGTTTTTGCATTTCTGCTCATCCAAATCCCCCTGTTTTGTCCCAAGCCTGGTCCCAAAATGCATCTCTCAGTTCTGTCTGCCCCCACTATTGTTTTGCCCTGTGTTTGTCCAAGCGGGCAACAACCACCACTAAATGTGCTCTCTACTTTGCTGATCCACCACAGGTAGCTTTGCCTTAGCCTATTTATTTGGGTCTCTGGTGCTTGCTGTAGCTTGCCTAGTGTCTTGCCAGGTAAATAGTTAGCTCAGAGGAATCAGTGGCATTATGCATGGACAACAGTATATTAACCTAGGTGTTTTCTGGCCCATCATTCACACTCCTCCCACTCTGAAGGTCTTCGCCCAAAGAAATAGTACTGATCCCTTTGTGCCTCCCAACCTGTTAATTTCCATGGCCTTTGTTTAGATGTGCAGAATCTGTGTCCTTGGCTGGGCTGGCAGAACTTGAGCTAAATGGTAGTCTAATTGTAGCTAATGTAGCTCCCTCCCCTATGTGAGATTTGGCCTCCAATTGTGTCCCCTGGTGCTTGGATGTTCTATTCTGGTCCCCTCACTGCCTACAGTGTGTTAACCTCAGTCTTGGACCATAATGGTGAGGTACTTTTTGTCCATCTCTCTCTATTAGTGTTCTTTTTTTCCTTAATGTGTTTGTGAAATCCTTGCTTCTACTGTAGCCTCGTGCCTAATGTTCCTCTGATGTTTTATTTGACTTTACATTTCCAGGTGCCTATTTGGCATTCTGCTTAGTTGGCCTTGTCTAATTTAGTCATGTTTTTAATGCTTCTATTTCATTCTGTAACAGGTAATTCAGGATATCCCTGCCTTCCCTGGCTGCCCCATCCTTCATCCCTCCAGCCCAGAAGAAGAGGCATACAATGTAGCCCACCGCCAGCCCCATGCTTTCATAGGGCATGCCTTCAGCCTGTGACCAGATTCCATTGCTTGGATGCTACTGGAGATGTGCTCCAGTATGCTCCTGCCAAAGTGGTGAAAATAATCATGGCATGTGCTGTGTTGCCAACGTTGCCCTGGGGAGAAATGTGGCATCCTACCTGAAGGAGGTCCCCGCTCTATCCACCGACATGCCACCTGTCAACTTCGCGGGATGACAAAGCCAGACTGGCCAGGCTGTCCAACAAGTGGTCCACAATTATTCTTCTTTAATATTATTTTCTTTCTGTTATTTGTTTATGGCCGATGTGCCTTTCTTAATAATTTCTGGAGTAAACTCCTTCTCAGCTGAATTATGTACTTTAGTGTTCTACAATGGGGCAAACCCCACCCTCTTTTCAAAGCCAGGCCCATACACAAGCTACATGGTGCATTTATGATCATTTTATTCTTGTGTCCAATTTTTAGGAACAGAGGCAAACACCAAAGCAAAAAATGGGTACGACTCCACAAACTGAAATCAACAAATATGCAACAACCATCCCCCCCAATGTTCAAATCCACTGGACCAGTCCTTTGGCAAATGCCACACCCACCTAATCTGTGCTGTCCATTGGTTCTGCCTGGGTAGCAGGGGGGTTTGTAGCTGTCCCTACCCAATGCTCCAGCAACTCTCGCAGTGTCACCTGCATTGTGCTGGCCACACTCACCAGTGGATGGAGATCCCTGTGCAGCAGGATGAGTTGTCAGAGTAGGATCAGATGGAATCCACTCTGAGTGTCAGGAATAGCCTTGTTACGTCTGTCTAGTTGGACTGTTTCCCTTTAGTTTTCCCTTAGTTAAGATGGCGGATTGTGTCTCAGCTGGGTGCCATCTTACTTCCTGTTATATATATAAACCTCTCAGGCCTGTTGCTCAGTGCTTGAGTATTGTGTTTGACTTCCTGCTTGTGCAGTTCTCCAGCCTGGAACTTGCTCTCCGGTTTGTTCCTCCTTTTGCGGTTTACCCTGCAAATCCTTGCTACCTGCTGACCGTTAATCAAGTCTCTTTCTGATACCTCGCCTGGATCTCTGCATATCTTCCTGCTACTCCTGTGTTGACTTCCGGCGTTCTGGCCTAGTCTCTGCCATTGGACTCCATCAGTATTCACCAGTATTGTGACACTGAGTCTCCATAAAGGTTGCCATCTCCTGTGACAGCTCCTCCTCTATATGTGCCCTCTGTGATGGTGTTCTTCGACCTGGGTGTTTAGCATTGCCTCGCCAGGTTTGTCTCAATGTCCGAGACTTCTGGGCTTTGGTGCTGCCCACAACTCCCTAACCACTCTTAACCTTTCCTCAGTTGGCACACACTTGCCTGTCATTTGTGTCTCATGTGGCAGCTTGGATTCCTCTACCCTTAGCCATTGTCAGTGTCACATTAGCTGAAAGGTAGGTTTAGTGTTTTGTTGGAACAGGTGAGTATTGCCATTCCTTGAAGGCAATGTGCCATGCGTGTCACCTTCTACGGGTCAATTTACCAGATCTTTACCAGCAACGTATCTTGCTCCCAAATACTCTGTGTTATGTACATACAGGCCCCCCAATTAAACAGCAGAGAACTGCCAGCTACCTCGACCTGTAGTTGACTAGTGTTGAAAATGTGTGTTTAGGTTGTTGGGCCAAAAGGATGTTTCCCCCTGCCCATTTGTGGGTTATTTAGGGCACACCACATTACCCCCATTAATGTATGGCCATGCATGTTGGTACCTGCCTCATTCCTTGGCCAAAACATTATACACCAACTCAACAGCAGCATGCTTGGGTGCCAGTGTGTCCTTACACAGAACATATAACTTCTTAGTTATGACATATGTGTTGGTGGCTAACATATATTAGCTTGTGGACACATCTGCAGTGGGTCCCCACTCTGACTATTTTTGAAGCCACACAGAGACTCAAATGTATCTTACTTGTTCAAATTCTCCCAGTGGCTAGGTCTCCCCTGAGCTACTCTGACTGTTGCTGGTTGGGGCAGGCATGGGTGGTGTCACATCTGCTGAGACAACAAGCAAAATAATAATTACAAACATGTCCCCATGTGTCTCTGGCCCCCCAAAAAAATAGTTTGATGCAATCCCAAGACAAGTGACTGCATGGCACTCACTGGCATATGAGTGCATGTGCGAACATGTGCAAGTGTACTCATGCCTTTGGACTGGCCTACTGTTGTCCCTGTGTCAATCCCCTAAGGCCATGCCGCCTTAACCCACTCCTGGCTTGTGGTTATTTGTAGTGTCTTGTTGTCGGGCATACCCAGTGGTTGTCACATCCATCAACAATCACAAGCATGGAGGCTAACGTGAGAAGCATATTCTAGACTTTTAGCAACTGTGCCCCATGACTCCTCCCCCTAACCTAGTTTATTTGGCCATGTTGGCTGGTATATGTGAATTTTGGGGGTGTAGAGTTTGTGAACACATTGGTAAACCACCATATTAATACCCATATTCCCAGATGGAATTATGTGTTATTCACCACCTTATTGAGGTCTTGACATTTTTGGCAAACTTGATTTTCAATCTTTGAGCCCGGCCCCACCAGGTTCACCGTGAATTTCCTCCCACAATTTTTTTTTTCTCAGCATTGCTGGTGTGGCAAGATTCCTTGCCCAGGAGCCACTGCCAGTGTCTCTGCCTCATTAAAGCACACACTGGGTGTGGCACCTGCTCTTGTGCCTCTGTATGTGGTTGGTGGTGTGCTTGGTCCTTGTGTGGGTCTCACCTGGGTAATGCCACTTTGCTGTGTGACCATGGCTTCGAGGAGTTGAAGTAGAGGTGGTGGAACCGGTCTGCCTTGTGGCATGTAGTGTCTGCTATCCTCTGTATCCCAGCCTTGTGGTCTGCTCCTGCGTTTTAGGACAGGGCTGTCCCTTGGCCTGTGTGAGCAAGGTGGTGTTCTGCTTGGGATTCGCCATGACAAATGTGCTCTTGTGGAGTGTGCAGCTAATCATAGACTGTGATGATGTATGTGCATGGGTGAGACATACCTGTGCCTACAGTGGGGGCTTGGCCTTCTGTTGGACCTGTGGCTGCGTTGCGGTGTTCTCCTTGGCATAGTGAGGGCTTGGCCTGTTGTTGCAACATGTTGCTGATGTTTTTTAGGCATCTTGGATTAGGCATTTTCTCTGGCTGAGGCTTCACTCCAGCGGTTCCTTACTTTGCCTGTATGGTGCTGCACTTTTGGCAGTTGCGCTCATGCTTGTGCACTTGCACATAACATGCACACATGTGTCACACACATTAGGTCACTTCCAGGTTACACCTGGTGCCAAGGGTGTACTGCAGAGGACTGTTCCAGCAAAATGGAACCCAGTTTGTCAAGCCAACAGCAGGACCACATGATTACACATGTAAGTATGTTAACTACAGGATGATGTTTTTGTTTATCTTTTGTGCTATGTGTCTTAGTTCTGACTCTTGATTGCACAAGTACCCAGTGTGGTTAGAACAGGCCAGCCACCTTGGTCAGTTTTCTGGGACAGTGCAAACAACACAACATGTTACAATGTCCACCAAATGTGCATTCATGTCCTGGGTATGTTATGTGCATGCATACCCTGGGCATCCCATGTGCATGCATGTCCTGGGCATCCTATGTGCATGTCTGCACACATCACATGCACACACATGTACTAGGCATCTCATGCACACACATACACTAGGCATCACATGCGCATGCATGCATAGGATGTCTAGGACATGCATCTGTTAAAGCCAAAACATATACATGCTCGAAAAAACCCATAGAAAGCCAGCCACCACAGGAAGGGCTAAGGACACAGAGAGCAAAATTAGAAGGTGCATTTTTGGGCTGATCTTAACACAGACATGATCTTAAAATTTTGCTTATTCTCTACCCTCAGGCCATGATTTGGAGGAAGTACGACTTCCTGCACAACTCGTTTGCAAAGAGGCTGTGGGAAATCTAGGTGCGTGATCGTATACACATCAAGATGGGATATTGTTTGCCCAGGGACAGATAATGAAGCTTTGGGGGGACCTCAAAAAGCGGAAGTGGAGAGTGGAGGGAACCATTCAGCATCGTTGCCGGGTAAGTCCACCAGCCAAATGAGCACAGACATTTTTAAGATAACACAGAGATTGACATTGATATGTGTTTATTATGTTTCAGGCCAAGACAAGTGGACAATAATTCGAAAAACACAACGCCAGGCAAGACGCTGGACAATTTCACCACACCCTCTCCAAGCGCCCCGCACATTCAACATTTGACCAGACAAGGTACATGCGCACCCAGGTTGCATACAGCCTCGGGCAGTGCAGTCGGCAGCCTCCGCAGAAGTAGGCCATCAACAAAGAGGGAGACATCCAGAGGAAGTTGCCAACCACAACAACAACCAGGGCAGTTAAGAAGACACACAAACAAGTCACAGATACACATAAGAGGAACACTCGCAAGGGGAATAAGAAGAAAGATTAGCTAATGCCACTGCTAAAAAACAGGAGTTTTTGTTTTTGATCTCCAAGTGTTGTTTGTCCTTTAAAGGACACTTCATTTGTGAACAGAATGGAGATGGAGAGCTAACTCTCCAACTCCACTTTGTGACTTCGGTGGGCCTTTACTCATGCTAAAAGAATGGTTGGAGAGCTAACTCTCCAACTCCACTTTGTGACTTCAGTGAGCCTTCAGGGTCTGAGAGAGCTAACTCTCAAATTCCTGGTCATATTTAATATACCCTTAATGTGCTAATATGTTAAGAATATATTAATATGCTAATCACCCCATGCGTCTAGCGGCACGCAAAGCGCACCAGGGAGGTGCGTAATGGATTAACTAATAAATGCTTGTGGAGGCGCATCATTTGAGCCTTTGGAGCTAACTTGTGTTTAGTTTTGGCGCAAGTCATTTGGTGCACTTCGCACATGCACATGGAGAAATGAATCATGCGCCTAGGCTCATGTGGAATCGTTTTCGCTCCGCCGATGCATTTTGCCGCACGAATCGACCCTATAGAGTGATAAGAGCAGAGATGCTTTGCAGTGCCATCTACTCCCCCTCCCCCATTTCATTTCTAAATGAACCCAAAAGAAGGTGAGCATAAAGCAGTGCTCCTGGCTTCTTGCCCATTGTGGGGCATGCGACATAGGAATGCCCAAAGGGAGTATACTTAGACTTTTGGATTCATCTTAAATAAGCAGCTTTAGTATTGCTGGTCTGGGTGCCCTGTCCTTCAGCCTGTGGTATAACTGATCTGTCTCAGAAGAAAGAAGATGAAGAGAAAGACATCTTCTGCATTCAGCTCAGACAAGATGTAAAAAAAGATTACTATACTTTTTTTTGTGGGCCACAGCTAGTCTTTCATTTCTCCATCTTTTAACTGTAGAATACTTTGTAATGAGAATCTTGATTTAGCTAATGCCATGCGTCTGCAAATTTAGATTTTGGGTGTAGGTCCATTTTAACATACGACCTTGCTCATGACTTAGATAACCCAAGCGACCCTTTAACAATCAGCAAGGGAACAGGAACATTCTTTTATTTGCAGAACGACAATCTAGGAAAACTTATACAATCTGCTGAAAAGTAATCAATGAGAGGAAACAGATTTGGAATGTGAAGTACCTATTCCCTTAGAAGCTGCACGTGTGTAAATACACTTAGCCTGTCTCACATCCAGCAGCGCTGTTATCTCCTAGCCGCAGATAGTAAGGATAATCTGGCAGGTTTAAACAAAACAGAACAATATTCCCTGATTGGTAGTTATTTTTAATGTTTCACTTTATTTTTGCTAGAAATGTTCCACGAAACATATGGATGATTTGGAATCCATTTTGTTCTATTTTTGAATTTTTAAAAAGAAGTGTGTACTCTTAAAAAATAGAAAAGAACAGCAAGCAGGGTGCATTAACCCTTCTAACGGCAGCCATGTAAAATGTATGTGGCTGCCTCTCCTACCGTTAAACGGCAGCTATGTAAATTTTTACGCTCCTGGTTTTCCCCCCTGCTAGCGGCCCAAAAAAAATACACTCACCTAACTCCTTAATTGATCCGACTGGGTCTCCTCTTCACGTCTACTGACGTCTACTCACCTCCATGCGTGATCCCTCCCGCCGAGTCTCCTCTTCACCGGGGGGGGGGGGTGCGGGCCTTTGCACTGATCCCCTCCAAGCTCTTCTGGTTTCAGGAGAGGGCCCGGAGTAGGCCCTCCCCCTCCACTTCCGCCTTCGCTGTACCGCCGCAACTACCCTAGCCTTTTTTTTTTTTGCACATATTTCACTCAAAGATATTGAGAATACACTAAATCAAGGCCAAACAATACATTTCTGGTTCAATTCCAAATGAAAAAAACAATATATAATTTTCCTAAGAAACCCCTTCAAAAATCACAGTAGAACGTGTAGCGCAAAATATTGAAAATGGTCTGGCAACAGAGGGGGACAAAATCTTCAGGTAGGCTGGCAGTTAAAGGGTTAACCTAAAACTCGTATAAAACTCAAATGTATTTTTGTGGACATAATATCAAATTTTTATATACAGCTCTAGCACACTGTATATCGTTACTGCAACTATTTTTGTTTGTTGTTTAGCAGCCAAGAGCCTAAATTGTTAAAGGACAACTGTCTGAAAATGAAATGCCATTATATAATAATACAGAAAAAGAAATATTTGGCAAATATATTTAAGAAAAATCCCCTCTGTACTTTTTTCTCACTTGAAGGTTGGGAAAAGCGCTAAGTGCCTTCAATTTAGGGAAAATACAGAAGGGAAGATTATTATTTTTCTACAGCCTATTCTATCATAACCTTTATTTCCACAGGTGTTTAATGATAGTTGCTCCACAAATTCTTTCTATTGGCTAAGCATGTAACTACAGTGGGTGCAGTGGTCACAACTACATCAGAGGCTATGAGTCTAGGGAGCCTCATCATTGTTTTTCCTGGCTTTTATTTTTAGGATTTGTGCTCACTTGGCATTATTTAAAGAAAGAAAGCACCATTTGTCTCTATTAGTTAAGCTATTAAACTGTATTTACTTGCTGTATGATCGATAACAGGGTCCTTTAAATGTCTGCACCAGGGCCCAGTCACATTTAGTTATGCCTCTGCTATTGACCAAACACATAGATGTGTGTAAAAGTAAAAGAAATTGGTAAATAATTATACAGTGCTGTGCAGTGTAGCTGCCTTAGCTGTTATTTGTTGTATTATTGCTATTAGAAGCATTTACCCTGCATTTTCTGTTCTCAGTATCCCAGTCCTATAGCTTCCATTTTGGAAGTCCTTCTGCTAAAAAGTCCCTGAAAATGTCAATGTGGACCCAGGCATTGAAGGTGGGTATGTTTGCAGACATTTTTAGGAACTTTTTTAGCTGGACTTTCACAGCAGCCACATATAGTCTACCATATCTTCCTTGGTGACCAACAGGGTCAGCAATAGGGTCAGCACTGCCCACCCGTGAACCTCACTGTCACGTAGCAAGATTTTCTGCATTTCTATAAATAGAGGTGGTTGGAGCAGCAGGACCAAGGCCTGAGACATGGGCAAAAAAAGCTCATAAGACACTTCAGACAGGAGAAAAACAATGATGCCGGTCTGCACTCCCATAAAACATCCATTTATTATCAAAAATCATTAAAAGCTTCCCATCAGTGCAAATGCCGGGAGACAATCAAACACGTTTTGGGCGCGACCGTGTCCCTTTTTCAAATGTATCACAAGGTCTAACAAGTACTCAGTATAAAGTTACTGCAATTTAGGTTAATTATAATCACATGGTCATAGTACAAAAGCATGTAAGCGGGGGGGGCGTGGCCTGGCGCGCAGATGGAGCGGACGTGAACCAGAGGGCTCCTGACCCCGCCGAGAGCATTATCTGCCTAAAAGCATTAAAAATCATCCCAGAGATGGCCCTATGACAGGCAAGAGAAGGAGAGAGAAGAGGAGGCTGACAATCGCCAGCTCCCGAGCGAGGCGAGCCGAACTGGAGGACTTACGGAGCCACATGGGCGCAGCCATGGCGCCACTTTCTCCCTCATCGATGACTAGCGGCTCGGAGGAAGCAGAGGGAGCCGCCGGTCAAACCAGGTGCAATGGCGGGGCACCGCGCACCTCAGCCATAGAGGCTGCTGCAGAGGGCTCTGGTGCGTGGATCCAGGCGCCAGGAGCAGAGCTGTGGGGAGAGGAGCGCCCGGCGGCCTCACGTGCGAAATCACCTTACTGGCGGGGACCATCGGCAGCGGACCTGCCCGCTCAGGGAGAGCCGACCGGTGGTAAGAGAGGCGGTGGTGAAGGGGAGCGGAAGGAGGAAGTGTCTGCAGGAAACACACTTTAAAGCAGCAAACCCACCGTCCATGAGGGACAGGGCGTTTCCGATCTCCTACCACAATTGCTCTCCGGACTCCCGATCAAGAGGGGTGAGCCTGCTGATATCAAGGTCAGTACCATGGGAAGAGGCGGGTGTGCTGAGTGGTGGAGAGGGGAGGTGGATTTTTGTTAAGGGGAAGGTCTGGACGGAACCTTTCACCTTTGTAAACGTCTACTGCCCAAACACCGGGTGGATTTCCTGGAGGAAGTCTTAACTAGAATGGCAGAATTCGCGGAGGGCAGAGTGGTAATTGGGGGAGACTTTAACCTCACATTGGACCCATTGATTGACACCTCTAAGGGCCATACATACCTCTCCTATACCAAACTTAAAAGGCTCAAAAGGCTCCTACACACGCATCAGCTTGTAGACCCCTGGCGTATACTTCACCCTAACGGTAGAGATTACTCGTACTACTCTGCCCCACATAACATGTACTCCAGGCTGGACATGTTTCTCATCCAGCACCACACACTGCAGAGAGTCAAAAATGCAGCCATTGGCAGCATTGCCCTGTCCGATCACGCCCCAATAAGCCTCACACTGGATAACTCACTCATCCAAGACATAGGCTTCAGGGAAAACCTACAACAGAACTTAAGGGAATACTTCACAAGGAACACCACACCAGAGTGCAGCCCGCGGTGATCTGGAAGGCCCATAAATGCGTTGCTAGAGGCCTTCTGATCCAACAGAGGGCCAGAATTAAAAAGGAAAAAGGTAAGACTATAAGCGAGCTAGTGGGTGAGATCCAAAGGTTGGAAGCACTACACAAGCAGTCCCTAGCCTCTGAACATCTAGTTGCTCTGACCTCCCTCAGGGACCGGCTACGTAGGATCAGCAATGACTCAGCGAAACTCCAACTCATCAAGTGTAGGAAAACCTACTATGAGTCAGGGGACAAATGCGGTCACCTGCTGGCCTTGGCCCTGAGGGGAGAAAGAGCCAAAACATATGTCCCCAAAATACAGGACAAGACAGGAATCATAAAACATAAAGCTGAAGAGATCGCCAGAGTCTTCAGGCAGTACTACGAGGACTTGTATAACATACCTACTGAAAAGACAAACACAAGGGCTTCAGAAATAGCTGCTTACCTCCAGTGTTCCGGGCTTCTCAGACTGCCGTCGAGGTTACTCAGTGAGTTGGAAGCCTCGATCTCCCATGAGGAACTAGCCAATGTATTGAAGGACTCGGCCACCGGGAAGGCCCCGGGACCGGATGGTTTTCCCCTTATATATTACAGAACTTTTGCTGAGATACTATCACCCAGAATGCTGGAGGTATTCAACTCAATGGGCTGGGTAACACATTTCCAAGGGACAGTCCCTGTGCACAAATTGCAGTCATACCGAAGGAAGGCAAAGATCCCACTCTTAGCTCCAGCTACAGGCCGATATCCCTCCTCAATACTGATATCAAGCTTTTTGCAAAAATATTAGCATTTTGTCTAGCACCACACCTCCATCACATAATACACCTAGATCAGGTGGGCTTCATGCCCTACAGGGAAGCCCGTGATAACACCACAAAGACACTAAACCTTGTTAACCTAGCAATACAGCACAACCTTCCCGCACTACTCCTATCAACCGATGCTGAAAAGGCATTCAATAGAGTGCAGTGGGATTTCATGTTTGGAGTCCTACGGCACATTGGACTAAGAGACAGTATGTTGGGCTGGATAACTAGCCTATACCACGGACCCTCTGCGGTGGTGGGAGTCAATGGTACAGCCTCGAAACCTTTCGGAATCAGTAATGGGACAAGACAGGGGTGCCCCCTGTCACCTCTGATCTTCATCTTAACACTGGAACCTCTCCTTTGTAGAGTTAGGTCTAACCAGAGCATACAAGGAATACCTTTGCCCTCTGGGCACTGCAAGATAGCTGCATATGTGGATGACCTGCTGTTCTTCGTGTCTAGTCCGGAGGTATCTCTCCCAAATCTAGTTAAGGAGCTGCTGACATATAAAAGCCTCTCCAGTTACAAAATAAACATGCAAAAGTCAGAGATCCTTAATATAAACCTCTCGGCGGCTAGAGAAACCAGTCTTAGCCAATCTTTTCCATTTAAATGGACACAAGATCATATTACGTATCTGGGCACGAAGATAGGCAGGTCTACGGATAGGCTCTTTAACCTAAACTTCCCCCCACTTCTGCGAGCCTTCACCAAAGACATTGGTACATGGTCACACAAAAAACTCTCCTGGTTTGGGAGATGTAACTCCCTAAAGATGAATCTACTGCCTCGCCTCCTATACCTCCTACAGGCTCTCCCAATTGAGATCCCTGGTTCCTTCCTCCATAGGGTTGGCGCTATTTTTTCGAATTTCGTTTGGCTAGTCAGAAACCCGAGAATTAGCAGAAGCCTCCTGACAAGAACCGGGAAGAGGGTGGGCTTGGGGTGTCGGACCCTGGAATGTACTATGCTGCTGCCCACCTCACCAGGGTGGTTGACTGGAATAGACATGCCGCACACAAGCAGTGGATTCAGATTGAACAAAGGAGCTCCTCACTCCCACTGAGAGGCCTCCCCTGGATTGCAAAACAGGATGTAATACAGGAGCTGTTACAGTCAACAATTGGCGCTACACTTAAGGTGTGCCACAAGCTTTTCCAGCGTAGTGAGCTCTCTCCCCCCTTCTTCCCGCTATTCCCAATATTAGGAAACCCAGAATTTACCCCAGGGGTGGGTGACAGACTTACCGACCAGTGGATAACAAAGGGAATCTGCCAAGCCAAACATTTCTGCCACATCAGCAATAGCACGTTATTGGAGAGACTAGCGGAGACGCATGGACTCCCGAGGTGGGACGTATGGCAGTGGAGGCAGCTTAACCACTTCCTTCAGTCCCTTAGACGCCAGTTGCACCAATTAAGGGAACTCACTAATTTTGAGAAGATGTGTGATGATGAAGGCCCTGCTAGACACACTCTCTCCTTCATTTACAAAACTCTGTTGAGTACGCAAAATCAAGGTGATCTCCCCTGCTTCGCCAAATGGGAGGCGGACCTGGGGATTACCTTCACACCAAAACAAAGTAAGAAAATGATTGAAATGGCCCATAAGACCTCGATATGCACTAAATATAAAGAGTGCAATTATAAAGTGCTCGTGTGTTGGTCCCGACACAAATCAACAAATGGTTCCCCGGGTTCCCCGCCGCTGTGTTGGAGGTGCAACTCCGAACGGGGCGACCTTCTGCACATTTTTTGGTCGTGCCCGGCCCTGCAGACATTCTGGAAAGGTGTCAGAGATGTAACGCAGTATATGACTGAGAGAGTGATACCATGAGACCCTGCTTTCTTCCTCCTCCACCATTCAGACATACCCACCAGGAGCTATCGGAGATCAGTGGTGTGCCAGATGGTGAATGCCGCAAAGGCGTGTGTCCCTTCGCGTTGGAAGAGCCAGTCGCCCCCAAACATCATACAGTGGCTAAACAGGGTAGTAGAAATTGAGAGATTTGAGGGGTTAATAGCGGCCCAGAATGAGCCTGAGGAAGCGCACAGGATTAAATGGGCCTGTTGGGTAGAATTCACATGTCACAGGATTGGCACACTGAGTGAGTGACAAATGGCTTGTGGCACCATGGCAGACATGTTAAGAGGGGGATCACGATCAGTAATTTGCACTGTAGCATTACTTAATGAAAAATAAGTGTATAAGGGGCCTCCACCACCCTTAAATACGAATTTTCCCAGAGACCCAATAATTTACATGCTGAGTACAACTGCATCCCACTAAATGCACTTTGAGGGAGTTGCGGCATTGACCTGTGTAGACTGGGAAGTATACCCTCATACTCACTCTGGCTCCTGCATTCTCCTCCCCAGCATCTGCATCGCTGCAGTTGATGTACAGTAGGCGTCCCATGACAGCTTATGTCACTAGTCTGAACTGCAGAGGAAGGGAAGCAGAATGCATGGGCTGGGGTTGGTATGACAGCATGCTTCCTAGCTGCACTCCTGTCAGTGCTGCGCCTCCCTTATCCAAACACATTCTCCCAACACATGGCATGGGGGAATAAAAGTACCCAGGGGGCAGTCCAGTACAATGCAGGAGATGCCAGGCTCTGAGCCAGAGGGCAAGACTCATTGCCTAGCACCCCCTGCTTTTCTGATGCCCAGGGTGACCGCACTGATCACCCGGTCATAGAAATGGCCCTGACTTCATCTAGATTTCATCCTGCATCAATCCATGCTCCCTATTTCAGCTTTTTCATCTAGATACATTTCTTAATCCAGCGATGCCACTTGTTCCTAAATTCAATCAGCCTCCTGTTCTGGCCCTGGCAATGTGTACATTCTATCACTGTTGCTAGGCGCAGTTGGCATACTGCACCCCATGGCAGACTTCTGCAGAAATCAATACTTTTCTTGTAGGGATTCTTGGTGGAACATGAGATTACCCCTTAAAATTCAGACCCGAACAGGCACATGTTACGTCATCTGTAGCCAGAGAGTCCATGCTTTGTAGAGAGTTGTAATATAAGACAATCATTTTTCACTAATCACAAGCTCTTTGTTGGCATGTAGCCCAGTGCTCAATTAAGCAAACAAAACAAACAGGTGCTAATGATTAATTACTTAATATGAGGTGTAAGTTGAACCAAACTGACAACAATAAACAAAAACAGCTTTATAGGGGAATAAAACCAAGTAAGGGACATCCATTCAAAAAGATCTGATTCTAGCCGATGTGGTGATTTAACCTAAAGTGGACCAACACCCAGGATTTTGACTATCCTGGGTTTTGGTCCACTTCTGTGGGGCACCCCGATCGGGGGTGCCCCGCTGTATGAAACCCCCCAGAAAGCCCCGAAAACTCACCTCACCCCGCTCCCACGTGACCGCTGCTGCCAATCCCCGCCGCCAGACAAGGGAGAGGCAGCGCCGGACAAGCAGAGCGCGTCCGCTGCCTCCTTCTGCGTGTCCCTTTAACAGGGAGTGCACCCGCGCCAGCCATTCACAAACGGGCGGCGCGGGAACGTGCCCTGCTAGAGGGACGCGCGGGAGGCGGCAGCGGCGGACGGGCATGCGCCGCTGGAACGTGGAAAAGGCAGGATTGTGGGCTTCCTGGGGGGTTTCACCGAAATTCACCGCGGGGAGGGATCTGATTGACCCGGGAATCTTATAGATTCCCGGGCCTATCCCCCCTGGGTGTTGGTCCACTTTAAGGGTTGGATTGGAATGTATTGTTCCCACCAGTAGGATTGACTTGGGAGGGGTGAACTCTTCAGTCAAATGCAAAAATTACCTGTTTTTATTTGGGCTCACGTCACTATTACAATAAATGGTAGTACTCCACGTACTACTGAAATTCCACTGTAAAATTGTGAACGTGAGCATTACCTGCTGCTATAATAAAAAATGGACAGCATAGTGCTTTCTATGTGCAGTGTCAGTTGAAAGCTGGGACAGGGCCAAAAAGAAATCAGTCCGTCATGTTGTTTTCCAGCATTCAACAGTGCTGGGGTTGTTAGCACTATGTGAACCAGAGCACCTAGGGTACGGGGATTCTCTAGAAAGGGGAGCAAAAGCAACCCTGGACAAAGGGGCTATCCAGGGGATTCCCCATTGCCCTTAGCCTGTCATTTTTTCTAGAGCTTCTCTACGCACATAGAATTTATCCACCCATAATGAGGACTTTTGCACCTTATTCAGATAGCTTCTTAAGTTCAATCAGATTCAAAAGAACCTAAAAAACGTTGAACAGCTGGACCAAGGGGGAGAAAGGTGAAATTATTCTGAAAGTAAAATAAGAGGCCGATTCATTAATAGCACCAGGTAGCGACAGATGAGCGCCAGTAGCGTGATTTTCACAGCGCCAGCTAGTATTCGCTGTGCTTGGCCGGGGTTTGCTTGTTGACAGCGACTCAGTCGGTGTGCGGTAATGTTGAATACGGGGTTAGGCGTCGCTGTTTCACAGGTTCAGCGTTGTATGGGTGCGCCTGACAGCGAATGGCCAGAGCGAACGGCTTGCTGCAGATTCATTAACAAATCACTCTCCGAATTTTTTCGCGCTGTGAATTCCTTGTTTAAACCCCAGAGCGCTGGCGGCGATGGATTTAAAATAGTTTTTAACCCCCAAACAACCATATTTCTTGATTGTAAAATTATACAAGTTTTTATAAACATTTTGTAATATGAATACATTAATATCAGACCTGTAATATCAATTCTGCACAAAATCATTTTTTTTTTTTTTTACCTTCAAAAAAAATCCTAACATTGCAGAAGTGGTCACAGAATTTTTGACATTAAAAAAAAACATTAATAGCAATTAATTATGATTAATTAAAGATTGCTCCATTGAAATGCATTGGACATCGCCAGGGAGCGACAGGTCATACCTGTCGCTGTGATGGGATTAGCAGCGGCGCTGTTCGTTGCAGTCGGCTACATGATGAATCCCGCGGTAGCTGTCGCTCTCACCGGCGCTAGCCTCATTTAGCTTGATAAATGCGTCATTGTGGCCGACGCCAGGCGTACTTGAGTCGGTAGCCGCCGTTAGCTGGCGGGACCTGGCGCTCGTCAGACACTACCTGGCGCTATCGCTTGATGAATAAGGGCATAAGTTCTCCACAGTTTAGTTTAGCTTTAGGTAATAGTGGGCTGGGGTCGAAAAGCAACACAGGATTTTAACAGTCCCCTGATCAGCCCCAAATCTGTCTGCTATATGCTGGCTGAGCCCCCAATTGTGCTTCCTGAACAGCCCTTTAGTGCACCCCAAGGTTAAGGCTATTGCAGGAACAGATTATGGTCAGGGATGAATACAGAATGATTACTCTTGAAGCATACAAAAACACTCTAAAACAGCCTCATGCCACCTGCCTGTCTACCCTGCTTGACTATCTTGGTTGAAGCAGCTGAAATTTATTTTCACTACCATGGCCACATTCAGCTAGAATTTCTGAGATCACCAATTGGCTTCCCTGTAGTCTGAGGTGTGTCCAAGCCAGTCAGCACCTTGACCTAGCTTTCCTTGGGTTCCCCAGGAGGAGGTAAGGAGGAATCAATCTTGGGGATGTAGCATGCTTTCTTCAAACCAGTGGGCCCCAGCACAACTAGACAGGAGGGTCTTGAGATCTTCACCCGGGGGATATAAGGAAGGATGAAGGAGGAGGCAATGTAAACACAGAAACCACCAAGTAGAGGATAAGCAGTCAGCCTGAGAGGAGAGCTGAGGGAGAAAATGTGTTTCCCCTTGACCAATGGAGAGTGGGTGACCATTGGGTGATCATTTTATAAGAGATGAGTGAAGACCCAGGACCATTAGCGAGGTTCACCACCTCGTAAATAAGGGAAACCATGTTGTCCAGGGACTGCAGGCCAAACAGACCACGTGTCTTAGGTGGTCACTAGGTGAAAAAGTCTATTCCATCCATCAATTTCTGGACCACATTTAGCCAGGTTAAAGTGGGTGGCCAGCTGCCCTGTGCTACCAGGACTTGAAGCCTTAGTAATACATGAAGACTGTCCCCTATCGATATTAATATGGTACCTAAATAAACTTAGAGTGGAACCCCACTTTGGTTTGCTAACAAGGATTCCAGTCTTAATTATGACTGCACTATTCCCTTACAGGGCCCAGCCGTCAGCCCTGATAGCAGCCCAACAGCAACATCTATCTGCCCAGTGCTTCTGACATATCAGTTTATTCATTCAGTGCAGGTTGCAACCTTCCTCCGCCACTCTCCAAGCTTACCTCACCCAACCAACTCTACCCAGCCACTCCCAGCCCTGTTCCATTATTCAGCCCTCCCAGTCCCACTTAGAACCTCCACAGAGTGGGGGGGGGACAGAAATATAGGCTGTATTACTGATGGCAGCCCCACAGTAGTACTGACCTGCAGGAATTTCTCCTGGCCTCTCTATGGTCAGTTCACCCCTGTTTTCTATATGTCATCCTGAGGTTGAGTAGATTTGAGGTTTCAAAACGCTTGGAACAATCTTCTTCCTGACTTTAAGAAGCTGTGCACAGGCATACATAGGATTATCACTGATGTGTTAAAATCTTACCATTTTGGGATGCCCTTGGGATGGTAGGGGTTTACAGACCTAAAGTCATTTTTTGACTGGAGGTCTGCTTTACTGGCAAAGGATGATCACAATTTTTCCCATTATGCACTGTAGTAAGTTAATTAATGCGAACCCAAACACTGTATAAGCGGTCAAGTTATTTTTAGGGCATTCAAGCTTTAGAGTCCCCCTTTCCCCTAACATGGACCCTAAATATTTTGCACACTGTTGTAAATAATAGTAAAAGTTAGATAAAGTTAGATACAATAAAGCCTTGGCTAACATTTGTACATTAGGTACAAAGGTCTGTCAAGCTAAATTAGATTTGAGATAAAATACTCTCAACAAATTGGTCAGGCACTTGCCAGGCAAATCAGCCCACAAATCTCGGCAGTGGCAGACATTAGGGATCTAGTTTTGATATACTGTAAATTACATGTTATCTCCGGAGCTTAACCTTGGTACAGAAAGACCAATCATTTCTAGGACCAGGGGGCGCAGAAGTAAGTGTGATTGTTAATTAGTCCAATCAAACAATCTGCCGTTATGAAGATAGGTTCATGCTGCATAAAATAGCCTCAATCCAACAGAGCTTCCATTACACAGTGCTTAAAAAAAGAACCAGCAAAAATGAAGTGCTTGTAAAAAGTTTTTACAAAGTAAAAATGTAGGTCACAGTTTCGAAGTAAGACTTCGGAAAAAAAGGATGTAGATGTGCATAACATTTCAGGTTATTAGTTATTTTTTGTCTTAAAGGAACATTTAACCTTAGGCATGTAAAGGCTAAATTATGTAGCGATATGTTGCGATTTTTTCTGCCCCTGTTGTCTCTGTTGTTGAGGACACACAAGCAGAAATGGGAAGAAACTAGAGGAATTGTCGACAAACTATGACATTTACCAAAATACAGTGCATGGTGCAGATTAGCAAAGTAGGTACATTATGACAGAATTAACTAGACCTCCCTTCAGCCTTCTGTTTAGCTCAGTGGCTGTTTGGCCAGAAAGTCCCAGTTTCAGTATTCCATATTCCAATGCTGAATGCTTAAAAAGTTTGAGAGGGAAAATTTGTCCAAATAATTTGGCAAAAGGGCAGTGGGTCAAAGGCCAAACAACAGTGGCAGTATACCCAGGGAAGTCTCTAAGCAAAATAGCTCTCAGTGCAGGAAGGAAATAAAGGCGGCCCCCACATACAAGATGGCTCTAGCACCCAGGGCTCGCCCACTCCTAAAAATGGCCCTGAGCACACCAGCCCCTATGCCTTTTCCTTGGGCGTAGCTAGGGGGAGCAGGTAGGCACATGCCCCGGTTGCAGCAGGTCAGGGGGGCACCAAAGGGGGGCTTGAGCACAGATGGAGGGCGCCATTTTAAACCTTCGCCCCGGGTTCCAGAAATCCTAGATACTCCTTTGCCTTTTAGAACAGGCCCAGTGATCACTGCCTGTGGCACCCCTGGAAGAACATTAGGTATGTGCAAAAGGATACTGGGCTCCTCTGCACCACTGGTGCCTGGGGAGTGGGTAATTGCGCAGGGGTATTGGCAATCTCCCTCCCTATGCCATACAGATGGCTTGCTGACCTCTTTCCATTAAAAAACACCCTATTAAAAGTAAATAAAGATAAAAGAATGTACACAGTGGCTTGCCATTTACTTGCAGGTCTTCGATCTGGGGCATCCTCTGGTATTTTGTTCTTCAAGTATTCAGTGAACAGAGGAATCGCTCTACTGCCTCAGGGAAAGTCTTTTACCTCCATGTTCCAGCACAAATCCAAAATATACAAAAGAGAAAGGGGACAGCTGCTTGGACCAATAACTAACCTGGGAGATGCACATGAGCAGGGCAAGTGGATAACACAAATCTTAAATCTCATTGATCAGAGTTGCACCTACACAGAAGCGTTGTGGTGTATGGTGGTGAAGCTTCAACATATATCTGCAGATGTGTGCCATGCAAGACCTCTGTTTTTAACTAGAGAAAGAATATAGGATTGATTGCTGGCTAACAGGGTTGTGTGTTTTGGTTCCTTTAAGATGTTTTGGATGTTGTCTATTGGAATTGTGTTATGGCCTAACACCAGCCAGATGTTTTACCCTTTACCCTATGTTATGTATGCTAGAGGGAGAAGGTTTAAGGCCAGTTTAATGCTCTTTATGATGTGTGTGACCCATTTGAATTATCATCACTTAGTGCTTGTGTTGCAGAGTGGGAGTGATGGGTGCAGTGGAGTCAAAACCAGATAGACATTTGTGGTATAACAGGAACCGGTTTTACTGGAACATGAGTGCAGTAAGTCACCTTACATGGTGAATAACATAAACAAGAAAAATAAGATCACCTCAATGTACAGGAAACACAACGTACAGTAGAGAATTTACAACACATTCTACACATAGATATATATAAAATCGCCATCTACTGTCATAAATGTAAACTGCATTATCCCAGCAATATAGATGTAGATCACATACTAAGCTAAGCTGTAAGCTGTTGCACAGTATCTCCAACAGTTTGATCACTGGATACATGGATACTGGATACTCATTACTTGGAAGTGGTCATACAGCAGAAAGAATTTCAAAGACCACTTCTGAGAACTGTTTTGGTTTTGGATAGAGTCATGATAGAGTTATAACCAATAGTTATTTTTCTCCTTAGAAATGGATGCTGTAGAATATTCCTACACATACGTTGGTTTGTGTAGATACGGTGGTTTAATCCATTGCTTTAAGGAAAACTTTATTGAAACAAATGATCCAATTAGAAAGGGGGCAGGGGCATACATGGGTTTCATAGGGTCTCATAGCTAATGTCATGGTAGCCCCACCTCTGTCATGCTACAACTGGTGTATGGGAATTCGAGGTGTCTGTCCGCACATGGGCAGACAATGGCTGGAACATCGGTGGGAAGGAAGTGAGTGGTGCGTGTGGCCAGATACTGACGGATAGTGGGGATGATGGTGTTTTGTGTATCTTGAACCTGAAAAATAGGCAAGCCTTAGAATCCCTACTGTACCCTATCAGCAGCAGCTTAAAGAGGTATGCCTTCACCATCTTCACACTTTCTGGAACAGGAAACACTAAATCCGCATGCTTTATTTCCCCTACTGTCATGCACACTGCTGCTCCGGCATTCTGGCAGACCAAAACCCTCATGACCCAGACTCTAAGGCCTGGTAAAGCTTTTCCTAGGGGCATCCTATATTGTGAAAACCCCTAAGGTCCATAAAAACTCACATTGTTCCCCAGTCCCACAGCATGCACAGTCTTCTAGTGGTATCCTTGCTTTGCCTGCCTGCCATACAAGATAGACCTGAACCTACACATCGCAGCTCCAGTCATTGGCCGCTACACTTGAGGATGAAACCCAGACTCCCCATACCTCACTATCTACCCACACAGCAACTGTAGCATGCAATAAGTCCACATTCCAGGGTATACTGGACTTGTTTCTCTGATTCCCTATTGTGAGTCACTATAGACAATCACCCGTCTATAGAAACTTACTCTGGAGCAACAGAGGAGCAGGCTATGCAGTGGGTGAGAAGGGGTAAAGCTTGGTGAAGCTACTCTCTGGCCTGAGCTTCTAGTTGCTGGGCCTGGTGGGACCCACAGCCTTAATCTATCTGACTGCTTGACCAAGGCCAGGGCTCCTGGATTGCAATTCTTCTTATGAGAGTAGATGTTTTTACCCATCATTAAATACTTTAGGAAGATGCTAAAGCAATTTATTCTGCAAGTTCCCTAACAGCTAGCTCAGGAGACATGCAGTCAGAGGTGAAAGTGGAATAGCTTTTCTTTGAATCAAGAAGAGGTTTTTCTGCCTTTCTCCATGCCTTGGTTTAACCTTATACAGATACACTACTGTATGTAATTATTTAAAGTGCTACTTATACAAAATATCAGGCACAGCTTTTAATATTGATAACTGAGCGTGCTGCCCAACCCGTCAAGCTACTAGAACATGGGCCAAACCAAATTGACAAGGGTCATAAGAAAGGGGCACAACTCCACAAATACCATAAAACAATACTATTTTATTTAATGTTACACTATAGCAAAAATTAAAACACACATGCAACACAAAGACACTGTTAAAATCAATTCAATTACTTTATGGTATTTGTGGAGTTGAACCTAACTTCATTTTTGATTATATGTCCACTGTACATTCAGATGCTTTTATAGGAGTTATTAGGATCCTACCTAAGTTGCTTCTTTCTCTCTTTTCTCTCAAAAGTTTACCAATATCAAGAGTCTTTATTACAGTAAAATCACTCCAAAAATGAAGTAACATTGTGGGTGTCCATGGCTCAGGTACTTCTCTCTGGCACGTTTTCCTAACCAGAAACCTACGGTTTTATTCTGAAAACTCGATTGCTCCTTTCTCAATAAAACAGAGGTGATAAAAAAGACATGACAGGCAGTCTAAACATTTTTATGCTTTGTCCAAAACCAGAAATACATTTTTTAGTCTTGACATAACATTTCTAAACTCAAGGAAAAGCGAAACAGGGCATTAAGTAATCGGAGGAAAGGAAAAAGAGAAATGAGGAAAGAAAAGAAAGGAAAAATATGAAATTTTGGTAGAGAAGGAGATGATTAGAATGGCGATACAGTACAAAAGGTGATAGAAAGAAGGAGCAAGAAAGAAAGACATTTTGAAAAAGAATAGAAAGTAAGCAGCTAAAGATAAAAATACAAAGGAAAACATACAAATGGAAAGAAGGTGAAGGGAGGGGGAAGAATAGAGAGAAGTAGAAAAAAAGAATTGAAAGGTGTGAAGAAGAAAAGAGGTGAAGAGAAAAATAAGATATATCAAGCAAGAAAGGAGGAAGGAAATGAGTCTGGAGAGAACTGGATAGAGAGAGAAAAATAAGGGGTAGTGTGAAGGAAGGGAGAATAATAAAATAGAAAGATAATATAATGATAGAAAGAAGGAATAAAAGAAACAAAAAAAGAACTTACCAATATGATAACCCTAACCCGAAGACAGGTTCACTTTACTGTGTGCACAGACCTCAGTACCAGTAGTGCCTGGTGACTGAGCATGTCAGCATGAAAGGGAGACAGGAGACATCATTACTGACAGGCTTCTAGCGCTGCCAGCGCCATCTGATCAGGAGATATCTGCGGGATATTGCAGATGCCTTTACCTGTTCGGTGATGTGCTCTGGCGTTCGCGTTGTGGGCTTATTGGCCATCAGTGAGATTTGGTTTATAAAATTATGAGCCCTCGACTAAATCCCACTTTGAGCACCTTTCACAGAGATGGCTGGGATGTCGTCCCCGTGCTTGCACTGCACTGTGACAAATTACCTGCTGCTGCTGCACACAATGTAGAGACGCCGCATAACCTGCGTCTTGTGCCGAACATAGCAGCATAACAAATGTCTGCCTGCTCTCCTGGGGAGAAATCCATCTATCTATCTATCTATCTATCTATCTATCTATCTATCTATCTATCTATCTATGGTACAGTATAGTGGTAGGAAATCCATGGATTCTAACTGTCCTTTTAGTTTGTGACAGACCTATAGGGGGCAGGATAGAGGTATAATAGTCCATGGTGTCTCATGTTCATCTCAGCTGGTGGCAGGTGGATACATATTGGGCGGCTATTTCCAGGATGTGGAGTTTTCTCTCATCATCTATGGAGGTGAAATCTGGGATGAGGGTGGATAGTCTCTGGAAGTCAGTTTCGGCTCTCCCGTGGCTTGTATGTCTGCCTGTGCCAGCCCGTCTCCATTTCCAGGCTGTGGGCACTCAGTCTATAGAGGCCCAGAGTCTGCCTGTGTTTGGGGGGGTGCAGAGGTTTTTGTAGAGGTCCCTGAAGTAGCTGAGCCAGATGTTGCCATTCTGGATGTAAAGAGAGTTTTTCTTTGGCTTTGTGCTGATATGATGCCAGGTCTCCAGCTGCTGGATTTTGTGGGCGATGCCTTTGTTTTTTTCTCTGAGGGTGTGCTTGTATTGCCTCTGTAGGATGTCATAGGTTTCCCTCACATCCTTACCTTGGGTGCCTCTGTGTTTTGTGTATGAGGCTGCCCTTAGGGAATGATGTAGAGCCCTGCATTCCTTGTCGAACCATTTCTCGGACTGTCTCTTGAGGTTGGTCCATTTGAGGCCTGCTAGTTCTGCCATGGTGTGCAGGATGGTATTAAAGTCCTTCATTGCCAGGGTGATCCCTAATCGGTTTGACTCGTAGAGGTTGGTTTGAAAGTTTATGAGCATTTCTTTGATTTCCGCTCGGTTGGTCAAATTGGTGTACTCGGCGGCAGATTGTCTTAGCCATTTGAGGAATGGTAGCAGGTGGCAGGTTGTAGAGACCAGTCTGGTGGTCCTGCTGTATGGATGGCTGCTTGGTGGATCTCATGTACAGCAGGATCTGGTTGTGGTCTGAGAGGTGCATGTCAGGAGTGACTATGAAGACATTGATTTTTGGTTGGTTTTTCTGCAGCCTCCTCTTGCTAAGTAAGTAAGTCATTTGTGCCGGTGTGTAGGATGAAGTGTTTCATGTCAGCAAAATATGGATTATTAATCAGTTCTGTAGTTTGTGCAATTGTTGAGGGATTTTTTGTGGTGGCACAAAAACATTGGAATGTATTTTTCAGTATACTAGAGGGCATTTCTATTTGAGTGCACCTTATTCTGTATTGAAACAGGTTTATAATATATACAAAATAGGGCGGAGATTATTGGGAAATTTCAGCAGTGTTTTTAAATGTCTTGTGTTTTTGTTTTTATGTTTTTTTAGCCCAAATTGTTGTTCAGTTGAATTCATAAAAAATTGATGGGGTATTTTGGTGCTCCTCATTGGGAGAGAGGTGTGGCTTTGGTCCACGTCCACTCCTTTAAAGCTGGGTTATAGTTGGGGAGTGAGCACAATAATTAGCTCTATAGGTGGTGCACCCCTTTTCTTGAAACATACTTTCTTCATTTTAGACAGTTTATTCAGATCTTGTAGTGTGATGGTGAGAAGCTCTTACCTTGAGGTGCTTTGTATCTGGACTCCTCTCAGGTGTGGCTGTACTTTGCCTCTTTGCTGCTTGTCCACTGTCCTATCTCCTGTGCAGTCCTGGCCTGTGTTTCCAGCTTTTGTCTTTTGTCTTTTTTATTGTTTTTGTTGTTTTAGCTTAAAAGTCCTTTACATCTTTTAAACCTTTAGGCAGTAGGTCTTGTCTTGTCATCCTGTATTATAGATTTCCCTAATGTGTCCTCCAAATTGCTCATTATAAGGTATAATCTTATGTTAGCTCAGGAGCTCATCTTCAGTGCTGCTTATTCCTCTGTGTCTGGGCAGGATATCTATCTATCTATCTATCTATCTATCTATCTATCTAGCATTTATCTATCTATCTAGCTAGCATCTATCTATCTATCTATCTATCTATCTATCTATCTATCTAGCATCTATCTATTTAGATAGCGTCTATCTATCTATCTATCTAGATAGCGTCTATCTAGCTATCTAGCTAGCATCTATCTATCTATCTATCTATCTATCTATCTATCTATCTATCTATCATCTATCTATCTAGCGTCTATCTATCTATCTAGCTAGCGTCTATCTATCTATCTATCTAGCGTCTATCTATCTAGCTAGCGTCTATCTATCTATCTATCTATCTATCTATCTATCTATCTATCGTCTATCTATCTAGCTAGCATCTATCTATCAAGCTAGCATCTATCTATCTATCTAGCTAGCGTCTATATAGCTAGCATCTATCTATCTATCTATCTATCTATCTATCTATCTATCTATCTATCTATTTAGCTATCTATCATCTATCTATCTAGCTAGAGTCTATCTATCTAGCTAGCGTCTATCTATCTAGCTAGCGTCTATCTATCTATCTATCTATCTATCTATCTATCTATCTATCTATCTAGCGTCTATCTATCTATCTATCTATCTATCTATCTATCTATCTAGCATCTATTTATCAATTCAATTCAATGCAATTCAAAAGAGCTTTATTGGCAGGTCCAAAAAAACATTTAGCATTGTCAAAGCAAAAGGGGAATAACAAATGGTGGGTGGATGTTGGGTTATAGGGGCAGAATTGGGTGTACAATGGTCCAGTGGTGTTGGGAGTTGGAGAGGTATAGAGGCAGTAGGGGGTTGGGCTGGATTAAGGGGCAGTATATGGGTTTGGAATCCATAGATTCTAATTGTCCTTTTAGTTGGGGCAGTATAGAGGTGGGATATAGGGGCAGTATAGGGGTATATCAGTCCATTGTGTCTCATGCTCCTCTCAGTTGATGGCAAGTGGAGACATATAGGGGGCAGTACAGAGGTGGGGTATAGGGGGCAGTATAGGGGTATATCAGTCCATGGTCTCTTATGTTCCTCTCAGTTGGTGGCAGGTGGAGACATATTGGGCGGCTATTTGCAAGGTGGGCTCCTCTTCTCCCAGCAGGATGTGGAGTTTCCTCTCATCATCTATGGAGATGAAGTCCGGGATGAGGGTGGAGAGTCTCTGGAAATAAGTGTCCCTGGTGGATGAATATTTGCTGCAGTGTATCTATCTATCTATCTATCTATCTATCTATCTATCTATCTATCATCTATCTATCTAGCTAGTATCTATCTATCTATCTATCTATCTATCTATCTATCTAGCATCTATCTATCTAGCTAGGATCTATCTATCTATCTATCTATCTATCTATCTATCTATCTATCTAGCGTCTATCTATCTAGCTAGCATCTATCTATATATCTAGCTAGCATCTATCTATCTATCTAGCTAGCATCTATCTGTCTACACCATATCTATCTATCTATCTATCTATCTATCTATCTATCTATCTATGTATCTAGCATCTATCTATCTACACCATATCTAGCTATCTATCTAGCATCTATCTATCTACACCCTATCTATCTATCTATCTATCTATCTATCTATCTATCTATCTATCATCTATCTATCTATCTATCATCTATCTATCTACACCATATCTAGCTATCTAGCATCTATCTATCTACACCATATCTATCTATCTATCTATCTATCTATCTATCTATCTATCTATCTATCTATCATCTATCTATCTATCTATCTATCATCTATCTATCTACACCATATCTAGCTATCTATCTAGCATCTATCTATCTACACCATATCTATCTATCTATCTATCTATATATCTATCTATCTATCTATCTAGCATCTATCTATCTAGCATCTATCTATCTACACCATATCTATCTATCTATCTATCTATCTATCTATCTATCTATCTATCTATCTACACCATATCTAGCTATCTAGCATCTATCTATCTACACCATATCTAGCTATCTAGCATCTATCTATCTACACCATATCTAGCTATCTATCTAGCATCTATCTATCTACACCATATCTAGCTATCCCCTATTTATATATCCCATATCTATCTATCTATCTATCTTAGCTATATATTTTTATCTTTATATTTACCACCTGTCTTTGTATCCCATTATCTATGTACAATAAAAAAAGTAGTGCATATGGCATAGGGCATCATGATCAGACTGGTATACCGGAGATCAGTTGATTTCCCCGGTGGTCCCTAAAATAAAGTGCAAAAGTAGGGATTTACAGAGCATTATTTATTGGAGGGTGCTAAAATAGTAAATGGGCCTGTGTCCAACCAGAAGAAGAGAGAGAGAGAGAGAGAGAGAGAGAGAGAGAGAGAGAGAGAGAAAGAGAGAGAAAAAGAGAGAAAGAGAGAGAAAGAGAGAGAGAGAAAGAAAGAAAGAAAGAAAGAAAGAAAGAAAGAGAGAGAGAGAGAGAGAGAGAGAGAGAGAGAGAGAGAGAAAGAGAGAGAAAAAGAGAGAAAGAGAGAGAAAGAGAGAGAAAGAAAGAAAGAAAGAAAGAGAGAGAGAGAGAGAGAGAGAGAAAGAAAGAAAGAAAGAAAGAAAGAAAGAAAGAAAGAAAGAAAAGAGGGAGAAAGGAAGAAAAAAAAGAGTAAGGACGAGAGGATAGGAGGTGTAAAATGTAAGAAAAAGAAGGAAAGGATGATAAAATGATCAGAGAAAGTGATTTAAATAACTGATTAAGGAAGGGAAAAAAGAAATAAAGGTAAGAAGGGGAGGAGTGAGGAGATAATCAAAGATGGAAAGTAGACTAAACGAAAATAAAATAAAGATAGCATAATAAAAGTTAGAATGGACAAAGATGCTAGGTGGAAGAAAAGAAAGGGATGTTCAGAGGAGAAAGGTACTCAAACTGAAAAGGGGTTGTGTCCAACAAGAAAAAAAAAAGAAAGGAAATAAAAAAGAAAAAAAGACAAAAAGGAGCAAAGAACAAAAGGAAGAAAGAAGAGAGGACACATGGATATACATAGAGGGGAGAATAAAGGATCAATAATAAAATAAAATAAATATAGAATAGATATGAGGAGGAGGGTTAAATAACTGATTAATGAAGAAAGCAAAGAAAACAAAGGAACAATAAGAAGTTTGAGGATTGCGTAAATTAGTAAGGTCTTAAAAACAAAAGTAGGAAGAAAACCAAACAAAAACAGATTATAAAAGAGAGAGTGGACGAATGGGTGGTTGGAAAGTCAGGAAGAAAATGACTATAAACGAGGAAGGATGATTTGAGGTAGGACAAAGTTGAGAGCAAAAAAAAAGACGAAGGAGGTAGAGAGAATAAAGAGAGAGCGTTCAAAAAAGTTCTTGGGGCCCATTCAGGAGTTAGGGATGTGGCTTAGAAAAAAAGTATAACATAGAGAAAGAGGTGGGTGCAAACAGAGAAGGAAAATAGTAAGAAGTGGCTTAGAAAAAAAATACTCTTCAGTATGAATAAATATCTAAGACATCTCTGGGTTCTAGAAGAGGACAAATGGTCAAGAAACTGCTAAATTGACCTAGTCTTTGTATTGTCCATAGTCCCGACATCCTGTAGGAATATTTAGCTACAAGCAGAGCACTCTGCAGTACTTATTGCCAATTATGACTGCCGTAGGATTCCTGAACTAGGTGTGTTTTATGCTGCGGGGCATTCTAGTTAGGGAAGGGTTCTTGTCAGACCTAGTTTTTTGGTCCGCAATAAAGTGGACCTTCAGTCTAAATTCTCTTCACCCCCAAAAACGTGGACAGTAAAGTGAGCATGTCCACATTTAAGCAGCACTAATGTATCCTACATAAGCAGAACATTGCAGGACATGTGCAGTGCCTCACATTGCATGTGCGCGCCCCCCTGGAGAACAGTGGTCACCAAAAGATCACCAAGAGGAGCAGTGAATGCAGAAATGCGGCTGTCCGCAATGATGTTCGCTGTTCTGTGCTATACCTCTGTTTAACACAATGTAGGAATGTATCTTCTCAAGTTTACAATATGGCTGTGGTGTGATACCACTCACAAGCACAAGAGGGGCACACTGCAATTTAAGTAAAATGCATGAGTCTTGGACACCAATGCAAGTCCCCTATTTGTGTCCAGAGCAGATCATGCTGGGATGAAGAAAGTATTAGCCACCAGTCATTGCCAGTGAATCCCAGCATAACACCTAAAGTTAGAGGACCTAAATCCATAAAAAAAAAAGAAGATGAGCACCATAGCATAACAACAATGCTGTAATTACATTTGTGTAATGTCACCATTTTTCAGACCCATGCCATTGTACTGCCTGTTTCTCGTCAGAAACACGCAGACTATTTCTATTATCGATGGTAATCTGCGGAGGAATAATACATGAGCGATGCCTTGCATGTGCCCTGATGTTTACTGTGCTTGCTTCCAGAGAGAGAGGAGACGCCGAATCTCAAACAGTCTCAGAAATATTCATGCCATCTCAACGCGCTCCCTGGAACAACACTGAAGATCATCTAGCAACCTACCCGCTGCTCTGTTATGTATGTTCCTACCTGACCCTACTCCACTGACATCTGCTGTGCCAAGCCAGACATGCCAGCTAAGACTAAGATCTACTTAACCCCTATCTATCTATCTATCTATCTGTCTGTCTGTCTGTCTGTCTGTCTGTCTGTCTGTCTATCTATCTATCTATCTATCTATCTATCTATCTATCTATCTCCTTTATATTTCTTTCAATGTCTAACTGCCGACTGTCACAGATCACAAGCTGCAGAAATCAAGTCTTGGAGTTGTTGGCAGACCTGTCAACAGCTCCCAGGCCCAATCTTCAACACTGTGGCATTTGTAACAGCGGACACCTTGGTATGCTTATTTCGGCAGTGCATCTCTTAAGGGTTAGTTACCCTCTAAGTAAGCTTCCAAAATAAACCTTTTCTCCTTCCCACATGATCTTCTCCCACGTCAAAGTAAAACTGATGACTATTAAATTGGAGCAGACCTTCTCTCAATGAACGACACATAAAATAAACCTGAAACATGTGAAACTGTTTATATGACATCTGGATTATAATGAAAATGTATTATTAGAAGCAGAGAGCACCCTTCGCGTGCCCAGCCAGCATGAACCAGGGCCACAGGAGTTCCAGATGCAGTGAAAATATCCTAAATCATTGGGTGCCCTGAAAAAAAGAGGGCATCGTAAGACTGCGCTGAGATTTTCAGGAGTACACTCTCTGCATCAAAACTGACAGCAGAAAAACAACAGCACTTCAGCATCCAGGAATTTAAGTATCAAACCTGTTTGAGGTCAGGAAAGAGCAACACCTCAATGAACTTTTACATTATACAACCTCTTAATATTTCAACTTTGAGAGTGGACTTAGTTTTCTTGATGGTTTCTTTTCTTGTCTATTTCTTGAGCGGTCACTTTAGGGACCGATCTACTTTCACCATCAAGTAGGAGGGAACACAATTTAAAAGAATAATAAAACCTGTATATATGGTGGGGGGCCTGTTCCTTAAAGGGTTATGGTTATTCCATGGTGTCCACTTTTTTGGTGGACTTTTCTTCTAGGCTTCTTCTTTAATAGTATGTTCATGCTTGGAGGATGACCTGTTGGTTATGCAGCTATGGCTGTTTTATGGTGACCATCTCTTGGTGGTCCTCCTTTCTAGGTCTCTTCTTCAATCGTAGCTTAGTTGTGAAGCATGTTCCTTTCTTGACACAGTTACAGTATAAAAGTATAAAAAAACACATTGACTCCATGATTCAATGTTCACAGCGAGTGAATACTTTGTACAGGCAGCATATGTAAGATACCGCAAGCCTTTAAAAGTCAACTCATAGTTGTCCTCTCATATTTTAATATTTATTTAGACTAAACCGATGAAGGAAGTGGGAATCTAATTTAGAGGCTAGAGATTTTGCCTTCATTGAGGCAATGATTCAGGTGGACATTTGGGAATCATTGAATAAAATGATTGACATGTATCGACTCAGTTACCACGGTTACCACTCAAGGACAATACAACGTAACTATTTCACCATTTACATTAGAAAGATGATTTAATCTGTCAAAGTGGAAACAGATAAAAAAAAGGAATAAAAAAAAAAGCTCAATCTCATTTACTTGAGAGCAAATTAATCTTACAGGGATAGACTAAATAGGGCAAAATGTTTCACTAGAAGAAAAATGTAGCCATTATTACTGGGAATTTAAATACCACAACCTCTTCATCATCTTTTTATGTAGTGTTTGTAGCAAAAATTACCCGGGATGATGATATCATTTCACTTGTGAATACTGACAGCAGCCATAAAAAATAGCGATGGCGAGGCGCTGGTGATTAACTAGCAAAAGGCTAGATTACAGGGAAAATAAACTCATTATTTGGCATTAATAAGTTAAAAAAGTATTGTGCTATTGAAAGACGTTAAACTGCTGGAGGAGCTGAAGTATTGGAAATCTCAATGTTGCTGTGGATACGTTTCTGGCAGCGGTAAAGTTTTGGATTGATGACTTTATCGTTTCTTGGCTCAAGGAGCTTAGCACCACCTCATGTCATCACTACTATTGAGGTGGTGGAGTATTGAAACATCAGCTGCTCTCATAAGTTATGATCTTTTGTTCCTCAAATGTTTATATTTTTTGGGACGTAGTTTAGGATTAAAGTCTGTTTCTTGGCTTTGGTGATGTGCCACTAGCCTCAGTCATCACCAATACTGAGATGGCATTGTATCTTCTGTAAAGCTTTTGGTTGTCCCCAGTTCCTTTGATTTTGCAATCTGTAAATGTTTAAAATCAGGGGTGAGCTTCAACAATGCACAGCAGTACCTGAAATGCGAGAAGAAATGTCTCGGAAGATTTCTTGTTTAGGATGTGCAACCCTCATTGTAGAGGGTTCTCCCTTAAAGTATAAATAAGTATAAATAACAGCAGAAGAATTTTCTACATACTTCAAAGAAAAAATTGGTCCAGGTTAAATGTAAATGCTTTGCTAGGCTTAAACCGGACCTTCATAGTCTCATCCTCACGTTCCCTTTCTGTTGGTGTGCCGCAAGGTTCTGTCCTAGGCCCCCTACTTTTCTCAGTCTACACCCATGGCCTTGGCAAACGTATAACTTCACTAGGCTTTCAATACCACCTCTATGCGGATGACACTCAGATATATCTCTCTGGCCCCAATCTCTCCTCTCTACTCTACTATCTCGCCTCCCCAACTGGGAGTCATTCTGGACTCTTCCCTCTCTTTCAAACCACATATTCACTCCCTGGCCACCACCTGTCGCCTCCAACTTAAAAACATCTCCGTCCTTTCCTCTCACCTGACACCACTAGAATGCTAGTGCATGCCCTGGTCATATCCCATCTGGATTACTGCAACATCCTTCTTTGTGGCTTACCAACTAACAGACTGGCACCCCTCCAATCTATCCTGAACTCTGCTGCTCGCCTCATCCATCTCTCCTCTCGCTCCTCCAGTTCTGCGCCTCTCTGCCAATCCCTACACTGGCTGCCAGTCCCACAGCGAATCCTGTTCAAAACTCTAACTCTCGCATACAAAGCTCTCTCCAACCAGGCCCCTCCCTACATCTCATCTCTAATCCAACAATATCAACCTAGATGCAGCCTCTGCTCTTCTGCCGACCTTCTCCTGTCCTCCACCCTGGTCACCTCCTCTCACACCCACCTCCAGGACTTCTCACGTGCAACTTCAATCTTCTGGAATGCTCTCCCGCACCCAATCCGCCACTCCACAACCCTCAAAACCTTCAAAGGCACCCTTAAAAATAACTTATTCAGACAAGCATATAATCTGGCCTAACCAATCTTCTAAAGGGCGCATGCCACAAAGCTCAATACTGACTGTTTGTGATCCTTCCCCCTTGTCTTCACCCCTCTTCCTTTAGACTGTAAGCTCGCAAGGGCAGGGCTCTCTCCCCTATTGTATCTTGTACTCAGAATATCCATTGTAAAACTGCATTGGAAATAGTATATGTACCATATGTTTCTATCCTGTCTGTAATTACTACTTTGTAAAGCGCTATGGAAGATGATGGCGCTATATAAATAAACAATAATAATAATAATAATAAAGTACAGGAAATCGCAGCATTTCTTCAAAAGGTTTCTGAAAACAGTAAAGTTTTAACAGGGGCATAAAATATCAGTAGATTTTTTGTTTAACGGGTGGAGAAGATCTCTACCTCACTGTAAAAGAGGAATCCCTGACTTTTCTTACCATTTAGCACTGAGAGATGGTTGGGAGCCTTAACAACACCAGTATGAAACTGAACCCTACCAAAAATAGACGCTGCATTGTTTGCAAGCACTAGTTACTTACTGACATACAAATGAGGGGTGGCACTGCTCAGACTAGTTTATAACTAACCTGGGAGGTGCACGGGAGCAGGGCAATTAGAATACACAAATCTTAAAATCACTCAACCCTGTTAGCTTGCAACCAATCCTATATTCTCTCTGATTACAGAGGACTTGGTTGGCACACATCTGCAGAAGTATGCTATAGCTGCACCACCAAACACCAAGGTGCCCCATTAGGACATACAATGCCATGTATAAATTGGGAGCAACTAATCTGCCCCATAACCTCGAGTGCAGCACATGGGGAGGAAGGGTCTAATGCCTCCCTCATACAGTCTAAGATTCCTCCACCCCATGTGCTTGCAGTAATTACTTATTATCAAACACAATTTACACACTAATACTGGGGTCTGTCAGTCCCGTGCAACTCCTGTGCTAAGGAATGGGGGTATGAGCTGTTTTTTCGTAGGGTTCCTGGGATCTGCATCTGTTCATTTTTAATGCAGTTATCTCTCATTTTTGTGCCAAGGCTATACCTTAAACCGGACCAACAGCCTGGCACAGTTGGAAAAGAAAGGTAACTGACAATGCACAGTAACAGGAAACCCACCAGGACTTTGGTGGCCTGCAAATACATGAGCCGCCATTTTGTTTTTAAAATTCACTACAGCAGGAGTTAGAAAAGGGTAAATGAATGTTTATTGTCTGGTTTAAATCATTTTTGACTGTTGGTCTGCTTTAAGTGCAAATCTATGGGGGGGTGTAGGTGTTTTGTTATGGTTTCTTGAAAGGACCTAAATCAGCCAAATGCCTCCAAATTACACAGTGAGACATTCAAACGATAGAGAAAACATTATGCTAATATAAAAGGCCATGTATTTATATAATTAAAAATAATTCTCTTTAAAGCCCCCAAGTTTGCCCTCTATGATGCAGATGATAAGTATGTTCAAAGTTACTAAAGTAAAAAATACTTAAATACTTAAAAAAAAAAAAAAAAAAAAACTAGTTCTAAAGCTGACATCTGTATGTCTGCAGCAGCTGGTCCAGGTTAAATGTAAATGCTTTGCTAGGCTTAATGTAAAAAAAAGCATTATTTCCTTACCTCCGATGAAGCTGATCCATCCTGCTGTGATGCTGAAAAAAAAAGCTGATTTCTAGCCTATTTTCTATAGCCGCTCCCCTCTCCTCTTTTTGCTAAACTGAAAGGTGGACTGATCTCCATTACTCCTGCATCATACTGTGTAGGACACACTATTGCATGCATTTAGGAGGGATAGACACATTTTTCTCTATTGGTCTACTCCTTCTTTGCTTTTGGAGGTTTTGTTCCTCAATGTGGTGGCATCACGAATCAGGATGTGTGTATCCCCCCAGGTCATTCGATCCACTCACCTTCCAGTCGTTTCCGCAGTCTGGCTCCAGCTGAGAACGAGCGCTCCCTTCGGCTCCATTTACGGCTAAGCCACTTGGATGGCTAAACAGCACTGATGGGAGCTGAGTGTAACACGCATCCCCTGCTAACCTCCTAGCCGTGGCAGCCCGCACCGCCAATTCAGAAAAGCCAGACATGGCACGTGCATAGCTAGAGCTGATCGGGGATGCAGCCGCAGCGCAGAGTCGTGGCGAGGGCTCCAGGTGAAGGTGAGTGGAACGGGAGATCTGGGGGGGTTTCACACAGTGGGGCATTCCAATTTGGGATGCCCCAAGGAGTGGAACTCAGACCGCATTAGAGTTAAGACTTCAGGTCCTCCAATGATCCTCTTTAATTCACTGAAAGGTTCCTATTGTTATACCAGAAGTATAGTTCTACAGTCAAAACACATGCAGCGAATGTAAAAAAAAAAAGATCAGACTTTCACATAGATTCTTTTCACAGATACCCATAGAAAACTGCAGACATTGCTGTAGAACAGGAGAAAAAACCCAACCCAACAGTGGTCTGAGAAGTTAAACAGACAGAAATGAATTGGGTGGGAAGACAAATAGCTGTGATTCTATGATTTTGCACTCAGTGGACCAAAATAAGATTTAGACATGCGGCACACCCTCCTCTAGGGCATCAAAAATTAAGAGTCCCTGCTACTTGAATACCACTCGGAAGCCCCAAAAAAACCTTCTTCCTCATTCCAGCTACACTGTGCACTACCCGTTACCATCGCTGGCCAACTGGATCTACCAAGTGCACGTGTAAGATGCATGCTCACCTGGGCAGCCTGTTTTGTTGCTGGCGGAAAGAAGTATCTTCAAGCTTCTGGGGGTCTTTATGAAGTGCAGCAAAGTGCAGTTTAAACCAGAGCTCTGATATAGGGAACCAAAGTGGCCACATTACTGATCTCCCTACAAACGGTGATGCTCTCCCACCCTCCCTGAATGGCTGGGCACAGGAGTACACCTTAGCTACAGGGTGGACAGGGATGCAGATGTTGGCAGCGAACATGGTGTAGGTGAGTGTTTTTTGGGGCGATCAAGGGTCTCACACAACAGGGGAACCTAAATGCTTTGGGGTGAATGAAACAGCTAGCCCTGGAGTCTTTTAGAATACAGATCCGTTATTTCAAGTGGTTGGTCCTCTTTAACGGCATTGGACCTCAAAGATAGCTGGAGGTCCACTTGCCCCAGGGGTATCTCGATTTAGAATGCCCTGCTGAGCCAACAGTAAAAACAAAGCCCAAAATAAGGCAGAGTTAACTAACTTGGGTTCCATCAGTGGCAGAGGAGACTGCCATCAGTCAAGTCCACCCGTCAAACCCAGCTGTTCATATGGGACATCAGACTGGTGTAGGGTACCAGTGTGTAGTTTTTGCCTTATTTCCAGTTTGTTTTACAGTTAATGCAGCAGGCAATCTCAGATCAGGATGCTTTTAATATAGAGGTGTTAATGATTTGTGACTACAGGCCCGGCATAACAGAAAAGCAAAGAACTATTCCACAACTTGTAGGTACAATATAATTTCCCAACTTTTCTGCTTATAGTATTTCTATTTGTTTTAATAAGTTCCTCTTCTTCTTGATTTATTATAAATCACATTCAGCTTTGGCTATTGTTTGTTTATGATTGGCGGAATGTTTAAAATTGAGCACAAAATAAAAAAAAAAGATGAATTTGATTTCTCTCTTGCTTTTCCCAAATGCCAGTTAAATGAAGGGCAAGATGCCCCTGCAGCAACACCTGGAGTAGCAAGCGGCTGCGATTGCCTGTGGTGGTGAGCTCAGTAATATCCTGTCCTAATAGCAGCAAGCTCCAGTCTAAACTCCAGGTTATAAATGATGAAGCAGAGTAAATGGTAAATCATGGAATATCATTTTTCCGAAGCCGCGCCGTGTGCTGCCCTCTTCAAATTACTAGCATATGTCATGTTGCATGCAAACAGTTGTGTTTAAAATATTGCAGAGTCAGACCCTGGCAGGAGCATCAAACATAAACCATACATTAACGATGTGTTCCGCATCTCCTGCCGCGCCAATATCTATGGCATCATAATGATAACAAAAGGACACATTCTATCTGCCGCCGGATAAATCATCTTCGCAAATTTAAAAGATAAAGTTATGCTCCGGTGACACATTGTGTCTGTGATTTAAAGGACAAATTTCTGTTTACATATATTTGCATTGCCTATAAAAAGTTTCACACATTTTTTTTTTTTACACTGAACAACAAATGTAAGGTGCCTAATGTCTGTATTTAAATATACTCTCTACAGTGCGTATATAAATATATTATATATATATATATATTTAAAGTGGGCCACAACTGGCCCTGGATAGTGTGAGTGATGCCATGCCCCATCGTTGTGTGTGGCTTCTCCAGCCACACATTAATATGCATGGCCAGAGAAGCTGGGCCAAACCGGAAAGCCCCATGGGGACAGACCAAAACCAGGGATAGTGAAAACCCCTGGTTTTGGTCCACTTTAAGAAGTGTGTCATTATGCATCTATGTAGCGGCGATTAGAGCGTCCGAAATTGGAAGCTGCAAGCGGGTGTCTGGCGCTTTAACCTAGCGTAGCGGCTGGACAAGTAACTCTGTAGTATTCTGTCCAGCATTGTGATGTCTGGAGGGCACTGTAGAAGTGCTCTCCCTGAATCAATGCATATGTAGTGCCCCGAGGAAAAGCAGCCCAGATCAATGCCGCATATAACAACAGATCAACGTTGCAGCGAACGATAGGTAGCGCCAGTTAAGTGCATTCAACACTCAGCGTTGAAGCCCATATTTAAGAAAATCAAACACAAAACCAGCTTCGGCGCTCTAAAACTGGCTGCTCTATCGTCCAGCGCCCGACACTATATGAAAAAAGTCTGTTTCTGAACACATATTCGACAGCACCAGATCGAAAACACATGGAATGACATTGTTTTAATGCTGTGACAATGACACTGCAATGGCAGACCTGCACATACAATTCTTGATAAAAAAAAAAAAATCTAAATATAACAATATAAGTGGCAGGAGAGGTCACACAAAAATTTGATCCTAAAATTGAGAAAAATAATTAATTAAAACGCTATTTATACACAAGCAAAAAGAACTCCATTGAATTGTATGGGATAACGCTGCTGAGCGACAGGTGCTACATGGTGCTGTAAGCGGCGGCATTTTACACTGAGCCACCGCTAGTAATACATTCGACGATACATGACGCTATTAAAGGCGCTCACCAGACTTTCATATATATGGTTTTCACATACTGTGCCCGGCGTTCACCTGACGCTACATGGTACCATGTGGCATTAGCGTTTCTAAAATAGCCCCCTTAAAATCGTTTTGCGGACACATTGTCGGTTTTAGAGCACCAGCATCTCTTTCTTTATTGCCGCTGCTACTTGGACAGAATGGCGCTGGAAGTCACAGCGCTCGATGTTAACTTATTAGCTTTGATTGTTGCACTAGATATTGGCCTGTTGGATCTGAATGGCCGATTATACCAGCGCCAGTGAGCGCCACTTTGTACCGCTATCTGTTAGATGCCACAGAGCATATTTATTAATTTTGCCATGCTGAAAAGATTGGCGCTGTATTTTACCGGTGCTGGTCGGTGTTTCATCATTACACGGGTAAGCAAAGAAAGGCATGAAAAATGATTTTACAAGTAAAAAATAAAATGACATCTAGGTCCTGTCACAATGCAAGTTCTGTACAACAAAAGTGTGTATTATTAATTATAAGCACAAAACACTTCAATACAGATCTGCCCATTGTGACCTATGGGATCTTAATCTACAGTGTCATTATAAACTGGCACAACCTAAAAAAATGCACCCAGCAATGCAAACTATATGGCGCAAGTGATCAATTAGATGCAGACATTGGCATAAACAGGAAGCGGCCGCATCGGCGCTGCCCCTCTTTTGTTTGTTGAATCACACACCGAGGGCCGCTAAGGAAAATATATTGGCGCTGAGTGGTATTAAGTGCCAGCCTACCTGGAGTTTTTGTCACACTCTGTTGCCAGACCATTTTGCACTATTTTGCACTCCCCATGTTCAAATGTGATTTTTGAAGGGATTTCCAGGGATTTCCCAGGAAAAGGATATATTGTTTTTTTCAGCAGAGTCTGAGCTTTAACATGAAATGTCTTGTTTGTAATTTTTTAGGTGTATTCTCAATATTTTTTGGCGAAATATGTGCAAAAAAATAAAAAAAAATCTATTTTTTACAATTTGTAGTGTTTTTTTGTAATAAAAAATGTAAGTTTGTCAATAACATCTTATTGCATGTGAAACCCCAATTTCTCCCGGTTACAGCGATACCACATATGTATTGGTAGACACTCTTTCCTGCCCAGGAGACTCCCCCAAACTGAAAATATCATTTTGTGAATACTCACCTGTAAAATGGGTATTATAAGTATGTCACACACCCCGCTTCAAGAAATTCATAAGGTGTGGGTAATACTGACCTGTAGAGGGCCATATGCAGAGATGCCAGGAAAAAAAGGGAGCCCCCTCCCAGTCCATAAATACCTGGGACCTCCCACTCATTTCCCAGTAAAAGAACAGCAGTAAGGTAAGGGACCAGGAAGAGCCCAACATAAAGCATAACAACGCAAAGTTCACCATATAAAGGATCCATAATACAAAAGGGCAGGGTGAAGCGGGGTGTGTGACATACTTACAATACCCATTTTACAGGTGAGTATTCACAAAATGGTATTATTCTAAGTTTGTCACACACCCCGCTTCAAGAAATTCATAACGTGTGGGACATCCAACAGCAGTGTCCATAAAGGGCGGGGATCCAAAACAAGGCAACAAGGCACAACTTAAACCACTGCAGCTTGCAGAACTTTGCGGCCAAACACAGCATCCGCTGAGGCCCAAACATCAACCTTGTAAAACTTGGAAAAAGTGTGAACAGAAGACCAAGTAGCAGCCTTACAAACTTGCTCAACAGAGGCCTGGTGCTGAAAAGCCCAGGACGCCCCAACCGCACGAGTAGAATGAGCAGTAACACGAAAAGGGGGTACCTTCCGTTTGGCAGAATAGGCCCCAACTATGGTCTGACGGATCCATTTACTAATGGAAGACTTGGCAGGCGCCAAGCCTTTTCGGGGCCCAGAGGGCACCACAAAAAAGGCATCCGTCCTACGAAAGGAAGACGTTACCTCCAAATAATACTTCACAACATGATCCACATCCAAAGAATGCAGGGCCCTCTCCTTGTCATTGCTGGGATTAGGACACAGAGAGGGCAGAACAATGTCTTGGTTTAGGTGAAAGGCAGAAACAACCTTAGGAAGGTAATCGGACTTGAAGTACGGGGTTTGAATGGACAAAACCGCCAACTCAGAGACACGCCTAACCAAAGTGATGGCTACCAAAAAGGCCACCTTCTGCGTAAGTGAAGACAAGGCAATATCATTCAAGGGCTCAAAAGGAGTATCCTGAAGAGCAGAAAGAACCAAATTCAAATCCCAAACAGGGAGCAAAAGTTTTCTAGGAGGCCGCACGTGCGTGACTCCCTGGAAAAAAGTCTTAACCAAAGGATGTAGGGCAAATGACCTTTGAAAGAACACCGCCAGGGCAGAAACCTGCCCCTTCAGAATACTAAGCTGGAGCCCCAGGTCCAGACCATGTTGAAGAAACTCCAGGATTCTGGAGATGGAAAATTCCCTACAAGGCAACGCCCTGATCTCACACCAATCAATATAAGACCTCCAAGTCCTATAGTAGATATTAGAGGAAGACCGCTTCCTAGCACTAATGAGAGTTCGAATCACAGCATCGGAAAGACCTTCTTTCAGCAGCCACGCTGTCAAAGCCAGCGTTGGTAAATTGGGATAACGTAGTTGACCCTGGGTGAGCAGATCCGGCAGCAGGGGCAGAACGAACTGATCCTCTGCTAACCTTACCACATCTGCGAACCAAACCTGTCTTGGCCACCTTGGAGCCACCAGAATTGCTGACGCACCCTCCAGGGCCAGCTTGCGCACCACTCTGGCCACCAAGGGAAACAGGGGGGAACAGATACAGAAACCCCAGATCCCTCCAGTTCAGAGACATGGCATCCACTGCCAGAGCCAGTGGATCCCGTGAGAGAGACACAAATGTCGGAAGTTTGTGATTGTGACGAGAGGCAAAGAGGTCCACCACCGGGGACCCCCACCTGAGACAAATCAAGCGAAACACTTTGGGGCTGAGAGACCATTCCCCCCGGCGGGCTGAGAACCTGCTCAGAGAGTCCGCCTCCGTGTTCTCCGCTCCCGGAATGTAAACTGCTGAAATGCACGGGACGTGGTTCTCTGCCCAGGCCAGAATCAAAGACACTTCCTTGAGGGCACTCCTGCTGCGAGTCCCTCCCTGGTGATTGATGTAGGCGACCGCCGTCCGATTGTCCGACCGGACTTGAACCGGCAATCCTTGCAACTAATGAGTCAAGCGAAAGAGAACCATCCTGATGGCCCTCAATTCCAGAACATTGATGGACTCGTGAGCCTCCTGAGGCCCCCACAGTCCCTGAAACTGACGATCCTTCCAGAACCCCCCCATGCTGATAGACTGGCATCCGTGGTGACCGTCTCCCAACAAGGGGCCAGAAAGGATCTGCCCCTCGACAGATTGATTGGATCCAGCCACCGCTAAAGGGTGCACCGAACTCGGGGGGTCATCAGGAAGGACTGATCCAACGACAGTGGCGACCCATCCCAGGCCGCCAACAGATGGAGCTGGAGTGTCCTTGTGTGGAACTGAGCAAAGGGAACCACTTCGAAGGAGGCTACCATCAATCCCACCAGCCTCATCCCCAGTCTGATGGCCGGACGAGGGATAGACAGGAGGAGTCGAACCAACTCCTGAATCAAGAGAACCTTGGACTGAGGAAGAAACACCCTGGCCTGGGAAGTATCCAGGGACATTCCCAGAAAAGACACTAACCTGGACGGAGAAAGGGAGGACTTGGGGTAGTTGATCACCCACCCGAATCTCTCCAGAGTGGACACCACAGTTCTGGTGTCCAATACCGCTTGGCTGAAGGAAGATGCCATAATGAGAAGGTCGTCCAGATAAGGGACAATGCGAATACCCTGGGCTCTGAGGAGAGCCATCACCCCGGCCAGCACCTTGGTGAAAACCCTTGGAGCCGAGGTAAGACCGTAAGGAAGTGCCACAAACTGAAAATGCCGATCCTCCACCACGAACCCGAGAAATCTCTGGTGCGCTGGAAAAATCGGCACATGCAGATAGGCGTCCTTGATGTCTACGGACGTCAGAAAGTTCCCCTGCCGAAGAGAATGGATAGCTGAACGCAGCGTTTCCATGCAAAATTTCCGCGGACGGACAAACCTGTTGAGGATCTTTAGATCCAGAATGGGTCGAACCGAGCCGTCCTTCTTGGGCACCGTGAACAAATTGGAATAAAAGCCCCGACCCCTGTCTGAGGGGGGCACTGGGCAAATAACTGCCATATCCAACAGACTCTTTACTGCCGTCTGGAGCTCCTGCGAGGCCAGAAGGTCCGAAGGCACCCGAGACCTGAGGAATCTGGGAGGGGGCCGGAGCTCGAACTCCAGCTTGTAGCCGGAAGTCACCACTTCCCGGATCCATCTGTCCGAGACCTCCCGGTCCCAGACCTGGGAGAAGTGTTGCAGCCGTCCCCCCACCCACATGGGTGAGGGCGCCCCCTCATTGCTGAGCTGGCTTGGCAGCGGGTTTGGGCTTAGAGCCCCAGCTGTATCCTGGGCGGGCACGTCCTCTGCCCCTGTTCCAGGAATCTCCTCTGGCTGCGGGGAAAACAATTCCTCTGCCAGCTCTAGCCCCACGAAAGGAAGGAGCAAAGGAACCCGCCCCCTGAAAGGGACGACGCTGTTTTTTGCGTTGAGGTAACTTACCACCCTTGGCAAGTGAATCCAACTTCTCACCAAAGAGCCGTAATCCCACAAAGGGAAGAGCGGTCAGCGACTTTTTAGACACAAAATCAGCCGCCCACTGGCGCAGCCAAACCAAACGCAGAATAGTCACTAATAGAGCCGACATTCTGCCACACATCATCAGTGTGTCATCCAAGGTGGCTAGTACAAATGACAAAAACAATTCACACCTTTTAAGGCCAAGGAACTCGTCACTATCCGGATCTAACCCGGAAGAAGTCAACAGGTCCCTGACCACCGACCTGGTAGCCACCACCAGCAGCGCTGAAGCACAAACCGGCCTCATGGCTGACCCAACATTGGCAAAACCATGACAAGCCATTTGGTCAATGCGTTTATCCTCACCATCTTTAAGCGTGGAGCAATCAGGAGAATTTAAAACAGTAGTGTTGGATAAACCCAGAATCTGTGCATCCACCTCGGGAGGGGATGCCCAACGCTTAACCGTATCCAAGGGAAAGGGATATTTATTGTCCCAACCCTGAGGGACACCTGGGAGCCGGGCAGGCCTCTCCCATTCCTTAGCAATAATCCCATCAAAATGCTTTTGGTTAGGAAATTTCAAAGCGCGGCCTGGATTCTTCGAAAAATTCCCCCTTTTGCTGTGGAACCACCTCAGGAGGAGAAATAGCCAAAACCTCAAACATCTGAGCCAGAACATTAGGAGTATCGGAAGACCTCCCCAAGCCCCGCTCGGTATCAGCACCCACAAACTGCTGTCGTCTGAATTATCTGAATTATCTGATTCTTATCTGACCTCCCCTTCCTCAAGTTGGGAGTAATCAGACCAGTCCAGATTATCAAGATCATTCAAGTCGGACACCGGTGAAGACGGCGACAAGTGCTTTCTCTTAGCCGGAGCCTTTCTGGTGACCGTGCTGGAGAATAATTTTTCAAGATTGGCCAATCGGGCACACATCTCCGATTGCAACTGCCCGCCCATGACAACGTCAGACTGGGCACGGATCAAACTGGGAGGGGGGGAGGAGAGACCGGCGGCGCTGAACCAGACGCCTGGGGTCCGGACTGCCGCGTAATAGTCTGCTGTGCGCATGGTATACACAGAAATACATCATCGCCAGTAAGGGATGCCCCACACCCCATACACTTCCGGGATTGCCCCGAGGGGAGCCCGAGCCCAGTATCCGGGGATGCCTCCATAAGGTGAACTTATAGTTGGTTGCAATGACCGAGGGAATTACGCATATAAGCAACCCGGGATGCCCCTTTAATGTCCCAAGTGGGAGGTTTTGCAATAAGCCAATTAAGAACCCAGGGACCCTAGGACCAGGAGAAACCCCCTAACACCACTGTAGGTTATATCTGAAAGACATAATAAAAAAGGCTAATAAGAAAAGCGGAGTATAAAATATATATATATGACATAAAAATATATCATTATAGGTGATGGGACAGAAGGGGGGCCCACCGGGCCACTCACTGTGGTCCTGAAGACAGCTTCCTCTCTCTGTGAGGTAAAGAGCAGCTCTGAGGAGAGAAGGGGGGGCGTGGCCAGCTCCTTCTGAGGAAACAGGCACAGAGAAAAGCACCTCAGAGGTGCCTGTGACACAGGGGCGGGTCGCAGCGCTGGAAAGCCCGGCCCCGCCCCCAAGAGTGAAAGCGTGAGGGGAGAAGCTCCCCTCCACCATGACAATGCAAAAAGGCCGGCACCGCAGCCATGTGTAGCCGCGGCGCCGGTCTCAGAAGAGACAGAAGGAGAGGAGCGGGCCGTGGCTTTGACCATGACGCCCGGCCCCGCCCCTTTTACCTCAGGGAGAAAGCCTGCATAAAAATGGCGGCCACAGCGCCGTTTTGACAGAGAAATACACGCTGTTATGAAGTAATAAATAAGTTAATAACTATTGGGAGGATAATTTAATAAATTAATACATTAAAACATTATTAAGAATTAATGATTACAAAATTTGGACCTAACACCGAATAAGGGGCCCTGCTTCTACCCTCCACTATCCCGCTAGAGAGAGGGGCATTACCCAAAGGGGAGGATCACCCAAAGTGTAAGGCCAAGGGATGGGGCATCCCAAACCGGGGTCACCATCCCGGATGACCACCTACCCTCTTATATAGGGTCTCACGGGGGAGCATTTTCTCTTAAGCACCAAGGGTGCTTTTCTACCCTCACCCGGACCGTCAGCCTAGGCTGGGAGGCATGAGGTAACAGAAAAAAAAGATCCAGGCGGAAATAGATAACTAAAGGGACGGGAGTCATCCCGGCTACCTGAAATCCCCCTGTGCAAGGAGGAGACCACATCTTCTGACTTGCTCGCCGTCTGCAGAGATGAAGACTGGGTAATGAGTGGGAGGTCCCAGGTATTTATGGACTGGGAGGGGCTCCCTTTTTTTCCTGGCATCTCTGCATATCGCCCTCTACAGGTCAGTATTACCCACACGTTATGAATTTCTTGAAGCGGGGTGTGTGACATACTTAGAATACAGAGCTTTAGGGGATTTTCAGAAAAAATACAACTGTGATATGCGCTATGCGCACCTTGCAGTTTTTCCAGAAAAACAACCCTTTACATTTGAAATACCCCCAACAAACTATATATTCTCTGGAAGTATACACCTCAGGCTTTCTAGGCGTACCAGGCTTGTTGATGTGGCCACAGTTTTCTAGAACTAATCCCTCAATGTATTCTTTGGTTGCAAAGAGAGTCCCTAAAAAAAGGATAAAAAAGCAGAATCAAAGCCACATTTTCCTAAAAAAAACTATATACAAACAAGAAAAAACAAGTATAATCTGAAAAAGCAACATCCCCCGAACAGAACGTTACCCAACATGCATAGTTACTGTCAAGGGAAGAGTTGCCAAACACCCCAAAGTAAAGCATGAGCATAACGGTAATTTTTCTTGAAAATTTCAACTCTGCAGAAAAGTGCGCACATTGCAATTTTTCAACCAAAACAACCCTTTACATTTGGAATATCCCCCATAAACCATATATTCCCTGAAAATAAGCTTTCTTAAGCTTTCTAAGCATACTCAGCTTGTTGTAGTGGGCTCATCTTTCTGGAATTAATCCCTCAAAGAACTCTTTGGTTGCGCAGGGTTTCCCTAAAAAATGTATAAAAAAGCTGAATAAAAACACCTTTTCCGAAAATATAAATATGCAAACAAGAAAAAACAAGCTAAGTCTGAAAGTGCTAGGTCCCCTGAACAGAACAATACCCAACATGCAGAGGTACTATTAACCCTTTTAATTGCCAGCCTACTTGAGATTTTGTCACCCTCTGTTGACAGGTCATTTTTCCCCATTTTGCGACATTTTGCTGGAATTTTCAGGAAAATTATATATATATTTTTTGCAGCAGAGTTTAGGCTTTAACATGAAATGTCTTGTTTGTAAATTTTATTTATTATTAATTTTATTTATTATTAAGTAAAAAAAATAAATACACATTTTTTTTAGAAAATTGCCTCCTTTATTTTAAATAAAAAATTTATTTGATTAGGGAAAACCATATTGCATATGAAAGCCCCATTTCTACCGATTAGAACGGAACCACATATTTATCGGTAGCCCCCTGTTCCTGCCCAGGAGACCCCCCTAACTGAAACAAGTAATTTTTAACATTTACAAATAAAATACAACTACCATCCACACTACAAAGGGTTAAATCGAGAAAAAAAAATGACATAGGGTCCCCCCTCCCAGGGGAGGGGGGCCCATTTTTGGGGGGGATTTTTAAGGGTTAAAAACCCTTAAAAATAAAAAAAATGACATGGGCCCTCCCTTACCCAAAGTAACCAGCCCGGGACCAGCTATGCAGGGCTTGGAGGAACAGGGCGCAGGGGCCAGCTTTTGTGGCCCCTGGCCCTGCAGGCTACAAGCCTGCATAGCCCGTGGGCCCGGGCTCTTCTGCCCCCCCCCTGGACTTTGGGGAAGCAGGTAATGGGGGTGCCAGGCGTTAATGGCAAGTCACCGGCTAGCGCAGGTGACTTGCCATCCCCCCAGCCTTGAGAACTGGTATAGGGGTCTCATGGACCCCTTACCAGTTCACAAGGGGTTAAATGTAAAAAAAACACACCACACAAAGAAAAAATATTTTATTATTATTTTTTATTTTAATACTTACCTCCCATCCATACTGGAGCATTCTGTCCCTCGGCGTTCACTGGCTTCTGCTCACTTGCTAGAAGCCTTTTATAGCTGCTGGATGACAGAACACAAAAGGGTTAATTAAAAAAAAAAATTACATAGGGTCCCCCCTCCCAGAATTTTAAGGGTTAAAAACCCTTAAAAATCCCCCAAAAAATGACGTAGGGTCCTCCCTACCCAGCATTACCGACCCAGCCAGCTATGGGGGCTTGTAGAACAGGGCGCAGGGGCCAGCGTTGGTGGCCCCTGGCCCTGCAGGCTACTAGCCCACATAGCCACTAAGTGGCCCGGGCCCTTCTGCCCCCCCCCCCCCGGCCGTTGGGGAGGCAGATAATAGGGGGCTGGGGCTTAGCCGCAAGATGGCGGCCACCATCGAGGATGAAAGGGGAGAGAGCCTCTCTGGCTCTCTCCTGAAGATCGGTAAGTCCTGGGGGGGGGATCGGAGGCCCCCCAGGTGAAGAGGAGGGACAGCGGGAGCCAGCGCACACGCAGGTAAGTGAATGTCATTTTTATTTTTTTTATTTTTTTACAGTTAGCAGCTGCTGCTGCAGAAGCGGGGGGTGGCCTATTCCGGGGGCTCTCCTGGAGCCATCCGAGCCCCCACGGGGGATCGGATGGCACCAAATTAAAGAAGAGACCCGACAGGATCCAACGAGGGGTCAGGTGAGTATTTTTTTTTTTTTTTGCCCACTAGCAGGGGTAAATGCCAGGCACGTAAATTTTACGTGGCTGGCACTTAAGTGACGGAGAGGCAACCACGTAAATTTTACGTGGCTGGCATTTAAAGGCTCCTGGTATCACATTTAGTACTTGATTCAGTAAATTTTCCTTAAAATTTCTAACAAAAATAAGGGTACGCATGCTGCTTATTAACACCCAAAACTTTACCCCCATGGAGGTAGAAGGATCCACCGAGCGGTTTATTTAAGAGCTAGTGCCACGTGGTGCTAGATGAGTGTCAGGTGAATGTCAGATCAAAGTTCAAAAGGTGTAGTTATCAAGTCAAAAATCCAGAGTGCCTCCTTTTCTATGCATTTTTTGCACTTTTGATTTGGACCATGCAAATCCTGTGTCATGTCTTTCAAGTATCCCCAATGCGATTGCAGTTTTTTTTATTGTACTGTTATCACCCCAAAATAAAAAAAGGGGATTGCAACAGGCACTGAACCCCTAGAATCCCCTTTTTATAGCACCCATTTGGATGCTGTGTTTTTTATCTTAAATTCTTTTGTTTAACTGTGTTCCCAGCCAGAGCTAGGGGGCGCTAGCGCATAGGCTTATACCAGCCCTACGCTGGTGCCCAAGTGCCGGCCAGAAGCAAGCAAGGGATCAGCTGCTGCTCTCTGCAGCCATCTCTGCAGTGCAGGCAGCCCAAGCGTCTCGGAAGAGACTCAAGTGCTGATCACACATTTTATTTTAACTGATGCCTGATTTTGAGAGCATGAAACAGTCCTTTAAGGCAAATTTGCCTGCATAGCATTGGGTAGTCAATGACAGGGGCCCCCAGTCTATTTAAATAAAGTACCACCTTTCATTTCAATTATTGCAGTGCAATCACTTCTATCCATAATGAACCATAGAAAAGGCTGCACACTGCAGTGCTACATGCCTCCTATAAATAAAGGATTTGGCTGTTACTGAGTCTCCCATTAGATGAACTCCAAGAATAAAGTACGGTAAGTATATTTTTGGCTTAATGTGATTATTCGGAGTGAGCCGCAGGAAACAATTCTGACAAGCCTGGGGCTTTGCTGTATACCCGTCTTCTTCTGATTTCTAGCAGTGAGGATAGACAGCAATATGTGGAACAGCAGATGGCACTGTGGAGCAAAAGCATATCTGATCTCTCCACTCTGCAAGCCACTAAAGGGCATGCAGAGCTAAGAGCAAAGGAAGCAGGTGTGTCCACTCTGCAACACTATCTGCAGTTGCAAAGTGTGTTTGCTGTTAGAACCTGAGGACAGTGGACCAAAGATCTCTTTAAACTTTTCATCCACTTCAACTGTGGTGCTTACAAGCATCCGGAGTTAAAGGAGCACTATCCCGAAACTGTGTAATATTAAAAATCCATATAAACACTTTGACTAATGAGAAGAGGGGTCACTTATAGACCTGAACTGAATAAAACTCCCACCAAGCCTGTGGTTTTCTTCTCCTGATACAACTAAAATTCAGGGTAGATTCCAAATACCATCGGTAAGATTGGGGTATAGTATACGCAATTGTTCAGTTAGTTTCTATACAGCATTATACTGTATGATCTAAATTTGGATCCAACCCTTCCCTGCTGTAATAAGGACGAAAACGTTTTAAAAAGTGTTGGCGCTGTTTTTCCACTGTAAGTAGTTTTCCAGGAGGTCCGCTATTACCAAAATGAACTTTCCAGTAGATTGAGAATTATATTTTCCTTTTTATATCCATTTATATGGACGCTTGCAGACTTCCTACGCTGAAAAAAGGCAAATGATTTCACATTTTTAGGATCTTTCATCAGAGTATTTAGGGGTGATACTGTACGTCTTTCATTCAGGCTCTGTGAGATTTTAATAGGTCATCAAATAGAAATTTGACTCTTGGTGCCAAGTTATAAAAGGCTTTTATACCCAGCGCTATGCCAGATCTATTACATGTTTTTTATTTTATAATATTATTTAAACCATAGCAACACCAAGATTCTGACTGAGAATCTTGCAGTTAATTTACGCATTTTTTCCTTCCAATATTTTGCCATGGGGTCAGGACTAACACCTCTGAGCTGTGGCATACAGAAGGTCCTGTGATTTATTTCTTCTTTCTCCTACCCAACCACTTTTCTTGCTGATGAACCTGGAAAGTTTAGTAAAAAGAAAAATAGGCATCATGAGAAAGGTAGTGGTTTAAAATTTTGGGGACCTTCTAAAATGGAGGCGAGAGCATTGCTAGTTGCTTGATTGTAAGGGGTTTTCAGGTGGGGAGCCTTGGCAGGATCTTCAGTAGTGATAAGCAGAAGCAGGGCTTATCTGCCCCAGTATCCACCATTTGGAACTCCTAAAAGCCAACTCCCTGGGAAATCCCATACAGGGGTTCAAGTGGCAGAAAGGGACTTGCATGGAGAACGGGGTATAGATTGTGAGGGAACGCATGCATTGATGTGCATGGAGGGGTATGGTGTGAGGGGGGGCAACAAATGACGTGTATTGAGGGGGTGGAGGAAGGGGGTTATGGGGGGATAGAGAGTGACTTGCTAGGGGGTGTCCACCCATGTCTACAACCCCCACATCTTCCACTTCCGACGTATAACTTGCTGCCCCCACATATTACATACCCCATGTATGCACCCTTTCATGCACATCATGAAGAGGTTCATAACCCCCCTCCTTAGAGAGAAACTGAATATGCGTTATATGCGTCAACCTGATTACATGGTGCATTGCGCTTGCATGCCCGGCGGCGGGGACGCGCGGGCCATCACACGCTGGTCATATGTGTGTAGGCCAACGCGCAGGTGTGGACCTTGCTGTGCACACGCTGCCCTCACTTCCGCCCACATTGTGGCGTCCGGAGGTAGGGGGCAGCCTGCTGTTTTGGGCGCGGGAGGCAACTTACGGGGGTATTTAAGACATGGACATAGCACAGCCAGCCACATCCTGATGAAGTGGCATTAGGACGCTGCCATGCAACGCGTCGGTGGTGCTGGCATACGGAGCACTAAAGTAGACTCAGACTTCTTTACCCGGTAATGTTTATTATTATAGTGCTATAGTGTATAGGTAAAATAATTATTTGTTCTTGCCATTGCTGCTATACATGCCTCGGTGCCTCGCTACTTTTTCTGGTCTTCTTAGAACATTGCACAACTTTCACATAGCACTTTTTTACCTGTGCACCTATGTATCTATAAGGACATTTTAGTCCCTTGATTAAATCTCTATATTGGACTTTGCACATTTCTGATCTCTTGCACAATTAGTAGTTTTTTGCACAACTTTCTATGGCACAATGCTTTTTATCTTTTTCTTTGCACTAGCACTTTCTGCGGGGGAGACCCTAGGGCATGATTAGCATCCTTGGCATTATTTATATGTATCAGATTTTCAAATTAGATGATTATTAGTCTAATATGTCCTTTATCTCTGCATATGAATTTTTTATTGTTTTTAATGTGTATGTCTGTTCTTGGCTCTCTGTCTAACTAATTACAATAAAAGAGTTACTTTTAATATACCGACTGTAGTGCGACTGACTTATATATAGGGGAGAGCAGTTGTGGTCTGTGCTGGCAGACCATTCTTCTCTTTAGTAGAGAGAAACTGATGTTAGAAATTGTGGACTTTCCACCTATCACAGGTATGGAATTTGTCATTTACAAAGGAAGCATGTGTACAATTTGCTGGCAACTAGTAGTTTTCCTTAAGCCTCAGGCTAGTTTACTATTTGTGATCCCAAAACTTAGACAGCCCGAACCTCTGGCAGATTCACTTCCCTTCATTACAGCTGGAGGAAGGATGTGACACTCATATTGCTAGCTGCTGATGGATAGAATGCACGGAAGCTGTTCATTTTTACAAGGGTCATTGACCCCTCTGCATTAGGCTCCCGCGGCATCCTGATATTTGTTCACTGTGAGGCTTCCTAAAATAATGGCAACGTGAATAGATATTAGTTCAGGCTTATATGAGGATGAAAAAGGACTGAACCAAGGGAAGATGCATTTAAGAACCTGATGAAATGTCAATAGGCTCGATTCAGAGGCACATTCGTCTGGACTTCCGTAGCTGTCTGTGAAAGTTTTTGTGTGTGTTAGTCCTTTTTTTCTTTTTTTTTGTTTTTTTTCTATTCGTAGGAACGTTCGGGCGCTTTCGTATATGCGCTTTTGAAGAACGAAACTAAATCGCATCATTTGCGTTAGTTCGGATCATTTTCCCATCAAAATCTGATATTTTGCGTTCGTTCAGATAACTTACGTTGTTGGGATGGGCTTGCGTCTAATTCAGAGAGCTGATTGCCGAGGGACCACCAGCCTATTAAACTGTTTCATTTGCGATCCACTTACGGGACCTTTGAGGCCTCGGATTGCTATTGTTGAACATGTTTTGCAGCTATGTGGAGGAGTCTGCGCGCCTTTAGCTCCAAGGCATTGCATGTATCAGCATGGCCGAGGCCATAAATTGTATAGCAATGCATACCTGAATCAATACATTTCATGTATGCCTTATAGAAGCATTTTAATGCTGACCTTAATTAGTCCTTAGCATGTAAACCTTTATTTTCCCACACATCCATATAATTGCTATATTTTTTTAGACTTATATCCTTTGTGAACTATATTTGGATTGCTGAACTTGAATCTTAATTTGTTGTAGGAGTTATTGTTTTATTTGGTTAACTTTGCTTTGTGTAATTTTTGTAAATTTGGTTGCAGGAACGCAAGATGTGCCACTCGCACAACATACAAGCAGTGTTTGGTCCAGCTATGCGATTCCTCAGTGTTCTTGCAGGACATCCAGGTTCGTCCCATGATGCTTATATATTGCAGACCTCTGGCTTATTTCGTCAGTTTGAGTCAGGAGAATTATCTGGTGGATGGCTCCTGGGTAAGTTTGCTCACATTCCATCAATCCATTTTCACTGTATGGCAATGAATATAGATGATGACTCATGTCTTAACCTATGGCTGGTTTTAGCCCTTGATGACATGTTAAACAATATTGTTGCTTAGAATGTGTATTTTATGTTAGTATTTTTAAATTCTTTCAGGGGATTCTGGATATCCACTCCTGCCCTTGCTCCTGATGCCCGTTCTTTGCCTGCAGAATGCGGGCCAGGAATTCTATAATCGGGCCCTATGCAAAACCCGAGCCGTGGTGGCGAGGGCCTTTGGGCTTTTGAAGTCCAGATTTAGGTGTTTGGACCATACAGGGGGGGGGGGGCACTGCAGTATGACCCCAACAAGGTTATACCAATAATTTAATTTACGTTTTTTAACAGGGACCACACGTGCCAGAGTGGCACAACTGAGTGTCAGGGTCCTTCAGTTGGTGGGCGAGATGCAGGAGCTGCGGTACTCGTTGGGGACCACATATGGAGAATAATGTTCTGTGGCCTACCATTGCTATGTATTTAGTTATTTATAGTTCTAAAAATTTACATTTTCTAAATATTTTAATATTTTATATTTTATGAAGAAAAAAAAAATGTTAAATCTTTAACAAAAACATTTTCAAAAAAAGGCCAAACAAAAATGGCATTTGGTATTCAAAAAAATAATAATAATAAAAGTTTCAGTGTCATTTCATTTACAAAATACATTAACACAAAAAGAATGGGCCCAGAAATATTTAGAGATGAATATTCATATGAGCGAGAAGTGATTTGTTTGTGGTACGTTTTAGGGGACGAAAATGGAAGAAGAACCTAACCTAACCGGGAAGTGGTTTGGGTGAGGTTTAGCGGTGATACATGGAAGATGTAGGATAGCGCAAAGTGGTTTTGCTAAGCATTGTAGCAGAAGTGAGTGAGCCAAATATGTAGGCGAGCACTTTAATGAGTTAAGTTTGTAGTGCGCAGGCCCAAGATCGTAAGGATATATAATATAATAATACGATTATTTCTGGTAAAAGGAAAACAGAATTTATCGGGAAACGTAAAGTATTCGTGGAAGGAGATGATGGAAAAAGGGCAAAATCGAAAGCCGATGTTGTAACATGAGAAAATGAAACAGAAAAATGACGCTGGAAAATGACATCCTCGTACTTGTTCTCTGGCATACGAACGGACGGAAACTTTACTGAAGGATTGCAATGCATGCATAGAATCGCGCGCACACTCATACGAGAGCGGGAAAATTAAAAAAAAAAAACAGATCGGCACTAAATCGACTCTTTTTTTGTCTCTCTGAATCGAGCCTATTATTCCCAACAAAAGTATTACTGTGGTACAGACAGTTTTTCACACTGTAACAAGCTGATAGATGGGGCCTACTTTAGTGTCTACAGTGCTGAAGTGGTCCCCTGCCTCCTTCTAATATGACTAATGTGACATATCTCAAGATCTACAGGACTGAAGATGCACCCAAGTAAGATAGTTCATAGGTCTTATATTAGCATCTACAGGACTGAAAATGTCCTTCTACACCATAGTAAAATGACTGGATTTGCCATTTTGCCCCTTAGTAAGATAACTGCTCATCATCTATAGGATGATGCTACTCTACCCCCCTAGAATAATAGTGAACATGGCAAACCTCAGTATCTAGAGTACAGGGCTTTAAATGCCCTCCAGTAAGATAATGGCTGATGGGATCTAACTCAGTATCTACAGGACTGAAGATGTCCCCTGGTAAGATGTCTTCTGCAGCAAACCTCAGTAACTACAGGACTGAAGATGCTGCACTGTTCCTTGTTAAATTAATAAGATCTTAGAATTAGAATAAGAAGGATGTCTTCCATTACCAGGATCTTTCTACTACACCAAGCTGCCCCTTGGAGTAGACCCAAACCAAGAATAGAATAGTAGCACCAGTAAGTGGGTATTAGTACTAGATATAAAAATGATGGGCATGGTTTGAAGGCAGGAAAGGGAAAGGAAGGTGGACCTCACTGTGTCAAGAGAAACCTACTCAGGTGGCCATAGTTCTCCACTTGATAACCTTTTGTGTTAGGGCTGTAAAAGAAAGTAGAGGAGACTACTGCTACTAAAAATAGTAAAGGTCTCTTAGTTCTTTTATCTACCCACATATGTAACATATCCAAAGTCACCTCTTGAAGGAGCTCAATCCAGAAGTTTAGATACAGGACAAAAAAATGTAGGTGAGGGAGGGAACCTCTGATCCTGAAGCAAGCCAATAGCAGTGAGGAGTAATGGTCGAGAAAATATGGTGGGGGGGGGCACTTGAAGGTTAAAGTGGAGCAAAACCCGTTTCTGGGTGCTCTGCTCCTTCTCTGGGCCCCCCTGCTCAAGCAGCAACGATGCTGCCGGCTAAACGTTGCCCTTTTTTTTATGGTGGCCACATCCATGTCTTTCAAGCTGAGCACGCCCGCTCCTGGACCCAGCCATTCAGTTAGGCTTGCCGTGGGGGAAAGCTCAGCTACACCTACACCGGTGATCGCAGCATCGCAGGAGCTTCCCATTGAAGGTGAGCATACCGAAGACCCAGAAGGTTTCACACACTGGGGCATCCCGCTGTAGGATGCACTGGGGTTTCGATCCACCAGTTGCAAGGGTTTTAAAGAGTCCATATCCACTTTGCAACAGGGTGCCCTGGGACCTAGCCCGCCATAGCCTCCACTGGGACCCAGCTCCGCCACAGCCTGTACTGGGACACAGCCCCGCCACAGCCTGCACTGGGACCCAGCCCCGCCACAGCCTCCACTGGGACCCAACTCCGCCACACCCTGCACTGGGACCCAGCCCCGCCACAGCCTCCACTGGGACCCAGCTCCGCCACAGCCTGTACTGGGACACAGCCCCGCCACAGCCTGCACTGGGACCCAGCTCCGCCACAGCCTGTACTGGGACACAGCTCCGCCACAGCCTGCACTGGGACCCAGCCCCGCCACAGCCTCCACTGGGTCCCAGCTCCGCCACAGCCTGCACTGGAACCCCGCCCCGCCACAGCCTGCCCTGGGACACAGCCCCGCCACAGCCTGCACTGGGACACAGCTCCGCCACAGCCTGCACTGGGACCCAGCCCCGCCACAGCCTCCACTGGGGCCCAGCTCCGCCACAGCCTGCACTGGGACCCAGCCCCGCCACAGCCTGCACTGGGACCCAGCCCTGCCACAGCCTCCACTGGGACCCAGCTCCGCCACAGCCTGCACTGGGACACAGCCCCGCCACAGCCTGCACTGGGACCTAGCCCCGCCACAACCTGCACTGGGACACAGCTCCGCCACAGCCTGCACTGGGACCCAGCTCCGCCACAACCTGCACTGGGACCCAGCCCCCCCACAGCCTGCACAGGGACACAGCCCAACCACAGACTGCACTGGGACCAAGCTCCGCCACAGCCTGCACTGGGACCCAGCCCCGCCACAGCCTCCACTGGGGCCCAGCTCCGCCACAGCCTGCACTGGGACCCAGCCCCGCCACAGCCTGCACTGGGACCCAGCCCTGCCACATCCTCCACTGGGACCCAGCTCTGCCACAGCCTGTACTGGGACACAGCCCCGCCACAGCCTGCACTGGGACCCAGCTCCTCAACAGCCTGTACTGGGACACAGCCCCGCCACAGCCTGCACTGGGACCCAGCCCCGCCACAGCCTCCACTGGGACCCAGCTCCGCCACAGCCTGCACTGGAACCCCGCCCCGCCACAGCCTGCCCTGGGACACAGCCCCGCCACAGCCTGCACTGGGACACAGTTCCGCCACAGCCTGCACTGGGACACAGCCCCGCCACAGCCTCCACTGGGACACAGCCCCGCCACAGCCTGCACTGGGCCACAGCCCAACCACAGACTGCACTGGGACCAAGCTCCACCACAGCCTGCACTGGGACCCAGCCCCGCCACAGCCTGCACTGGGACCCAGCCCCGCCACAGCCTGCACTGGGACCCAGCCCCGCCACAGCCTGCACTGGGACCCAGCCCCGCCACAGCCTGCACTGGGACCCAGCCCTGCCACAGCCTCCACTAGGACCCAGCTCTGCCACAGCCTGTACTGGGACACAGCCCCGCCACAGCCTGCACTGGGACCCAGCTCCGCCACAGCCTGTACTGGGACACAGCCCCGCCACAGCCTGCACTGGAACCCAGCCCCACCACAGCCTGCACCGGGACACAGCCCCGCCACAGCCTGCACTGGAACCCAGCCCCACCACAACCTGCACTGGGACACAGCTCCGCCACAGCCTGCACTGGGACACAGCCCCGCCACAACCTGCACTGGGACACAGCTCCGCCACAGCCTGCACTGGGACCCAGCCCCGCCACAGCCTGCACTGGGACACAGCCCCGCCACAACCTGCACTGGGACACAGCTCCGCCACAGCCTGCACTGGGACCCAGCCCCGCCACAGCCTGCACTGGGACACAGCCCCGCCACAGCCTGCACTGAGACCCAGCCCCACCACAGACTGCACTGTAACACAGTCCTGCCACAGCCTGCACTGGGACCCAGCCCCACCACAGCCTGCACTGAGACCCAGCCCCACCACAGCCTGCACTGTAACACAGTCCTGCCACAGCCTGCACTGGGACCCAGCCCCACCACAGCCTGCACTGGGACACAGTTCCGCTACAACCTGCACTGGGACTCAGCACTGCCACAACCCGCACTGGGACACAGCTCCGCCACAGCCTGCACTGGAACCCCACCCTGCCACAGCCTGCCCTGGGACACAGCCCCGCCACAGCCTGCACTGGGACACAGCCCTGCCACAGCCTGCACTGGGACACAGCTCCGCCACAGCCTGCACTGGGACCCAGCCCCGCCACAGCCTGCCCTGGGACCCAGCCCCGCCACAGCCTGCACTTGGACACAGCCCCACCACAGCCTGCCCTGGGACACAGCTCCACTACAACCTGCACTGGGACTCAGCACTGTCACAACCTGCACTGGAACACAGCTCCGTCACAGCCTGCACTGGGACCCAGCCCCGCCACAGCCTGCACTGGGACCCAGCCCCGCCACAGCCTGCCCTGGGACCCAGCCCCGCCACAGCCTGCACTGGGACACAGCTCCGCCACAGCCTGCCCTGGGACCCAGCCCCGCCACAGCCTGCACAGGGACCCAGCTCCGCCACAGCCTGCACTGGAACACAGTCATGTCACAGCCTGCACTGGGACCCAGCTCTGCCACAGCCTCCACTGGGACCCAGCTCCACCACAGCCTGCACTGGGACCCAGCTCCGCCACAGCCTGCACAGGGACCCAGCTCCGCCACAGCCTGCACTGGGACCCAGCTCCGCCACAGCCTGCACTGGGATACAGCTCCGCCACAGCCTGCACTGGGACACAGCTCCGCCACAGCCTGCACAGGGACCCAGCCCCACCACAGCCTGCACAGGGACCCAGCTCCGCCACAGCCTGCACTGGAACACAGTCATGTCACAGCCTGCACTGGGACCCAGCTCTGCCACAGCCTCCACTGGGACCCAGCTCCACCACAGCCTGCACTGGGACCCAGCTCCGCCACAGCCTGCACAGGGACCCAGCTCCGCCACAGCCTGCACTGGGACCCAGCTCCGCCACAGCCTCCACTGGGACCCAGCTCCGCCACAGCCTGAACTGGGACCCAGCTCTGCCACAGCCTGCCCCTACTTCCCTTTTGGATGTTGCTGCTGCCTGCTGCGGTAACATCCAGCCCCTCTAGGGCCTGATCTTCACAGTGCTGTCCACTTCGGCCTAGCTAACTGAAAAGCATGGCCTTAGCCTTGCTTGTCAATGTCCCACGGCGATCTTGCAGCTCCTGCAAAGTCTCACAGGATTTTGGGCGGCTCCATCGCATCCCATTCATGGACACTGCGCAGACGTGAGATTGGGCCGCTTGCAGTGCCTGTTGGGATGCAAGATGTCACCGCCCATCGGGAGGTCACTCAGAATCTGAGGGACCCAGAAGATTGATGTACTGGCGAGGTGAGCAAAAAAAAGTTAAAACCGGAAGGGGGGCAGCAGATTGGTAAGGTTTGGGGGAGGTTTTAACCTCCCCCAATGTTTCTTCTTAACAGGATCCAGATCCACATCACTTTAGTTAATCATCAACCGGTTCATGACCATGGAGCGGGCACACTCCCTGATTGAGGGTAGTAGGGGATGCGGCCATTAGCATGCTCATGATTGGACGAATGGCCGTACATAGGCCGTAGGACTGGAAAGCGGTGAGTTGGTTTCAGCGACCTGGGGTGTGGCACAGCGGAGCACCCCCTTTTCCTCCAGGGCCCATCGCCGCACAGCTTGCATAAATAACAATGGCATGGTAGCTCTTGTCCTGTCTCTCAGTACGTGCCTCCAAATGTAGCCTAGCTATTACTGAGTAATTTCTTTCTGGTTGAATTTATGGCGCCATCTGTGTGGTTACAGAAGAAACTGAGCCTCTGCTGCTGACTTGGGTAGAACAGGATGAGCTTTATTTCTAGTACATTGCCTCCAGTCAGTCAAGCCTGATAAACACAGGGGATATGGCAACTGGCAATTGCCAAAGAGTTAACGTCCTTGCTTCCTCAGTAATAGGGGAACAACTAATAAAGAGCTTCAAATGAGGAGTCCAGAAAAGTCTATCGCAGTTACTCCAGCTTCCAAGTTCCAAGTAGAACAGTTCACTCACACTTATGAAGTAGGAGTTCAATTCCCTTCAGGTGAATTCTCATATACAACACTAGCCTGGGGAGAGAAAGGTCTAGAACGAAGGTCCAGCCCCCCTTTTATAGACTCTGCCCCAAGGCATCACTGGAAAATCACCATCGTGAAGAAGGGCAGATAGAAGGGAAGCACAACACAGCCCTACAGAGGGAATTTGGATAAAAAGGATAAAGTGGAAAAGGAAACTGAGATCTCACAGCTTGCGCACCCTAAGTTGCAGTGGGAATCCATTGTTTATTAAGTAGTACATTTTCTTGCCTGCTGATGGGAGGGAAGTAAGGGACCTCAAAACCAGCAACAGGAATGACAGAGGGCACCAAAAATGGTTTCTCTAATCATTTTTACAAGAAAAAGTTTTGGCCTAGACAGCATGTGCTCAACCTGCGGCCTGGGGGCAACATGTGGCCCCCAAAGCCATCTAATGTGGCCCCTGATCTGCTATGGGGAAAGTGGGAAGGGTAAATAAAAGTGATATGTAAAGATAGCTAAATAGGGACTGATGGGGGAGAGCTATAAATTAGGGACCCAAATATTCAGAGAGGTAAGCCAAACATATGTGTATTTCTGGCATGTGGATTGTTACATATTAATGTAGGAGTGTGGTAGAAGGACATACAAGTGCAGTTTGTGGAAACAGTCCCCTTTAAATGGCTTATGGCAGTGATGATACATCATTTACAAACTATTTTTAATTCCATCTGTCAGTAATAGAGTTGTCAGTGGCGCTCGCATCTCGCAATCTCCCTGCGCTTCTTCTATTACCTGTTCACACAGCTGCAGTTGGGCCCCTGTAGGATTTCCTTCAAATTAAGCTCATCTACTTTCATTTCCACCCAGTCCTGTCTGCGCATTCATAAGTTGAGCAGCATCCAGTCCAGGAGCTCGGCGCTCATTGTCTCTAGTTGCTGGAAGCATTTAAATTGGTAAGACGGAAGATCGGCCTGATCACCGGGCCCGAAGGCAACTATCTATTCACCGGAGCGACTCATTGCCGGAGTGACTTGTCTCCGAGAAATATTACAGATGTTAAATGTTCCTGCTCAGCGTTGTGACTAATGCGCGAGGCGAGCTGGTAGAGCTAATGGACTTATTACACACCTGCAATGCAAGATTCTTATACTAGCAAAACACAACCCAGCAGTGGCTGGCTTGGAATCAAAAAGATTACAGGGCCGGACGCTGGCATTCCCCGGTCCAGCACATGTGAAGTCATGGGCAAGTGGATCAGAAGCAGATTGTGTGCTCAAGAAACGACAGTAACCTGTGTGCAGGTGCACACACAAACGCCTAGAGGAAGTGAATGCACGCGCACATGCGAATACATAAGCGCATCACAATGGTTAGTCATGCTGCTGCTGCGTGCGCTGATGCATGCACGCACACTTATTGTCTGATGCAGTTCTAGTGCACATCTGCGGGCGTCTAGAGAGCCTTGGTGCCCTCTGCTGGTGAGCAGACAGAATTGACCTGTTTCTTTGACATTGCCTCCAACTTAAAGTAGACCAACACCCAAGATTTTCACTATCCTGGGTGTTGGTCCACTTCAGCGGGGCATCCGAGATCAGGATGCCCCGCTGTGTGAACCCCCCCAAAAAACGTACCTTTTCTGCAACGGACAAGCGTTGGACAAGCCGTCGCCGCCACCGCCTCCCGCGCGTCCCTCTTAGAGGGCGCGCACCCGCGCCGGCCATTCACAAACGGCCGGTGCGGGCGCGCGCACTGCTAGAGGGGCACGCGGGAGGCGGCGGCGGCTGATCCGTCGCCGATAAGGTAAGGTTTTTTGGGGCTTTTGGGGGGGTTTCACCCCGCGGAACATCCCGATCTCGGATGCCCCGCGGTGAGTCTTATAGATTCCCGGGCAGATCACCCCTGGGTGTTGGTCCACTTTAAGGGAGATACATTTTTATGGAAACCCTGTGCAACCAAAGGTTTTTTTCGAGCGATTACTTTAAGGAAGATTGGCCTTATAAAACAAGCTGGATATACCTAGAAAGCTTGAGGTGTGTACTTTCAGTGAATATACAGTTTGTGGAGGGTATTTAAAATGTAAAGAGTTGTTTTGGTTGAAAAAGCACAAGGTGAGCACTTTGTCTGCTTAACTCCATGTGGATGTTGTGGAATAGCTGCACTCCTAGAATTACATGGGAGCAGCCTTCCTAACACCTGACACCTCCGGCTTATACATTCCGGCTGATCATGAGGGGAGCTGTACCAGCAAGAATTCACGCTGCACTGAGAGAGATAAAAGCCTCACTGAGAGAGATTAAAGCCTCAGAAACTCAGAAAAACTTGTCTATCATTCTGCACACACTGAATAAACGGCTGCTGGGGGAATTAGGTGTAAGGGGGAAGCTGTTACATTTGTTTCTTCATGTAGTGTCAAATTTACCGCAGCCACCGAGCATTCAATCAGTGTAATTACTTTATCTAAAATGTATCTAGGAGCTCTCAGCTGTGAGAAGATCAATGATGAGTCATTACAGCTGATGGTTTTCTACATCTGGCTAGTAATAAGGGATGCTTGCACAGAGATTTGAGGCAAGGTACAGAACACTTTCTCTTATCACTCTTTACCACAGATACGGGGCCATATTGGGTAAAACTGGCCAAATTGGGTAGGGCAGCTGACTGCTGGGGGACCTGCAGAGGGGGCACTTACTGATCTGCAGGTAATTTGCCTATGCTCCATATGGGTAGAAGAGCAGTAGCTGATGTGAATCTCCCTGGAGGGACTGTGTGGGTCGGGGTGCAGATGGGGACTGGGAGCAAAGTTCAGCAAGCAAAGTACATGCTATTCACTCACCTGGTCTCCCTCGTTCCTACGTCACCCCAGGTTTCCCAACACCCCTAACCCTTGTGTGCTGTTATGTGAGGCTGTGCCACACAGAAGCCCCATGGAGGAGGAAATTGGGGGTACTCGATATCCACTCTGAATATTATGTGGAGGTTGGAGTTAAAAATGTCTTTTCTGGTCTTTTCTGTGTCCGACCTGGTATCCACGCCCCCATAACAGGCAGTGTGCAGAACCCCACCCATCATAGGCTAAGTGGCAGAACCCCCCCCCCCCCCCCCAATAATATGCTGAGTGGCAGAATTCCCCCATAATAAGGTGAGTGGCAGAACCTCCTCCCCTCCCCATAACATGCTGAGTGGCAGAACCCCCCCCCCCCCCCCATATAACAAGCAGAATGCCAAAATGCCCCATAAAATACTGAGTGGCAAAATCCCAATCCCCCTCCCCCCCCCCCCCCACACACACACACACAGAAAAACTTGTCTATCATTCTACACACACTGAATAAACGGCTGCTGGGGGAATTAGGTGTGATGGGGAAGCTGTTACATTAGTTTCTTTATGTAGTGTCAAATTTACCGCAGCCAACGAGCATTCAATCAGTGTAATTACTTTATCTAAAATGTATCTAGGAGCTCTCAGCTGTGAGAAGATTAATGATGAGTCATTACAGCTGATGGCTTTCTACATCTGGCTAGTAATAAGGGATGATTGCACAGAGATTTGAGGCAATTTTGACTGAGATTTTCAGAAGCAGGGCTCTGCAAATCAAGATGGCAGCTTCCATGTAGGTCAAGAGCACAGAATCTGCCTTCTATCCCACAATATCTGATTGGGGTTAAGCCTTCTCAAACACCTTCCGTCACTGTCTTGGTCATTTATAGCCCACTTATTAGGCCTGACAGGGGTCTCTCCTTAAGGTGGTGGTGTATTGTTACCTTTCTCTTAGCTTTTCCTTCTCAATGATATTTCATCCATTACTGATTAAAATGGTAAATTTTCTCATTATCACAACTGCACTCCTGAAGTTGCCAAAGTTTTTTTAGCTTCTGTTTGTACTTCATTTATAAAGTGCCTCTCGCTTTTCTCTCCTTTTTCGATTTCCAGATCACAGTCTTGCCAGATAATGGCAGGTCTCTCACAGCTGAAATTGCAGTGAAAAGCAAAATAGCCCTTTTTGCCTCAATTATAGTTTGAAGTGATAAAATCCTAATGGCACATGAAATGCCGACTTTCTTCCTGGTCCTGAATAGGAAAACGTCAGTGGCCACACCGAAAAACTAAAATAAATATATATATATATATATATATATATATATATGCCACTGACTCTTCCCTGGAGACTGTTTGCAAGCATGCGTTATTAGTGACGAGTGTCGTGAGCGTAGAGAGAAATATAGATATATATATATATAGAAATATAGATCAATTAGCTGAGCACCAGTCAGAAGTATAATTTTTACTATTGTATATAGTGGGATATGGGTAATACATTTTATACAGGTATTTTTCTATATTTGAAATATGTCAGGCTGGAAAAGGCTAAACGTTTCTGCATAATTTTAGCGAATATTTTTTTTTCTTGTGAAAATAAAAAATTCCGCCCCCACTAGTTGGTTTAAAAATGACAAATGAAGGCCAGCAGCTGATGCAACGCTGGGAAAGTGCTGACATTTGGAAGTGTGACATGGTAATGCTACCACAGCGCTGCCATCAATGTCACCAGGATTCACATCTTGCTGCAGTTGAAGAGAACCTGCTGTAATGTAAAGCTTTGCTCAAGGTACAGAACACTTTCTCTATCACTCTTTACCACAGATACGGGGCCATATTTTCAATTGGGTAGGGCGGCTGACTGCTGGAGGACCTGCAGAGGGGGCAACTTACTTCCATATGGGTAGAAGAGCAGTAGCTGATGTGAATCTCCCTGGAGGGACTGTGTGGGTCAGGGTGCAGATGGGGACTGGGAGCAAAGTTCAACAAGCAAAGTACATGCTATTCACTCACCTGGTCTCCCTCGTTCCTACGTCACACCAGGTTTCCCAACACCCCCAACCCATGTGTGCTGTTATGTGAGGCTGTGCCACACAGAAGCCCCAGGGAAGAGGAAATTGGGGGTACTCGATATCCACTCTGAATTTAATGTGGAGGTTGGAGTTAAAAACGTCATTTCTGGTCTTTTCTGTGTCCGACCTGGTATCCACGCCCCCATAACAGGCAGTGTGCAGAGCCCCACCCATCATGGGCTAAGTGGCAGAACCCCCCCCCCCCATAATACGCTGAGTGGCAGAATTCCCCCATAATATGCTGAGTGGCAGAACCTCCTCCCCTCCCCATAACATGCTGAGTGGCAGAACCCCCCCACCCCCATATAACAAGCGGAATGCCAAAATCCCCCCATAACATTCTGAGTGGCAGAATCACCCCATAAAATTCTGTGTGGTAGACTCCCCCCACTCCCAGAGCCTGTGCAGGAGATATGGGGGGGGGCTTGCTAGCCACACTGAATATTATTGGGGAGACCGGTAGTGGCGTAACTTATTGTAGCTGGGCTCGATGCGAACATTAAATGGGGCATATCTTGGCTCAAACCTTTTTTGTTGTCATTTAACTCAGCAGTATAAAACTAGACAATTAAAGAGTGAAACAGCAATTGTTGCTCCCTGTCTGTATAGGACGCAATGAAAGCACAAATCTGATAAATAAGGTTGAGACACAATGATGGTGACCCCTGACCTTATGGGCCCCGGTTTGGTCGGGACAAATGCGCCCCCCTATGGGTAAGTCCCTGGGGACCAGTTAGCTACTCTGCATATAACTGAGGGTGAGAACTCAGTAGGCACTCTGCATATAATAGAAGGGGGGGCCTAGCCACTCATCACAGCATATTATTATTGGGGGGGGAACCCTATAGCCACACCGGATATTAATTATTGGGGGTCCAACTAGCCACACTGAATATGAATTAGCAGGGGGTTCCCGGCTGCCGTCACGCATATTAATTATTGGGGGAGGGTGCTTTCTGCCCTTCATATTGATTTATTCATTGTGGGGGGGGTCAGACAGTCCCTGGCCCTGCATATTAATTGTGTATGGGGGGAGGGGAGAAGTGTCTGCAGGCCTACTCTCTATATTGTTTATTAGGGAGGGGTTCCCAGATGAAGCAGTGGTATTTTTAATTTATGGGGATATCAGTGATGTTGTATATAGCAGTTTTGCAACAAAGGCTTATCTACTGATTTGTTCGGGAAAGAAAAAATAAGTGGAGCAAGTGCCGCTGGCCGCCTCCCCACCCCTGCCTCTGGCTGTCTATTGGGCGATCGGGGGTCGCACATCGGAGAATCCATATTCGGAATTCCCTATAAAGAGGTAAAGCAACCCCCTCAAATAAATTCAAGGGGATTGTTGCTTCTCTTTAACGTATGACATGGGGGACACCGGATCAACATAACAATCCATACTAAAAAGAATGTGCCAGCACTGTAAAAGGGAAAAAAGCGCCATTCTGCCTCATCTTATACTCATCCTTTGTTATCCTCTACATCAGTGGTTCTCAACATTTCTAATGCCGTGACCCCTCAATACAGTTCCTCATGTTGTGGTGACCCAAACCAAAAAATAATTTTGGTGGCTACTTCAAAACTGTAATTTTGCTACAGTTATGATTCGGAATGTAAATACCTGATATGCATTATGTATTCTCATTGCTACAAATCAAACACAATTTAAACAGTGATTAATAACAAAAACCTTGGAGGTTTCACACAGCGGGGCATCCCGATTATGGATGCCCTGGGGCAAGGGAATCGATCGGCCCGGGAATCTTATAGATTCCCCGGCTAATCACTGTGAATTTTGTAAATGAATGTAAATATGTAATATAATAGAATTTACATAACATTTAAATATGTAAATTTGTGGCATTTACAAATAAACCTATAAATAAGCTCAAATAAAAGTAAGAGGACGCTGCTGGACAACTATATGTGCCAGCATGCCCTGTGTGAGACAGAATTGGAAACATTTTACCTCACACACGCACGCACAGGGTGAGGTCCATATGGTGCCCGAAATGCCGCCACCCGGTGACCCGCCACTTACCGAGGATTTCCTTCCTCCGGTCGGAATGCGGCTGGTCGGTGTAGATCCACTCGAAATCCTCCCGGGCCTCCCTGTTGCCCATAGCCGCGGTGTCAGCGCCAGAGAGAACTGAGGACGATGCACGCTCCTGCTATACCGAGCGCTGCTGACGCGCCCACTCAGGGGGCTGGCTCCGCCCAGCCACACCAATAGTGACGTGGCTAAGAGCACGCCTACATGCTTCACCACATCCGAGGGAGGACTCCTCCTGACCAAGCCCAGAAAGACACAACGCATGCGGCAGGGTGGGTACCACTATCATCACGTCTTCTATCGAGTGGGAGATGGGGAGCTGTCGATCATAGAGCTTGGCCAATCACAAAGCGAAATATGAGCAGAAGCCAGCTTTAGCCCCGCCTCTTAGACATGGCTTTAGGCGACCCCTGTGTTTTGGTCATTCAACCCCCGCCAGTTTCTATCTTCTTTTTCAGCTTCTCCTCTCCTTCTTTCTACTACTACTTTAATAGTGCTTCTTTTCGTACTCCTTTTTTTGACATTCATTTTTCCTTTGTTCTACTTTTTCTTTTGATCAACTTTCTTCCCCTTATCATCAGGGCCGGATTAAGTGTGGTGGAGGCCCCTGGGCACACAATCTGGTGGAGGCCCCAAAAACAGTATTTTTTTCTTTAAAAATAATAGTCCAGCCAATTAACTGATGGTTGTCTGGCCCCCCACCTACTTACTGGAACATCAGACGGAGTACCTTGTGCTTTGCCATTCTGGATGGGGGGTAGAGTAGGACCAGCTGGTCCAGCAGAAAACTTAAGCAGAAGGCTTATGTACAGTGAGCGAACATCGATTGACAGCTCTGCACCTACCCACACTGTAGCGTTGCTGATGGCAGATTTGCTGCTCTAGACTCTCCGTCCTGCCTTGTGGTGGCTTTGGCTGCCCAGGTGCGGGGGCCCCCACCGCCGCTGATTGTTGCTGGCTCTGCGGCCTGTCAAACCAAAGACTGAAAAGCCTCCTGGACTAGACCATAACCCAAAGGTTGGTGGAGGACCCCTTTGCAGGGCAAGTGGTGGAGGCCCCCGGGGCGCGAGCCCCTTGTGCCCCTCTCATAATCCGGCCCTGCTTATCATTATGATACCTTCCCTTCCTCTGTTTGCTTCCCTGGCCCTTTATTTTCTTTCAGTTCCATTTCCTTGATTCCTTTCATAGTCCTTCTTATCCCCCGATTGCCCTTCTGCCTTTCCTCCCCATTCCAGTTTTTGTTGTCTTCTTCAACTTATTCCTCCTTATCAACTTTTTAATCATTTGCATTTTTTCCTTCTCAGTCTTTTTTTTGAACTTTGTCTCTTTATTTCTTCTGAAAACCCTTCTACCTCATCCTCCTCTCCATATTCTTTAATTGTTCTTTTGGTGTCACTTCTATTTTTCATGGTTCCTCTTTTTTTGTTCTTCTTCCTCCACTTCTCCTCCTCCTGTAACAGGGTGATGGCTTACCTGCCACCATTGTTAGGGGGTTGATATGTAGTTTAAGGGTTAATGTTTAGTGTCCAGCAGTGTAGGTGGGTGATTTACTTGGGGACAGTGGCAGGGTTGCTTTTAGTTGCTGGCTCCCTGCCACTGAGGGGTTAATTTTTAGGCATTTAGTTAGGGGCCATTGACCTCACCAATGATTGCTTCCTGGGTACATAAAGAAGACACAGGGAGTGAAGAGATCAACTGCTCAAGATTTGAGAAAGCAGGACTTAAATGCCCAGCAAGGAGGCTAAAGAGAGGACCAGAGACCTGTGCCCAAGGGAAGAAGCACTGGTCAGTATCCTCTGAAGAGGGACACTACAGGAGCAATCCTGGAACATTTCTACCCTAGGGGGCTGTGGAGGTCACTGAGGAAAAGTACCCCTCGTGATGTACCGAAGCCAGGAGGTTCTCAGTTACCAGAGGGAGGAACATCCAGTTGCATGGGACTCCTGAAATGGCGGACCGGGTAGGGGCCAAGCAGTTGGAGGTGGGCACCTGAAGGATATCCCTAAGTGCCGGGGACCCTTTGTTAAAGGGATAAAGAGGGGGCATCCCAGTTAACCTTTATACCGACTCTGGTTTTGTTGCTGCACTGAGGAAACCGAGATCCCCACATGGAGAGTGGGTCAATTTCTGGGTCAGCCCAAAGCCCCCATCTTATGTATAACTCCATCCTCCGCGGGTGCATCACAAAGTCTGTGGATGTCCCCTCTACACTCCAGTTTCGCCCTCTGCTTCTTTTTTTATCTCCTTCTCCCTTTTGATTCTTTCTGTTTTTTTATTATTATTATTTTTTCTTATTATTATTCTTGTGACCCTTTTGCTGCTTCTCATCCTCCCTCACATTTTAACCACAACCTTCCTCTTCTCCCGACTTCCCTTATCTTTCTGTTACACTTCTCCTTTTTCTTGTATGCATTCCCTTCTATTTGTCTTCATTACTTTTTTCTTATTATCATCTTTTCCGTTTTGTTTCTTCTCCTCTACCATCCCAGTTTCAGTCCCATCCTTGATTCTTTTTTCTCTTCTCCTTCTGATACTTATTCTTATGGTTTTATTCATTCCTCTTTACTTCTTCCAATATACTTTCTTACCCTGTTTCAGTTTCTGTGGTATCTGTCATCTTCCTTTTTTCCTTCTTTTTCTTTTTGGTCTTACTTTCTTTCATTGTTATTCTTATCCCACATTCTTCTTCTGAAACTCCTTCTGCGTCTTAACTTTCTCTATCTCAGTATCCCACATTCTTCTTCTAAAACTCCTTCTGCGTCTTAACTTTCTCTATCTCAGTATCCCACATTCTTCTTCTGAAACTCCTTCTGCGTCTTACCTTTCTCTATCTCAGTATCTGTCTTCTTCAGCTTCTTCCCCTTCTTCTGATGCTTTTTCTTTTGCATTTTTCCTTCTCCTACGTCTTTTTGGTCTCACATGTATTTCCATTTTCTATTTGGTCCTCTTACACCGACTAATAACAAATTAGTGCCTTCCTTTTCTCTCAGTTTCTGTCTTCTTCTTTTCATTTTTCATTTTCTTATTTCTTTTTTCATCTTCTATCTCTTCTTTCTTCTCCTTATTACCCTTCTGTTTTTTTCTCTCCCTTTTTATTTTCAATTCTTAGAGCTGTAAAGAGCCCAGCAAGTCCAGTTGCTTTGACCTCTCACTGCTGGTATAATGTACCAAGAACTGAAAGACTAAATATCTTACTTGTTCTGATTGATCCTAATTATTAATATTGTTTTTGTTACTTGGAAATATTTTTAAGTTCTTAGATTCTTTTTTTTTCTCCTTTTGATAGCTTCTTACCTCTGTGAGCACTAAAGAATAATGCCGCCACTTTACATGTCAGACATGCTGGTAAAGGAGTCGGTTACATGATTGGATTAAAGTCAGATGTCATTGCAGATGAAACATCGCCCCACAATTGCCATCTGTTGAGTGTTACCTGACAGCTGTATCTCTCTCTCAGCGCGGCCCGAGATAATCACAAGAGCCTGACAAGACGTACAAAGATCTAGAGCAGAGGCAGACAATAAAAAAATAAGCCCCATATTCCAGGACAATAGGAGCAGCATGGAAAATGGCATCATGCGAAGAAGTCTTTTGAAATGTGACGGCGAGATATTTGAAGTAGCGATACATCTCTACAAGCTATGACTGAGGATTTCTCAGAAAATGCGACGCTTTCGCCATCAGGGTGGTGTCACAGGAAGGATAAGGTCTTTGGTCGCACTTATAAAGTGCTTTAATGCAAAACAATCTGGTTGCCCATGACAACCTGTTTGGGTCCTGATTTTATTATCAAACCTGAGCGGTACATGTAGCACATCGAAGCTTAGTCAGAGAGATAGGAAAAGATATTGCCCATAGCCCGAGCCTATTATGTCAATCTAGGTAACACCTAGATTTTTTTCACAGAAAGCCTTAAAACAGACATTTAATAAATGAACAAAACCCATTAACCCTTTGCACCCCTTCAAGTTACGCCCCTGCAACAGGGAGAGGAGGATCATGGGCAGGGAGCATGCATGCACTTTGTGCTTCACTGAGGCATGGCCGAAATGAACAGTGCTTCTAGTGTCTCTGCAAAGTGGTCAATGACTACTTCTGTGAAGAAGCAAAGATGGCTCTGCAGGGAATATGACTCCCTAAATATTCAAGCAGAGCAGGGAAGCCCTGCACTTAGGCCCTTATTTATGAAGGAATAGCGACAGGTAGCGACTGGTGAGCGGCCGGTAATGACGGGCCCCGCCACGAGAACGCCGGCTCCCCACCACAATCACACATTTATCAAGCCAATCCTGCTTAGCGACTGAGATAGCGCCAGATAGCCACTCATTCATCATTATTCCAGCCTTGAACAGCGACAGGTATGACCTCTCGCTACCTGACGCTCTCCAATGCATTTCAATGGAACAATCTTTAAATATTCATAATTGTTACTAATTGTTTTTTTTTTTTTTTAAATGTGAAAAATTCTGTGACCACTTCTGCCATTTAAAAAAAAAATTGTACAGAATTGATATTACAGGTCTGATATTAATGTATTCATATTACAAAATTATTTAAAAAACTTAATATGGTTGTTTGGGGGTTAAAAAACTACTTTTAACCCATCGCCGCCAGCGCTCTGGGGTTTAAACATTCATTTTACAGCGCGAGAATTTTTTGAGCGTGATTTTTTAATGAATATGGTGGGAGCCGGTCGCTAGGGCCAGTCGCTATCATGCGCTCCCATACAGCGCGGAACCTGTCAAATAGCGACTCTTCACCCAATATTCAACATTACGGCAAACCGACTGAGTCGCTATCAACTACTGAACAACGGCCAAGCACAGTGACTACTAGCGGGCGCTCTGAAAATGCTGTTACAGTCGCTCAACTGTCGCTACCTGCCGCTGTTAATGAATCGGCCTCCCCATCAATTTAGATATACAAAAATTAAACTACACCAGACTGGGGTAATGGCCAGGCTTCAATACTTTTTTTTCATAGACTGGTAATGATCCTCATTGGTCTAATATTTATTCTTCTGGCATCCTCTACAGCAGCACACAACAGCCTTCTCCTTCAGCAACCAATCTGGATGGGCATGTACATGTGATGTGCACGTGTATTCTGGGAATCTAATTGGCTGTTGGCAGGCACTTTGCTAATTTTTGAGCTTCCTATGGATCGTTCTGGAGTAACGCATCCCAAATCCAAATTCCCCATGGGGGGGCGTGCACCACACCTAACGTAAGGTCTTCTTCAATGGGGGTTGAACAGGTCATTATGTGTAAATTGACCAGCTGACATTGTGCGGAAGAGTGTTCCACCAAATGCAGAATATCTGGATAGTTTATAACTGTCCTGACTCTTTGGATGAATGGCAGAAGTGGAATGCATGTATTGGTTGAGCATCCTCTTAATGACCGACAACTTTTATGGACCAATAGATCTATATATATATATATATATATATGACTGGGGCAGGGTTACACCTGCTTATATAAACAAGCAGCATAAAATACATTAAATATTTGTTCCTAAAAAGCCTGCCTGTAAATAAGCCGCACACCTAAGCCAAACCCCCACACCCACAAATCGGTTTAATCTGTGCTACTTTAAGGGCCCCTCAAAAATAGTCAGTTTAATTATGGCTTGACCAAGCCAAAATAACTATTCACTACAGCATTTGTAGCCTCTACCAGATTGGCCACCATCCCTATTTGTGATTCTCCTGCTGCGCTACAGAAAAGTGAAGCCTGAAATCAGCAGAACAGACTACTAATGTAAGGTTCCATTGCTAATGGCAGCTGCTCTGGAGCCCCACTTGCCAAAACCCCACTGGCTACGCGGGGCTGAAGACCAGCGTGAGAATGTGGATCCAGTCAGTAGTTCTGCTGGGCCTGGAAGGAGGGGGGTTACTGGACCTCCAATCTTTTTGCTAGAAATTTAATATTTGAAATGTACTGCTAATTTTGAAGTTTTTGAAGTTTTTTTTTTAGGCTAAGGTAACTTGGGCCTAATAAGAGAGTTTTTATAAATAAGAAGTTTACTGAAGTGGCAAAAAATGTTACCCTTTGGGAGGGAAGTTGAGGGAAAAAGAGGATACACCTGCTCAATGACGGCTGCCCAATCCCACAGCAGAAGTAGGGGAAAAACCTGGACCCCCCCTTCTCTGTGAGTACAAGGCAGCTGCTGCCAGCAACAGCGTTGATGTTGCAAAGCTGATTGGCTGATGAAGCTTTATGTCTACCCTATTTTTTGGGTTTACATCAGAATCACTTGTGATATTATTCAGTACTGCTGGTTGGTGGCAATGAGGCTGCAAAGGGAGACAAATTATAAAAAAACAAGAATGTTTGATCCACTTGTTAATGTCATGGGCTTGGTAAATGCGCATACAATTCCCTGGAATTCCGTGTAACATGAAGCAGATTTTAGCTGTCTGTCATAATCAAGTTCATTATGAAATTATCGGCTAAATGCTGTCACAGGGCCAAGTTGGAGCTTTCGCCCCTCATCTGTCAGACGGGTCTGTGCAAATATTTGGGATCATCAACTGTCCAGCCGACCAGCCATGTAGAGGCCTGAAAATCCTACCATGCTGCCAGGTAGCTGGCCTTCATCCTGGCCCCATCCTCCCCATTAGAGGTGAGTTTCGGGTTATAGATGCTATTAGGTCTGCTAGGTGCCACCAATGACGTGAGGATAGTACACAAATTCCTAGCTTTAAGGAAGACCATTTGCTCCCCATACAGTGCCATTAAGAAGAAAACTTAGACAAAAGCTTACTTTTCTATTATCTGGAAGCTTCTAAGTGTTCAGTCAAACATGCTGTCAGTTACTTAATCCTATGGCTTGATAATATTTAGGGAATTATCTTAATGGGACATGAGCAAATCCTCAGAGATTCAATCACTGTCTGCCTCACTGACCTCTGTGAACTGAACTCACATTGCCAGTATAGAGAAGTAAAGTGCTGGTTGGGGGATCTGCATATTGATACAACCTGATTATGGCTCAGGGGAAGTACACACCTTATCATTTATTTCCTTGTTTCCTCCAAAGGTCATCCTGATGTGTCAGTGTTAGGCACCATCAAGTCAAATCCTCCACCAGACACCTCTATTTCTGTATCCCAGTGTCGTCCATATGTCTGGCCCTTACAAGGTGGTACTACTCATTTAGACTCTGAATATCTAAAGTGGTGCAGGACTGTCCCGGTTGGGCATAGCATGCACAGCAGACAAATTAGTATCACTAAGGGGGTTATTTAAGAAGGGATAGCACCAGGTAGTGCCTCGTAATGGCATGTAGCACCTGGTGAACGTTTGGCACTGTACGCAAAACCACATTTATGACAGCAAATCTGGGGAGCGACTCTAACAGCGCCATGTAGCGTCACATGTATTACTAGTGGTAGCTCAGTGTAAAGCGCTGGTGTTCTAGGTTCAAGAGCTCCAGGTATTACCTTTTGCTCAGTGTCGCTCTCCCATACATTTCAATGGGGCTTCATTAGTTGTGTATAAATAGCGTGTTAGGCAATTTAAATTTTTTTTTTTTGCTTAAATTATTGTGTCACCTCTCTTGGCTGCAAACAAACACTTTTAATTTTTTTTTGACTTTTTATATTTTTATGCAGAATTGTATTTACAGGTCTGGCACTAAAGTGTTAATGTCCCAGTGTTAAAACAATGTAATTCCATGTGTTTTCGCTTTGTTACAGGTGTATATGTGTTCAGAAACAGACTTTGATCATCACACTCTATGCTATAGCGACGAGACTTAGAGCGCCGACGCTGTGTGTTTTTGTTAAATATGGTGTTGAGTGCCGAGTGCTGGGCGCACTGAGCTGGCGCTACCTCTCGCTCACTCCAGCGTTGTGCTGTTGTTAGAGCGCCCAACACACATCACATTCATCAATGCTGGCCAGGTTACGACAGCGACTGAAACGCTAGGCTACAGCGCCCCCTTACAGCGTCTACTAGTGGTCACTCTAAGCGTCGCTATACACACGCTCATCTGGCAATATGTGGCGCTAGAAGTGAATCAGCCTTCACGCTATTTTTGCTTGGCCCACTCACATGCTATTTATTTACTACTGAGGTCAGAGGGCTCGTCTCCTTTTTGCTGGCACAGTGAGACTCACTACCACTGAACACAAGGGGAAGGTTATAAAGCATATTATTAGATCTGTATTTTTGGGGGGTATTTTTGTTAAACAAAATTCTTTTTAAATATCATGATGCAGTTTTTTTCAGTGCTTACAAGAAGAAATAATGTATTTTTTTTAATGATTTATTCTATACAATTTAACATGATTTTATTTTTCATTTCATTAACTTTTCTCTGTTGGAATAATCATATATATATAAACAGAAATGTCACATCACACATTTAAACACATACTAATAGCTTCCTGTATAATTGACTTATAAAACAGGATAGAAGTGATACAAAAGCTAAGAAGTGCTTGCTTTGTTCCATAGTTCAGTCATCAGTGAAAACAGGGGAGAAATACAAGCTGTATGTCACAGCCACTAGCCAATATCTAGGAGTGCAAAGGTGTGACAGATAGTGTTTGATGAGGAATAGAGATATGCAAACCTGAATCACAAAGTTTGTGTTCGTACAGAACTTGACCTTGCCCCAGAGAACCCTTCTCGCACAGCATGCCGCTCCCAGAGTTTTAGAGCAATGAAAACAGAATATGAAGAGGGAAGTGGGGGGGGGGGGTGGGGAGTCTCCCACTATGGTCATTTACAACGTCATCTTGATGTTGATCACTCAGAATGAGACCCACCCCGAAAAACAGGGAAAAAACAGGGAACAATAACTAAAAGCAGGGCTGGGGGCATCAGACTTCCACTGCACAAATGGCTAGGTGTTTCATAGTTAACGTACATTTTCAGGCAAATAAAAAAAAGCTATACTCACCTTTGCTCCCATGCAGACCATCTCTCTTAGTCCGGGGCAGCTGCGTTCACCTGAAAGGCTAGATGGTGGTCCCTCACCGCCCAGCACCTCTTGCAGGCTGCTCTTTCATCTGACTTCTCTTTCTGTCTGGCTCTGAGGTGGCGACGTCCCCACGATCAATCATGATGAGCTGCCACGGGCATTGCAGTGAATGAAGAGGAGCGGGCTGCTCACAGTGGCTGATGGCGGGGGCGTCGCCATATCGGAGGCAGTCAGGAGACTCACACCGAAAGAGCGGCACTGCGTATGGTGCTGGGCGGCAAGGGATCTGCATCCAGCCTTTCGGGTAAGCTCTGTAGCCCAGGGCTAGGAGCGATGGTCTACGTTTTGTTTTTGGCTGTAAAGTTGTTTTAGGTCCACTTTAAGGTTGAATAAGTTGAATTAGAAATCAGTAGATTACAGAGTAAATAATAGTAAACTATTTGTTACTTTGTTAATCAACACTAGAGATGGGCGAACCCGAACCGCAAAGTTCGAGTTGTGAAGTTGCGAGTTTGACGTCTGGCCCGAACATGGAAAAGCATCACCTAAAGCTGCAGGAGTGCTGCTGTAGCTTACCTGAGCCCCAATCCTTTTCTTTCAGCAGCAGTGGAGTGGCGCCGGCTGAGGCAGCGGCATTTCAAACTGGCCCAGCCCGGGCTAAAAAGATTGCTGGCACTAGAGGTGACCTAATTTATGGAAGCGGCCATCTTTTTGCTTCTGCTGCAGCCAGTCCACCGTCGCTCTACTTCCACTCCGCTGCCGCTGAAAGAAGAGAACTGGGGCTTAGGTAAGTTACAGCAGCACTTCTGCTGCACACTCTGCACCCCCCCCTCACCCCCCACCACAGCCACCTCCCAAAGTTCGGGTTCATATTCATTCCAATGGGGACCAGGTTTGAGGTTTGGGTTCATGTCCCCGAGCGTTTATACACAGTTCAGCCGAACTTGTTGAATCTGAACTTTGGGGGGTTTACGCATATCTAATCAACACGTCATGCACTAGAAAATATTGTGCCACAATGATGCAGACCACATACATATGCAGTATATTAAACTCCTTATAAAAACTTGTCTACATATGGGATCTAGGGCAGCGGTGAGCATAACAACTGATAGACAGGACACAAGGGAATAAGATGACGGCAGATCGGTGACAGAGAGAAAGGCAGTTATTTTACTTCTGGAGCAATCTACTTGTTGAACAATGTAAGCCGTCAGTCACACATTAGACACAATGTGAGTCTCACAAAACACTGGAGAGTGACAGCACCTTTCACCCGGAATTCAAGCAAACAATGAACAAAGGGCCCATTTACCACTACTGTGCTGTTACAGGTGTGAAAGCAAAACATCTGATGGATAAAGAAATAACAAAATAATATAACGGGGTCATGCATGCTATTGTAACATACCCTCTTTTGTTCATCCTAAAGAAACTGTCTAGAGCCCCAAGACCTCATTTCCATAAGCCCTTAATAAGATGGTACAGAGCCAATGGCTAGAGATGAATAGGCCAGGCCTTAAGTTGCCAGAATATATCAGTCAAAGTTTAAATTTATCAGCATTCTCACCATGCTCACAAACCTCTTGGTGAAGAGACCTTTTAGCAACAGCCAGGTAAAAAGTTTTTCATAAAAAGCAGTCCTCAGTCATAGGCACAGTCTCACCTAGCTGAATCAAGGGCTCTATTTTTTATACACTCAAAGTGTTAGTTAAGGATGAAACTGCAAAAAGATTGTTTAAAGTGAAATTTGAAAGCTGGGAAAAATAATTCTTTCATCTCCACAAAATAAACAACCATCATTAACAGTTCCCAAGGCAAAAAAGAACTATACACATAGTCAGGGGTTAATTATTATAAAGGTATTACACCAGTTCATGGCTGTCTTTGGCTGTATATACATCCAGCATACAATTGTAATTTATGGAATTGAATAGGGAACAAGTCCAGCTGTGAAATTAGCTTTAAAAATCCCAAGTAAATTAGTAATAGGTAAGTAGTTAAGCGAGCCCAAGCTCCAAGTTCAGGTTTGTATCGAACTTTGCAAGCTCGGGCTCCTGACCACTGACTTCAGCCAGAAGAGAGGCTTTGTCACAGTCTGCTATGGAAGATGGGGGGCTTTGTCACAGTCTGCTATGGAAGATGGGGGGCTTTGTCACAGACTGCTATGGAAGATGGGGGGCTTTGTCACAGTCTGCTATGGAAGATGGGGGGCTTTGTCACAGACTGCTATGGAAGATGATGGGGGGCTTTGTCACAGTCTGCTATGGAAGATGGGGGGCTTTGTCACAGACTGCTATGGAAGATGATGGAGGGCTTTGTCACAGTCTGCTATGGAAGATGGGGGGCTTTGTCACAGTCTGCTATGGAAGATGATGGGGGGCTTTGTCACAGTCTGCTATGGAAGATGATGGAGGGCTTTGTCACAGTCTGCTATGGAAGATGGGGGGCTTTGTCACAGTCTGCTATGGAAGATGGGGGGCTTTGTCACAGACTGCTATGGAAGATGATGGGGGGCTTTGTCACAGTCTGCTATGGAAGATGATGGGGGGCTTTGTCACTGTCTGCTATGGAAGATGAAGGGGGGCTTTGTCACAGTCTGCTATGGAAGATGATGGGGGCTTTGTCACAGTCTGCTATGGAAGATGATGGGGGGCTTTGTCACTGTCTGCTATGGAAGATGAAGGGGGGCTTTGTCACAGTCTGCTATGGAAGATGATGGGGGGCTTTGTCACAGTCTGCTATGGAAGATGATGGGGGGGCTTTGTCACAGTCTGCTATGGAAGATGATGGGGGGGCTTTGTCACAGTCTGCTATGGAAGATGATGGGGGGGCTTTGTCATTGTCTGCTATGGAAGATGATGGGGGCTTTGTCACAGTCTGCTATGGAAGATGGGGGGCTTTGTCACTGTCTGCTATGGAAGATGAAGGGGGGCTTTGTCACAGTCTGCTATGGAAGATGATGGGGGGCTTTGTCACAGTCTGCTATGGAAGATGATGGGGGGGCTTTGTCACAGTCTGCTATGGAAGATGATGGGGGGCTTTGTCACAGTCTACTATGGAAGATGATGGGGGGGCTTTGTCACAGTCTGCTATGGAAGATGATGGGGGGCTTTGTCACAGTCTGCTATGGAAGATGATGGGGGGGGCTTTGTCACAGTCTACTATGGAAGATGATGGGGGGCTTTGTCACAGTCTGCTATGGAAGATGATGGGGGCTTTGTCACAGTCTGCTATGGAAGATGATGGGGGGCTTTGTCACAGTCTGCTATGGAAGATGATGGGGGGCTTTGTCACAGTCTACTATGGAAGATGATGGGGGGCTTTGTCACAGTCTGCTATGGAAGATGATGGGGGGCTTTGTCACAGTCTGCTATGGAAGATGATGGGGGGCTTTGTCACTGTCTGCTATGGAAAATGATGGGGGGCTTTGTCACAGTCTGCTATGGAAGATGATGGGGGGCTTTGTCACAGTCTGCTATGGAAGATGATGGGGGGCTTTGTCACAGTCTACTATGGAAGATGATGGGGGGCTTTGTCACAGTCTGCTATGGAAGATGATGGGGGGCTTTGTCACAGTCTGCTATGGAAGATGATGGGGGGCTTTGTCACTGTCTGCTATGGAAGATGAAGGGGGGCTTTGTCACAGTCTGCCATGGAAGATGATTTGTCACAGTCTGCTATGGAAGATGATGGGGGGCTTTGTCACAGTCTGCTATGGAAGATGATGGGGGGGCTTTGTCACAGTCTGCTATGGAAGATGGGGGGCTTTGTCACAGTCTGCTATGGAAGATGATGGGGGGCTCTGCCACAGTCTGCTATGGAAGATGATGGGGGGCTTTGTCACAGTCTACTATGGAAGATGATGGGGGGCTTTGTCACAGTCTGCTATGGAAGATGATGGGGGGCTTTGTCACAGTCTGCTATGGAAGATGGGGGGCTTTGTCACAGTCTGCTATGGAAGATGATGGGGGGCTTTGTCACAGTCTGCTATGGAAGATGATGGGGGGCTTTGTCACTGTCTGCTATGGAAGATGAAGGGGGGCTTTGTCACAGTCTGCTATGGAAGATGATGGGGGGCTTTGTCACAGTCTGCTATGGAAGATGATGGGGGGCTTTGTCACAGTCTGCTATGGAAGATGATTTGTCACAGTCTACTATGGAAGATGATGGGGCGGCTTTGTCACAGTCTGCTATGGAAGATGATTTGTCACAGTCTACTATGGAAGATGATGGGGCGGCTTTGTCACAGTCTGCTATGGAAGATGATGGGGGGCTTTGTCACAAAATGCTATGGAAGATGGGGAGGGCTTTGTCACAGTCTGCTATGGAAGATGATGGGGGGCTTTGTCACAGTCTGCTATGGAAGATGATGGGGGGCTTTGTCACAGTCTGCTATGGAAGATGAAGGGGGGCTTGTCACAGTCTGCTATGGAAGATGGGGGGCTTTGTCACAGTCTGCTATGGAAGATGCAAAAATCCAATGTTGCTGGTGCACTCTTACAGACCCATTATTGGTGGGTGCCAGAGCCGCGGTGGCGCCGCTACGTATCCAAGTAGGTAAATAGGCACGGCACTCCAAAGCATAAGTTTAAATGCTTGTATTCAGTTACAATAGTAAAAAGTTCCAATAACACATAAAGTACCAAAAGATATAGTCCATATCATGGCCAAAAACAAGAAACAGTCTCTTCTATCCAACGTTTCGGGGGTCGGGTGCCCCCTTTATCAAGGAGGACTGTGAACCGGAATGTGCTGCATCCCCCATCTATATATATGCCAGTTCAGAGTTCAAAATTCCCGCCTGACGTCACTGTGACGTCAGCGGGCTAATGCTGATGTGCCCCGTATATGATATATACATATAATAATAATAAAAAGAAAAAAAAGAAAATAATAAAGATGGGGCTGTGGTTACTTACCTGCATCCACCGGGGCTCCAAGTTGCGGAGATCCCGACACCGCCAGCCGCCGCTCGCTGCACTGGCGGGCGGCGGATTCCTGGCAGCCGGGCTCAAAAAGACTGCCCGGTAACCGATGGCGCGGTGGGAGCCGCAATCCCATTGGTTCGCGGCCCCAGCCTCTGCCACCGGCCCGACAGCGTCTGTCAGAACACCGCTGCCTCTATGCAGAGGCTGCGGCGCGTAGAAGACCGCTGTCACGGGGCTGTCAGCGTCCCTGGGTGGCGGTGAGAGCCCAAAAGGGGCTCTTTGGAGCAGGCATAAGATTGATTGTAAATTGCATAATAAGGAGAACCTCCCCACTCCCCTCCTGTTATCCACCCAGACACTAGGGTTTCTTTCCCTTTTCTCTTTCCTTTGCTCTGGCGCTCTCTTTCCATCTCTTTCTGCGTCTTCCAATGCTCCATATGTCTCTTTCCTTCTTTTATGGCCCCATACCCTTTATTTTCCCTCTTTACTTCATCTGTGATCCGCTTTCCCCCTCTCCTTCCCCCCCGTTCTCCTTATTAATCAATCTTATGCCTGCTCCAAAGAGCCCCTTTTGGGCTCTCACCGCCACCCAGGGACGCTGACAGCCCCGTGACAGCGGTCTTCTACGCGCCGCAGCCTCTGCATAGAGGCAGCGGTGTTCTGACAGACGCTGTCGGGCCGGTGGCAGAGGCTGGGGCCGCGAACCAATGGGATTGCGGCTCCCGCCGTGCCATCGGTTACCGGGCAGTCTTTTTGAGCCCGGCTGCCAGCTCCCTGTCCCCGCTGACAGACGGGGAATCCGCCGCCCGCCAGTGCAGCGAGCGGCGGCTGGCGGTGTCGGGATCTCCGCAACTTGGAGCCCCGGTGGATGCAGGTAAGTAACCACAGCCCCATCTTTATTATTTTCTTTTTTTTCTTTTTATTATTATTATATGTATATATCATATACGGGGCACATCAGCATTAGCCCGCTGACGTCACAGTGACGTCAGGCGGGAATTTTGAACTCTGAACTGGCATATATATAGATGGGGGATGCAGCACATTCCGGTTCACAGTCCTCCTTGATAAAGGGGGCACCCGACCCCCGAAACGTTGGATAGAAGAGACTGTTTCTTGTTTTTGGCCATGATATGGACTATATCTTTTGGTACTTTATGTGTTATTGGAACTTTTTACTATTGTAACTGAATACAAGCATTTAAACTTATGCTTTGGAGTGCCGTGCCTATTTACCTACTGCTATGGAAGATGATGGGGGGCTTTGTCACAGTCTGCTATGGAAGATGATGGGGGGCTTTGTCACAGTCTGCTATGGAAGATGATGGGGGGCTTTGTCACAGTCTACTATGGAAGATGATGGGGGGCTTTGTCACAGTCTGCTATGGAAGATGATGGGGGGCTTTGTCACAGTCTACTATGGAAGATGATGGGGGGCTTTGTCACAGTCTGCTATGGAAGATGATTTGTCACAGTCTACTATGGAAGATGATGGGGCGGCTTTGTCACAGTCTGCTATGGAAGATGATTTGTCACAGTCTACTATGGAAGATGATGGGGCGGCTTTGTCACAGTCTGCTATGGAAGATGATGGGGCGGCTTTGTCACAGTCTGCTATGGAAGATGGGGGGCTTTGTCACAGTCTGCTATGGAAAATGATGGGGGGCTTTGTCACAGTCTGCTATGGAAAATGATGGGGGGCTTTGTCACAGTCTGCTATGGAAGACGATGGGGGGCTTTGTCACAGTCTGCTATGGAAGATGATGGGGGCTCTGTCACAGTCTACTATGGAAGATGATGGGGGGACTTTGTCACAGTCTGCTATGGAAGATGATGGGGACCTCTGTCACAGCCTGCTATGGAAGATGGATGTTGTTCTGCCACACAGTCTTCTATAGGGATGATGTAGGTTGTTTTTCAACACAGACTGATCCAGCTGGAACATGTGTTCCCCTCCCTGATAAATGCCCACGTAGCATACTTAGACTCCTCGGGGACATACATTCAAAGGAGCCTGCGTGGGAGCCTGAATGGAGAGGGTAAGTATAGGTTAATTAAGGTTACTAAAGTATTTTTTGGGAAAACATGTGGGTGAGTGTTTTTTTTAATTTCACTTTCACTTTGAAATGAACCCCCATGGACCCCTATACCAGTTCATACTCCATTAGCTGCACCACCCGAGCCAGTGGGTGGCCCTTGAGTCCTGGAATTACAAGTCCATATTCTTAGTTTGCTAGGTTGGTAATGCTCAGCAGCCCATCAACCAGCTTTTCCAAGTTCATGGGCAGACGTCGAACTCGAATACAGACTTCTGGCCTAAGTCCGTGTTTAGGAGCCCAAACTCGCAAAGTTTGGTATGAACCCGAATTTTGTGCTTCGTGTTCGCCCATCTCTATTAAAGAGTTTGTTAGGGCATAAGAAGCATGTACTCACCTTTTGACCCCTGCAGCTCCTGTGCATGTCTATTGTGTATGCAGCCAATCAGAGCATTGGATTTCTCCTGGGGGCCAGAGGAGAATCCTAAGATGTTTCCCATTTGTCACTGTTAATGTCCAGGGGGGCATCCGTACCTGGAACAACACCCATTTTGTGAAACAAAGTTCTTATTTTCTTTTACTCAAAGGAAGAAGAATGCCAGGGTGACAGGTTTGTGAATGCACCGCTCTGATTTAACCAAAGGAAAGAAAAGACACTCACCTAGGTTCCTGAGCAGCAGCTAAAGCCCTGAAGTCTGTTTACAAGAACAGTGGGTGGGGGCGGTTCCGCCTGATCGCTGTTCTCTGGAACCTGGAGGTTTCAGAGTGTCGGGGGGGCCTGGGCGAGCTGCGCGGGAGTGAAGATGAGTCCCTGTTTTTTGTTTTCTCTGGGTTTAGTAACACTTTAATAGGTGTAAGGATTGCTGAACTTCCTAACAGCCAGTCCCCCAAACTAGCCTGTATCAGAACAGAGACTTATTGCTACTGTTATTTTTTTGATGCTCAAAGATGCTCTGCATCAATGCTCTGGACAGATAGAAAGGAAGAGTGTTTAATGTTGCAGCTATCACAGAGAACAGGCAGTTGGAGCTGAGCAAATCTAACCCTAAAAGAAGATGCCATTCTCCTCACACTCTGGTTATCTCACTAGGTATGAATGTTCAACACCTACATTTACAAGTGCCACACAGGACATCTCAGGGCCCACAAGAACTCATAACCTGCAGCTCCATTACTACTCCCGGGGTTGTGTGTGCAGCATAGGCATGGGCAATGGCATACAAACAATGATGGCAAAGGAGACAGCTGACATCAGACCTGTGGAAGAAGGGGGTCTGGTGCTGCATTACCTGTCCCCTGTATATTTTAGCTTTTGGGTCCCACAGGGCAGTTTCTTACCCCTCACGTGTAACGTGTCTTGGGGGCTGCAGCAGTTAGGTGAGGATAGAGGGGGCGGGGCAGAGTGCAGCTGGAAAGCAATGCTCTTCTAATCATCAAGTGTCTGCATTGAACTTTCTGTCCCCTGAGAGGATCAGCCAAGTGTCACATGGGAGCTGATGTCACTTGAATGAGCCACTTAAAGAAGATCTGAGTGCAGCAACTTGCTTAGTAGAGCCCAGCTCCATTCTGCCCCGTTAATGCTGCCAGCCTGGGGGGTGTATGGCACTAGCTATCGGGCCTAATGACAATGCCCCTGGGCCTGGCCTTGGTATTTAGGCTTATAACAAGCATCAGCAGTCCAGTATGATAAAAGGCTGGGGTCATGTGTAGCCCAAGATAAAGGGATCAGAGCTAAGTTAGGTCAAACTACAAGATCTGTACAAGGTGATCAAGGACAAGAACAAGTGTCTCAGAATAAGCGCAATCAGCAATCCTGATCAGGTCATCAAGTTTTTTTTGCAAATTGTACAAGCGTCTGGACACTAGCCTTGCATTAGTGATGGCTACTATTAGTAGGACCTTCATACAGCTGAACGTCAGTCTAGCAGCAATGATATTCGAGACCTGGCCTAGGTATTGCTGCATAAAGTGGAGTCACATACATCTGTTATAAGGTGTTAAAGGGCTTCTCTAATGTGTCAGCAGTCTTTGGTTTGGTTTGTTGGGTTTTTTTAGTGGTCAGTCAGTGGTATATTATATCATTGACTTGCTACCAATTCAAGTAATTTATAACTGCTCTTTATGCCAACAAAAATCTGTTTAAGTGTTTCTTTTTTTGTGGCTGTCAAAAATGTTGCGGCCTCAGCCATATTTCTGTGGGCGCTCATGATTCCTTCATTTCTTGGATTTTTGGCCAAATCGTTAGTGAAAATCAAGGCTGCCTTAAGCTAAACAAGGAGTTAAAGATTTTTAGCCATATATAACATGGCATGCAGTAAGTACACCTATAGAGTATCATAAATGTAACCGATCGCAGCATTGACTATAAGCTATTACAGAAACTGAGCGGTAATATTGGATTTCATTTCTGTGAGCTGCAAGGGGAGTCACAGAGTGAGTGTTAAAGGGCAGAATATTAGGTATCACCTGTAAAGCCCTTAACTCTCCTTAGGGGCATGACCCTTATTAGTGAGGCACAGGTCAAATACTGAGGACGTCAATTAGAAGGCCATATTTCTTGATTTATGAGAACTTTAACCTGAAATACTGAGACCCTTTAACTGACTCTATTCTTACAAAATTAAAATAACAAATTAAAGGGGGCAACTGGACCATGTAATGGATCCACAAAAGTTTTGGGGGCTGGCACTAGTAAAAAGGGAACCTTCTGAGGTTTCTTTTGGATATACAAATTATTTCTGGTTCAAAAACATTATTTCCAAATCAAATGTTCCAATTGCTTAAAAAAGTAAAAGTAAAAATATTATAAAAAAAATATTTAAAAAATTAACATTAACATTTGTTTAAACAAATCCCTAAAGTTTCAGTCTAAAATATATTTGATTTGTGCCAAACCGATTCAATCATGTCTACTTGGCAACAAAGTCTAGTTCAAATGAATGCCTTCTCAGTTTTTATCCTCCACTCAGACAATTCTGATTTCTCTGTGTTTTTTGCTATCAATCTATAATGCTGAAGCTGATTTTTTATCTCACTACTCACTTTGCTTTGCATTCCCGCTACCTATACCTGTAACCTCAATTCTGACTATATTTCAGTCTCAGCTTGGACCAATGATGTTATTTATATCTCAACCCCTGGCTGATTTCAACCATGGCTTCCTTTGCCCCCATACTAGAATAAGGCCAACATTTCCGAATTGCATGGGGCTTCTTCACACCAGACTGGACAGTCCTTAATCCCCAAAAAATCTCTCAAAGTCCCAGTCCAGGCACTCATTAACTTCCTCCCACCGTATACCCCATGGAAAAATCTCAGATTATATATAAATATGTTATGTATTTCCCCTTCTTTATTCAAAATAAACCTAAGCCCCACCCTGCCCTCTGCAAATAGCGATTATTATATTTGATCAGCATAATCGCTGTTTGGAGGGGTCAGGGTGGGGCTTCGGTTTATTTTGAAGAATGGGTCTGGATTGGCCCTTTAAATAGATTTAATTCAAATGGATTTATTCTTTACCTATAAAATGCTCCCTCAAACACATGAATGCCATATGAAGCCATATCCAAAGGAATAATAATCAGCTGACCTAATAATCAGCAAACTGTGTAATACTATTAAAATGTGTCTAAGCCATATTAAGGGATTGTATAACTTATTTGTGCCAGTTCTCCTCAGTTCCAAGTACAATTTTACCAACTGGTCCTACAGAACCAAGGGGAACCTGCTGAATCCTACCCCTGCCTCTCTGTCTAAAAACATATACCACAGCTCTATACCACTTCTTCAGTATGAGGTACCCACCTACAATCTATAAGTTAGATGGTGCTTCCCATGGTGTCCCTAATGTCCTAGGCCATGGTCTGTGCATAAAACAAAACCAAAATTAAACCGGACCTTCACCATGATTTACTGAAAAGCCCAAACCCTTATAAAACGATTCCCCAGCTTTTAAAATTAATGTATTTTAAGTTTTTAGTCACTTATTATTCTTTCCCCCACTGCGCTGCAACTCTGTTGAGGACTTTAGGACACGGGCGCCGCCATCTTGACTCAGAAGCATCACACTTACTGAGGAGAGTGGAATAAAGTACAGGGGCTGTGGTTATAGCTATGCTTTGCTCAGAAAGAGCAGAGCTGGGGTCAGGAAAAGGTCAGCAATCCCAGAACACAGAGCAGCACAGTCAGAAGACACTTCCTGTTTGCAGGCTGCCTGATGTTCCATGAGCCGTCATCTTGGATGTTTAACCCTTTAAATGCCAAGCACGTAGTTTCTACGTGGTTGCTTCTCCTACCGTTAAGTGCCAAGCGCGTAGAAACTATGTGCTTGGCATTTCCCCTTGCTAGTTAAAAAATAGAAAAAAATAAACACTTACCTCTGGTATTGATGTAAAGCTGGGGGTCCCCTCTTCCTGGGGGGACATCCGATCCCTCTCCCGGCGTCTTCCGGCTTCAGGAGGGGGCCCGAAACCGGCCGCCTCCCCCCTGTTTCTGCCGCTGACAGTTGCGCTGCAAAAAAAAAAAACAATGACAGTCACTCACCTCCTCGCCCGATCCCTCCGTCCGGCTCTTCACTTCTCCTCACCTGAAGCCTGCGGAGCCCCCTCTTGGGCTCTGCAGGCTTCAGGTGAGGACCCTCTTCCGGGTCCTCACCACCTCTAATGACGGCGATGGCCGCCACCTGCGGCTAGCGGGTGACTTGCCATTAACCCCCGGTACCCCCATTACCTGCCTCCCCAAAGCCCGGGGGGGGGGGGGGCAGAAGAGCCTGTGGCCATGGGCTATGCAGGCTTGTAGCCTGCAGGGCCAGGGGCCACAAAAGCTGGCCCCTGCGCCCTGTTGCTACAAGCCCTGGGAGGGGGGACTCTATGTCATTTTTTTTCTTGATTTAACCCTTTGTAGTGTGGATGGTAGTTGTATTTTATTTGTAAATGTTATAAAGTACTTGTTTCAGTTTGGGGGGTCTGGGGGCAGGAACGGGGGGCTACCGATAAATATGTGGTACAGTTCTAATCAGTAGAAATGGGGCTTTCACATGCAATATGGTTTTCTTTAATAAAATACATTTTTTATTTAAAATAAAGGAGACAATTTTCTAAAAAAAAATTATTTATATTTTTTTACTTAATAATATTGTAAAAAACAGAATAAAATTTACAAACAAGACATTTCATGTTAAAGCCTAAACTCTGCTGCAAAAAAAATATATAATTTTCCTGAAAATTTCAGCAAAAATGGCGCAAAACATGGCGCAAAATAGGGAAAATATGGCCTGTCAACAGAGGGTGACAAAATCTCAAGTAGGCTGGCAATTAAAAGGGTTAATAGTACCTCTGCATGTTGGGTATTGTTCTGTTCGGAGGACCTTGCGCTTTCAGACTTAGCTTGTCTTTCCTTGTTTGCATATTTATATTTTAGCAAAAGGTGTTTTTTATTCTGCTTTTTATACATTTTTAGGGAAATCCCGCGCAACCAAAGTCTTTGAGGGATTACTTCCAGAAAAATGAGCCCGCTACAACAAGCTGGGTAAGCTTAGAAAGCTTAACATGTGTACTTTCAGAGAATATATGGTTTATGGGGGATATTCCAAATGTAAAGGGTTGTTTTGGTTGAAAAATTGCAAGGTGCGCACTTTGTCTGCAGAGCTGAAATTTTCAAGAAAAATTACCGTTACGCACATGCTTTACTTTGGGGTGTTTGGCAACTCTTCCCTTGACAGTAACTATGCATGTTGGGTATCGTTCTGTTTGGGGGATGTTGCTTTTTCAGGTTAAACTTGTTTTTTCTTGTTTGTATATAGTTTTTTAGGAAAATGTGGCTTTGATTCTGCTTTTTTATCCTTTTTTTAGGGAAACTCTTTGCAACCAAAGAATTCATTGAGGTATTACTTACAAAAAACTGTGGCCACATCAACAAGCCTGGTACGCCTAGAAAGCTTGAGGTGTGTATTTCCAGGGAATATATCGTTTTTGGGGGTATTTCAAATGTAAAGGGTTGTTTTTCTGGAAAAACGGCAAGGTGCACATAGCGCATAGCATAGTTGTATTTTATCTGAAAATCCCCTAAAGCTCTGTTTCAGTTTGGGGGAGTCTCCTGGGCAGGAAAGGGTGTCTACCAATACATATGTGGTACCGTTGTAAACGGAAGAAATTGGGATTTGACACGCAATTAGATTTTATTGACAAACTTACATTTTTTATTACAAAAAACACTACAAATTGTAAAAAATAGATTTTTTTTTATTTTTTTTGCACATATTTCACCCGAAAATATTGAGAATACACCTAAAAAATGACAAAAACGACAAATGTAAATTCCTTTCAAAAATCCCATTTGAACATGCGTAGTGCAAAATAGTGATAAATGGCCTGGCAACAAAGGGTGACAAAAACTCCAGGTAGGCTGGCACTTAAAGGGTTAAAGGCTCATAACATGCAGTAGATGCAGGTAGGATGATTTTTAATGTGAGCAATCTGTATGTACAGAGTGTGGGAAACATATAAGATATGCTCTTATTCAGAGTGAAGGACCACTTTAAGCCCTTAGCTGTAGATGCAGTTCATCACATCTGCAAGGGGATAATGCTGGGCTATATCAAGATGCTGGCTTGCTAGGTCAGAAACAATGTGTTACTTACTGTAGGTTTTCCTAGGTTTACCACCAGGTAACCCACCACTCGTGTCAGGTCTTCAGAGGTGTTATAAAGGTATCAGTGAAGCTCTTTAATAGATCAAATAGGACTTATTAGGAAATTATTTTGGTACCATTTCATTGTTCAGCTGGAATCAGCATTTGTTGCATACATGGACATTACTTTACATAAACTCCATATGAGACATCAAGCTAAACAGCCATGTTTATTATTCTAGGAGATCAGAGGCACAAGCTTCATACTACCCGGGAGTGATATGGAATGAAAGATAGGGAATGTGGCATAGCATAAATGATTATATTATTTTTATCTGTATACTCACCTTACCACCCACGTTGCTCTACATATCTTGTCTAGTTTTATATCATATCATATTTATTCTAAAAATGTAAGTGTAAAAATTGAGCCATGGTCTTCCTATGCATGTCCACCAACTCTTTCTGGCAATTCTAGCAATAGTCTCCTAGGAGCAGAGACGTATATAGAATGCTACTCCCTGTTTGTGTAACAGTGAATAGAGAATGCAGCTCCTGTCACTGTGTGCAGGGTCATGCCAAGCACAGTACAGATATCTCTGTTGTGACACCTCGGGGAGCACACAGGAGGATGGGGCCTGATTACTATGGCCAAGGCCAGATTAAGTGTGATAGAGGCTGCAGGGCAGGAAATCTGGTGGAAGCTCCTGACTTTTTTTCTTTAAAGTTATACTCGCACACTTACTGGAATGTCAGATCGAGTCCCCTGGGCCATCCACGCTGCTTTGCCTATCATCAGACAGTCCCATGATAAAAGGATGCCCCCTTGCCATCAGTCACAGTGATGCTGCCACACCCACTCCATTCATTGTGATAGAGGGAGCATGCTGGGGCTGTGCATATATGTGAGTTGCAGCACCTTTAATTGCTCCTTGCTCCAATCACTCTAATGATCACAATACTGTGCTCTATCAGCCCAACACATATATGTCAGGAACCAATGCCACTAAGAAGCAAAACACAAGCCAAGTTCAATATAACCCATGCTCCAGCGTCAAAATTATTCTACGTTGTGTTGTGCATCTGTACTGTGTTTGGTGTGTGTGGACCTACCCACCAAAAATAGGACATCCTCCCCTCATCTCCTTGGTATGTAGACAGCTTAGATTAGATGTGCAGGTGGGTGGGTAGACAGCTAAAATGATGTGTAGACAGGTTGGTAAGCAGACGGGAAGACAGGTGAGTGGGCAAGTTGGTAGGTGAGTGGGCATGTAGGTGGGTAGGCTGGTAGATAAATGGGTAGGTATTCTATCAGCATTAAACCAATGACACCCCTTGCTCTGGGCCTACACTTTAAAGCAGACCAACTTCACTGGGTAAGCAAAAGTGGGCTTCCCATAGCAGCACCATTGGGAGCAACACAAAGGATGTGAGGTGGAGCTGTATTTGACACACCCCTGAGGAATAAAAGCCTCACGAACAATAATATGCAGAATGCAAGCAGATCCTGTCCACTGGAGGAAAAGGATCTTTAAGAAAGAGGAGATAAGCAGGGTACATCTTTTTATTTTTGCCCTTTAAGGGATTTAGCCAAAATCATGAAACACAACCAAATGACAAGGGTCTGCCTCTTTCTCCAATCTGGCCTTTGCTGCTGACTCTATTGGGTTGATTCAAAGAAACATGTAACAGCTTGGATTTTGCTCACGATCATCCTATTTTTTACGTCCGCTCGTGCGTTCGTATGAACTTGCGAGTGATTCAATAAGCAAATACGTTTCTATCCTAAAAGATACGTCCGTTCGTATGATATCTCCCGAACTTGCCTCAGTCAGTTGGCAATCGTAAAAATCACGTTCATGTGCTCACCTGTTGCGGCGGCAGCCTGTTTTGTCGGCGGCTTCCATCGTCCAGCTCTTCCAATTACTTGCGTTTGCCTCTGGTTTTCATTGGTTTTTGGCCTCTTAGATTCGTGCGTTCGTATGTTTATAAGATCTTGCGCATGCGCACCCTCAACCAGAAACTTACATAAACCCCGTAGCGGCTGCATCCAACTTCATTTCTCTGTCCCTTAAACTTACCTAAACCCCGTAGCGCCTGCATCCAACTTCATTTCTCGGTCCCTCAAACTTACCTAAACCCCTTAGCGCCTGCATCCAACTTCATTTCTCGGTCCCTCAAACTTACCTAAACCCCTTAGCGCCTGCATCCAACTTCATTTCTCGGTCCCTCAAACTTACCTAAACCCCTTTAGCGCCTGCATCCAACTTCATTTCTCGGTCCCTTAAACTTACCTAAACCCCGTAGCGCCTGCATCCAACTTCATTTCTCGGTCCCTTAAACTTACCTAAACCCCTTTAGCGCCTGCATCCAACTTCATTTCTCGGTCCCTTAAACTTACCTAAACCCCTTTAGCGCCTGCATCCAACTTCATTTCTCGGTCCCTCAAACTTACCTAAACCCCTTAGCGCCTGCATCCAACTTCATTTCTCGGTCCCTTAAACTTACCTAAACCCCTTTAGCGCCTGCATCCAACTTCATTTCTCGGTCCCTCAAACTTACCTAAACCCCTTAGCGCCTGCATCCAACTTCATTTCTCGGTCCCTCAAACTTACCTAAACCCCTTAGCGCCTGCATCCAACTTCATTTCTCGGTCCCTCAAACTTACCTAAACCCCTTTAGCGCCTGCATCCAACTTCATTTCTCGGTCCCTCAAACTTACCTAAACCCCTTAGCGCCTGCATCCAACTTCATTTCTCGGTCCCTTAAACTTACCTAAACCCCGTAGCGCCTGCATCCAACTTCATTTCTCGGTCCCTCAAACTTACCTAAACCCCTTAGCGCCTGCATCCAACTTCATTTCTCGGTCCCTCAAACTTACCTAAACCCCTTAGCGCCTGCATCCAACTTCATTTCTCGGTCCCTCAAACTTACCTAAACCCCTTTAGCGCCTGCATCCAACTTCATTTCTCGGTCCCTCAAACTTACCTAAACCCCTTAGCGCCTGCATCCAACTTCATTTCTCGGTCCCTCAAACTTACCTAAACCCCTTAGCGCCTGCATCCAACTTCATTTCTCGGTCCCTCAAACTTACCTAAACCCCTTTAGCGCCTGCATCCAACTTCATTTCTCGGTCCCTTAAACTTACCTAAACCCCTTTATCGCCTGCATCCAACTTCATTTCTCGGTCCCTCAAACTTACCTAAACCCCTTTAGCGCCTGCATCCAACTTCATTTCTCGGTCCCTTAAACTTACCTAAACCCCTTTATCGCCTGCATCCAACTTCATTTCTCGGTCCCTTCAACTTACCTAAACCCCTTTGCGCCTGCATCCAACTTCATTTCTCGGTCCCTCAAACTTACCTAAACCCCTTAGCGCCTGCATCCAACTTCATTTCTCGGTCCATAAAACGTCACCAAACCACATAATGTACATCTGTCTTTTTTTTTTTTAGTGTGTATGTAATTTTGGGTGTAGTTGTTTGTGGTTGCGCATATTCGAAAAGACACATTTCTGAAGGCTTAAAATATTTTTTTATTTTAAGAGTAATTTGGTAAAATGTCCTATATTTTTTTAAAATTTTAAAAATTTGGAGTTACTTTTTACAATAAATTTTTTTACTTAAATAGTTATATGTGAACATTTGTTTTTTTTTTTTTTTTTTCTTTTTTGTAAGTAAAATTAGTTGTATAACATTTAAAACATATAAAATTTGGCTAAAAAACAGTAAAATGTCTCAAACAATTTTAACAAAGTAGCCAGGACCAAGGGCACTATTCATCCTCCTCTTCGTCATCTGTTGGCCCCAACGTCGCCTGTATGGCCAGCAGCTCGGCCACCAACTCCTGGATCCTTTTTTTTTTCTCTGCCTTGGTTTTTGGCATAATCCCTGTAAGCAATAGAGAAAAAAACCTAAATAGGAGTACCAGACCGGTTGGTATGCTGTAAATAGATTTGTGGTTAATCCAATACATGTAAATGCATGACATATGTCATTCTTCCAAGGGCTAAAGTTAATGCATTTCCAACAGGTAAGTATTTAAACTCCTTAAACCGGACCTTCAACATTATTGAATGACAACCAATACCTATTTCTAAATGATTATGCACCAGATCAAAGTACAGTTTTGACGTTTATGGCTTGCAGCGCCGCCATCTGAACTCTGAAGCCTAACAATTAATGAGGAGTGGAGAGTTGGATAAAGTACAGGGGAGTACGTTACAGTGGTGCGTTGACAATCCAGAGCATAGCTGGGTTGAGGGAAAGGTCATCAATCCCACAATGCATGCCAGGACCTTACTTTTTACAATCTGTATCCCATGCTGCCTGTAAATATTGCGCCTTCCATATTCCGCAATATGGGCTGTTTTCACGCTCCTAACATGCATTAGATGGCTGAAGTCTGTTTTTCAAAGTTTCCAATCTGTAGGTACAGTGTGTTGCCTAATTATTAGCTATGTTCTTAATACGAGTTAGGGTCCGCTTTAAGCTAAAGAAGTGGCCACATGAAAGTGTTAACTACACATTGGCTAAGCCTTTAGTTATGTGTGTGTTATTAGCTTACAAAACATTAATCAGAATCATGGCATGGAGACTTACGGAGTTGGTGGCCGACAGATGGCTGGTTGGGGCCAACAGGCTGCCCTTGGTCCTGGCTCTGCTGTGAAGAAGTCCCTGGAGAAACATGTGACATTTGGTTAGTATTTGTAGAGAGTCACTATCCCCAACATATCTGGCTCCCAGTCTGGCTGACATCACTCACCTTCGCCAGGATCGACTTCAAGCATCTCTGCTGCCTCCTCCTCCACTATCTCACCCGCTCCTGAAGCTTCTACAAATACATAATAAAGGATAACTTAGTTTTTGGCCTGACATGTATATCTTTGTGCCTATACATGAAGAGTGACATACCAGAGCCTTCCCCATGCGTGGCCAGGTATGACTCCACGCCCACGCGCCTTGGCCCCTCCTCTGTGGTAAGGTCCAGGGGCTGGTCTGAGGAGGCCACAGAGGAGGGGTAGGTCCGTCGCCCGGGAGATCCACCACCTTCACTCACAGATGCAGAGTCATGCAGCACTGGTCGGCCTGTACGTCTCCGGGTGCGGCGAATTCTGAAATCCATTTCCAACACTACCAAAGAAAAGTCAATATAAATAAAGGCATAACTTAGACATTTGGAACATATAACATGCAATTGCTTGGTACTTACTTGGGAAATGGATCCCAAAAAACCTCCGCACCCGGGGCATGTGCAGACGCTTCAGGTCCGACCAATGCTGCATGATCTGGGTGTGAGTGAAGGTGGTGCTGGTGACACGGTGGATCTCGGCGATGATCTCCCGGGCGATGTCCCTTTTCTCGCACACATTGGGCGCGAAGTCATACCGGCGCTGAAGCATGATCTGAAAAACATAATGGACACAGAGCTTGTACTTTTACACACACACCCATATGTGTTGCATCACAAGTTGAGTATTTAATGTCATTAACACACACATTTCGAATGGCCGCCATTTTTGGGGAGTGCCTTAAAGAGGACGTTGACTGTGATTGACAGTCTGGTCTTATGTTATATGTATCACACACCATGTACATACAGATAATAGCCAACATCAACAATCAGGCCACCTGCATCTATGGCATGTTAGGATGTTTTAAAGATCCAAGATGTAGCCTAATGCTTAGGCTTTTGGCCCACGTGTGTGGCTTCCCGTTGTGTTTTTATGGCTTAGGAAAACAGTGTTCCGCAAACATCCGCATCAAGGTCCGAGACAGGCCAGGTTTGACAGCTCGCCCCGCTACTCCACAGGTTAATTAACTGTTGCTAAGCCGGAGCAATTGGCCGAATTAGGACATCAGCATAGACAGGTGAAAACGTGGCCAGGCTCGGCCCTTGAGGATGAAGTGTGAGGAGCCAGTGATTAAACATTAAGAGACCCCAAACTAGTTCCCAACGCATCATTTAAATTTAGCCCATCATTGACTATTCTATTAAAATGCACAGGCAGCCACTTACCAGCATGAGGATCTCTTCCTGTTGACGGGTGAAGATAGTGGGCGCCATCTTTAGTCTTCTTCCAGGCAGCAGATAAGTGAAACCCCAGCGGTTTCCTGGTTCCGCACGAACGTACGTCCGTACGAGCGCGTAGTCGTGCGCATAGGCGTCAGACGCTGGGCGCATGATTTAAAGGTCCCTGCACCCAAAGCTCATTCTCTTTGAGCTTTTGGACAAAATGGCACCAAAAAAGGCAGCAGCTAAACGCGGCCAGCAAAGCCAGACCTCTGAGGGCCCAACAACCAGGTCCCAGCAACGACCGAAGAAGCTAAGGTCCCAGAAGGCCCAGAAGGCAAGTACCACCTCGGCCCCACCAAGGGACACTGGACCCTCCCTTTCCCAAAAAAGGGCCCCAAAGGCACGTGCCCCTGCGGCCAAAAAACAGGCCACAGCAGCCACCACCACCTCTGCCCCCAGAAGAGGCCGCCCAAGGGAGCCCACACCACCCATGCTTTCAAGCCGGGCACTTAGCCAACCCAGGCCCCACAGCAGTGCCCGAAGCACATCCAGCCCACACAGAAGGGCCCGAAGCCCCTCCAGCCCGCACAGAAGGGCCCGAAGCCCCTCCAGGCCGCGCAGAAGGGCCCGAAGCCCATCCAGGGCCAGAAGCCCCTACAGGGCCCGAACCCCATCCAGGGCCAGAAGAACCCCATCCAGGGCCAGAAGCCCAGCCAGGGCCAGAAGCCCCTACAGGGCCCGAACCCCATCCAGGGCCAGAAGCCCCTACAGGGCCCGAACCCCATCCAGGGCCAGAAGAACCCCATCCAGGGCCAGAAGCCCAGCCAGGGCCAGAAGCCCCTACAGGGCCCGAACCCCATCCAGGGCCAGAAGAACCCCATCCAGGGCCCGAAGCCCAGCCAGGGCCAGAAGCCCCTACAGGGCCCGAACCCCATCCAGGGCCAGAAGAACCCCATCCAGGGCCCGAAGCCCAGCCAGGGCCAGAAGCCCCTACAGGGCCCGAACCCCATCCAGGGCCAGAAGAACCCCATCCAGGGCCCGAAGCCCAGCCAGGGCCAGAAGAACCCCATCCAGGGCCAGAAGCCCCTACAGGGCCCGAACCCCATCCAGGGCCAGAAGAACCCCATCCAGGGCCAGAAGCCCAGCCAGGGCCAGAAGCCCCTACAGGGCCCGAACCCCATCCAGGGCCAGAAGAACCCCATCCAGGGCCAGAAGCCCCTACAGGGCCCGAACCCCATCCAGGGCCAGAAGCCCCCGACCTGGCACCAGCCGGGAACAGAGCCCCCGACCTGGCACCAGCCGGGAACCTAGCCCCCCAAGAGGGCCCCGAATTGCAACCATGACCACATCTACACCTGGAAGTTCGGTGGCCAGCCACGCCAGAACACCCAGTCCCTTGGCCAGTCCAGTCCAGTCATTGGGAAGCCACCAATCCGGCCATTCCCCTACCCAGCCCCAGGCCATAATGTCACCACATGTGTCTGCACACATGGAGGAGCAGCCAAGCCAACCATCTGGCCGCACATTGCGCCGCGGCCAGTTGAGTGGGAGATTCTCCCATGACCAAAATATGGCATTGGCTAGTGGCCTTACATTATACTATGACGAGCTATATGGGAGCAAATCCAAACACACCACCAAGCAGCGCAAGATGGAATTGTTTGAAACCATCCTCCGACAAGTAAATGCAGCGGGGGAAGAGAGGAAAGATGTGTCCCAAATTCAGAAGAAAATCTCTGATCTGAAGTATGCTGTACGGCAAAAAGAAATTAAAAGGCATAATTACAGGTAAATAAATGTTTTCGCTAAATATAATGTTTGGGATGTGCTGTATGCCCCTTTTCTGAATACAAAACGATTTTCTCTTTTCAGCATGAAAACTGGAGGTGGCTTTCCATCTAAATTGGAGTTTACCCCTGCTGAGGAGATTGTGCTTGGACTTCTCCATCCGGTCGCGGTCGGTGGACATGCTGGTCTAAGGGACACAGACTCCCCGACCCGTACCCACGGTGAGTACTATTAAATCTGCATGTTTGCCTGGTTGCTAAATAATCTACAGTTCACTAGTAACAAGATAACGGGATGCCCCTATGGTTTGCCTTGCTTGGCCTCGCACTACTGTGGCTGTTTGTGTCCTCTTTTGGTCCCTGGGAATCACACATTTAGGCCCACAGCCATTATGGCAAAGATCAAATGTCCAATTGTATTGTTAAAGTCATGAAGTTTCGCAAGATAAGTGAGATATTTTGAAGCAATCACAAAACACACATCATTATGTATGGCTTGCCTTTTGGTTGTGTGAGTTGTGTTTGAGTTAACTATTTAATTAGCCACCCACAAACATATGTGACCAAGAGCAGCGAGACTCAACTGGCGGCCCGGGGTCCCAATGCGGGCCTTGCCACCACATTCAAGGACCCCTGTCCAGACAGCCCTGCACTCAGTTACTTCTGTGTTGACGTGCTCAGAGCTGCCCCCTTGATCGGCCATGTAGTGGTTGGTCTCCTGCCCAATGTCATGGCTCCGTGAAACATAGCATTGCAATATGAAGTACTGCCCAGGAAGTGGCATAGCAAGGTACACAGTAACTTATTTAAATTTTCACTGGCCACAATCGTGTCCCGCTGCCCCTGCTCTGGCCCATGTGCCACAGTCCCCCCATGCCCCCCCCCCACATAAGCCCCATACATTTGTAACAGATTGGCTCCATCCATCACATCACCATCAATACGTTAACTCCCCCCTTTAGACATCCAATCCCTGTCCCCTCAGCTCTGGCCCATCCAGCCCAGCAAGGGCAAGCAGCCTTTATTAGTTGGCACTTTGAAAGCTCCAGCCCCTCCACCAGTGTCTTTATTTTTAACTAGACACCCCCTGCGTCAGCACCATGGCCAGACATTCACCTCTCACCACATACCTTTAAATGGGCGTTTCAAACAATTGTTTGAGTACCCCGGACCTAGCGAATGGTAGGCTAAATCCAAAAATGTGCCCTGAAAGTTGGATGCTGAATGGGTACACTTCATGACTTAGAACTGAGGTCACTTAGCAGTTTGTCCGAGCCATTGCACCTCTGTAAACTTGCGTGGGTTTGAACAAAGGTCACCATTGCTCTAGAGTTGAATAATATTACAAATAGAGCTATATTTGATTACCTATCCAAAAAAAGGTTATGTGTGTGTGTTTACGTGGTATTTTTTTCTCTTCTTCAGCCCAGCATGATCCCTCAGCAAGGGTAAACTCACCCCCCAGTTTGGTTATGCCTACCAGGTCCGTACAGCATCGGAGCCCAGATCAGAGATTTTCGGTAAGTTTATTTAGTAGCATAAATACTAACAAGTGCTTAAGAATGTGTTAAACTGTTGAAATCCTAAATTGGGACGCAAACTTAGCCTTTTTTTTTTTGATATGTCCCTACAGACCCGCACACTCATGGAAGAGATCCAGGACATGGAGGAAGATGATGATGTCTCCGTACAGGGCACGTCGGATGAACTCCCCCTGGGTCCCAATTTGGAACTGCTCGATAATGTTTCTCTGGCCAATCCTCAGCAGCAGAGTGAATCTCCATCCATTGTGCTTGCACATGGGGAGACTGACACTACAGTCCCCAGTGTTCACTCTGCTGCTGAGGATTTGCAAAGCAGGCCGGTTGCTGTTGAGGGTACTACACCACGCGGCAGGGCACGCCCAAGAGCCAGGGTAATTGTGCGGCGGACGCCATTACGCCGCCCCACAATTTCCCAGGGGAGGCAGAGTGCCCTGCTTCAATTATGGACCCAACAAAGGGACTCTTATGACGCCCAGCTCGTTACAGAGCGTGAGCAAAGGCATGCCGACATGGTGAACATCCATACCAGTCTACAGGGCATCCTCGCGGAGTTGCGTACCCTCAACAGCAACGTGGCCAATTCAAGTAATGGCATCCAGTCAGCCATGGCTGAGATGACCAATATGCAGAGAAACATTGTGGAGCAGTTTCAAATTCACAATGCTGCCATGGCCCAGGCTAGGTCCCATTCCCATGGACCTCCACCTGGACCTCCACCTGGGTATTATGGGCAGCCACCCTATTAAGCCATGGGTGTGTGGGACATCTTTTCTCTTAACCCCCACTGTATTTACTTGTCCTTTGAGGTTTCAAACAATCCATTTTGTGTTGCTCTGGCAGGTTGTGTTTTGTATTTGCTCCCATATAGCTCCTTAGAGTAATGCTTAAGGCCACTAGCCAATGCCATAGGTCTATGTGGAGTTTATCTGGCCACTTATGGCTTTACCTATGTATTTGGTTGGTGCTCCTCCTGTTTGCAGACATGTTTGTGTGACATTATGGCCATGCCCAAATATCCCTGGGCACAGGCAATATTAATGACTGGACTAGGCTGGCCTTTGGACTGGGTGTCCTTGTTTGGTTGTGCCACTCACTTCCAGGTGTAGATGTGCTCGATGTTTTTTTTAATGTTATCCATTTGTTACCACAGATGTATGTGGACTGATTTCTGTTAACCACTATAATTTTTCATTTGCTAAGTAAAACAAAAATTTAACTTCCAATACTTGTGGCGTTTTTAGTGGGAAGACTTTTGTAACAGCTTGGCCTAAACCAGATAATTTTGGTTGGAAGAGGTGTAACAATGCACAGCGAAAGCTAAGGAAACTACATGAAATACATTAGGCAACAATTAAGGTCGAAATGTTTTACTTAGAGGTAATGCCACATTAGGGCAAAACAACATATGTTTCCAAAAGGATAACACAGACATACAGAATGGTGAGACAGGGAAAAAAGTTAACTAAAATGCTGGCTGATCAGGTTGGCTCTAACAGATTGGCCAGACTCACTGGGGGGCCCCTCAAAATTCTCGGCTTCATCCTCGACGGCTGAAGAGGGCAGGCTGTCCACATAACGTGGGACACGTTCCAGGATGGCAAAATTGTGCAAAACAGCACATGCCATTATAATGTCGATCACTTTCTTGGGATCATATTGCAGGGCCCCCCCAGTATGGTCAAGGCAACGAAAACGTGTCTTCAGCAGACCAAAGGCCCTCTCCACAACAGCCCGGGTCTTGCGATGCGCACGGTTATACGCTTCCTGAGAGGCATCCTGGGGCCGCAGCACAGGCGTCATGAGCCAGGGTAGAAGTGGGTACCCGGAATCACCTTAAACAGAGAATTAAATGTAATCAAAATTAAAAAGGCAACACAACCAACACCAAAAAAATCACAGATATCATAATGATGTAAGGTAAAGTGTTCCCCAAAAAAAACAGGGCACATTAGGGCCCCCAAAAATAGCACTAAGGTATAACCTAAATAAAAATGGCACTTCTATATACCAATTAATTAACAAACATCTGCACGGCCAAGGGTATTTGTATTTTACATATATTTGTAGTTTTCAGACATGTTACAATTAGGATGGTGCTGAGGGCCTATCCACATTTCTCTGGAAACTACAATGTATGCAGTTTAAGTCCACTTTGACATTTAACGACCAATAGTCCAAAAGGAGCCAAATGTCAAAGATCCTTGGGTATAAACTCCAAACCAATATATTTAGGCACAAGGAACTTACAGACATCCTAACTAAAGGGAAAACATTCTGAAGGCCAAAGCGAGACAAGGATTTTTTGGGTAAGTTCCTAATATATGAGCCAAGAAAAAGGCAGTTGGACGCTTCTGTCAAGTTTTCAAAAACAAACATATCAACAAATACAAGATTAATGCCACATTTAATAACACACAAATAGGACACACTTACCAAGCAGCCATGCCCCCGAAAATTCACCTGCCTCAAATCTCCGAAACAACCCAGATCGCCGGAGGATATAGGAGTCGTGGGACGATCCGGGGTAGCCGGCAAGGACACTCATAAACCGCATATCCGGACCAACCACGGCCTGGACATTAAGTGAGTGTCCCATTTTACGATTCCTTAAGGCAAAAACATACAAAAAGGGTAATTGATATTTGACCCAAAATAATAAATTAAACACAAAACATGTCTGCACTCTATTGGGAAATACTAATGAAAAGCCGAGATAAAGCAGCTACACAAATGAGGGATAAACAAATATGCTGCCGCAAAGGAAAACAGGTGACATGACACGTTGGGCAACATAATAACCAATCTCAATACCTATATATATACTCGTCGGCTGCCCTAGGTACGAGTGCCACATGTGTGCAGTCAATTGCACCAATAACGTTGGGCATGTCGGCCACATTATAAAACCCAAGCTTAATGGCGTTTCTGCCTGCCATATCATCAGGAAAATAAATATATTTTTGAGTTATGGCAGCCATGCCTTCCAAAAATTTAGATAGTGCGCGGCTCAGCGTAGGCTGTGACATCCCCACGGAGAGGGCACCCAGCCTCTGGAACGAGCCGTTCGCCAAAAATTGCAGGCAGCCAAGCATCTTGGTCATACCTGAAATTGCATGCCCCTTCCTTGTGGTGCGGGCTAACCATGGCCGCAGCTCACTATATAATTTATGGAGGGAAGCGCGATTAAGCCTGGTCAGCTCGAACAGCTCAACATCATTCATGCTATCGATGTTCATGCGACGACGCAGGGGCAATCTGCTCTCAGACATCTCGATCAACTCAATGCCAAAAAGCATAAGCCCTTGATGTGCCACAAACTCGCTCCGCTCCATCCTACTCCCGAGGCCAAATAGCTGCCGGCAAACATTTCGTAAAGCAGCTCTTTAATGGGCTTCAAAACAATTAGCAATCACCTCTCTGAATTGGGCGCAAGCCCATGTGAAGGACGTAAAAAATAGGATCGGACGCAAATAATACGATTTGGACGGGAAAAACACACGAACTAACGCAAATAATACGATTTGGACGGGAAAAACACACGAACTAACGCAAATTATACGATTCTCGTACGAAATGCGTATGTTCATATACGTCTATGCGCGAACGATCGTACGAATACGAAATGGCCAAAAAAACCAGAAAAAATGACAAACACCCACCCAAACTTACGATTCTCGATACGAAATCACTTAACTTTTGCTCTTTGAATCGAGGGGTATGAGTGTAGAAGATAGTGTTCCAGGTAGTATTCTAGATTGCCTGCATGATCCTATAGAGAATGTGTTTTGTTGGTCGCATGATTTATATTCTCAGATTAGTTGGAGAAGTGGCATCTTATGATTAGTTACTGAGAATTTTTATTTAAGAAAAGTAAGAGTTTGTCTAAAGAGATTGCATACAAGAGGTACATACATGATGCTATGTCTATGTTGTTACTCCTTTATGGCTGATACATAGCCAACCCTATAAATAAGGAGGGCCATGGTCTGCTGACATTATAGTCTATATGTATGAACTCTCCGTCACTTGCTATAGGAAAGAAAATGCAAAATAAATGGTTATTACACCAATGACAGGTTCACTTTAATTCCCCACATTCCAGATTGTTTATGACACTCTTCAGAGATATGTTGGGAATTCAATACATTGGTCCGCTCTCTCCATAGACGCATCGGCGGTGATGAGAACATAATGAATGTCATCAGTGAAGGTGATAAATTTCTCATGTGATGGGGAAATTCATTTCTTTCGGTGGTTGCTCACCTATGACACGCCGTGTTCTCTGAGATCAGCATTTTGTAAAGCAGAGGATTAGTTATTAGGTATCAGGACGAAATTCAGTGGAGATTGGATATATTAGAAAGTCTGCAGGCCTGGTGGGAATTCGCAGATAATATTTCTTAATATGTTAAGCTGCTAGTGGCTACATATTGCCGCTCATTGATTCTTCCTATGACAGGAAATAGATAAAAAAAAACTATACTTTGCTCTCTAAAGCACCGCTGGGACGCCGGGGATACAAAGTATGCTTTATAAGGATACTGCAGAGTAGAATATCTTAATATTTGTAGGGCTACACTTGCAATTCAAGAAGATTTTCACTTAATCACTATAATATAATACTGTATGCGGAAAGCAGAGAAGTCTTTTGGCTTTGAAACAGCTCTAAGGTTTCCCTGTAGTTGCTTAATAGCCTTGCTAGTGGTCATTGGCTAGCTAAGAGCTTGTGATGAGCTCTGGATCCAAGCCATTGTTACATTGTCGACTAAGATATTGCCTATTCGGCTCAGACCCGGTAAAATCTGGGTCAAATTATGCTAGCTTCCATCACTGCTACTATATTAGCCTCCTCTGCCTTTTGGAAAAGGTAGTTACTCTTCCAGAGATGCTTGTGGCAACTAGGTACTCTTCTAATCTCCTGGTGCCCAGGAAAAGGTGCAGTTAATCAAGCAGGGTTATTGGCAAGCAGCCCGCCGCATACTGAGAAGGTAGTTTACTGACTCTCTTCTTCACTTTGCAATGCTAAACACAACACAACCCTTTAACTTGCTTGAGGATCACCAGTGGTTTTTGACCAGCTTGCATGGAGCTGATCTTTGCTATCACCAGGCAGCGTTTGCTGCCTCTTCTAGCAATATCTGTGGTGTACCCTGGCATCCCCACCAGCATCTACTTCTTTAAGGAGATATGGGGACACAGCCTTCCCCTTATTTCTGGAGTCTCAATTCTGCCACCACAGAGAGGAATTTTTATTCCTCAGGGATGTGGCTACTGATGATTATTGTAGCATTATAGGGGAATTCACTACTACAACCATAACCACAGATCTTGGGGGGGGGGGGCAATGGCAAAATTATAATAATAAAATATTACTTCTGTTAGGTTAGAAGTTGTAAATGATTAAACAAATCTATTCTGGGGTGTCTGCGATACCATCATTCAGCTTTGTGCCAGAGAGAATCTAGGACTTTGGCACACTAACCCAATGGATAACCCAGGGCCGTCTGAGCTCATACGCTGGTCTCGCTTGCACTGATTGGCTTATTGCCCTATGTGGGAACCAGGAAGAGGTGAGTTTCCAGGTCAAACTATGGGGATACACACAGCAGAGTGAAATGTATGGGTGTTGCTCCTCTTTAAGCCTGTTGGGTGTAACCAATATTTGTTTCTTGCTGGTTTTGTGATCATTGATAGGTGATTTTCTGCAGTTTGGATCTCTTCATACTTTCCCTGGCACAGTGTTTGACAAAAAGTCCATAAATGACCCATTTCGAGGTCAAATTTGACCTTTTCTAGATTACAACAAAAACCCGAGAGTTTTCCTTTAAACACCAACACCCATTTTAGCGGAATCCTGATTGCCTGTGCCCTGCTCCCCCAGAGAAACCAAGCCTAGCAATTTGCAGCTGTGCTCACATGGTCCTCAAGTCTCCCCTTGGTATTCGCCTGTCGCCTTCAAATGGCCGCAGGGGTCAATTTACAGCGCTTGATTTTGCCATAGGACCAGAGACAGACAATCAGGATTTTGCTAGAAATGGGTGTTCATCCTGTTTAAAGGAAGATTTCGCTTTCGTCAGGTTTTTGGTGTTCTGGGTTCTTGTTTCCTCTTCTGAAATGTAAAATAAACATTTGTGTTAGGATTGTGCCCCCATACCTGTGTTTTACTTATCACCAGACTGTTTCCAAGTTTCTTATGTTTCTGTGGGTCTGTGATCCCAAAGTGGGAGCTGTTTTCCTGGCTCTGAGTAAAACCTACTGACTACAAGTCCCAGAATCATTTCACTGTAAGTGAGCGTAGAAGCAGCTTTGGCTAAGCCAGGCAGCAGTAATGACCTCTACATGTGAGAACATTGCCAGTAACCCTTTAGCTACTAGAGCATAAAATTGTGATCCCCTTATCTGTAGAGTATAAATTAGAGCAAATGGGGTTAAACCTGTCATATCTGCTTTAGCCAATCAGATGGTTAGCCAGAATCAGGAGGACTCTGATATGCACTTTAAAAGAAGTGAGTTTTCTCACCAAGCTTTGAAAAAAAAAGAAGAAGAAATAAAACATATAAGCTCGGTACTTTGAGGACATCATTTTGGCCCACAATAATGGAAACTTGTAAAAAGGCAATTGAAAGTGGAATTAGCCTTTAAGGAACTTGACTATCTCGGGGTGGGTACAGCTGAGAGTAAGTTAAGAGCAAAGCAGGGATTAGGGATTAGGGGTTGTATATATAGAGGGCGCAGAGGTAGGGACTGGTTTTGGGCCCATTAGGTCAGGAGGCCCCATCATTTTACAAGAAGAAAGAATGAGGGAAGAAGAAAATTGAATTTGTTGCTTTAATGCTTCAAAAATCATTATCCAAGATGGTAGTTTAACCATTCAATTTTTTATACCCCTTAATCAGCATTCATTCAGCCATGGCTAGACATGATTTGTTACACCATCTTTCTGGATTTCATGAATTAAAGTGTTAGTGTGCTAACTACATTTAAATATATTTGTCTGCTCAGAGGAGTCTTGTGAATTATTTAGTCAACATACAGTGATCTTTCAATCCATTTAATTATTTATTGATAGGCAGGAGTTTAAATGTGTCAGGATGAACGAGGAAAGCTCATGGATAAGAGTAATTCAATGAGAAGCCGAACGCCGTGACTGCCAGAACTGGGCTGAAAAGTGTCATGGGGGTAGTCAATATCTAGAGCGGATCTCTGGTAGCCTTGAAGAACTTGCTTACTAATACATCCTGATGAAATTGAGTGCACGTCAGTGGCCTAACGGGATAATAGTATACCTGTCAGGTATACAATGGTACAGTCACTCCTGGTAATAAAAAAAGGATTTTCAAATGGATTTAAATATTCTGTATCTCATTTAAGAAAAAATGCGTACAATGAGAGCTGTCAGCTTGCTAAATAAAGTGGGTTTGTAACATCACAAAGTGCCATACATTTGTCTTGTTCAGGAGTTTCCAAACTGTTTTAAAGTTTAAAGTGGTACACATACAAGTGGTTGGGAACCCCCTGGTCTGTATTTATTTAAATAATATGTTGCTAAATTTAAACATTCACCACAAAGGATCAATCAAGGGCTCGGGCCTGGCAGCTGTCTGGGCCCCCAGGACCCTGGGGGGGCCGGGCTGGTGCTAGAGTTTCCTCTGGCCAATAACTCACCAACAGAGCCATATTTGTTGGTGGCCTTCCGGTGCCAGTAATTAATATCCATCATTTTTCAGCTCACAGAATTGGCTATGGCAGGGGCTCCAGTAAGATGGCGACCCCCTTGAGTAAGGACACTGGCAAATGGCATGTGAAACTCCTATCTATCACCGCAATTGTTACTTAATTTAGAATGCCAGTCCCGCAACAATTACAGCGATTCATGGTGGTTTTTCACACCGAGGCATCCTAAATCATGATGGGCAACAAAAATGGAACATCTTTTAGACACCAGGGCTTGCTTTTGTTCCTTTTTAAAAGGACTGGGTACATGGGGGAGAAAGCAGGGATTGTGCATAAGGGAATTGTTGGAATAGCTTTAATGCACCAACTACATCCTGTATATGACTGTCTGCGTGTTATGCTGTGTTATGATAAAGTTAGTTTGAAAGAAAAAAAAAGGAAGTTCTAGGCAGGCTATGTGACTGTATGCATAGTGAGGTTAACCTGCTAACAGAAAGGAGCTGTGTTTCTTTTGCTCCATGTTAAGATCTGTTGCTGATGTATCCTGTTCAGGATTATTGGCCTGATGCAGAGCCTCCTCTGAACTGCCGTTAAAACCTTCCGATTGTCCGGGGCTCCCGTTTGAATCGTGGCTCAAATGTGATGCAGAGCCTCCGTCGGAATGGCTCCCTAACTGATCCGTCAATTTGACTTCACTCAGAAAGCTTTTTTTGCTCTCTCGGGTGCCTTCAATTTGATCGGGGCTCCCGTTCACGTTCACACGGGCGGGCCGTTTTTCCCTGATTTTTCCTGCCTTTTTGAACGTACCTGCTTGCCTTCCGTCGTATTTGACCTTCCATTTTGGTGTTTTTTTCAAGTATACTTACATCTCCATGGCTCTTCAGTTGTCAATCTGGCTACACGCAAGCGCACATCCCTCAACCTCCATTGGAATATACATATGGCAACAACTGCCAATTTCACACATATGTATATATTTTAAGAATTTTTTTGTTGTTCCTTCTTCCTTGTCCTTAATGCATACCTTAATCTCCTTGGTTGTTCCTTCTTCCTTGTCCTTAATGCATACCTTAATCTCCTTGGTTGTTCCTTCTTCCTTGTCCTTAATGCATACCTTAATCTCCGTGGTTGTTCCTTCTTCCTTGTCCTTAATGCATACCTTAATCTCCTTGGTTGTTCCTTCTTCCTTGTCCTTAATGCATACCTTAATTGTTTGTGTGTTTTTCTGATTTATTGTCCCATATCTAAACCTTTTGTGTCATGTAAATGTGTGCTGATGTTGTGTGATAGTACTTTTGCAGGAAAGACAACTCAAAATATTCGAATTTTTTTATTATTCAAACTTTGTTTTTTTTTTTTTGTTTTTTAAGGTTTTTTTTTTGGTGGTAAAATAGAAAGAAATAAATATTTACATTTTTAAAATTTAAAAAAAAATTAGGCCTCGGGGTCTGGTGGAGGTTGTCTTCTTTGATCTGTGAATGAAAAACAACATTAGTTTAGCATTGTATTTTTGGTTTGGTTGGGCGTGGTTTTTTTGGGGCCCTTTTCAAACCGGACCTTCTGCGTGATTTAATGAAAAGCCCAAACTATTTTAACAAGATTCCGCAGCATCTTAAAATAATATATAGTAAGTTTTTAGTCAATCAATTATTATTATTTCCCCCACTGGGCTGCAACTCAGTTCAGGAATTTAGGATACGTGCGCCGCCATCTTGACTCAGAAGCATCACACTTACTGAGGAGAGGAGAGTTGGATAAGGTACAGGGGGTGGGTTATAGCTGTGCTTTGCTCACACAGAGCAGAGCTGTGCTCTTGAAAAGGTTGGTTAGATGATTTGTAAGGTGGACAATCTGTATGTACAGGGTGTGGGAAATATTTAAGATAGACTCTTATTCAGAGTTAAGGTCCGCTTTAAGTTTTTTTTTTTTTTTTAAATTAATTTGGAAATGTCTCTAAATTTTCAGTTTAAAATGTAATTGTTTGCTCATTTTCTTTATTTTAAATAAACACCACTTACAAGGTTTTGGCCGCACATTACGTCGGGGGCGGAGTCTCCCTTCAGCCTCCCTCTGTTGCTGTTGTGAATCTGTATGGATGACAAACACACTGATATTAGAGACTGTTGTTCTTTCATGAATATAATATTAAGTTAGGCTTCTAGGTATCAATCTACTCACCTTCCCCAGCAACCTCTTCCTCCTCGCCCCCTTCCTCACTCATCCCTTGGGATGTTCCAGCGACGTCTGAATCTACAACAATAGTGCACATGAGTATCTGTATTTAATGCATGTATTTCCACATATCTAACTATATTTCCCTTACCGGAGTAAGGTTGAGGCTCTGTTCTGCTCGACTCCCTGCCATCAGATTGCCCCCTCCCCTGCATGCTGAGGTCCAGCGGCTCCTCCGAGTCACTTACAGAGGAGGGGGTGGCCGTTGACCCTGGCGGTGGGCCACCTACACCTTCACCTGTTTCGTCCAACACTGGGCTGCGTGTCCTGGTCCGGGTGGGGCGGAACCGTAGATTCCATTCATGGGCTGAAATACCAACACAATCATTAAACCACGCCCAGGCGATGCCAGGGTTATAGGTGCATTTACATTTTCTACACTTACATGGAAAATGTTTGTTGAAGTACCGCCTCACCCGGGGCTTATGCCTTCTTTTTAAATCAGACCAGTGTTGGGTGATCTGAGTGAAGGTATAGGTGGTTTGGGATCGGTGTTCTATCGCCTCCACCACCTCCAGGGCCAACGTCCGTTTGGCATAATCTGACGGCAGGAAGTCGTAGCGATTCCTCAGCATCATCTGTTATTTAAAAATACAAGGACACACCATTAATCCACCAAATACATTAACAAGTTTCCTGGCCTAACTCAAGTCACTTTATTAACCTCTTGCTGCCTCACATTGCCCTAGTTCTGCTCTCTGCATGTAGGCTAGTTTGTTGCTGCGTACATGTGTTAAACTAAGGTGGGCTGGTATGTAACGTGACAAACTAAGTTGTTTCAGACTATTCTTGTTTTTTGTTTTTTTTTTTTAATTACAAGGAATGTGTGCGCGCACATAAACGCACGCTCGCATACTCACATCCATGATGATGTCTTCCTGCTCCGGGCTAAAGATGGCGGGCGACATCTTGTCTTCTTTCCAAAGCTAGATAGCTCTGACGTTCCCCCACGTTGACGTGCGTGCGTGCGCGCAGGCGCGCACTCGCTGTTGTGCACGCCCACACGGGAAACATATTTAAAGAACAAGCCACTCCGCTCGGTATAGGATACCATATCAATATTGGCAGACCTAAAGTGAGCAAAAATAGCCAAGCAAGGCCAAAGGCACATAGCAGCCGCACACATGCCTCATTCTAAATAAAACAGAAGAGCAGGCACAACACACATGCAGAACATGCACCAACTTAAACGGTGGGTACTCCACAGACATAGGCACATTCCCCAAAACGCAGGAGCAAGGAGACATTAACCCATTCACCCCCGCCAGAAAAAAACAAACAAACACACCAGGGTGCTAAATGTAGTAAGACCCTGCAGCATACTCAACCTCAACACACTAAGCATACCCACAAAACCTAAGCACAAAGCATGGCTGTTGACAATGCTGTTTGGGTACATTATGGGGTTCTGTCCGTCGAGATACTAAACAAATCAAGCGGACAGTTGTGAACCTGAAATCATATAGTTGTCCAAAAATGGACATGCGCCAGCAGCAGAGGTAAAGCCCAAATGCATTTAGAGTCGCTTTTGGACCAGCATGTAACACTTCTTAGGTGTGATTTAATCTTCCCCAGCCTGCAGACAGGGGGTGGTTTCAAGAAAATACATTGGCCACAAGGTCGGCACGGATTGTGTGTGCTGGCCCACTTTGTGTACCAGTGTAAGGAGGGGTCTGCTCGTCAAAAATAGGTAAAGGTTCTGCACCCAGGTCAGTATATCGAGCAATCCTGCTTCTAATGGCAAGGTTGTGCAGGACCCCACAAGCAATAATTATTTTGATAACCTTGCCAGGCTGATACTGAAGAGAATCCCCACTCTGATCCAGACATCGGAAACGCATCTTCCACAACCCAAAGGCACGTTCCACCACAGAGCGAGACCTCCTATGGGCTGTGTTGTAGCGCTCCTGTGCCTGGGAAGATGGGTGCAGGATGGGTGTGATCAGCCATGGTAACAAGGGATAGCCTGAGTCACCTGCAAAAATCCAAAAGACAAACATAAGGTGGATGGCTAAAAAAAGGTTTAGGTGTGCATAGAAACATTAGTACACAGGGACAAATCGGTGAGCTAGGTATGGTGGGAGTAATTGACATTTTTAATGAGCCTACAAACACATGCAACCTGTACACTCATTAAAAATGTCTGTGTAATGCTACTTAGATAAGTGCCAAAACATAAACCAATAGTGGTGAATACTTTCACCCATTAATTTGTAAACAAACTAAATAAAAACATTTTCAAGTTTCAAGGAAAGGGCTCACAGATTAGTGGGGTAGTGGCAAATCCACATTCAAACCTGGGGGCCAACTAATACAACTTTAAGACACATACCCAGTAACCATCCTCCAGAAATATCTCCAGATTGAAACCGTTGATAGAGGCTGGAGTTCCTCAAAATGTGCGCATCATGCGTGGACCCAGGAAAGCCAGCAAACAGACTGAAAAATTGAAGATCAGGGCCCGCCACTGCCTGAACATTGATGGAATGGCCCATCTTCCTGTTCCTGCACCAAGCAAAACAACAGTGGAATTAGTGTGAGCCTTAAAAAATGTTTGTTAACCAGAAAAAAAGCAGAACCAAACCACATACCTGAACAGATATTCCTGGTCCGCACGGGGGATGAGCGAGACATGTGTGCAATCGATTGCACCAAGGACGTTGGGCATGTCGGCTATGTTATAAAAGCCCAACTTAACCGCATTCCAGGCTTCCCCTGTTTGAGGGAAAAAAATGTAATTCTGTGCCAGGGTAGCCATGCCATCCAAAAACTTGGTTAGGCTGCGGCTCAGCGTAGACTGGGACATCCCCAGGGAGAAGGCACCCAGTCTCTGGAACGAGCCGTTTGCCAAAAATTGCAGGCAGCCAACCAATTTGGTCATACCTGCAATTGCATGCCCCTTTCTTGTGGTGGGGGCTAACCATGGCCGCAGCTCGCTATACAAGGCATGGAGAGAAACACGGTTAAGGCGGGTGAGCTTGAATAGGTCAACGTCACTCATGCCATCGATGTCCAAAGGCGTGCGCTGCAGCCTGGTTTCTGCCATACTCAGAACTATCAGACGGCGTAGCTGGCGCCTTTGATGTTGGCCCACAGAGGAATGCATTCCCAAAAAGCACGGAGCTCCAATACGGCTGGTCAGACTGGCCGTAAGTGAAGGCTCGGCGGCCCCGTTTTATTAGGCTGATTTCAATCGGAAATTAAGGCTCTGCATCACTGGAAAAAACGGGAAACAGCCTCGTGCGAGCCGACAATCGGAAAGGCGGCTGAGCGGACACCTGAGCACATAAGCGCACACTAAAATCAACGTAGCACCCTTTCCTGACCCGATCAAAGCCCAAAACCAACGGGAAAACGCACAGGAGAACTGAACGGGGAGGCTCTGCATCAAGCCATATGTTCCTAATTATTGCTGAATAAACAACCATTGTTCCTGCCACTGAAAGGGAGTTGTGTGCAATCTGCTGCCAACAGGTTATGGGCCCAGAGCAGGAATAGCCCAGAGGAGGATTTTCCCAGCACAAGAGTTAATCAGAGAAGCGTGAGAAACAGAGAAAATGTGTACTAACAGCAATGCTGTCAAATTCACGGTGCCATGACTGACTAACCAGGACTACCAGTCAAGGTCAAGATGCTACTGATAGGAGTACATGGGCGTTTACTCAGGAACCTATGCCTAAAACATTAGCAGACGATTTGCTGGAAAAGGATCAGAAAACACAGAGCACTATCTCCCTCAACATAGAGGATAATGAAGGTGCATATATGCAAGCTTGCAACTGCAAAGGAGATGTGGGATACGTTACAGAGTGCAAGTGCACTAAGTGCATGAAAGATCAAACCTTAGCAATAAGCTATATCTCGTGAGTAAACTGTATCAAACTAAGCTAAATGAGAGCTAGAATATGCAGGACTGTATAAGAGACACCCTAGAGATTGTGGAGCACCTCAGAGGCATTGAGGAAAAATTAAAGATTTTCATGCTGCTGCACTTCTGCTAATTGGTCTTCCAGAAAGTTATGACACACTTGTCACTGTACTAGGTACCTGGCCAGATGATGAGCTCACACTAGATTATGTTAAAGGCAACCCTGAGTACAAGAGAAAAGCAGAGCCTCTAAGCACTAATAATGAATCCAGAGCAGAGGCAGCATTACGCATGATTTCTCTAAAAAGAGCTATCTAAAGGAAACTTGTGAATGTTCTGTGTCTAAAGGAAAACTGTAGAGTTTGGAAAGCTAGAATGAGTCATCTTCAAAAGCAGAAAGTTCCACAAGGGGCTACATCTGTTGTGGAGGAAGCTGATGCTCCTGAATTTATCGAGGCTTATGAATGTATTAAAGCTGCATTTAATGTAAACACTATAAACTCAGGTGCCACAAGCCATGAGACAAACAACAGAAAAAAAATTTTCTCTAACCTCACTGAAAGTCAGAAAGAGTTATCTTAGCTAATGGTCACTATATGACTTCAGAACATGTGAGGAATTGTTTTATTCACTGTCCCGTTTCCTGATCGCAAACCAGAAAGATCTTAGTAAAGGATGTGTTATATGTTCCCAATCTTGAAAGCAATCTTTTGTCAGTGAAAAAAATAAACAGAAGAATGGACTTACTTTTAAAGATGATAGCTGCCTCATTTCAAAGAAGGAACACACTCTAGCAGAAGGGACAATTAAAGGTGAACTCTATCACCTAACCTGCCAAGAAAGTATGTATAGTGCTAGACAAGATCCACATAAGAACTGTATACATGTAGGCCACAGACGTCTTGGGCACAGAGACCCAGAAGCAGAGCTCAACAACAGCTTGCAGATAGAGTTGCAATAGACCAATGCAGTCAAGTGATGAAATGCACCAATATCCAGAAAATCCTTTCCTAAAAATTGCAGCACTAGATCTGCGCAGCTACTGGATTTAATAAACACAGTTGTATGTGATATTTTCTCACATTCATTGATGATTTTTTCCAGATACACAATTGTCTACCTGCTGCACAGCAAAGATGAAGTGTGACAGAAACTTGAAGAATATATTGCTGTAGTGTTTATCAAATTTGGAAGAATGCCAAAAGCCCTGTGTGCAGATACTGGAATAAAATATACATATGGCAAGGTGCAAACCATTTGGAAAAGAAAGGAATTATGTTCCTGACTACCGTTCCATACAACAACTGTGAAAGTACGAGTAAAAGTATGCTGAAAACAATTTGGGGAGAAGTCACCATGATAACAGGCTATCCTCAAAACAGGCTGCAAGGTAGAGTTACAACTAAAACTCCATATGAGCTACAGAACTGAAAAAAACCTGACCTGAAGCACCTCAGGATATTTAAAGGAAGCAGAACACTTGTGCATGTTCCCAAAGAAAAAAAATCCAAGATTATAGTCAGTTGTGTTGTCTTCAACAGAAGCAGAGTACATTTCTGCTGCTAATGCAAGTCAAGGAGTAATTTGGTTGAAACAACTTATGGAAGATTTCGGTAAACCACTATCTCAGCCAACCGTTATCTAACAGGGCAACTAAGAATGTATTAAACCTGCCAGCAGTGAGAAGGTCATTGCTTTGATGTGAAACATCACCATCTGTGTGATTTTGTGGCATGTGGGATAATTTAGTTTGGTTATTGTCAGTCTGACAAGTTGATAGCTGATGGCATGACAAAGCCACTATCAAGAGTCAAGTTCGAGGAGTTCAGAACTGCAACGTTGAAATAGCTTTAATGCCACACCTACATGCTGTATATAACTGTCTGCTTGTTATGCTAATGATGTTAGTTTACAGGAAGTCTTAGGCAGACCATGTGACTGTATGCATAGTGTGTTTACCTTGCTAACTGGAAGGAGCTATGTTTCCTTTGCTCCATGTTGAGGTGTGTTGCTGATGTATCCTGATCATGTTTATGTTCCTGATTGTTGCTGAATAAACAGCCGTTGTTCCCGCATGCAGGAAGAGTGTTGTGTACAATTTTCTGCTAACAGGAATCTGTATAGGACCCGGGCATGTGGGGCAGGATCACTGGACATATGGTTGTTACAATATTTTAAAATTTGGTGCCCCAAGGGGCCTTTTAATTTTGCCTAGGGCCACACTGAAACTGGCCCTCCAGGGGCTGTAACTGGACCTGAACAAAAACATGTGGCCATGTCAGACCAAGTTCATGTGATCATTAATTTGTTGCAATCTCCAAAAGCAAGGCAAGCTAGGTCAAATCTAATTGTATACAAGCTTGAATCAGCTATCTAGGCTTTATTTCAGTATATACCCTAATGTCTAGACATGGATTTCAGCATAGCCCACAAAGGCACACCTAACGAGCCTCATCCAATAAAATACAAAAAATCATTTATTCACTTGGCTACTCATCGTGGGTATTGGTTTCTATCTTAGGGGGCTTTGATGGGCTGAAAGGGGTTCATAAATATCGCTGAGGGGGCCTTTTCTGGATATATTTATTTATTTGTTTGTCTTCTGGGTCTTTGATGGGTTGAGGAGAGGTACAAATATACCTGTACCTCAACCAATCAAAGAACCAAATAGACATAGGAATAACCCCTTAGTCTAGAAAATACCTGTCAGCTACAATCTTAAAAGATCAACTAAGATTGATAAATAAGCCCTGTGGTGATCAGAAAATCCTCAATTTCATTTATACCTCACATCAACATCTCAAAGGCAATTAAACAACCCTTCAGCCAATGAAAAGCCAACCCACTTTGATTTGTATAGGGAAGGATGAATAAATGTAGCTGAGGAATATAATTTGGGCTGATGGCTTCATTGTTATTCTTAGTGTCCATTTAGGGGTTGAGGTGAGGTAGCCATAAAGCTGAAGGATAGGTCATGGTGCCGAGGCTCTAAAGGATCATTTTTGGGAGTGGGAGCTTTGATAGGTTAAGGTGGGATATAAATGTGGATGTAGGGAGTATTTAGGAACTAAATGATTATGTATTTGTCTTATTGTATTTTTACAAGGAATGAATTATATACATTTAAGATATTTATATAGTCCTATCGGCAGCTGATTTCTGTTTCCACATGCCGACTGAACGAGAAATTTTATGTCAGTCAAAACAATTCGACGTTCAACCAGTGAGCGAGTTCTCATCACGGAGTGCATTTTCATGGAAAAATTAGCGATTGATTACATTTGCTTTAGCAATTACACATTTGCTAATCGTTCCATGGAAATACAGTCATTCCTGGTGTTATACAGTGGTGTCTGGGAAGAGGACAAAGGTAAGACAAAAGACCTGGATGGGAGATGACAGGAGGACCATCACCTCTCTACTCATTCTCCTGACTAAGTGATCACATGGGTGTGGGGGGGGGGTGTAATTTAGCTAGAACATGTTAGGGGTCAATTAAATTTCAAAGCAGATTTTCACATCATTGGGCTGTGTATATATATTGGGCTGACTATGTAAATACCTTAAATGCGTTCCCAAATCGTTTAGGGGTCTTTGATAAATTTCTGCAGGATTATTCAGTTGTCCTTTGGGGTCTTTGATTTGTTGAGGGGAGGAAGCAAAATGTAGATTAGGGGTTTCTTTCGGACTAAGGGGTGACATAGTTAAAATGTTGAAAAAAGACATGCCCACCAAGTTCAGCTAAGTGGTCAGGTTTGAGGAAGTTTATTTTTTATCATTTCATCATATCAGATATCAGCTAATAGTAACTTTTAATGTTATTTTCTTCTTAAAAGGCATCTAATCCATTTTTTGAAGCAGTCAGTGGTTGATGCTGTAACAAGCTTCTATAGGAGGCTAATCCACAGATTTATAGTATGGTAAAAATTGATAATTCTTTTTTTATTTTAAATTTTTTGTTTAATGTCTTCAGGCATACAATAAAGGTACAAAACAGAGTGTATGGTGCGACAGTTGAATAATCTTAAGCGCAATCACATGGAGCAATACAGTAATGCTCAAGTGTATTAAATTAAGCAGGTCTAAATGTGTTGGAAACACATACAAACAGGTTGCATAATAAACTTGTTGGGTGGCCTATAAGGTCAATCCCATGAGATGCACCAATATTTCTCTAAAAAATTAAAGAGGAACTTCTGACGTAAAATAAAAAGGGGCCGATCCCCCGCCCCCATTGGCCTCTACTTACCTTTTGGATGTCGCCGCTGCCTGCTGCAGTGACATCCGGCTGCTTTGGGGTGATCCTTGCCCCCGCCACTGGCTTAGCCATCTGTAAATTACAGCACGGCTTTAGTCGGCCTCTTCAAAGTCCCACGCTGCTCAGCGAATTTTTTTAGGAGATCCTTGATGTATTGAGATGAGGTATGACTGTATCTGAGGGGTATCTTATGGACTGGGTTTTTATTAGTCTTGGGGTTCTTTGATGGATTGCGATATTATGGTAGATGTGGGGTCTCTTTTGATCAGAGGAATAATAATTTCAATTTAGGAGGTCTTTGATGGATTGAGAGGGACTATCAATGTAATTGAGGAGTCTGCTTTGGTCTGAGGGGTTATTAATTTGTCTTAGAGGGGGTCCATTATCATTGTATGGGTTGGCAGATATTTATTTGGCTGAGGGTCTCTTATGGTTTGCAGAGAGGTATTCATTTGGCTGAGGGGACTTTTATTAAGGCTAAGTGGGGGATCAAGGCAGATGGCATATGAAGATGGTACATTTTGAGGCCGATTCATTAATAGCGCCAGGTAGCGACAGATGAGCGCCAGTAGCGTGATTTTCACAGCGCCAGCTAGTATTCGCTGTGCTTGGCCGGGGTTTGCTTGTTGACAGCGACTCAGTCGGTGTGCGGTAATGTTGAATACGGGCTTAGGGGTCGCTGTTTCACAGGTTCAGCGTTGTATGGGTGCGCCTGACAACGAATGGCCAGAGCGAACGGCTTGCTGCAGATTCATTAACAAATCATGCTCCGAATTTTTTCGCGCTGTGAATTCCTTGTTTAAACCCCAGAGCGCTGGCGGCGATGGATTTAAAATAGTTTTTAACCCCCAAACAACCATATTTTTTTATTGTAAAATTATACAAGTTTTTATAAACATTTTGTAATATGAATACATTAATATCAGACCTGTAATATCAATTCTGCACAAAATCATTTTTTTTTTTTTTTACCTTAAAAAAAAATCCTAACATTGCAGAAGTGGTCACAGAATTTTTGACATAAAAAAAAAAAAAAAAAAATTAATAGCAAGTAATTATGATTAATTAAAGATTGCTCCATTGAAATGCATTGAACATCGCCAGGGAGCGACAGGTCATACCTGGCGCTGTGATGGGATTAGCAGCGGCGCTGTTCGTTGCAGTCGGCTACATGATGAATCCCGCGCTAGCTGTCGCTCTCGCCGGCGCTAGCCTCATTTAGCTTGATAAATGCGTCATTGTGGCCGACGCCGGGCGTACTTGAGTCGGTAGCCGCCGTTAGCTGGCGGGACCTGGCGCTCGTCAGACACTACCTGGCGCTATCGCTTGATGAATAAGGGCATAAGTTTAATCCAGCTGTGTGCATGAACTACATTTACATGTATACCCCATATGCAGCATGCGTCTACTTCATGCCTTGGAAATGTCAGCTTAGCGTGTGTCATGTTTTCTTTTAAGGTTCCTGTTTTAGTATCGATTATCTTGATTTTAGGGAAACTTATAAATCTAGAAATGATTTAGTTTTTCAAGAATGGATTGGAGAGAGAAGGGGTCTCTCAATGAGAGCAGACAGGGGAACTTTAATTATTCTAAGTAGGTATTTCTATAAAATGTTTACTGGACTTGTCATCGCGGGCTGCCTTTGCGTGAAGGGGGATTTCAGACTTCAACTGGTTTGACGTTCAGGAACTTCTTGTTAATGGCATAACGTTCCAAACGTCTGACCATGTGAAGTGATTTGATGTCATGCGTTCACCCGTGGGATGAAAGGTCCTCTTAGGCACTGTTTAGATTACCCTATTAGGAAAAATATACACTGGAGAGGAGCTGTTTAAAGGAAAACATAAATTTACATCCTTCAGTCTGTTACTGCTCATGTAGGACTGGAACTTACAGAGAGAGCTATGAAACTGAGCCCTTGCAAAGTATAAAAAAGAAGCACACTGTATATTTTAAGCAGGCATTTACAACACAATGCCAATAAAAATTACTGTTATTGTTTGTATTATCGTCTTTATTATAAAGACAAGAGCCCTCTCCAGTTTCACAGATAGAAGAGATATTTAGGTTATATATAAGTCTTTTATACTTTACTATAAAAAAGGTATTATTAATTATTCATATTATTATCAACACAAACCCTTTAAAATGACCCCACACCCATATAAGGGTAAATACCCCCTAGCCCCAACAATCTGTACTTTTTTGTTAATCATTCACCTTGTTTTGGTATTTCAGGTACCTCTCATCTACCAGTAAACCAGAAATGGCTTTTTCTACACTGCCAGTGCAGACATAATGAGTGCAAAGCAGAGACAGTGGGGGTCATGCTAATTATTTAGTGAAGCCAGTGTGACTTGCATTGTTTATTGCGGTGTAGATTGCAACCTGCATGTTGGTGAGCTTTTAGGCATTTGGACACAAAAAATTGCATAACTGTATTTTTCTATCTTTTTTCCCCTCACAATGATCTGTACATGTGACAGGGTATTTTTACAGGGAGGTACATTATTTCTCCTATACGGTAAGGAGGATATTTTTTTTTAAGTTTAGAAATAACAGCACCCTATGGGCTATGCTAAATAATACACCAATGTTGGCTTCCTAATTAATATACTCCATGTAAATTTGATATGTGTTAAAAAAAAATGTATAGAAGCAATGCTGACTAGGTAAAGGCTGGAGTCCAATACCAGAGAGTGAAGCCCAAACCCAAATCCAAAATGACCTACTTCCACAATCCTTTGCATTGGGTGCTGTACTGAACCCACTGGGGTTCGTCTCACAATCCTCTATGGCCACCATCAATCACATGAGGCTGTGATGCTATGTGGGAACACAGAAGCAGACAAGTACTGGCATTCCTCCTCAAGATAGCCCTCCAGGTGGCCTAGTTGAAGGACCCTTTAGTCTTGACTGGGGAGCTATAATGAGGACCCACCCCTTCTGCACCAGGGAGGGTACTAGTTCTTCCTCCTCCTGCAAGCCCAGGACTTCTCCTCCAGTCTAGAATATGTGTTCTATTGGAGCTGGGCTAAACTTCTTCAAGACCAGCACCCTGGCAAATTTGTCATGAACAGTATAGGTCTAATTTAAACAAAGAGTATTATTGTTGTGCCTAGTGTAGGCAACTTTTGCCTTTTGAAAAAAAGGGGGGGGGCCCTTCTTTCTTGGGGGGTCCTCCCTGGTTCACACCACTTGGCAGTGGGTGGGGCCGTCAAGGGTGTGATTCAAGGACACCCCTCAAAAGAAGGGAAGGACCTCTAAGTCACTCACTAGGGATTTGGTGCTTGTCACGTTATTGATATGTGATACAGTTCAAAAGAGTAGCCGTATGTTGTTGTGTGTAGTAAATAAATTTTATTTTATTCTAATATACAAAACAAAAGCAAACATAAATTTCACTCATACGTATCTGATAAGAACTTGTTACATAGCCGATCTCTGCGGTTAGAAAGTCTCTTGTTTGTACAAGTGCTCATTAAATAGATCCACTGGTCATCAGACCCTCTCGTTTGTAGCAAGGTGGGTCTTGTACTACCCAAAGTTTGTAGCAAGTTGTGGCTGATTATGTATTTGGTTGGTTCTCCTACACAGACACGTTTCGCCTTAGCTTCCTCAGTGTGTGGGTCCATACAATCTGGTTATGATATATTGTTTAAGGGTGAAAAATTGGGATGTGCATCAGCCAAGTGCAGCACTGAGGAAACCTCATGTAAGTCTGGAAAAATAAATTAAACCAGAACTTCAGCATCATTTAATGAAAAGCCAAACCCTTAAAAAACTATTCCCAGCATTTAAAGTGAATATATTTTACCTTTTTAGTCACTTTAGTAACTTTTTATTCTTTCCCCCACTGGATGCAACACTGTTCAGGATTCCAGGATACGGACACCGCCATCTTGCCTCAGAGACATCACATACTGAGGAGAGGGGGCAAAAGTATAGGGCGGGTGTGTTATAGCTGTGCTTTGCACAGACAGAACATTGGATCAGGAAAAAGACATCAATCCCAGAATGCAAAGCATCATAGTCAGAAGACAACTCCTGTCTACAGGCAGCCTGAGAATCCATTTGCCACCATCTTGGATGTTTTAAGGCTCATAAAATGCAGTAGATGCAAGTAGGATGATTTTTATTGTGGCCAGTCTGTAAGTACAGAGTGGGAAACAAATATAAGATAGACTCCTATTCAGGTTTAAGGTCCGGTTTAAGGCAACTTATAAGATGTTTCACTAGCCATCCAACTGGCTTTCTCAGTTCAGATTTATGTCTATAGAATGAGAACCTTCACAGCTCCCAATGTATCCATTGCTGTTCATGTCTATAGTTTTGGGCTCAGACACATGGCTGCCATCAGAGTAGTACAGGCAGGATGCCTGTATATGGTCCAGTGATCCAAAGGGTCCTGTCACAAACCCTGATGCCATTTTTGTAGGGAATGTGGGCACACCATACCTACTGCAGCCTGCAAATGATCAGCATCTGTTATGTTTTTTAGGATGGGCTCTGGGTGTTCTGTGACATAGTCTAATGCCCATAACAGCCCATAAGAGGTTTGCTGATGCCCTTTCCTCAGGCTTTCCTTTTGGCATGAATGCTATGACAGACATGTGTGGTCCTGTTTGTGAACTCAACGCAGTTCTTCATTGTCACATTTATGGAAAATCAATGTGGGATAATCATTTCAGTGGCAGCCACTGGCTTCCACGTGCATTGCAAATGTGCGCAACTGAGACCTCTGTTTTAAACCGGATTTTAGAGACAATTATTGTTGTTTGCTGATAGAGTTTTAATGCTGGCCTTTTCTGGGATGGTGTAGGTCTGCTTAAGCCATGTCTTCATTGCTCAACGCAGCTGTTTTTACTGCTCTCCTTTAATTTGCTTAAACCTGACAGCAGGAATCTTGGCTCTAGTGGCTATAGTGAGCAGCACAGACACTTTCACTTCAGACTCTTCTGTGCCTGAACCATGTCCACATCCTCCACCAGACTCTGCAAAAAGTTAAGAACTGTAAATAAACTGTGATTGTGTGATGGGGATATGCTGCCTCCAGGATGCCAGCTGCTGAGTGTCTGCTTAGTGTAAGTGTCAGCGATTGTATATTTTACTATGTCGGGGTGTCTATTTGTTATACAAGGCGCTGTTTACATTTGCGTTATTTGTGTTTCCCCCCAGCCAAATGTATCTGGCTGATTGTTACCTCTATACTGCTGAGCAACATGCATATGAAGGCAAGGATGCTGCAGAGACTACAAAGCCAATGTAAATGAAACCCTTATAAATATTATAGTCTAGTAACGTTATTATGACCACTTCCTTCTGTCGATGTTGGTGGCACATAACTGTGTTTTAACCATAAGCTGTCTGAACATATATCCCTCTTTGTTGGGGCAGATGGGATTATCCGTAAGGATGTCACATGGTTAGAAATGTTCGACATTGGTTCCAAGAGCTTGACCAAGACTTCCAAGAATACCCTGCCCCCCTCCATATCCAATTCCCCAGAGCTGAATCCATCATGTTCATTCTTTGGATCCACCCTCAAGCAGCTGCGGGGTACATTTCAATCGACATGGCTCCAGATACATGTGACAACCTACCAGAATCTTAATTAGTTACTCCTAGCCCCATCTAGCTACTGTCCTTGCTGCACAATGCGCTTACTCTGGTGGTCATCATGATTTGACTTGACTGATCAATTCATATTTAGATATAGGGGTCCTATGGAGGTTTGAGGACAACTTGAAAACGTGCTGATTTGTCTCAGACAAAAGGATAATTCAAGCAGGATTCATGCCATTTGGTACCACCAAGATGGCATCTGAAGGGTCCCAACCTCATTCTGCAACATGGCAATTACCCCCAGAATGGCCAAAATAATAACTCTCTGTAACAGTAAGTACAACTATTTTATTCATCCAAGTAAATATAAGGTACATACTAGAAAGATACATCAAGAGAGCTTAAAGTGCTTCTACATGTTACACCATTGCGTCGGGCTACATTTGGAACTGTCCTAAATTGTTTTCCTCATGATCTCTCTTCTGAAAAAAAAGTGAGTGCGGCCCTTGGATCTGTGATGCTGCATAATAATCAGCATAATGGGTGGGGTCTGTAAGATTCCCAGAACTTGCATAAGACACACTGGCTGGGGTTCTCCCCTCTCCCCCGTTGCTAGGCAACATTTGAGCCTAGACCAGCACTCCTAGACACACTCTCAAAGTGCATGCACGCACTCCCAAATGCCCATGCATACACTCTGAAAGTGCTTGTGTGCACAACTCCAAACGCCCATGCGTGCCTGCCCAAATAGCATGCACGCATTCCCAAAGTGCATGTGCCCATTCCCACCCTGAAACTCCAATGCGCGCACTCCCAGGGTGCATGTGCTCTCCCCGAAATGCCCTTGTGTACACTCCCAAAGTGCATGCGCGCACTTCCAAAATGCATGCCTACAATCCCAAAGCACATGCACGCACTCCCAAATGCAGTCATCTAGGTGGGTTGGTGGGTAGGTAGGTAGGTAGGTAGATAGGTAGGTAGGTAGGTAGGTAGGTGGGTGAGCAACATGGTGGGTGGGAAACTAGGTAGGTTGATGGGCAGATAGTTAGGGGGGACTGGACAGCTTCAGTGAACCCCCTTCACTCACCCCAGACAGGAGCACCTTCAGCAGTGGGCACTGCCCCCCACCCACTGAGGGGGCTCAGGTCTCTAGTGGGAGATGCTGGCTGCCACTGCTATAACTCCTGGCCGGTGGCAAACAGAATGGTGAGGGGGTAGTGGCACTTTTCTCACTCCTGGGAGAGACCAAGAATTGAGGGGGCTGGGGCACCCAGCCAGGAGGCAGAAGCCCAGAACTGGAAAGTAGTCTTCCTCCCAGCTGGGGGGGAAAGAGAATGGAGAAGGAGTGGTCACGGGGCTGCACTCGCTTCTAGCTCAGAGGCAGAGACCCCCTGTCCCCCCCCTGCGGCTGGCTGAGAGAAACTCTCCCTCCCGGAATGGGAGGGGGAGAGAGGTGGAAGGGGGCAGAGGCCACAGCGCTCTCTTCCGGCATCATCCCGGGAGGAGAGCAGACGAAAGGGGCAGAGGGTGCAGCACTATCTCCTAGCATCAGTCCGGGAGGAGAGAGGGTGAACTTAGGGGAAGACACAGCCCTCCCTCCTGGCATCAGCCCGGGAGGAGAGGCTGGTGGGTAGACAGGCACTGCTCTGAGGAAGGAGGAGGAGAGGACGGGATGTTAGGAGGAGAAATTAGACATTCGGTCCCACCTAGCCAAGCTGATTGGGGGATGGGATGAAAAAAACTATCATTGGCTGAACCTGGAAACTCTGATATCTTGCCCATTTCTGCTTCAATTAAAAAATGTAAAACAGTTTAGGACAGTGCCAAATGTAGCCTGACGCAATAACAATTACCTTTGCCCAGTATCAGTAGTTTGAAAAAATACATGATTCAAACTAGTGTTCAAGGTCTTTTTGAGTGATACTCAGAACAAGGAATGACAATTTTTGACTCTTGAGCTGATCCTGTCTTGGGTTCCTTTTAAAGACACAGTAAGTAAGACAGCCAATCTGCTGTTGAACTGTGGTAAAATCTTGGAACTTGGAACAACCTATGATGTAGTTATAAAGTTTTAAAAGATTTTAGGACCACTGAAATGCCTCCCCCAATTGCATCCTGTTTAAGGAGGTCGAGCACGGGGACATCCCAATTTTTATGACCCCCATGTGTACACTGCCCCCAGCCTCGGCTCTCCTTACCTGCACTGCATTCCCCCATTGAAATCTAGCCCTCGATTGGCTGCTGATGCTCAGATGGTCAAGTGACCAGGGGAATGCGATGCTGGAAGGAGAACAGGAGCTGGCAGCCCTGTATGCATAAGTGGGCATCAACAATTGGAAGTAACCACTAATGCTACTGAGTGGTAATCCCTTGCATTTACCAATTTGTTGACAATTACATTTTATTAGGAGGAGGGGGGGTGAGTGGGGACATTTCCACCTTTTCTCTCTTCTTTATGTTACTCTTATTGGGGTATCATACTACACTCTGTGGTGCAACTCTCCTGGTTGGACATATGCCCTTAACATTTTGATTCTGTCCTTGAACTCGCTGCACCATTTGGCATTTGAAAACATTGACCATTAAGTAGTCAAAAGGTTAAATAGTACCAAATATAAATCACTTGTCCTGTTTGTACCTCAATCATGGGCCGTAGTCTTTTCAAAGCAAAATTAGTACCAGGTCCCATAAATGGCACTACTGAGTAGGGAGCTCCTATTTACATCCTGTAACACAATTCAAGGAAAAACAAGGGCTAATCCCAGCTATCTTCTGGAATTAGGTTCTGCTAACTTGCTTGGACCTATTGGGGAGCCAACGTGAGTAGTCTTCTGAAGTTGAACTGCTGCCAACTTAGCAGAGGGATGAAAGGGACCAAAATTGATCATTTCTACAAAGTTTAACCGAAAAATAATTATTCTATAAATCTTAGTATCTTATAGTTCTCTTAGAGCTGGACAAGCACTAGGTTGGCATTGCCCTTCATCTAGTAGTCACTGTGAGAAAGCCCTTAGCATCAGCTCTGGAAAGTATAGGGTCAAATCTAGTCTGTTCTCCTTCCAATTGTCTGAGTTCTACAAAGCCTGGAAGAAGGTTGAGTAACTGGTGTGCCATATTTGAGGTAATATCGACAAACTATATACTTTCTTCAGTTGTGTCATGCACAACTGAAGAAAGGAACTGGGCCTTCACATTTGATGTAACATCAATAAACCTTACACTTGGGGCATCATATTTTAACCAGCTCTATCTTTTCTCCCATTGTGTTATACTATGTGTTGAGGAACTGCGGCTTCATATTTAAGATAACATGTACCCTACCCTCGCTCCTATTGATTCATGCTAAGTGTTGAGGAACTGGGAGATCTCATTTGAGAAAACATGTACAAACAAACTACAAAGTATTGCAGGGTTGGAGTATATTCTTTGAGGTAACATAGATAAACCATACCGTCTCTCCCATGGTATAAGAACAACACAGTCATAATTGATCTTGCTGATTGGTAAGTTACAAAACACCAGAGCTGGACAGAAGATCTGAGTGGGATGAAAGGCAAGTATAGAGTTTTCCTGCCTGCACAGTCCCTTTAAGTAAAGCCTAGCAGTGACTGTACTGGGTCTGTAGTGTATGACGATGCCTCTGGCCAAGGTGGTGATAATTCCATGCTTGTACTGCTTAGATCACCTGGCAAAGACCTAAAAAATATAATTTTGCATGACTGTTATGCCTCAATCATGACGTGTTTCCTTAATGCCTAAAACAGATCAGTTTGGGTAAAAGTTTACAACACAATTCCAAAGATCTCAATGTCCTCCTAGAGGTGTGATGTTTCACATGCAATTTCTTGAATCACAGTGCACTGGTAATGTCCTCTTTCTGGAAAGCGCCTTGAGAAACCTCCCTAACGTTGCTCATCTCCAGGAATCCACAATCCAAACACCACCCATCTTCTTTTACAACAATTAACAGATTAGTCTGCCTTATCTCCATTTCACATCTGTCCTTTTTTTTTTAGCACAACAAAACTTTGCTGAAAATAAACTATTTTGTAAAAGTACATCATCAACATTCAGTCATCGTGTCTATGGTGTTAAATAAAAAAACAATGATATGCATGTGCAGCCAATTTAATCCAGATGCCGTCTTTTACAGTTCTGTATGGAGAAAATAAAAAGTCTGAAAAAAACATCTTTGTCAGAATTCATTAGTGTCTAAATCCAATCAAGATGTTTCTGGAAATGGATTAAGTGATATTTAACAAATGGAATTTATTTAAGTCGGGCCTATGGTTTATAGCGGTATTAACACGTTGCGGCCTGCGTGTGCAGACCCATGGCTGTGTTTATAGCTGCCGTGTCAGATGTACACCTCTTTTTTATAGGATTATCTAGGCCAAAACAAGGTCCCCTCTGCAAGTTTTCATCCACAGTTTGTTAACTTTTCGAAGGTCTGGAAGGAACATTTAGAAACCAAAAACGAGCAGGAAAAAAAACATTAGAGATGAAATACTATCCTTGACTACAACATGGCAGAACTGAAATAAACGTCTTATCATTCCCGGCCTGAAGTTACATTATGCCACTGTTCTGTCTTTAGACATACAAATGATTGTATTGAGCTGATGGCAGACGATATTTAATTCATGAGACGATCGATAAGAATAGAGGCTGCTACGGTGTTCTGATGCCTTTTATGATTAGAATATAAAAGAATATGGATCAAAAGAATGCATTAGTCCTGCTGCATATAGTCACTATAGCTGTAGCATACAATATGGAGCTTAAAGCAGAGCTTCTGTCCAAAATGAATGAAGGTCTGCTTATTTGCCCTGGGTCATTCTAATTTAGAGTGACGCCTCAGTTAGAAAATGAAGAAGCCAAACATGAGTCAAGTAGCCTGATGGACCATGGAAGGGTAAACATTGATCATGAAACATGATTTTTGAGCGTTCTATTGTTTTTAACCAATGGCGCGTCCCGATTTGTGATGTCCATGGGGTTGCCAAGGATGCGGCAGCACATGCTCCCCATTGAAAACAATCAGAGTTGTTTGCCGAGTGATGTAGTCACAGGAGACAGCTCTGACTGGAAGAGAGCCTGCACGTTCGCCGTTGGACCAAGGAAAAGTTAGTTATTACTGGCGCCCTGGGAAGTTTCACACAGCAGGGCATCCCAATTCAGGATGCCCAAGATTAAAGCCAGCCGCTGGCCCTGGAACCTTTTATATTTCAGGGCAGCCGCAGTTGGGTTTTGTACTGCTTTAAAGGAGAACTATTGCAAACCAAAAATGTTCTGATTATAAAATTCCACATAAATATTATATATAGCAGGAGGTAGGGTCACTTATAGAGCTGCATCAAAGAAATTCTAAGGGAGAAAAATCTCAGACAAGTTTTGAATGTACTGTCCTACTATTACAAGGGAGAACTCAACTCTAGCGACACTTGGGGTGTATAAGTACCTCCTCCTCGCACTATCCTATATGGTTATATGGAATTTGAATATAAGGCGATTTCGGGTTAGAGCTTCGTTAAAGTGGGCCAAAACTCATTTGGCCGGCCCCTGTAGCCTTTTTGATTTGGGATGCCCTGCAGTGGGAAACCCCCAGTGATCACTTGTATACTCACCTTCCAGGCAATCCCATGGCACATGCATGGGGTGCTACCCCAGGTTCCCTTGGCTGATTTGGGCTGCATTCAAATGGGCTTGGCACGGGAGAACACCTGTCAGCTGGAGGGTCGGGGATGCTCTAAATCAGGCTCTGTGGACATGCCATGCATCAATATGCACATCATAGAGCTCTGATAGGATGAGAGCCTGTGCATGTGCCGTGGGATTACCTGAAAGATGAGTATACCAGCAAGGGGGATTCACACAGCTGGTCATCCCAAAACAGGATGCCCCGGGGACAAGGATAACACCTGTGATGGTCAAAATTCCGTGTTTTGTTCTGCTTTAAAGTGGACAGTTACAATATATGAAATTTAGCTTTAAACAGAAAGTAAAGTCAAGTCACCATGTCCTCAATTGCTTAAGAATGAGCATGTGTGGCAGCCAATCATGTAACCACCAGACATTATTAAAGGGGATAGAAACACATTTTTTGTCCCCACCCTTCCTAGCCGAGTACCTCAGCCAATGCTGCTGGCTCGGCGGTGGCCTGGGCCACGCCCATCAACTGTTTTAGGATCGTTGATTGGCTGATCTGAACTGTCGTAAAGCAATCTTCTGCTGGCTGACTGCATCCCCGGCTTTCCAGTTGGGTGTGTCTATTCCCGTGCCCAGCCATTCAGATAAGCTGGGTGAGAGAGCGTGCACAACTACAGGGAAGCTGGCAATCACAGTGTCATAGAAGCTGCCAGTAATGTGAGATTTTACGGTGACCCCAATGGTTTCACACAGGGGGCATCTCATTAGAGGTTACCAGGGAGACAGGCTAGCGGATGACCCTGGAGTCTTTTAGATTCCAGGGTCAGCCCTCAAAGGTTTTCATCCACTTTAAGGTTTGACATGCAAACCCAATTGATCCCTGGCAGTCACATGATTGTCAGCTACACAATGAATAAGGAAGTGGTAATAATTAGCTGATTTATCTTTATTGCCTTCGTTTGTCTTGCACCAGCCTCTACATTTTGGCCTCACAGTGTTCCCCAGCCAGTGAAAGAATGCAAGTTGGGACTTGGAAAAGTCCTGAATGCTGCATTTCAAATGCAACACAATGCAAACGCATCTCCATATAAGTCTTTGGCAAAGAAAACGCAATTGCAAGTAAAATGCAAGCGCAGCACAAACACAAGTAAAGTGCAGGGGTGTGAAAGGAGCCTTAGGCCCTTATTTATGAAGGAATAGCGACAGGTAGCGACTGGTGAGCGGCCGGTAATGACGGGCCCCGCCACGAGAACGCCGGCTCCCCACCACAATCACACATTTATCAAGCCGATCCTGCTTAGCGACTGAGATAGCGCCATATAGCAACTCATTCATCATTATTCCAGCCTCAGCCCACAGCGCCAGCGTCCGACCTTGAACAGCGACAGGTAGGACCTCTCGCTACCTGGCGCTCTCCAATGCATTTCAATGGAACAATCTTTAAATATTAATAATTATTATTTTGTTTTTTTTTCAATGTGAAAAATTCTGTGACCACTCCTGCCATTTTAGATAACTTTTTTAAGGGAAAAAAAAATTTAAAAAAAATTGTACAGAATTGATATTACAGGTCTGAAATTAATGTATTCATATTACTAAATTATTTAAAAAACTTTGTTTTTTTTTGGTTTCCAAAAATATGGTTGTTTGGGGGTTAAAAAAAAATACTTTTAACACATCGCCGCCAGCGCTCTGGGGTTTAAACATGCATTTCACAGCGCGAGAATATTTTGAGCGTGATTTGTTAATGAATATGGTGGAAGCCAGTTGCTCTGACCGGTCGCTATCATGCGCTCCCATACAGCGCGGAACCTGTCAAATAGCGACTCCTCACCCAATATTCAACATTACGTCACACCGACTGAGTCGCTATCAACTACCGAACAGCGGCCAAGCACAGCGACTACTAGCAGGCGCTCTGAAAATGCCGCTACAGTCGCTCAACTGTCGCTACCTGGCGCTATTAATGAATCGGCCTCTTAGTCTACTTCAATGCACTAAAGCTTTTTATTAGACAAAGCTCATATTTTTCTGGGGGGAAATAATAGCATGACCAATCTGACCTTGAACTTGTGAACAAACATGCTAAAGAAGATCTATATAATGTAGCCAGACACACAAGACAAAAATAATTTTATTTTTTCTGTACCTTCTCAGCCGTGCAAATTACACTGAGATGACTGAGCGCGGCCAGGGATGGCTTTATTACAGAGGATGGTAAGTGATATGCACTTTTCCTCTAGAATATCCTATTAATGCAATTCAGATGACTTACATCGCTGCCTTCCATATTTCATTTTGCAGAACAAGTATAGACAAGTTGGATCATAAATTGGATGTGCCCTTCTTATTAAAGTGCACCTGTCACTATGAACTGACATTTTCCTGATTCAATACAATATAAAGCCTCGCGACAGATCATGTGCTCTGCTAGTTTCGAACATGTTTTACTTTTTATTGATGATCTGCTCACTCAGGACTGTGTTACAAGTATAGACCTAAACCTGCAGAAGAACCCTGCTGTGGACTAGTAAGAAAAATATCCTTACCCCACACTGTTTCCCTGTGCAGCCCATTTATCCCCTTGCCCTCCATTTTTATCTCTATTTTCCCGTGTGCAGATGCTTCAACTGAACCTTAAAAAAAAAAGATCTTGGGCAGCCATATCCTCAAGCCACCAGAAACCCAGGATACTGCCGACCAGTTGCTGGCCAATTGCGTTTGTGGGGCGTACAGCTGCACTGTAATGTGATTGGCAGTAATTTAAGGCCTAGTCTCTCTGAGGGAAAGGTGTGAAGTCTCCAAAACCAGGTTTGCCTGGGAGGGGTATCAGCAATGGGGATGTCCCTCCATACTCCACACCTCAGCAGAGCGGGATAGGATTGCTGGTTCCTCCCTCCCCCCTCCCTCCACCTTCTCCTCCTCTTGCCCCTCCCCTTCCTCCACCACCTCTGGATTCATATTGCACATGCAAGTTCTGGGAATCTTAACCCCTCCCATTATGCTAATTAGTATGCAGCATCACAAATACAATAGCCACACCCCTTGTTTCAGAAGAGACATCATGGGGTGAAACTGTAAATCATTTATTCTTCAATTTAAAAATGGAAACAGTTTAGGGCAGTGACAAATGTAGCCCAACACAATGGTGTTACAGTTACCTCTGCCTGCAGTATCACTTTAATTCTGTAAGATGCCATTGTGTATCGATACTATGGAAATCTCCTTGTCAAATAACATTCTTTGTGTGTATTCTGTGTATACATGGCAGTCTCATAAATTCTGATTCTCTTTTGGAGATTACACTTGGGTCATCCCAATTTAAGAGAATAATTGAAACCTCTGTAGAAAGCTATAACAGCACATGCCCTCCTGCAGCACATGGCTTGACATACAGTACTGCAGCTGGGGAAGAGGGATCAGTGTGGCGGGGGCATGTCAAGAGGAAAGGGGGCAACTAGAGAGTCTGATCTGAGAACTGCAAGAAAGTACACAAAAGTGGATGTTTTCTTGAGAGATGCAGCCCAGGCAATAAGACAGCAAGTGGCTCACCTGTATATGTTGTAGCTGGTCTCCTAATTTTCCCCCTAATTTCATTGCTATTCCTCCAGGACCACACCCCAAAATGTGTCCCTCAGTGCCTACCTGGCTTAGCAAGCCTGACAAGACACAATCTGACTAAAGTTGCAGGTGCTGAGCATCAGGAAAGGCTTTGCAATGGCTGTAAACTTTGGAGACTTTGAAGCAAGTAGATGCTATAGTAGCTACAGCTTGCCACAGCTTGCCACAGGAATTGGAGGAGATGCATATTGAAAAGGCTTTAGGTGAGCTCCTTGCCAGCTCATTATTGCGTTGCCTGGGCTGGCCCTTCATCACTCAGTCAGGGGATACATTATATACAATGTATTTTATTCAATGAACAGTCACTACAGCTGAAGGCTTACATTTTATGGCTAGAAATAAGAGACATTTGCACAGAGCTTAGAAGCATTTTTTGCTAAGAGAATCAGCTTCATGTGTGTGGCAAGATGGCTGCTGCCATGCATGTTTAAGAGTGCAGAATCTGCCTGCTATTCCAAACATCAGCATGGTGTTATTCCATCTCAATAAGCTTATGTCACTGATTGCCACATAAGGGCTTTTGGGGATCGATTTACTAAGCTTTGATTTTTTGACTGGAAGTCTGCTTTAAATAAGTAGTGGCTTGTATCAGGACAGGTGACCACACCAAAGCACTACTATCAGGACTCAATACTGTAAGCAATAAGGAGGTAGGTCATCAAAAAGTTTTTTTTTAAGAAGTTGAGTATGACAAGTTGAGTTGGAAATTATGGTTATGGCATCAGGGTCAACATAAAGACCTATTACAGGACTAATCAGAATTTCTGACTACTGGTGTCACTTCTCTGCATGTACAGTATATCCAGGACATAGAGGGTGATACATCCAGCAGACTAAATCAATCTGCATATGTGTATCTAAACTGTATTTTTAGCTCTTTGGGCGTATTCCAAGTTTAAACTGAGAAGTGGGAGCCTCGAGTTCCTTTGCGTTGACACTTCAAGTATAATATGTGAAACTCACTCTTGATAGCAGTCAAATCACAGTGCAGATATACATTTTAGAGATACCAAATGCATTTAAGCAGGGAAAAATGAGCCTTAAATATGCACTTTAAAATGTCAAGAGAAGCTGAAAAGTCTTTAATTGCTCAGCGATCTGAGCTGGTAACACGTCTTATGGAAAGCGGTGAATGTGCTGATCAGCTAAGCTCTGGAAATGGGGACCGATGAACTCTGACATTTCCTCCATAAGGAACCTTGCAGTTGGCTTTAGATCTGTGGCTGGTTACTTTTCAGTAGAACATTTTACAGTAGAATTGGGGTTGAATGCTGCCGCTTGCATGTGCTAAGCCGATACAGCTGTGAAAAAGTATGGAGTGAAGTTTTAACAGAAAAGTTTTAATCACAGCTTCTAGAACCAAAATAAAGCCATAGGGTGCAGGAAATAGCTACATTTATTTTATATGCTATAAATCATCCACCTCCACAATGTAGATGTAGACTGACCCACACAAATGAGTTCTGTTGTAAATTAGCCAATTCGGTATGTAAACTTGAGTTTCTAGGTCTGCATGCCCACCAAAGGTATTGGGCTCACTAATAAAAAAGAAATAAATGAAAACATTAAAGTAGAACACCACAGAAGATAGGAGCACTACTAGGTGAACCAAAACACTTTAAACCCCAAGATTATCAATACTATAATTTATTTACACAAGCCACAAAAAATTAGGAAACTATGTCAAATGTAAAAAGAATCCAAATTCAATTGGAAATCTCATATAACCATATTTTATTCACAAAAAAACATAAAACTTGTGTTTAAAAAGTGGGGAAATGGCCATGATCACCATTGTTTAACTTCATTTTACACCAGTCTGTAAATGTCGTGGGCTGCTAGCCGGCAGGGGTTAGTCAAGGTCCTAAACCTAGGACAAAAATGCAGACTGTGATCAAGCAGAGTCCAGAAATAAGCAAAAGTTGGCAAAGAGTAATCCAAAGAAGAAAAGGTTTCCAGATTCAGTAACACAGGAGACTGATCAAGGAAACCAAGATACTATAGAGCGAGAACTTGAATCCCAAGAGGAGAGAATTTTGAGTGGGATGATTAACAAAGTCAAAAGCAGAGTATAGGTTTGAAACGAATGATAATGGAGTAGTGGTCCTTAGATATGGTGGTTAATAGGTAATTAGTGACTTTTTGAGAGTGGTTTGAGTAGATCCTAGTAGATCTTTCTCCCCTCATAATTCTGGGCAGTCCTTGTTAGAGTATTGTCATGGTTCACAGCTTACTTAACCAACACCCCAATAAAACCTCCCACTCTCAACAGTGGAGGATGGCAGTGTTGCCTAACAACCTTTGGGCAGCTTAAGTAGATACTCAACTTCTGTGGGCATCACTGACCACGTCACTTACAGCACCAATTATCCCTCAGGATCTCCATTTGCTAAGCAAAGCAGGCATTGTGCAGACCTTGTACAGGCTGTTAGAAAACTGTCACCTGAATGTGATGCTGCTTTTATTTTCCTAAGTTTAAACAGTGAAGGATCGGCCCTAGCAAGTGTTTGCAAACTGGAGATTTAGGAACCTGCCAGAATAGCAGATCAAGAGATGTAAAATGTGGTAAAGTGTATGGGAAAGTGCTGGATGGTGTCTATTTCCCACTTGCTTTTCTCAATCAGACACAATCCATGCCGGGTTTACAGGACCCCAGTCCACATTCCCAGTCCTCTATGGGGTTTTCCCCTACTCACAGGTCTTCCCAGGTGAGAAGCCCTATAAAAGGAATTTCTGAGGCTTTCAGTGTGGAATTGTAGCGGCTGGGATGAGGAGCCAGTGCCTTGCTGCTCCCAATACTGACAGTGGTGAATTGCAGCCGAAGGACTTTTTGTGTCATCCGATCTTGGAACCTGTGGATTAACAGTCTGGGCTTGTATGCCCTGAAAGAGGACCTGTTATAACAAGGACTTGCAGTATGCTGTATTATCCTACCCTGGACATTGCTAGAGCTGGTGAGGTAACCGCTTGCTGTACAGCATTGTATGCTTCATCTTTCTCTGAATTTAAGAGATTTTGGCTGTTGAAATTTATTTTCAATAAAGTGCTTATTGTTTGAATAAGAACTGTCTGCAGAGTCATTGCCATTGGCCCCAGATCCTGACAAAAAGTTTTTTTCTTTAATGGAAAGCAAAGCAAGGGAGGGGGGTTAAAAATAAATGTCCTGGCACATAGAAACTTTCCCACCCCCCCAGGTGTAAAGCAGACGTAAATTTGCTATCATTCATTTTTTATAGTTTTTTTTAACCCTTTAAGTGCCAGCCTACCTGGAGTTTTTGTCACACTCTGTTGCCAGACCATTTTGCACTATTTTGCGCTCCCCATGTTCAAATGTGATTTTTGAAGGGATTTCCAGGGATTTCCCAGGAAAATGATATATTGTTTTTTTCAGCAGAGTCTGGGCTTTAACATGAAATGTCTTGTTTGTCATTTTTTAGGTGTATTCTCAATATTTTTGGTTAAATATGTGCAAAAAAAAAAAAAAATTTTTACATATTGTAGTTTTTTTTGTAATAAAAAATGTAAGTTTGTCAATGAAATCTTATTGTGTGTGAAATCCCAATTTCTCCCGGTTACAGCGGTACCACATATGTATAGGTAGACACCCTTTCCTGCCCAGGAGACTCCCCCAAACTGAAACAACGCTTTAGGTGATTTTCAGATAAAATACAACTGTGCTACGCAATATGCGCACCTTGCAGTTTTTCCAGAAAAACAACCCTTTACATTTGAAATACCCCCAAAAAACTATATATTCTCTGGAAGTACACACCTCAGGCTTTCTAGGCGTACCAGGCTTGTTGATGTGGCCATAGTTTTCTGGAAGTAATCCCTCAATGGATTCTTTGGTTGCAAAGAGTTTCCCTAAAAAAAGGATAAAAAAGCAGAATCAAAGCCACATTTTCCTAAAAAAACTATATACAAACAAGAAAAAACAAGTTTAATCTGGAAACGCAACATCCCCCGAACAGAACAATACCCAACATGCATAGGTTCTGTCAAGGGAAGAGTTGCCAAATACCCCAAAGTAAAGCATGTGCGTAACGGTAATTTTACTTGAAAATTTCAGCTCTGCAGACAAAGTGCGCACCTTGCGATTTTTCAACCAAAACAACCCTTGACATTTGGAATATCCCCCATAAACCATATATTCCCTGAAAGTACACACGTTAAGCTTTCTAAGGGTACCCAGCTTGTTGTAGTGGGCTCATCTTTCTGGAAGTAATCCCTCAAAGAATTCTTTGTTTGCGCAGGGTTTCCTTAAAAAATTTATAAAAAAGCTGAATAAAAAACACCTTTTCCTAAAATATAAATATGCAAACCAGAAAAAACAAGCTAAGTCTGAAAGCGCAAGGTCCCCCGAACAGAACAATACCCAACATGCATAGGTACTATTAACCCTTTTAATTGCCAGCCTACTTGAGATTTTGTCACCCTCTGTTGACATGTAATTTTTCCCCATTTTGCGTCATGTTTTGCGCCATTTTTGCTGGAACTTTCAGGAAAATTATATATATATTTTTTTGCAGCAGAGTTTAGGCTTTAACATGAAATGTCTTGTTTGTAATTTTTTTTTTTTTTTTTACAATATTATTAAGTAAAAATAATAAATAAATAAATAAAAAATGTTTAAAAAAAATTAACTCCTTTATTTTAAATAAAAAATGTATTTTATTAAGGAAAATCATATTGCATGTGAAAGCCCCATTTCTACAGATTAGAACGGTACCACATATTTATCGGTAGCCCCCTGTTCCTGCCCAGGAGACCCCCCTAACTGAAACAAGTATTTTATAACATTCACAAAAAAAATACAACTACCATCCACACTACAAAGGGTTAAATCGGGAAAAAAAATGACATAGGGTCCCCCCTCCCAGGGGAGGGAGACCCCATTTTGTTTTTTTTATTTTTAAGGGTTAAAAACCCTTAAAAATCAAAAAAAAAATTGACGTGGGGTCCCCCTTACCCAAAGTAACCAGCCCGGGACCAGCTATGGGGGCTTGTAGGCACAGAGTGGGGGGGCCAGCTTATGTGGCCCCCCCACCCTGCAGCCTACGAGCCCACATAGCCCATGTGGGCCCGAGCTCTTCTGCCCCCCCCTGGCCTTTGGGGAGGCAGGTAATGGGGGTGCCGGGGGTTAATGGCAAGCCACCCGCTAGCGCAGGTGGCTTGCCATCCCCCCAGCCTTGTGAACTGGTATAGGGGTCATGGACCCCTTACCAGTTCACAAGGGGTTAAATGTAAATAATGACACAGACACAAGCAGAGAAAAAATATTTTATTAATTTTTTTTTTTTTTTTTACACTGTACTCACCTCCCATCCATCCTGGAGCCCTCTGTCCCTCGGCGATCACTGGCTTCTGCTCACTTGCTAGAAGCCTTTTATAGCTGCTGGATGACAGAACACAAAGGGTTAATCAAAAAAAAAAATGACATAGGGTCCCCCCTCCCAGGGGGGGGACCCCATTTTTTTTTTGATTTTTAAGGGTTAAAAACCCTTAAAAATCAAAAAAAAAATTGACGTGGGGTCCCCCTTACCCACAGTAACCAGCCCGGGACCAGCTATGGGGGCTTGTAGGCACAGAGTGGGGGGGCCAGCTTTTGTGGCCCCCCCACCCTGCAGCCTACGAGCCCACATAGCCCATGTGGGCCCGGGCTCTTCTGCCCCCCCCTGGCCTTTGGGGAGGCAGGTAATGGGGGTGCCAGGGGTTAATGGCAAGCCACCCGCTAGCGCAGGTGGCTTCCCATCCCCCCAGCCTTGTGAACTGGTATAGGGGTCATGGACCCCTTACCAGTTCACAAGGGGTTAATAGTAAAAAATGACAGACACAGAGAAAAAAAAATCTTTATTTTTCTTTTTTTTACACTATACTCACCTCCGATCCGACGTCCCTCGCCGCTGTATGTCCCGCGCCGCTGTCACTGACAGATGCCGGTGGTGATCGGCGCAGGGCGGGTGACAGGCGAGGGGGCTCCGATCAGAGCCTCCTCACCTGACACCCGCCCTGCTCCGATCATCACCGGCATCTGACAGATGCCGGAGCTCGGAGGGGGTATAGGAGGAGCGGGATGACGTCATCCCGCTCCTCCCACAATGGGCGGAGCTAAGCGGCGGCGGCCATCGCCGCCATTACAAGAGGTGAGGACCCGGAAGAGGGTCCTCACCTGAAGACTGCGCAGCCCAGGGGGGGGATCGGATCCCCCCCTGGTGAAGAGGAGACCCGGACAGAAGGCTCGGGCGCGGAGGTGAGTAAATGACAGTTTGTTTTTTGTTTTTTTTTACAGCGCCGATGTCAGCGCTGGAAACGGGGGGGGGGGCGGCTGGTTTCGGGCCCCCCCCTGAAGACGGAGGACGACGGGGGGGCGATCGGATGCCCCCCGCAGGAAGAGGGGACCCCAAGCTTCACGGGGATACCGGAGGTAAGTGGTTTTTTTTTCTATCTTTTTAACTGTTTGTGGGAAATGCCAGGCACGTAGTTTCTACGTGCTTGGCACTTAACGGTAGGAGAGGCAACCACGTAGAAACTACGTGCTTGGCATTTAAAGGGTTAAGTATATATGGTTTTTTTTATATTTTATTTGTATATCTTTAACCATCATGTAAAGCAGCTGAATAAAGACACATCAAAGTAGAATATGTGACATGGGTACCTTCTATTCACAGGCTGGCCAAATAAAACAATGTTCTGTTCTTTTGTATTTTTAAGCCAGCAAGAAATTTGATCCAGCTTCCCTTTCAGGCCTTGTCAAAACAGTAGAAAATATGGGCAGGCCATCCAATTTCATTTTCTGTATCTGGTTTTAGCTAATCCAAAGACCCAGCACAGCAGGGATAAAACTGCTGTATCCACTAAAATGGGATCATGAATAATAAAGAACCTGTTATTAACGAACTTCCACTCCTTATGTAAATGAAACTGATTTCAAGCCTAGTTTGTCAACCAGCTTTTTTTACAGCCTTTGCATTTGTCTGAGACAAGGACTCACAATAATGGACTGGAGAAGGCAACATAAACTGACATGAGACTTACTGCTTGGCTGAGTTTGAGGTCTTGGGTTGGCTAATTGATACTGCTCATAAAAGGGATGGATAGTTTGGTATTATCCTCTTTTTGCTGGCGGTTGCAACCTTCCTTCTATGTCCTTAAAGCAAACATACATCAGAAAGTGAAGCGAACACCTTAAAGAACATCAGTTGTACCTACATGACAAACTGAGGAGGGGGCAGGTTTTGACTGCCCAGCATGTCATTGGCTCTGGTCCTCAAATAGGATGCCCATGCCCTAAATGCTGACATGTACTACTGGAGGAGCACTAGTTATAGATGATCACTTTGTAGAGTTTCCACGGAATGTGATTGTGCTTTAAAAATAAAAACAATATTAAACATTAATAATAACACCAAGTGTAAATGTTCCTCAAATAGGACAGGCTCTGCCTAGCATGTCCTAGGAGAAGAGTACCAGTTTACAGATCATCAATTGAAAAGTCTTTGAAAAGGATGTTCATGCTCTGACCACTTGATAAGTTCTATTGGAGTAACTTTGGCATATGGATCATTACCATATCAAGTGTTGGCATGCTTCAAATTGAATGCACAAGCTCTGACTGCCAAGCATGTCCATTTGGTGAAGCACCAGTTTACAGGTCATTGCCAGACCATGTATTTATGGTTCATTGACTAGGATGTGTAAGCTCTGTATGTTCTGAATGTCCTATTGGAGGAGCACATATTGGATAATTACCAGACCGACCATCCCTGGTCCTTGAACAGTATGTGGCAGCTGTGACTACCTTGGATGTCCTATTGAAGTAGTATCTTATAGATCATAACTACATCAGGTAATTTGATGTGCGGGTCTTGACTGCCTTGCATGGCAATCTTCTCCTGATTATCAATGGTCATAAAAAAGGGTGCCCTTTCCATGACTGCTCAGCATGTCTTGTTGGAGGGAGCCCAGTTTACAAATCGTTATCAGACCAAGCGTGGATGTTCCTTGTATTGATTGTGTAGGCTCTGATTTTCCAGCCATTTCAGAATACATCTATAGCTGCCATCTTTGAACGTGTGCCAGCAGGGGTGCAAGGGGGATGTGGGCATTAGGCAAAAGTTTAACTTTTAAGTTTAAGTTGGCTTTAAAGCAGATTTCTTCCAGTGTCTGTGTGGCCTCATGATCAAACCAAAGGCACCCACTTCTAAAAATATGCTGTGAATTCACGTATAATGAAAAATAATTATAAATCTAAGATAAGCACAAGTAAAGCGTTAGTAACACTAAAAAATATTATCGATTGAACAAATACAATGTCTAACAGCAAAAAAATGTTAATTAACACCAGCTAAGCCTCACCCAAGTTATATCAATTTAACAAGAGATTAATATGAGAATTTCAGCAAGAGTACATACAGTATGATAAGAAATCGGAATAATGAGCAAGGGAGTAAAAATTAAATATGTTGATAGGAGACATTGTATGACAGTCTGCTTATGTATTTACCTAATTGTCATTTACCTAAAATGCCTTTATCTAATTGTCCATAAATAATGTAAATGAGATAAGTGAGTGGTGCAGACAATGTAGGCAGAAGCCCTAGTCTGTCTGGCTTCTATGCTCCCTCTATGTTCACCTTTAGGGATGAGCGAATCGATCCGGACGAACCCGGATTCGATCCGAATTTCAGGAAAAATTCGATTCGGATCGAATCCGAATTTCCCCGCGATTCGATCACTCGAAGTTTTCCTTTAACATCCATTCATTTACATTACAGGCATTCTAAGATGGCGGGCGGGACATGTCTGGACATGTATCCCGCGCCAGTGCAAGCTGGGGCAGTCACATGCAGCCTATCAGCAGCCAGCAAGCCCGGTGACGTCACACAGCGGTATTTAACGGCGGCCATCTTGCTTTTCCTCATTTCTCTATTGCATTCGTGACAGACAGACAGAACGCTGTGTAGCTGAGGCAGTTAGACAGGCTGGAGACAGGCTGGAGACAGGGACAGACAGGGACAGGCTGGAGACAGGCAGGAGACAGGCAGGAGACAGACAGGAGACAGACAGAAAGCCAGGGAAAGGTAGGAAAAACGGAGCTGGCTGACAGGGAGAATTTTTTTTTTTCATCCAGCCTTTGTTAGCGTTTTCAGGCTGCTTATAGTAACTAACTGTGCATATATACTGAACTGATCTTAAGTCTGCTGTGAGGCATCCCATTCTGTGACTAAAGCAGCCTCTATTTAATAGCATAATAAACATTTGCACTTATTCTCATAGAAATCAGGCCTGATAAAGACACTTTTGCTGTGCATGCTCTCTGGTTTTTGTGGCACTGGCATCCCATTCTGTGACTAAAGCAGCCTCTATTTAATAGCATAATAAACATTTGCACTTATTCTCATAGAAATCAGGCCTGATAAAGACACTTTTGCTGTGCATGCTCTCTGGTTTTTGTGGCACTGGCATCCCATTCTGTGACTAAAGCAGCCTCTATTTAATAGCATAATAAACATTTGCACTTATTCTCATAGAAATCAGGCCTGATAAAGACACTTTTGCTGTGCATGCTCTCTGGTTTTTGTGGCACTGGCATCCCATTCCGTGACTAAAGCAGCCTCTATTTAATAGCATAATAAACATTTGCACTTATTCTCATAGAAATCAGGCCTGATAAAGACACTTTTGCTGTGCATGCTCTCTGGTTTTTGTGGCACTGGCATCCCATTCTGTGACTAAAGCAGCCTCTATTTAATAGCATAATAAACATTTGCACTTATTCTCATAGAAATCAGGCCTGATAAAGACACTTTTGCTGTGCATGCTCTCTGGTTTTTGTGGCACTGGCATCCCATTCTGTGACTAAAGCAGCCTCTATTTAATAGCATAATAAACATTTGCACTTATTCTCATAGAAATCAGGCCTGATAAAGACACTTTTGCTGTGCATGCTCTCTGGTTTTTGTGGCACTGGCATCCCATTCCGTGACTAAAGCAGCCTCTATTTAATAGCATAATAAACATTTGCACTTATTCTCATAGAAATCAGGCCTGATAAAGACACTTTTGCTGTGCATGCTCTCTGGTTTTTGTGGCACTGGCATCCCATTCCGTGACTAAAGCAGCCTCTATTTAATAGCATAATAAACATTTGCACTTATTCTCATAGAAATCAGGCCTGATAAAGACACTTTTGCTGTGCATGCTCTCTGGTTTTTGTGGCACTGGCATCCCATTCTGTGACTAAAGCAGCCTCTATTTAATAGCATAATAAACATTTGCACTTATTCTCATAGAAATCAGGCCTGATAAAGACACTTTTGCTGTGCATGCTCTCTGGTTTTTGTGGCACTGGCATCCCATTCTGTGACTAAAGCAGCCTCTATTTAATAGCATAATAAACATTTGCACTTATTCTCATAGAAATCAGGCCTGATAAAGACACTTTTGCTGTGCATGCTCTCTGGTTTTTGTGGCACTGGCATCCCATTCTGTGACTAAAGCAGCCTCTATTTAATAGCATAATAAACATTTGCACTTATTCTCATAGAAATCAGGCCTGATAAAGACACTTTTGCTGTGCATGCTCTCTGGTTTTTGTGGCACTGGCATCCCATTCTGTGACTAAAGCAGCCTCTATTTAATAGCATAATAAACATTTGCACTTATTCTCATAGAAATCAGGCCTGATAAAGACACTTTTGCTGTGCATGCTCTCTGGTTTTTGTGGCACTGGCATCCCATTCTGTGACTAAAGCAGCCTCTATTTAATAGCATAATAAACATTTGCACTTATTCTCATAGAAATCAGGCCTGATAAAGACACTTTTGCTGGCCAAAGCCCTACTGGACCCTGCCAGGTCGATTCCTGCCCGGGGCATCCCATTCTGTGACTACAGCAGCCTCTGTTTAAGACCATATAAGCATTTGCTCTTATCATATTTGAAATTAGCCTGATAAAGACACTTTTGCTGGCCAAAGCCCTACTGGACCCTGCCAGGTCCATTCCTGCCCAGGGCATCCCATTCTGTGACTAAAGCAGCCTCTGTTTAAGACCATATAAGCATTTGCTCTTATTATATTTATATTATAAGACACTTTTGCTGGGCATAGGCTTACTGCTGCCTGCCAGGTGCACTTCTGTTGAGGCATCCCATTCTGTAACATAGCATACCCCTCTTTATTTACACTAAGCAGCTCTCTTATTTACACTAAGCAGGCCTGTTGGAGGCTGAGTGTTACTGCTCACTTTTGGTGTGCATTATATTCTGTTTTATATAGACCCACTGCTGCCTGGGGGTTCTTAAAATATCACCTACTACCACGCCAGTTAGACTATGTCGGGCAGACAAGTGCCTGGAAGTGAAAAGAGGAGTGGCAGAGGCCAAGATTCCGCAGGCAGAGCTCGCATCAGACTGGGGGCCAGTAGCAGCAGGAGTCACGCTGAGAGACCTAATCTGCCAGTATCTGCTAGCGGTCGGGTCTCCACCAGTAACGCATCTGCCGTGGTAGATTGGCTGACGCGCTCATCAACAACATCATCACAACTTACATCTGAGACCCCCAGTCTAGGGTCGGTAGGTTCCTCTGACACAACCCTGAGTTGGCATGCCCCGAGAGCAGTCCCTGTCCTCCCATTGCCTCTGTCCTACGCCGTTCCCTCCCCCAGCGACGTATCCTATGCTTTGGGTTCAGCTCCACTCTTTAGTGAGGAGGACGATCAGATACAGGAGGACAGTCAGCAGCTACTGCCCAGCCAAGAAATGGAGGTGGCTTCTTTAGCTAGGCAGACAAATAGTGATGTGGACAGTGTCGTGGGTGCTGCGAGCGTTCCAGCTCCTGCGCCAGACACTGTTGACGAATCCACGAACATCAGTGACGTACAGCCACAACCCGGTGATGATGATGATGATGACGATGAAGCCGATCGCACTTGGGAGCCGGGTGATGAAGGGGCTTCATCGTCATCATCAGGAGAAGAGGGGCGCAGGTTGCCCCGGAGTAAGCAGCTGAGGCAGCAAGGTGGTAGCAGTCAGCATGGGGGCACAATTCCAAAGACTGGAGCCGGCCGGGGCCGGGGCCGGGGTAGAGCACCTGCTGTGCGGCAGTCTACCTTATCGGGAGGTAGTGGAGCAGGGGTTCCTGGAGTTGGCAACAGCAGCAGTGAATCAGTGAGGCCAGGGGGTGGGAAAAGTAGCTACTCGGCAGTGTGGCAGTTTTTCCTGAGGCATCCGCAGGAGGGTAACATGGCCACATGCAAGATATGTAGGCAAAAGGTGAAGCGTGGCCAGGGTCCAAATGTTGGCACCACGGCCCTGCGTCAACATATGATGCGTCACCATAAAACGACCTGGGAGAACCGAGGCTCCCAAGGGGTGGTCCAGTCTGCTTCCTCACCAAGTGAGCTCCCAATTTCTGCCAGCCAAGGCTCCAGCACCTCAGCCGAAGGCAGCTGTGCGTCACACCCATCCTCTGTCGCTCCTGCTCCTCCTCCTCCTCCTCCAAGTCATGCATCCCGCCAGCAATCCATCAGCGAAGCCATGTCCAAGAGACAGCAGTATGCGCCCACTCATCCTACGGCGCAGAAGCTGAATGTGCTCCTGTCCAAGTTGCTGGTGCTGCAGTCGCTCCCTTTTCAGGTGGTGGAATCTGCACCTTTCAGAGAACTGATGGCTTGTGCCGAGCCGAGGTGGAGAGTCCCAAGCCGTCATTTCTTTGCCAAGAAGGCAGTACCAGCGCTGCACACTTTTGTTGAACAGAAGGTGGGCCAGTCCTTGAGCCTGTCGGTGTGTAGCAAAATACATGGCAGCGCCGACATCTGGAGCTGTAACTACGGTCAGGGGCAGTACATGTCGTTTACGGCCCACTGGGTGAATGTGGTCCCTTTGCAGCAGCAACTTGGACAGGTCACGCCGCTTCGGCCTCCGCGCTCTCTGCCCATTGGGCCTGTGACACCGTGCGACTCGGCCTCCTCATCCTCCGCCATCTCCTCACCCTCCACTGTAGGCTCAAGTCTCAGTGCCCCTCCAGTCTACCATGTGTGCAGGGCACGGAGGTGTCACGCAGTGCTTCACATGGTTTGTCTTGGCGAACGGAGTCACACAGGGGAGGAACTGCTTAAATGTATTCATCAGGAAATCCAAACATGGCTTACTCCGAGAAAACTTAAAATGGGAATCATGGTTACCGACAATGGGAAGAACATTTTGTCTGCGCTGCGCCAAGGAAGCCTGACCCATGCCCCCTGCATGGCTCACGTCTTCAATCTGGTTGTCAAGCGGTTTCTGAAGTGTTCCCCCCATCTGCAGGACATCCTAACAACTTCACGGAAACTTTGCATGCACTTCAGCCACTCCTACACCGCCAAACACACCCTTCTTGAGCTACAGCGTCAGAATGGTATCCCCCAACATAGTCTGATTTGCGATGTTTCCACCCGTTGGAATTCCACCCTTCACATGTTGGACCGATTATATGAACAGAGAAAAGCCATCACGGATTTCCTGATGATCCAAGCAGATAGGGGGACTCCCCTGTGTAACTTCAATGTCAACCAGTGGCAGCTCATACGTGACACCTGCCGTTTGCTCAGGCCCTTTGAGGAAGCCACTTTATTTGTCAGTCGGCAGGATTACGGGATGAACGACGTGATTCCACTGCTTCATGTACTACAGCACATGTTGGAAACCATGGCTGGTCAGGGCACTGGAGACATGGCGTTTACATCTTACGGCCACATGAACCCCGTTGGAGCTGAACTGGAGGAGGAGGAGGAGGAAGAGGAGGAGGAGGAGTTGCCCAGCGAAACACAGTTTAGGCTTGGCGAAATGGCTGGTTTATCTAGTCAGCGGACAGGAGAGGAGGAGCAGGAGCAGCCAGAGGAGCTAGAGGTTTTTGAGGAAGGAGAGACAGAGGACCCGGGCACACCGTGGCAGTATGCAGTGGAGATGGAGACAGGTAGTCCATCCGAGTCACTTGCGCAAATGGCACGAAGCATGCTCACATGCTTGCGTAGTGACCCCAGAATTGTTTCCATCTGTCGGCGGGATGACTTCTGGCTGTCCACCTTATTGGACCCTCGCTTCCGGCACAAAATGGGGGCATTTTTTAAACCCACCGAGAGGGAGGACAAACTCAACTACTACAAAGACATTCTACGTAGGCAGTTGGCCGATGCCTATCTGCGCCATGGTCCATACTCTCGCAGGTCTGACTCGAGGGGACCTCTGCGCTCACCTTCCACTGCCATGGCCGCTGGGGGGGTTGGCAGCAGCAGCAGCAGAAGCTCCATCAGCAGCAGCAGCCTCAGTCTTCAGTCGCTAATGAGTAGCTTTCTACACCCGCATAGTGAGGCTACTCATGAGCAGCAGGAAGACCTGGAGCAGGACCTGAACCAGCAGGTCATGTCATACTTTGACATGACCATGCCAACACACCTTGAGGATCCGCTGGACTTCTGGGCAGCCAAACTTGATTTGTGGCCGCAACTAGCAGAGTTTGCCCTGGAAAAGCTGTCCTGCCCGGCAAGTAGCGTGCCATCTGAGCGGGTGTTTAGTGCGGCGGGGGCCATAGTTACGGCGAGGAGAACTCGTCTGTCAACTAAAAATGTGGAGAGACTCACCTTTGTCAAAATGAATCAGGGATGGATCAGCCAGGATTTCCACCCACCAATGCCTGATGCATGCGACTAGATTCAGCATGGTGCCACGTTTTACACTTTACAAATGGTGCAAAACATATTTATGTCTTTAGGCCATTTTTTGGGCTCCTGCTGCTGCTACTGCCAACTTCTGCCAACTCCAGGGTGTGATTCATCCAATTTTTGGGCTCCTGAAGCCAACTCCAGTGTATATTTGGGCTCCTGCTGCTACTACTGTCAACTCCTGCCAACTCCAGGGTGTGATTCATCCAATTTTTGGGCTCCTGAGGCCAACTCCAGTGTATATTTGGGCTCCTGCTGCTGCTACTGTCAACTCCTGCCAACTCCAGGGTGTGATTCATCCAATTTTTGGGCTCCTGAAGCCAACTCCAGTGTATATTTGGGCTCCTGCTGCTACTACTGCCAACTTCTGCCAACTCCAGGGTGTGATTCATCCAATTTTTGGGCTCCTGAAGCCAACTCCAGTGTATATTTGGGCTCCTGCTGCTGCTGCTGCCAACTTCTGCCAACTCCAGGGTGTGATTCATCCAATTTTTGGGCTCCTGAAGCCAACTCCAGTGTATATTTGGGCTCCTGCTGCTGCTGCTGCCAACTTCTGCCAACTCCAGGGTGTGATTCATCCAATTTTTGGGCTCCTGAAGCCAACTCCAGTGTATATTTGGGCTCCTGCTGCTACTACTGTCAACTCCTGCCAACTCCAGGGTGTGATTCATCCAATTTTTGGGCTCCTGAGGCCAACTCCAGTGTATATTTGGGCTCCTGCTGCTGCTGCTGCCAACTTCTGCCAACTCCAGGGTGTGATTCATCCAATTTTTGGGCTCCTGAGGCCAACTCCAGTGTATATTTGGGCTCCTGCTGCTGCTACTGTCAACTCCTGCCAACTCCAGGGTGTGATTCATCCAATTTTTGGGCTCCTGAAGCCAACTCCAGTGTATATTTGGGCTCCTGCTGCTGCTGCTGCTGCCAACTTCTGCCAACTCCAGGGTGTGATTCATCCAATTTTTGGGCTCCTGAAGCCAACTCCAGTGTATATTTGGGCTCCTGCTGCTGCTGCTGCCAACTTCTGCCAACTCCAGGGTGTGATTCATCCAATTTTTGGGCTCCTGAAGCCAACTCCAGTGTATATTTGGGCTCCTGCTGCTGCTACTGTCAACTCCTGCCAACTCCAGGGTGTGATTCATCCAATTTTTGGGCTCCTGAAGCCAACTCCAGTGTATATTTGGGCTCCTGCTGCTGCTGCTGCCAACTTCTGCCAACTCCAGGGTGTGATTCATCCAATTTTTGGGCTCCTGAGGCCAACTCCAGTGTATATTTGGGCTCCTGCTGCTGCTACTGTCAACTCCTGCCAACTCCAGGGTGTGATTCATCCAATTTTTGGGCTCCTGAAGCCAACTCCAGTGTATATTTGGGCTCCTGCTGCTGCTGCTGCTGCCAACTTCTGCCAACTCCAGGGTGTGATTCATCCAATTTTTGGGCTCCTGAAGCCAACTCCAGTGTATATTTGGGCTCCTGCTGCTGCTACTGTCAACTCCTGCCAACTCCAGGGTGTGATTCATCCAATTTTTGGGCTCCTGAGGCCAACTCCAGTGTATATTTGGGCTCCTCCTGCTGCTACTGTCAACTCCTGCCAACTCCAGGGTGTGATTCATCCAATTTTTGGGCTCCTGAAGCCAACTCCAGTGTATATTTGGGCTCCTGCTGCTGCTACTGCCAACTTCTGCCAACTCCAGGGTGTGATTCATCCAATTTTTGGGCTCCTGAAGCCAACTCCAGTGTATATTTGGGCTCCTGCTGCTACTACTGCCAACTTCTGCCAACTCCAGGGTGTGATTCATCCAATTTTTGGGCTCCTGAGGCCAACTCCAGTGTATATTTGGGCTCCTGCTGCTACTACTGCCAACTTCTGCCAACTCCAGGGTGTGATTCATCCAATTTTTGGGCTCCTGAGGCCAACTCCAGTGTATATTTGGGCTCCTGCTGCTGCTGCTGCCAACTTCTGCCAACTCCAGGGTGTGATTCATCCAATTTTTGGGCTCCTGAAGCCAACTCCAGTGTATATTTGGGCTCCTGCTGCTACTACTGTCAACTCCTGCCAACTCCAGGGTGTGATTCATCCAATTTTTGGGCTCCTGAAGCCAACTCCAGTGTATATTTGGGCTCCTGCTGCTGCTGCTGCCAACTTCTGCCAACTCCAGGGTGTGATTCATCCAATTTTTGGGCTCCTGAGGCCAACTCCAGTGTATATTTGGGCTCCTGCTGCTGCTGCTGCCAACTTCTGCCAACTCCAGGGTGTGATTCATCCAATTTTTGGGCTCCTGAGGCCAACTCCAGTGTATATTTGGGCTCCTGCTGCTACTACTGTCAACTCCTGCCAACTCCAGGGTGTGATTCATCCAATTTTTGGGCTCCTGAGGCCAACTCCAGTGTATATTTGGGCTCCTGCTGCTGCTGCTGCCAACTTCTGCCAACTCCAGGGTGTGATTCATCCAATTTTTGGGCTCCTGAGGCCAACTCCAGTGTATATTTGGGCTCCTGCTCCTGCTGCTGCCAACTTCTGCCAACTCCAGGGTGTGATTCATCCAATTTTTGGGCTCCTGAAGCCAACTCCAGTGTATATTTGGGCTCCTGCTGCTGCTGCCAACTTCTGCCAACTCCAGGGTGTGATTCATCCAATTTTTGGGCTCCTGAGGCCAACTCCAGTGTATATTTGGGCTCCTTCTGCCCCTCATAGTGATGCCACTTCAACTCTCTGCAATTGTGCCGCTCTGCGATTCTATTAGCGATGCCTCTGATCTGCATGTGATATTTCTTCAAAGTATTATTTAACAAACCCAGCACGCATCCTGTGCGTGTTACAGCAAGGCTGAATGGTTTACAACCCTATTGAGGCTGTAGGAGGCTCAGAAATAGCCGTTTTTAATAGCGATTCGTCGCGAATTTATTCGGGTCGAAACGATTTTTGTCGGAAAATTCGGCGAATCAGTCGAATCGAATTTTTCAAAAGTTCGCTCATCTCTATTCACCTTTCTTTGGTCTATTGTCACCAAGTGGCAAACTGAGGGTCACTTACAATATATTTTCATTCTTCGCATCTCTTCTAAAGAGAAAAAGGATCTTGGATGTTTGTTTGCATGAGTGTGATCAAACCAGTTTGGTTGTTGTTGCTGGAGCGGAAGTGATGAGCAGAAGAATCCAGGAGATTGGAGAACCTGAAAATTAGTATAAAATAAAGTAAGTGGAACATTTGTAAGAGACTGGTCTGTCACCCCAGGCGCTAGGCAACACAACACATATGTATTCCACTTCTATAGTCTTCCACTGGACTGTTGTCATCGGTTTCTTCACATCCCTTAGATAGTGTCTTTGTCTTAGTCCATTTTCCAGTTCCTGCCTTGTATTCCAGACTAGAGCCTATGTTAGGGTTTAGCAAAGGGCGGGCAATTGCCTAGGACAATTAGCACTTGGGGCCCCTCCAATGTGCCGTACTTGTAATAAAAATTCATTGTGGCACAGGGGTTAATGTCCCCTGCCTTTCCCTCCCTCCCTCAATTAGCTGGTTGCTGTTATCTTTCATTCTTTATAAACAAGCTGCACCCCCCCCCCCCACCAGCATTACACATTCCTTATTAGACCCGCATAGGTGGCTGGGAATGAATTACGTCACTACCAGCAGCACTTCTTATCAATGCAATGGAGGATGCCTGCTACTCATTTATTATGAATTAAAGGTAACAGGAGCCAGAGCGTGCAAGGAGGGAGTGAGAGAGGGGACCATTAACCCCTGTGCAACCAATGACCTAAATTATAAAAAAAATTATAGCTGGATGTTAAGGAGAAAATGTGAGCTGAAGAGGAGTTCAGAGTATGTGATTGACACTTGTGGAGCTTGTTTGGCTTTGCATGTAGAGGTTGCTGAGAGATTTCAGGGCATTAAAGCAGACCAAAACCCAGGATTTTGACCATTCCAGGCTGTGGTCTGTTTCCCTGGGCATCCCAATTTGAGTTCCCTTGCCATGTAAACCCCCCCCCCCAGGATTGCCCTCAAAACGTACCTTTCCAGGGGTTCTATGGTACATGAGCAGGCTATCTTCCATATTAATGCACGACACAAATGTCTGCTTAGAAATAGCTTCTGCAAAGCCACCCTCAATGTATTGTTTGCACTGCAGCTAAGGAGAAGGTGGTTAAAATGGGCTGAGGGGGCAATTGGGCATTGTAGTGCAGTAGGCAAGCCTGTTCTATTTACAGATTGAAGGCATTTTCTCCCTCTTCTGCCTAAACTCATCTGACATCACAGTGGCATAGCATGAACTGAACACGCAAAGGGCCGTAATTACCAATAGGCATCTGTAGGCACATGCCTAGAGGTGCATGGCCACTAGGGGCACATTTTTAAATTGTAAAATGAATGAGAACAGGGCTGATAAGGTGCTGGGCTTGTCGTGTTTCACAGAGGCTGCTTACAGCCTGCAGTTTCCTCTTGCCTTGTAGTTCATCCAAGCCCAGCTGGGCCTTGTTCCTCCAGGGACAGCTGGGCCTTGTAGTTACCTGTAGATGGGAAGCAGCAGTTGGGGGGCAATCTTTCTCTCCATGACCTGGGTAACTATAGGCCCCAGCTGGCCCAGTGTGAACATCAAGTAATCAAAGGTGTCTAGTGTGGCTCTTAGTACCAATGTGGGATGCCATGTATACCCCAGGTATAACCAGGCCTCTTTTTATTTCTGCATGCCCTTGCCCCACCTGAACGTCAGCAGCCAATCAGGTTCACTAGATGGACAGGTGAACAGGTGTGTAAGGGGATTCCAGGAGATAATATTCACACAGCCCTTCACATACAAAGCTTTTAGCTGGATCAGCAGCCATCTCTCGCTCTCTCTCATTTTGTACACTTTTTATTATGTACATTCTATATTACAGAGGCATCTACTGTCGTAATTAAAGGCCACATCCAGGCACAAGGAGAAGAATGTCAGAGATTGGGTATTTTTAGTATTCGGGACCCACTTTTCATCCTACCCAGAGTCCCACATTGTCTAAAGCTGGCCCTGCTCCAGACTATCAATTTTGATTATTTACAACTATAGTTGAACTCCTAAAGTGACCCTATACCCAGAAAGGATGTTTATGTCATCACCTTCTATCCCCAGCCCAGTGCCCCAAAACAGCCCGTGCTTCTTTTTTTTACTAAAGCCTTTGCCCAATATTCATAAAATGCTAACTGGATGCAGTCTGCTGTTTGAATGGCAGCCACATGGCTCCCACACACCCTGGTGCACTCCAGCATTTATTCATTCAGTTACAAGCTTAGCTGTCAGTTGAGGTTCGTGTGGCAGTTTAGCTTGTAATGCTTTCAGATTTATTACGGTAATTGCAGTTATTAAATATGATAAGGTTGACCCTCAATGCTGAGCTGAGTGTAACTAAATAAATCATCACTGGAGAACACCAGTGGGCACTGCTGCAAAGCCAGGGAGCCATATGGCCATCATTTGAACAGCAGATTGCATCCAGTTAATGTTTTTATGAATATTGTGTAAATGCTTTAGTAAAAAAAAAGAAACACAGTCTGTTTTGGGGCACTGGGCTGGGAATAGATGGCGTTGACATTAACTTCCTTTCTGGATAACCTTAATAACTACAAACTCCCCAATCCCTCTAAGGTACTTGACAGTCCCATGCTAATGAGCTTAACAACGATGATGTTGGCTGTTATTCACATAACATATTTACTTCTAAATTATTTTTTGTTGTTTTTTTGTCTTATGAAATACCTCTAAGAAAACTCACAATAACTCTCCATAACATGTGTTTTACCACTGGCAAAATTGCTGCTATCAAAATTTCACAGAAGCGACAGCATAGTCAAAATATCACAAAATACCACAAAACTAACAGAAGAAGAATTATTGTCAAGCCCGTAAAATAAAATAAAGGTTTTATTTATTCACCACCACTGTTCTGTTGTACCTTATGTTTCATGTTTAGACATTCTGCCAGCAGATATATTGATTCATGAAATGAATATTTTCTTTAGTTCTTATTACTGGGCATGTAACATTTTATGGACAACGTAGTCAGGAAAAAGCCTTTTATTTATATCACTTTCCCCAGCAGATAATGTGCTTTTACTTTGGATAAAGTGCTGACCAGAGCTAAAGCTTTAGCCTTGACAAAACTACGATAGGAGCAGGCCCAAGTCTCTGGGAAGAATAGAAAGGAATTCGCCCCATCCTCACCCATCCTGTTCTATACCTCTACCTAAACAGCAGGCAGTGCCCCCTCCCCTTAAATGAGACCAAAATGGGGGAGTTGAGGGGCCTGACCATAAACCTAGCCATGACTCATCTGCCCCCAATGGCCTTGGTCCACAGGGCGATCGCCCGCCCCCCCCCCCCCCCCCTCCCCATTAGAAGCAGCACTAAATACAAGGAAGGTTTTGGGAAAAAGCTTAGAGAAGCTACTGCCAGACCAAATAGTGCAGATTTTTGGCGGCTGGATATAACCTACTTCAAATCTTAATACCTTGGAAGAAGCATAAAAAGATCCAGTAATAGAGTAATAGATTTGCCTTTTCCATGTTATTATGCAGTCTGGATTGCTGCAGTGCCATTAGGACCCTGTCAGGCTCCGGTACTAAGGTGAAGAGCCCACATGGCCAGTACACCTCGGGAAGCGTGCATGCACACTAAGAGTATTACTGTTGCTCAGGTTTCATGTGCACAAGTCGAAACCTGTTAGTGTTTTGTAACCCATGTTTCTTTCCAATACCCATGCACATACACCATTCAAAGTGTGTCCATTAGGACATATAAAGGCAGAGACTTGGCTATGGCATTCAGCTGTTATGTTAGCGCCCTTCTGCGTGTGATAAGTGTTAATCTTCTGTAGAACAGTTTTGATCCAGCTGGACTAATTCTCTGCATTGATTCCTTAATTTGCCCTTTGGTTTGAACTTGGACCATTCAGCCTGCCTTCCATTGACTTTCATTTGTATTTTTACTTGAGAACTTTTGTATATGAACAAAGATGGGCGAACCCGAACTGCAAACTTCGGGTTTGAACCGAACTTTTGCGAGTTCGGGTTCCCAAAGGCGAACACAGACTTCAGCCAGAAGTCAGTGTTCAAGTTCGGTGTCCAACCCAAATATGGAAAAGATGGCCAATGGCTCCCATGGGTGAGGGCACACTAAGTGTCCTCACTTATGGGAACCTGGGCCTGACCCTAAACCTAGCCATGACTCATCTGCAGAAAATAGGATGGGATAAAGGTGCCCCCAATGGCCTTGGTCCGCAGACCACTGCCAGACCAAATAGTGCAGATTTTGTGTGGCTGGATATAACCTACTTCAAATCTTAATACCTTGGAAGAAGCATAAAAGGATCCAGTAATAGAGTAATAGATTTGCTGCAAACTTCGGGTTTGAACCGAACTTTTGCGAGTTCGGGTTCCCAAACGCGAACACAGACTTCAGCCAGAAGTCAGTGTTCGAGTTCAGTGTCCAACCCAAATATGGAAAAGATGGCCATGTGTGCGCACTAGAGGTGTCCTCACTTATGGGAACCTGGTGGCCATCTTTTTGTAGCCCCGGATGTGGCCAGTTAGGGACACTCTTGCCGCCACCGTTTCTGCCGCTCTGCTGCTGACAGAAGAGGATCGGGGCTCAGGTAAGTTACTGCAGCACTACTGCTGTACACTCTGCACCTCCATCACCACAGCCACACCCCAAAGTTCAGGTCCCCATTAATTTCCCCGATTTATTCAAAGTTCGGATGAACTTGCTGAACCTGAACTTTGGGGGGTTCGTCCATCTCTATTTATGACGCCAATCTTGGCTATACCATTTGACTAATATTGTTCGCCCAACTTACTAACTCTTACCCTGAGTGGATGATATCAGGTTTCCCATAGCCCAGCCTATCCCCATTATCAGGGCTCCTGGGGAAGACCAGGGTTTTCTCATAGATCCCGGAACATGGTGTAGTGGTAGAGGGGTATGTGCTTAAAAGCTAGTTCCCCACAGCTAAAACTCAGCCTTGCTACCAGGCCGCAGTGTTGACACATCTAAAGATAACAAAAGCTTGGCCTCTTACATTACCTTTGTTTACTCCCCTGCTGTGTGATACCACAGGTTCACCCTATACTTATCTAAACTTCACTTTTGCTCCCCTCCCCAAGGATTTGTAAGCTGTTTGATCTAGTTTTTATGCACAAGTGTGGTCATTTCCCACCATCAAACATCTGCTGATCAGGCATAAGTATATGAGGTAATTTTATGTCCCTTAAAGCTATCCTATACCCATAGGGTAACTACTTTCTCATTCACGAGTGGCTGGCAATCACGTGACTGCCAGTGGCCAATCTGGTTTTCACAGTGGACTTGCACATCAAACCTTAATGGTTTCTGCTGGTCACCTGACTAACTGCTAACATTTGGTTTCATACACTGTAAGTGTTGGCTTCAAGAATTATAAATGTTCATGAATCATTAGGGTAACAATGTGTTGCCGCAAATACTTCATCAGTAGAGATGGGCAAACCCAAACAGCAAAGTTTGGGTTCTTATGGAATTTTGCAAGTTTGGGTTCCCCAACCTGATCACGGATTTCATCCAGAAGTCTGTGTTTGTGTTTTGCGCCTGGCCCGAAAATGGAAAATTTGGTTGATGGGCTGCTGGGAAGCCCATCCACCAACTTCACCCAAGGTTGCAGCAGCAGGCAGCTGCTTTAACTCAGATGAGCTCTAATCCCTAGAAGTGGCGCTAGAAATGTCTACACTTATGGCAGCTGGTAGGCCATCTTTTTGTAGCCCGGGCTGGGGCCAGTTTGAAATGCCGCTGTCGCTGCTCACCGCTGCTGACAAAAGATAATCGGGGCTCTTGGGAGTTACAGCAGCACTTCTGCTGCACACTCTGCACTACCCCACTGCCACGGCCACCGAACAAAGTTTGGATCCCCATTGATGCAAAGTTTGGCCAAACTTGCTGTATTCCAAAGTTCTGCTTTCCACTCACCTTCACTAAATGTAGACCTTTGTAAAAACACTAATAGCAAAACAAACATAGTTCCCTTTTAACCCACAACCCAGAGGCATACCGATTAGGAATTACCTCCTGGTCTTATAAGGAAGAAGGCATGTACTGGAGCCAGCCAAAGCAGAATGTTCTACCAAGAGAGGGGGCATCTTCTGCTGTTAGTGCAGTGCTGCATCAACTGCCCAAGCTGTTGTTATGTTATCCTACAGATAAAAAGCTCACCTTAATTCTTTAAACTGGTCAAACATGACAGTAGGTAACCTTATCAACAACAATCTGGCTAAAGAGCCAAAGGAATTTTTAAATAGGGCAGAATTACTCTGCACTCTCATGATGCTTCTATGCCCACATGATCACCGGCGGCCATGTGGGCTTGCCAGACAGGCATGCACATGGTATGTAAATGCTCACCTGCCAAACCCTGTTGGCTGCTAACAGTTATTAACACACCACTACTGGCTGCCACCACAGGACACATAAAGGTGAGTTTATTTGGAAGGCAAATTCTTGGGCTTCCTGTAGTTCCTTAACTGGTGGTGGCCGTTCAAAATTCTGGATGCCCTAGAGGTGGGAATGTAAACATAATTAGAATCATTGTTGATTATGTTATTCTTTAAACTAAGCCATATCCTGATCTCTAACCCCTGCCATTGTTACCTTATTACAATACGCTGTGCCTATAAATGTTGGTACTTCGTAGCTATCCGTCTAAGAGATATCACACTTTTGTTCTATTGCACGTTTAGGGTGATAGAGCTACAGAGGGCTCATGTAACAATACAAACAATAGTGTTAAGTCATTATTAAAATCAGACAAAACTAAGTGTTTGGTGTATTTCAGCCAGTCAGTTAATTAACAGCTTCATGAATGCCGTTATCAAAGATGACCTCTTTATACTACAACAAACTGGTGTGAAACTGAAAACACTTTTGTTGCTTTCTTTTATTTACACAAAACACTCCCCCGCCAATAGCAAACACAAATACTAATTTAACACACCAAAATTAGACTAGCTGATTCACTGAGTGTTAATAATTTACCTTCACACTTTCATTTATAGAAAGCTAAAAGCCATTACGGAGTTTATTTAAACACAGAGGAGAACAAATTGAGTCTCCATTAAGCTGAGCTTATCATCAGTGTGATTCACAAAAAATTTCAAAAACTCGGGAACAAAACAAACCAAAACCTTGAAAAGCTTTTTAAGCTAAGTTGGCCAATTTGTTCTACCAGTTTCAGACATGCAATTCATTTCTTAGAGGCTGATTCACTACTAACGCCAGGTATCGGCAGATGAGCGTCTGCATAGCGGCGCTTAGAGCGACCGCTAGTAGACGCTATTGGCCTGATGCAGAGCCTCCCCAGAACTGACCTTATTTTGTTCCGTTTCTCTGTCCCGTTTTCCTTCCGTTTGGCTCGGGGTTCAAATGTGATTCAGAGCCACCGTCGGGAGAGCTCCGTTACTGATCCGTTTATGTGTCTTCATTCGGGAAGTGTTTTTTCCCCTCTTGGGTGCTTTCCGTGTAGTCGTGGGTTCCGTTGCCGTTCACACGGACGATCCGTTTTTGGCTCCTTTTTAATGCGTTTCCAAACGTACCTTCTTGCCATCTGTTTCCGTTTTCACCCCAATTCCGATTGTTTTTCCATGTATACTTACATTTCCATGGATTTCCTGTGGACAATCTGTGTCCACGCAAGCGCACATCCCTAGTCCTCCCTCAAGCTTCCCTCATACATCAAACTGACACTTTTACCAACACCAAAACTTACCTTAAACTACTATCCTTCTTCTTCTTCCTCCTCCCTGTGTTTAATGCTTACCTTAATCTCTTCTCCTTCTTCTTCTTCTTATTCTTCTTCTTCTTGTTCCCTGTGTTTAATGCTTACCTTAATCTTTTCTCCTTCTTCTCCCTCCTCCCTGTGTTTAATGCTTACCTTCTTCTGTTCTCCTTCTTCTTCTTTATCTTCTTCCCTTTGTTTAATGCATACCTTAATCTGTTCTCCTTCTTCTTTGTCTTCTCCTCCTTCTTCTTCCTATTCCTTGTCCCATATACGTACCTTTTGGGACATGTAATTGTATGATTATGTCCTGAGAATGTACAGTGCCAGGAAAGAGAACACACCACACCATTTTTGTTTTTTTTTTGTTTTTTTATGAACCTTTTTTTTTTAAACTGATAAAAATGTATTTTGGGTTTTAAAAACTCTAAAAAGTTGAAGCTGGATCTTCAATATTCTTGCTGCCCTTTTCTTTGATCTGTGAATGAAAAACATCATCAGTTTTGCCTTGTAAGTATGTTGTGCTTATCTAGGGTTTTTTTTTTTTTTTGGTCCATTTTTAGGGTTAATTTTTTGCTAAGTTTTTTCCTTAATGTTTTTTGGACCTGCCATGCTCAAAAGAACCAGGCCGCGTAGCTGGCACCTTTGATGCTCACGCACAGCAGAATGCATTTCCAAGTCACAAAGATCAAATACAGCTGCTAAGACTGCCCATAAGTGAAGCGTCGACACCCTCGTTAAATTGGGCTGGTTTCAATCCGAAATCAAGGCTCTGAATCAATTAAAAAACGGAACAATCAACGGCCCGTCCGTTTTCACGGAGTTCAGCTTCTTGCGAGCCGTCAATCGGAAAGGCGCCTGAACAAACACCTGAGCACATACACGCACACAAAAAGCAACGTAGCACCCTTTCCTGACCCGATCACAGCCCAAAACCAACGGGAAAACGTACGGGATAGCTGAACGAGGAGGCTCTGCATCAGGCCATATAAGCGGGTATCTGGCGCTGTAACAGAGCATCTAAGTCACTGTAATAACCTGGCCCGCATTGATGAATGTGATGTATGTAACACCAGTACAGAGCTGCAGGGAGCGACAGGTAGCCAGCTCAGTGCAACTGACTCTCAGCGCTCCACACCACACTCAAAAAAGGACACACACACAGCGTCGGCGCTCTAAATCTGGGCGCTGTAGCATAGAGCGCCAGAGGCCGTGTGATTAAAGTCTGTTTCTATCCACCAGCAACAAAGCGAAAACACATGGTATTACATTGTTTTAACACTGTGACATTAAAACGTTAGTGCCAGACCTGTAATGACAATTCTGCATAAAAATATAAAAAGTCCAATACATTTATAAAAGTGTTTGTTTGCAGCCAGGAGAGGTCACACAATGATTTAAGAAAAAACAACACAAAAAATTGTCAAACACGCTGTTTAAACACAAGCAAATGAACGGCCATTGAAATGTATGGGAGAGCGACAGGTGGTGACAGGTAACACCTTAAGCTAGAGCGCCGGCACTATACGCTGAGCCGCCTGTAATAATACATTGGACGCTACATGGCGTTGTTAGAGTCACTCACCTGATTCGCTTTCATAAATGTGGTTTTGTGTACAGCGCCCGGCGTTCACCAGACGCTGACTGCCGCTACGAGGCACTACCTGGCGCTATCCCTTCTTAAATAATCCCCTTAGTCAAATTAGGTGGTGCAAATCTAATTTTGGGGGATTTACTCATCATTAATCATGGTTAGACCACCATCTAAATTGTTTTTGAATCTCTGAATATTTACTCATCTATAATTGCGATTATGAGCCTCATTTATCGAGCATCATGCCAGTCAGTGCCACTCAGCTCCAATATTTTAGACTCAGCTGCATTCAGTGTGCGATTTGACAAACAAAAAACGGCAGGATCAATGTGTCCACCAGCCTGCATCTAATTTTTTACCAGTATGAGAGTTCATGGTGACCGTCACTCTTCTCAAAGCTGCGCCAGTTTAAAGTTGTGCTGTAGGTTTAAATCCCAAAGAGCAAAGTGGGCAGAGCTGTATTGAAGTGATTTATGCTAATAAATCATTTTAAACGGGATTAGTACAGAACCTGTATTGGTGACTTGTCAATAATGGAAATGCAGGACTTAAATGTCACCAAATTTTATTTTATTATTTTTCTGTAAAATAGCTTTTGAAGGCTTAATATTCTTACCAAGGTGTACCTTGGATCACAACAACTAAAGCGCAGCCTTAACGCACTGCACCCCTTGTTCACAGCAATTATATTCTGTAACTGTAATGAAGAAAAGCTGACCAGCGCCTGTTAAATAATTGTTTTAGCATGCCAAAAATGATTACATTGTTCAGCACATAAATGTTGGCGGTACGGAGTGGTGCTCACTGGCACAGTTATAATCAACATAAAGGTTCAACAGGAGCGGGCACAGGCCAGCCAATACCTAGTTCCTCAATTCAAGCTGATTATTTAACATCAGGCATTGTGACTTGCAGCACCATTCTGAAAAAATGACAGGACCAAAATAGGAATAGATGTCGGCGCTCCAAAGCAGACGCATATGCCAGCAAAATGACGCTCAATGGCGCACTTCATAAATAAGGCCACAAATGTTTAACCTTCCGTTTAAAATGTTTTTGAATGTTGTTGATAGACATTCCAAGGTCTTTCGGTGTCCTTGCCATAATGTTCACATCTTCATCTCCTGCTATAAATTAGTTGGACATTTTTACAATACTAGCTGTTATTTTGATTTCAGTGGTCCAATTCTGGACATCAATGTTTTGAGTAGGGCAAGTCATAGGTCATCTGTATTACTGAATCATGTGTGTCTCTTCTAGAAGGTGATATATATTTCTCTATTAGATTTTTGGGAATTTGTTCAGGTGATTGTTTAGGTGAACATTTGGATTTTTAAAAGAATACTTATTAATTATAAAGTTATGGTTCATGGTACAGCAAAAAATGTATTCATTATTAATATATAATTATTTCATGCACCTAATGTCAGTCAAATCAGCCCCCCTCCCTAACAAACTCTAGGATAACATTATTGAGTTTTTTCTTTTCTGAGAAATTCATTGAGTTACCTTTTTAATTCTGTTATTAATTTTGTAGGACATTCTTAATAGAACATTTCAAAGTTTGATCACTGTTACAACTCCTTCTCGCCTTTGTGAAACTATTGCTTTTGTCTAATGTGGCCTATTAAGCATCTTAGAGATATGTTTAACAGTTCTTTTAATTGATCTAGAATATATACTTATTTAATACATTCCCTGCATGGATCTTCATTTGAAAGTATATATGTTTAATGTTCCCTACCACCCCACATACTGACTAACTGCCCTTGTTTGCATTTGGCCTTACCAATAAGTTTTACAAATGCATTATTTTACCTGAATCTTGGATTCTAATGTTCTGCTTTATGCTATAAGTTTAGCTTTAAGTTAAGCTTTTGTTAAGGCTGCGTGGCATGCTGCTCAACTTATTGTCAATAAGGTGCTAAGTGCTAGTGCCACATAGTGCCAGATGAAAAATGAAGGTGAATGTCAGTTCCCAGTGCAAAAGATGTAGTTATCAAGTCAAAAATGTGCCAGGTAGTGTCCCATCTATCATCAGTGCTGGCGATGGGATGAGTGCCGGCGCTGACTTCCCTACAGCGCCAGATAAGACCAGGCGCTCACCCTGCACTGTGCGGCCTTATCCCATGCATTTCAATGGGCTAGGTGGGTTATCATTTTTGGGGATTTTTTTTTTGCACTTGTGATTTGGGCCATGCAAGTTTGGCAAATAATCCGAACATGTAGTTCATTCATATAAGCGGCTTTCTCGATTTGCAGCCCGTCTTGAAAAGTGACCCTGAGAAATTCACCATGAAATGTTAACATAGTTTAACCCTTTAAACAGCTTATTAATAAATACTGTTGACTGCATATATATAGCAAAAGTTGTTGACAAGTTCCTAGGATTCCCACTGGTGAAAATAGCTGGAAGCGCAATATAACAGAAAGTGAACGCCTTGGTGTAGGCCTGTTAGCTAAACAGACAGAATTAGTGGTGACAACCTTCATTTTTCATCTGTGAATAGGTACTTAAAGTATGAACCTCAATGACCCGTCTCCTAAGAAAAACACAGGCTTAATATGTCAAAAATACATTTTGGGCAAATAAACAATTCAATGCGCGGTCACTTTCATATTGTACTTTGCTTAGTCAAAGTCACGTCTGGAGGGAAAAGGTTTAGATTTTCAATAGTATATCAAGTGCTCAATATAACATGACCTTTGACCCCTCCAGACCTCCTTGCTCACCTCCCATACTTGACACGCTTGGTTTCCCCTGTCACTGGGATCAGGATTAACTAACCGAATGTATTTTTTTTTTCTAAGCAGTTAAGGCCTTTCTTGGCTAAATTTTTTTTTTTTTTTAGATAAATTGATACATAAATTATTTTTTATTGTAAGAAACTGAAAAAAAATCAAATGACGAACAGTTTAAAAACATTAAACTTGTAAAAGCAAGAACAGTAGTTACACTCTGCCAGGAAAAGACAAATAGCACTACAATAAAGTTAGAACATTGAATTCAATCAAATTAAAAAATAGATCTATCAAGATCTGCCTGCAAATGGACACCACAACAGCCATAATAGTGCACAATATATTTACATGTATAAAGCATTACAAATACAAAAATGTTCTAGACAACAATCAAAGCCTTCACAGTAAACCATAAGATGTGATATATGATATATATATATATATATATATATATATATATATTAACAATCACTATTACTATCAATGTGCTAGCCCAAGGTCGTATAAATATATTCCTCTGTCCTTAAATCATTAGATCGTTGCTGAGAATTTTGTTGTAAAGGTATATCTCCAGTACTAAAAAAATCTGTAGTAATAAGTGACTCTTCCAAGATTCTTTGTTGGTCAAATTCAGGTGAAACAGTTTGATTTGGTATTAATAATTTGATCCAATTTGAGGCAGTCACCTCAATTGCCCTAAAATGTAATGTATGACTGCCAGTGACATAACTGAATGTGACGGGGCCCTGGTACAAACTTGGGGCCCTTTTCCGGCTCATAAAATACATTTTTTCTGATTCTTAATTGGATGCCAATAGACATCTTCCAGTTTAACTGTAGACAAAACGTGTCTTCATAAACTCAAATCCAAGTTACGCAGGGGACAACCAGGCAAAAACAGGAACTGCAGTGGCACAGGTCAGTTGCTAGCCAAGGTCAGTAACAAGTTTTCAATCATTTACAGAGGACCAAAACCCATGATGGAGCAGAGGGATTTGGGATGCTGTGGGGTGCGCAGATCATTTAAACTCTTCCTCCCTGGGACCTTGCTTCCTCCACCATGCTTACTTGCCTGGCTCACTGATTTTGGCAGGGGCATGCATTCTATGCAGTCATACTGGGTGCTTCACACTACAGGGGATACCAAACTGGGATGTCTCTTGGGGGGTGGTTGGTAAACCTGGTGGGAAGAGGAGTCTCTTTCAGGAGTTTTGGTTTATTTCAAACCAAGCAAAGTTGAAGCAAGGGTGAACAGAAAGTTTAATCCAAGACTTGGCAGAAGGTCCGGGGACGTAGTGTTTTGGGGCTCAGCGGCCCAACTGGAGTGGAGTAGCATTAGATAACTTAATTTCTTTACCCCATTGGCTGACGGGGTATGTAATCATTAATTACCTCCCTGCCATGTCCATAGTAAAGACCATCAGCAATTGAGAACATAATTGAAGCCGGTAAAAGATTCCACCCACATGCACGTCCATGAACATGCCCCCCAGCTTTACTGGGTATGCTGCTCGAACCACAGCAATGACTACATAAGTAACCATACTGGAGAGGCACTGGCCTATTGGAAGGCTAGCATCCCTAAGTCCTAACAATATGGGGGTTATTTAAGAAGTGATAGTGCCAGGTAGTGCCTAGTAGTGGCAGGCAGCGTCTGGTGAACACCGGCCGCTGTAGGCAATACCACATTTATCAAAGCGAATCTGGTGAGCGACTCTAACAGTGCCATGTGGCGTCATATGTATTATTACAGGCGGCTCAGCGTATAGCGCTCTAGCTTCCAGGGCGGCAGGTATTACCTTTCGCTCACTGTCGCTCTCCCATACATTTCAATGGCTGTTCATTTGCTTGTGTCTAAACAGCGTGTTTGACTATTTACATTTTCTTTTTTTTTTGCTCAAATCATTGTGTGACATCTCCTGGCTGCAAACAAAACGTTTAATAACTTTCTTGACTTTTTATATTTTTATGCAGAATTGTCATTACAGGTCTGGCACTAAAGTGTTAATGTCACAGTGTTAAAACAATGTCATTTCATGTGTTTTCGCTTTGTTACTGGTGGATATGTGTTCAAAAACAGACTTTAATCACACAGCGTCTGGCGCTCTATGCTATAGCGGTCAGATTTTGAGTGCCGCAGCTGTGTGACTTTTTTGATAAGTATGGTGTGGAGTCGCTGAGAGTCGGTCGCACTGAGCTGGTGCTACCTTTTGATCCCTGCAGCGCTGTACTGGTGTTAGAGCGCCCAACATACATCTCATTCATCAATGCCGGCCAGGTTACTACAGCGACTGAGGGGCTCTATTAAAGCGCCCAATTCCGGCTTACAGCGTCTACTATCGGTCGCTGTAAGCGCCGCTATACAGACCCTCATCTGACGATACCTGGCGTTGATGAATCAGCCACCACTTTTGAAATGTGTGAATTTGAGCCTTACTGGGTTACTGGAACATTTTTGGACCAAACTGCAACACAAATATGATTCTATAAATGATTTTGTGTAATGTAATGAGCATCCATCAACCATTCAAGGTTAATTCTGCCATTCTGTGCCAGGTAGAGGCGCAAAGTAGAGACAATAAAAAATGAGAAGCCATTGCCAATGTCTGTGTGTATTCTTAAGAGCGCTTGGACAGCTTCCGTAATTGTTCCTAATTGCAGTACTTTCATTTACACTTCACTATCCCTCTTCTGTGTAAAGCCAGACAATTATGCTGCCACTACTGTAATAAAAACAACATAAGTACTCAGAATGTGGGATCCTTTACTGATAAATTAAAATGTTCAATTTTTCGAAACTTTAGGTCATACATATAACAGCTTAAAAATATATGCTTTCAAGAGGTTACTGTGGGTATAATGTGTATTTAAGTACAAAATCAAAATGATACCCGATTTACCATAAATTTAGTCTAAATGCTGATTAACACACAATATATTCCTTTCTTGTTAGGGAGTTGAATTGTAGCACTGGCGAAATTTGGAGATGCGGGTTATATAACATAATGCAAATACATGTATGGGGGAACCCCCAACATGGTTTCCCTGCCTAAAATGACAAATACGCAGCCAGCTTTGAATAACTACAGTAGTTCTAAAAGAACATGAGCAAAAACACTAAAAAAGCTGTTAAAAACAATCCTAAGAGGATACACGGGGAGGCCGATTCATTAATAGCGCCAGGTAGCGACAGATGAGCGCCAGTAGCGTTATTTTCACAGCGCCCGCTAGTATTCGCTGTGCTTGGCCGTTGTTCGGCTGTTGACAGCGACTCAGTCGGTGTGCGGTAATGTAGAATACGGGGTTAGGAGTCGCTGTTTGACAGGTTCCGCGCTGTATGGGAGCGCATGGCATGACAGCGAATGACCATAGCGACCGGCTCCCACCATATTCATTAACAAATCACGCTCAAAAAATTCTCGCGCTGTGAAATGCTTGTTTAAACCCCAGAGCGCTGGCGGCGATGGGTTAAAAGTACCTTAAAAAATATATCTAACATTGCAGAAGTGGTCACAGAATTTTTGCCATTTAAAAAAAAAAAAAAAAACATTAATAGCAATTAATTAAGAATATTTAAAGATTGCTCCATTGAAATGCATTGGAGAGCGCCAGGTAGCGAGAGGTCATACCTGTCGCTGTTCAAGGTCGCTCGCTGGCGCTGTGGGCTGAGGCTGGAATAATGATGAATGAGTGGCTATATGGCGCTATCTCAGTCGCTAAGCAGGATCGGCTTGATAAATGTGTGATTGCGGAGGGGAGCCGGCGTTCTCGTGGCGGTGAGCGTCATTACCGTTCGCTCACCATTCGCTACCTGGCGCTATCCCTTGCTAAATAAGGGCCACAGTTCCATAGCTGAATAATATAATAACATTGTATCTACTATTACATATATTATTTCAACTAATATGCAGTGCCAATACCATAAGAACTTCTCAATAATCAACCATATCAACCACTAAGAAATTAGTTGTCATCCTCCACCCCCGGGTGGAGGACTTGGGCCAAAAATCAGTCAAGTATCCTATGGCATGGACAGGGGTTGGGGGGGGGGTTGAAGGCAGAGGTTGTAGGAGAGGAATTAGTGAAATATTGCAGGCAGGGGCTGTAGGGGGGCATTAGAAGAGGAATGAGTGAATTCTGGCACAGGCTCTGGGTAAGGTGGGCTGTGCCAAGGCAATCCCACCCCAAAGCAGTGTATCCCTCCAGGAATTCTCCCTTTGCTCGCTATGGCAAGTCTGCCATAAAAATTTGGTTAGTAATAAAGAAATGATAATAATAAGTGGTATATCCCCTACTGATGCTGCCTCTTTCTCATCAACTGGTATGTCCTCTGGGCACAAGATCGTATCTGCAATTCATTAAGCCGTTCACCACCAGCCAGGTTGGGTCCACATGAGGGTATGTCCCCTGGGCATAAGGGCTTGTTAGTACCCCTAGTGGTTAAACACTTCATAAGCAGTGATTTGTGTGTCCATTTTATGTATTAAGGCTACTTTATTGGCTTTTTAATTGTGCTACACAATATGTACTTTTATTCTCTGCCATTCTCGGTCTGTCCCAGGGCTGTTACCCATCACTGCCTTTTGTCTTTGTGCAGACCTTGTTCATGTACTGAACACCCATGTTTTGCGACCCCCTAGCACCTCCCTCCTGATGACCCTACCTGACCAACTTTTTTTGCCACCCACAGCTCTTCTCACTAAGCGCTACCCACATACAGCTCTTCTAACTAAGCCGATCAAGGCCACTCACAAGTGGTATATCTTAGGTTAGCGTGCATGTCAGCCTGGGACTGGATTTACGAAGTCCATCTAAGAATTAGGCATGAAATGAGCCCCAAAATGACCAGGCCAGACTCTGCTTGTCTGAAGAACCTCCAACAATGCTCCTCTGGTATTTTAAAGGCTTGCTTCTTTTCACTCTAAATTTTTAAGCTCACTGCACCTGGTAAGTCAATCTTTATCTCTTTATCACTGCTCTCATCCACTTACCTGTCCTCACACAAGTTTATCTCGCTGGTTAAATCGCTCTCCCTTTCTCCATACAACCGCAAAACATACTCTACCACTTTAAAATCCCACAGTTACTCCCTTTCTCTGCTCTTGCTTGCCGCTGGTGACATTTTTCAAAACCTAGGCCCATTTCCTTCACCTCCTTGCTCCTCTATGCTTCTCAACTCGTCACAAACAAACCTTCTGTACTGTATCAAACCTGCAAACACACGGAACCTAGCCAACTTCAGAACAATCACCCCCTCCCCACACACTCCCACCATTGTCACCTGTGCACTGTGGAATGCACATTCAGTGTGCAACATACTTGCATACATCCCACCTCTTCACCTTCATGGCCTTTACTGAAACCTTGCTCACTCCCTCTGATACAGCCTTATCCCCTGCTCTCTCTTATGGGGGTTTACAGTTCAGCCACACCCCAAGATCAAACAAAAGGGTGGAGGTGTTGCCATCCACTGCTCATTTAACAAAACCCCTGCCCCGTCCTCCCTTTCGTTCTCTTCTTTTCAAGTTCACTGTTTCCATCTCTATTCTCCCTGTCACCTAAATATTGCCATCATCTACTGCCCCCTGGACCTGCTACTCGCTTCCTGGACAACTTTTCCATCTGGCTCCTCAACTTCCTTTTCACTGACTTCCTATATTCATGGGTGACTTCAACATACCCATTGACATCAACAACCCAGTCACCACCAATTTACTATAGCTCACCTCCTCTTTTGGCCTCAAACAGTGGTCTACTAGCCCCAGCCACAAAGACAGACAAACACTTGACCTAGTCTTCACTCACCTGTGCTCTGTATCCAGTCTCTCTTCATCCCCACTTCCCCTCTCTGATCACAACCTCCTACCACTAACAAGCTCTTCCCTCACCACTACCCCTTCACACACAAAACCTACCATTCTGTGCAGAAACCTCAGAAACCTAGACCTTCAATCTCTCTTTAATGCTATAGCAACTTCTCCACACTCTGCCCTTATTCACCAATGCAGCCTACCATAATACACTAGCCTCTGCCCTTGACTCTGTTGCTCCCCTTAATTATAGCTACCCTCAGCCCATAAAAGACAACCCTAGCTTACTATTAACACTGCAAGATTGAAACAGCATTCTCAAATTGCTGAAAGGCAACCTTTAGACTGTAAGCTCGCAAGGGCAGGGATTTCTTTCTAATTGACTCCTGTGCTCACAACATTTGGTTTGAACCTCGTAGCATCTAGTTTATATTGGTCCTTGTGTACTATATGCTTTACCTTGTCTGTAATTATACCCTATAGAAGATGATGGTGCTTTATAAATAGACAATAATAATAATAGGTAGTTATTTAATATGTGCCCTAAGATAGTCTTTGCTTAGAAAATGGACCTTTGAATATAATTATTTTGTAAAGCAAGCAAAAGATAACATAATGTGATGTATCTACTAAATAAGAGAAAAAGAGGGTTTACCCTCCAGTTTTTGTGTATGTTTATATGTGGCTTTAATGTTTTTTGATGTATTGTTTGTGTAAATATTGTCTGTGTAAATATATTTTTTACAAATCCTGACTCAATAAAACATTATATATATTTTTTCATATATATTTGAGTAGATACGTATACATTTTTCAGTGTGCGGCAGGAATTTAGGGGTTTGGGGGCGTGTCTAGGGCCCCCACTTTTGTTTTGTTTTGTTTTATTACGTATCTACTAAATAAAGCTTGAACAACCGCCGCACTGCACACCTCTGCTAATAAATATGTTGTTGGCTGATCCTTAGTGAACCCTTGGTGAGTTTTAGTCGGCACTTCAACCTTCAGATGCAGAAAACACAGGTTTCTAGCGAAACGGCCTTAATAAAGGCTATTGTGTGGCAAAATCCTTTCAGTCTTCCCCTTCTTAGCCATGACCAATTGTTTTTTTTTTTTACTTTTGCACCCACAAAGTGGCCTTTTACTAACTGATTAGTATGTTTCAACAGTGATTGCCAGGTCCCCATCACAAAGAATCTGCAAGGAAGAATGATTTGCCATTGTTATAGGAATTAAAGAGTTTCATTCAAGGCTTTTTCTTTGCAGTCTAAGGGAAAATACACGACTATACAAAATGAAACAAAAATATGATGAACAAAAAAAGAAAAAAATTATAGGACAGCGAACTAAAACATTAAAACATTTTTACAATCATTTTTTTTTCTTTTTCTTTTAGACTTGTTTTATATGGCAAGTGACTGATAAACATTAGCTGCATAATTACCTATACAAAGTAAGCATTGCATTTAAATGCTGGTGTCAACCCATCACTGCTCCTATTCTTAACCCTCTTTTCTAAGTTTGAGAAGTGTCACTGGTAAAAGGAGAGAGGCGGGGATTGCTTTGTTTGGGGTAGAATGAACATGCCTCAAAGCTGTCATGTCCATGATGCAACTCTCCATTGCAACAACTCAACAGACACGGAACAGACAATTATTTTAAAGTATCAGAAGGATGATTGACGACTGATAATTGGCCTTAAATAATTAGCTGCTGGACTCTTCCTGGTGGCTGTTTTCAGTAATGTTATATTTTATTGCATTTTTCTCTGCGTTCTAAAATATTTTTTACTTGTGTTCAGAACAAAACAAATTACAATATTTTTGAGACTTTTATTTATATAATGTGGATTTAATTCACAATAAATGCTTTCGTATGGATTGTTTAATTTCCCAGTGATTAAACTATTTTATATAGATTTACCATTTAATTTATAACATATGTTATTTTTAATGATTTAAAAATTATTTGTAATACTACTGTTATTTATTGGTATTTGAATTATTCGAAGACCATCGTTATCTTTTGTGGTGCTGCACAAGGTATAGATGACAAGAGAGAAAAGCATCTAATGCACTTATAATACATAGGCCCTTATTTATGAAGGAATAGCGACAGGTAGCGATTGGTGAGCGGCCGGTAATGACGGGCCCCGCCACGAGAACGCCAGCTCCCCACCACAATCACACATTTATCAAGCCAATCCTGCTTAGCGACTGAGATAGCGCCAGATAGCCACTCATTCATCATTATTCCAGCCTCAGCCCACAGCGCCAGCGTTCGACCTTGAACAGCGATAGGTATGACCTCTCGCTACCTGGCGCGCTCCAATGCATTTCAATGGAACAATCTTTAAATATTAATAATTAATTGTTATTATTTTATTTATTTTTTTTTAAATGTGAAAAATTCTGTGACCACTTCTGCCATTTTAGATGGCAGAAAAATTAAAAAAAAAATTGTACAGAATTGATATTACAGGTCTGATATTAATGTATTCATATTGCTAAATTATTTAAAATATTTTTTTTTTTTTGGTTTCCAAAAATATGGTGGTTTGGGGGTTAAAAAACTACTTTTAACACATCGCCTCCAGCGCTCTGGGGTTTAAACATGCATTTCACAGCGCTTGAATTTTTTGAGCGTGATTTTTTGATGAATATGGTGGAAGCCGGTCGCTCTGACCAGTCGCTATTATGGGCTCCCATACATCGCGGAACCTGTCAAATAGCGACTCGGAACCTTGTATTCAACATTACGCCACACCGAATGAGTCGCTGTCAACAACCGAACAACGGCCAAGCACAGCGACTACTAGCGGGCGCTCTGAAAATACCGCTACAGTCGCTCAACTGTCGCTACATGTCGCTATAAATAAATCATAAAAATATGATGGTAGAGGAAAAGTGCAACATTGATTTAAGAGTGCATTAGGATAGAGGGTTGTAAGGTTTTCATGTTTCCCTGACTTATCCTGATTATCACCTGTCCTGTGCTCTCTGGCTGCTTTATAACCTGTGCATCCCCGGCATCCCTTTAGTCCAACATCCTCCTAAAGTATTCACTTTAGTTGTGCTCTGCTGACCACTGCAGCCCAGCTCTGGAATAGGCGGGGGGTATTGGTACTGGGCCGACTCTGGCCTGCCCTGATTGCCAGGCCTCTTCTATAACACAGTTGCAAAACCTGTTTCGATTTTGGCTTTGTACTACTGTTGAGACCTCAGCTTTACCCATTGACCACAGTTTCCAACTGAGTCCCTTGGTACCATTTTAAATGTTATCCCCAAGCTTGGCATTTAGCATGACCATGATCATCCGCCTGTCTCATCCACTGATATTGTGCAGCTCTCTGACCTCCCAGTTTCCGATCTTTGCTTATCCGTAGAAATCTTTCTGTGTTCGTGTCTCCAGGCTCCTTTCTGGCTCAGTTGCTCACAGCTCAGGGCCCAAGTGCATTGGTGGGGTTCACCTGCCCTCAGTTTGTCAGATTACATCCTCTGCGCCTATTATGTCCTGGGGGCAACCATTTCCGGTGAGGCATTTCCAGTGTCCTGGAAAGCGGGGGCTTGTCTACAGGCAGAAGTAGCAACAGAGATTGGGGATTGTGATCTGACTAGAAGGCAGTTGTCCAACCGAGCATTACAAGGGTTATAAATCCCGAAGAACACAGAGCTAGTAATTGTAAGTTGAAGTCCTCTTTAAAGTCCTTCCAAATATTTTGAAAATCCACCAAGTGCCATGTAAATCCAATCGTGCACCACCACCAGTTTAGGTACCCTTACCAAATGTGGTTGGATCAGATCGCAAAATCATCAATCAAGCAGAGAAATCCTCCAAATGGTTCCACCTGGGGTCAGCTCATTCAGATTCAAGATGGCTAGCAGAAATCCCCACAGAATATTCATGCAAAAAGGAATAAAAGAACCATAGCGCAATACTGCATACTACAATCTCTTTTAATAAAGCCGATAAAACACTCACAAAGATTCAAATTAAAATGCGCATGTAGGTGTAAAGGGTGGGTTCAATTACATGTAGATTAGGGGAATATGTGGATGTTTTTCTGCAGCCCCTTGTGTTACGATTGCCTGCCTATTTAAAAGACTCCAACCATGTCCTGAATATTTGTGCAGAACAGGTTGTCAATGACGCCACTCTGCTGGCAACGGCTGATGTGACGTCATTATACACCAACATTCCACATAATCAGGGGATAGAAGCGGTTAGACATTTTTTGAATGAAGATTCCAACCTACCCCGTATGCAGATTGAGTTTATTATAGAGTGCCTCACCTTTGCACTCGACCACAACTATTTTTGGTGTGGGGGTCGTTATTATTTGCAAAAGAAGGGGGTGGCGATGGGCGCCAAGTTTGCGCCAAGTATGGCCAATCTTTTTGTCGGGTGGTGGGAGTCACAGTTTGTTTTTGGTAAAGTATGGCCACAACTTAAACTTTGGAAGAGATTTATTGATGATGTCATATGTATATGGGAGGGTCCTAAGGATACATTGGAAACCTTTTTCACGCAGGTTAACGAAAATCAGTTTAACCTAGAATTTACTGCTGAGATCAGTGCGGAAAGGGTTAACTTTTTGGACTTAACGATACGTATAGAAATCCCTGTTTTGACTACTGTGACCTATTTCAAACCGACCGATCGGAATGGGTTTGTCCCTGCAAAAAGTTGCCACCATCCAAATTGGATTAAAGCCATCCCCAGGGGGCAATATATGAGACTGAGGAGGAATTGTACTAAGTTGGAGGACTTTGAGGGACAAGCAGTGGGTTTGACTAAGAAATTCCTTGACAAGGGGTATGAAACCAAAATGGTGCACCAGCAGTTAGAAAGGGTTAGATCACAGGAAAGGTTCCCGCAGAAAAGGTCAGAGGTAGAACCTCCCACTGTGGAGGACTTCTCCTTTATAACTAACTTTAGTGTTCAGTATAAGGAAGTGAGAAAAATCTTATCCAAACACTGGCATATTCTGCAGGGGGATGAGATCTTGGGCCCTAAGTTACCATCTAGCCCTAGAGTAATTTATAGGAAAGCACCCAATCTGAGGGATTTACTCACTAGGAGTTACGTGGATCCACCTATAAAAAATACCCACCCGTCATCGTTCTTTGGATCGGAACAAAAGGGTTTCTTTAGATGTGGGAAATGTATTGGCTGTAGAACTTGTCAATCAGTAAAAAAGCCCTTTAGGATATTCACCCACCCGCTTACGGGGAAACAATTTAAGATAACACAATTCATCACGTGTTCATCTAAGTATGTGGTCTACTTGATCTGGTGTACTTGTAACTTGTTATATGTTGGCCGGACGACCAGAGAATTGAGGGTTAGGATAAGGGAGCACCTTTATAACACAAAAAAAGGTTTTGAGGGCCATAGTTTGTCTGAACATTTTAGGCTCAGGCATAACTGTGACCCTTCTGTTATGTCCTTTATAGCCCTAGAGAAAGTTGAGACTCATTGGCGGGGTTCTAACCTGATCAGGGAAGTGTCTAAAAAAGAGAGTGCATGGATTTACAAGTTAGACACTCTTAGCCCTAAAGGGTTAAACATAGAGTTTGATCTTAACTGCTTTATTGATTCATCCTAGGGCTGATTTGATATTTTTGTTTACATGTGGATCACTTACCTATATCTTTCCAATGTCGTAGTGTATCGTTTTAGGCTATCTGCTATATTTTTAATGGTTTTATATCTAGGTTTTTAGATTTCAATGAGTAGTGCAGCTTTCAAGCTGTATTTTAGTATAGGTGTACTCATATGTGTAGAACGGTGAGGCTAATTTACATGATGGAGTGCATTGCAGTTTTTATACATGTATGCTGTAAGTTTAAAACATATGACATGCTGTACAGCCAACTCACCTTGCTGATTTGCTTTATTTTAATTATTAGCAGCAGTTTTTAAACATGGATTATGCATTGGTGCATTTTTATTTACCCTGGATTCTAGCGCACCTGTGTTTGAACATTATAGGCTGAGGTGACTGTAATTGCCCATATGTCTGCAAGATTAGAGCGCACAGGGATACCATGGGTTAATCTCTCCATTTTAGTTGTGGGAGGTGTACAGGGTGGGCTTGGATTCTGGGTAGAAATGGCCGGGTTGCCTGGGTAACGGGACGCTTTTGCAAGCGCGCGTCCTGCTATTCATTATCATGCCCCGATAGGTCAGACGCGGTGAGGCCTGTCTGGCCTGTAATTGGTGGATGGGGGTAATGATATTCACCCCCTACTCCACTGATTGGGTGTTAGATGCTGGTGACGTTGTCTCTGGCCCTTGATTGGAGGAGAGGAACGATGATGCGTTCCCACTGTCCCGCCTTCAATACATTTAAACGTTGTTCACCGCCGCGCCGGCTCACCTAGTTAAAGTCGCGCTAAGCGACGAAACGCGTTGGGAGCCGGCGGTTCTGGAATTCAGCAGCGTGAGTTGGCTTAAGGCCTCACCTTTACATGCGCATTTTAATTTGAATCTTTGTGAGTGTTTTATCGGCTTTATTAAAAAAGATTGTAGTATGCAGTATTGCGCTATGGTTCTTTTATTCCTTTTTGCATGAATATTCTGTGGGGATTTCTGCTAGCCATTTTGAATCTGAATGAGCTGACCCCAGGTGGAACCATTTGGAGGATTTCTCTGCTTGATTGATGATTTTGCGATCTGATCCAACCACATTTGGTAAGGGTACCTAAACTGGTGGTGGTGCACGATTGGATTTACATGGCACTTGGTGGATTTTCAAAATATTTGGAAGGACTTTAAAGAGGACTTCAACTTACAATTACTAGCTCTGTGTTCTTCGGGATTTATTATTGTTTTTGTACTTAATGGTGGGATTTAAGTATTAGCACGTGGCAGCTGGTTTAAGATACACACTTTTAAGTTAATTATTATTTCACTAATTTATTTAATTATAGCGCGGTATTTTGTATATTTTTATACATTGTAATTACAAGGGTTATGTTCTTGTAAGCTTATGAAACAGTAAATATGTATCTATATATTTTTAAGGTATTTTACTGTACAATATGTACATATTATACATTATTTCTATTCCCCAGTAAAAAATTAAAAATTGTACATAGCGGAAAATTTTACGAAATGATTCGCCGGCCATTCAATCTTTTTCTGCATTTACAACTTTACCACTGTTTCTTCTTCACCTAGCGATTTTGGTGTTTGCTAGATTACTTAGCGCAGTGCATGGTGGCGATATTTTTGTGGCAAACCCCTTAGGAATCAATGTTAATTTTGGAGAGATTGTGCCTTTAGGTCTTTTTAGCATCTTTTACTTTGCCATACCCACGGGGAGGCCGATTTATTAAGAGCGGCAGGTAGCGACAGTTGAGCGACTGTAGCGGCATTTTCAGAGCGCCCGCTAGTAGTCGCTGTGCTTGGCCGTTGTTCGGTAGTTGATAGCGACTCAGTCGGTTTGCCGTAATGTTGAATATTGGGTGAGGAGTCGCTATTTGACAGGTTCCGCGCTGTATGGGAGCGCATGATAGCGACTGGCCCTAGCCACCGGCTCCCGCCATATTCATTAAAAAATCACGCTCAAAAAATTCTCGCGCTGTAAAATGCATGTTTACACCCCAGAGCGCTGGCGGCGATGGGTTAAAGAGTAGTTTTTTAACCCCAAAACAACCATATTTTTGGAAACAAAAAAAAACTAGTTTTTTAAATAATTTTGTAATATGAATACATTAATATCAGATCTGTAATATCAATTCTGTACATTTTTTTTTTTTTAACTTAAAAAAAATTATTTAAAATGGCAGAAGTGGTCACAGAATTTTTCACATTTAAAAAAAAAAAAAAAAAAAATTAATAACAATTAATTATGAATATTTAAATATTGTTCCATTGAAATGCATTGGAGAGCGCCAGGTAGCGAGAGGTCATACCTGTCGCTGTTCAAGGTCGGACGCTGGCGCTGTGGGCTGAGGCTGGAATAATGATGAATGAGTGGCTATATGGCGCTCTGTCAGTCGCTAAGCAGGATCGGCTTGATAAATGTGTGATTGTGGTGGGGAGTCGGCGTTCTCGTGGCAGGGCCCGTCATTACCGGCCACTCACCAGTCGCTAGCTGTTGCTATTCCTTCATAAATAAGCGCCTAATAAAGTTACTCACTATGTGAAAGACAACAAATGATAATGTTTTTACATGACTTTTATATTTTCAATTAAACTTTTTTCTTAAGCTTTTCAAACAACCCAGACACTCCCAATATACCCCACATACATTCTGAGACCCCTCCAATGGGAGGGGTGTTTTCAGCAAAATGTCATGTTTTTTCTAAATTAAATCTGCCACTGTATTTTCTCCAACATATAGTGGGCATTCTCCAAACCACATTTCAATGTAAATACCAGTAACTTTCTCTAGCAAAATGCATGTTGAAAGTCTGCGTTCACTGGTGTTCGCTTCTGGTGTTAGCTCAATTCGCTGCGGTTTTCACCTTAAGTTACACGCAGGGAGAAAGCAGGCAGGCGAAAGTTGCGGTAAAAGGCCAAAAACGCTTGAAAAGGGGCGTTTTGGCCTTTTACCACCGGGAGACACTCCGGTACCCCCTATGGTCCAGTCTTTGTCAGATTTGGCCTGACTGTCAGCAGTTGCTACTGGCCTTCCCCGCATTCCCTCGGGTGGGAGCAGCCCTTCAGATCATATTGAACTGGATCGTGGTGGCAGCCAATTGCCTTTTCTGTTGTACCGACCTCTGTCATGCTGGGTGTCGGCTGAAACAGCCGATACAAAAATCCCTGGCTGAAGGTACACGCTATCTTAGGCCCTTATTTAACAAGGGATAGCGCCAGGTAGCGAATGGTGAGCGAACGGTAATGACGGTCGCCGCCACAAGAACGCCGGCTCCCCTCCGCAATCACACATTTATCAAGCCGATCCTGCTTAGCGACTGAGATAGCGCCAGATAGCCACTCATTCATCATTATTCCAGCCTCACCCCACAGCGCCAGCGAGCGACCTTGAACAGCGACAGGTATGACCTCTCGCTAACTGGCGCTCTCCAATGCATTTCAATGGAGCAATCTTTAAATATTCATAATTAATTGCTATTAATGTTTTTTTTTTTTTAAATGTCAAAAATTCTGTGACCACTTCTGCAATGTTAGATAATTTTTTTAAGGTAAAAAAAACAAAAATAATAATTTGGCCAGAATTGATATTACAGGTCTGATATTAATGTATTCATATGACAAAATGTTTTGAAAAACTTGTTTTTTTTTTTTTCAAAAAATATGGTTGTTTGGGGGTTAAAAAACGACTTTTAACCCATCGCCGCCAGCGCTCTGGGGTTTAAACAAGCATTTTACAGCGCAAGAATTTTTTGAGCGTGATTTGTTAATGAATATGCTGGGAGCCGTTCGCTATGGCCATTCGCTGTCATGTGCTCCCATACAGCGCGGAACCTGTCAAACAGCGACTCCTAACCCCGTATTCAACATTACCGCACACCGACTGAGTCGCTATCAACTACCAAACAACGGCCAAGCACAGCGACTACTAGCGTGCGCTGTTAAAAAAACGCTACTGTCGCTCATATGTCGCTACCTGGCGCTATTAATGAATCGGCCTCTTAGTTCCTCTATTTAAGATTGGAAAATATTTTGTACCAGTAGAAACCTGCCCAAGCAGCCATACAAAGCACGACTTGAAAAAGTCACATTACCAAGAAAATATATAAAGTAAGGATCAAGATAAAGAGGTAGTTCTGCCACTAGCACATCCCCTTTCCGGCTCAATTTTGGGCAACAAAAAACACATAACTTATTGGGTGCTCTTGAGCTGCCAGCTCTTAAATGAATCCATTAGACTATTATTATTATTATTGTATCTTCTTCCATAGCACTGTACAAGGTATAAAGACAGGGTAAAACATTCAGTACAGAGACCATTAAAAACTAGATGCTATAAAGTTGACACGAAATGTTGTGGGAACAGTAGACATTAGGAAAGACAGCCCTGCCCCTGTGAGCTTATAGTCTAAAGGATGGGGGTGGTGACAAAATGGGTGGGATCACAAGTGGTAGAGCTTGAGTTTGGCAGCATGTGTCCCTTGAAGGTTATAAAAGTTGCTTAAACCAGATTACATGCTTGTCTGTAGAGGTAGATTTTGAGGGCACTTTTAAAAGCTTGGAGTGTTGGAGAGTGAAGGATTGAGCGGGGGAAGGCATTCCAGAGAAGTGGAAAGGCACGGGAGAAGTCTTGAAGACAGAGGTCCGAGGAGGTGACCAAGGAGGAGGACAGGTGGCTTTAATTGTTTACCAGAGACCAAAAAAGTTATAAGAATATTTGAAGAACATAAATAATAGTAACATAAAAATCGAACCAAAGTTCAAAACAAATGGAAATCTATATAGAGTCCCCACACACCCGAGAAAGTTTTATACCAAGACAAGATGGAAAAAAGTTCAAAACAAAGTTAGTTATCTGAATATATTTTTTTCCTTTAATGATACAGCACATGTGTCAATTATATTTGCGGTCATAGTGATAACATTGATTGTACAAGAGGACAGAGCTAATCATTGTCAGATAATAAAGGATAGAGCAGGGGCTTAATTGCTTCTTCCTTGAAAGTGACTAAAGATTTTATAATCAACTATGAATATAAATTTAACTTCAAGCTGCAATTTGTTTTTCCAAGAAGCACAACAATGTACAAGAATACGTATTTTACATTTAGCATGCACATAATATTTAAAATAGATCTGTGATCACAGCCTAGACATTAATAATACTAATAATCTAAACTTCTGAGCAGTTGATTCCTTCGGGGAAGTTGTCAAAAGATATGTTTGAATAACATACCCAGGCCATACCCCATAGCACCTCCTCTCATTTCAGTGCTCCGCCTCTTTGTGTTACAGGGAGGGGAGCACAGAGATAAGATCTGGGGTGCAGAGAGCAATTTGTGAGCCCTGTAACCCACTGTAATGGGTAGAGTAGACTCTGAGCTCAGGAGGTGCATACATTATGTAAGTAAGCTAACAAGCTGATTCATCACTAACGCCAGGTAGCGACAGATGAGCGTCTGTAGCAGGCATTTTCAGAGCGCCAGCTAATAGTCACTGTGCTCAGCCGTGGGTCGCTACTTTATAGCGACTCAGTCGCTGTTCAGTAATGTTAAATACATTGTGAGGAGTCGCTATTTGACCAGTACAGTGCTGTATGGGAGCGCATGTTAGCGACTGCTCATTGCGACTGACTCACACCATATTCAGCAAAAAAACAGCCTCACAAATCTCTGGCGCTGAAAAATGCTTGTTTGAAGCCCAGAGCGCAGGAGGCGGTGTGTTTAAAGTGTGTTTTCAAGCATCTATCAACTAGTAACAAAGCGAAAACATATGGAATTATATTGTAACAACATTGTAACATGAACACATTAATGGCAGACCTGTAACGTCATTTCTGAAGAAATATATAAAAAATGAAAAACGCAGCTCTTAGGTCATACACTGTTGCCTAATTGTCACGACTCCCCCGGTGGGCGGGGCGAAACATGCGTCGGAAGTGGGAGGCCCCACCTCGCCTCGCATCCCTCCACCACGTGTGCCAAGTGCGCAGCCGACTACCTGCATGCGCGTGAGCGCTTGTAAAAGGAAGAAAGCACACACTTATCTGCCGGCAGATGTCCCTCTTGCATATGGCCATAAAGCTGAGTATATTGCGGTGATGGAAATTATACCGTGACAATCAGGCAACAGTGTATGACCTAAGAGCTGTTGTTTGAGCTCACTACTTGTCTAAGGGCTGCGCTGGTGCAACCCCTGTAACTGTTATGTGGGACATGACATTCTAGTCAGACATTATGTGTGTACATATGCTGCTCAGCACATGCACCTTATGATGGGACAATTCACCTGCTTGATGATCCTGCAGAGTGGCGTGGTATAGCTGCGTCACATTAGAGGATTGGCTACAGGCATCGGAGTGACAGTGCAGCCTGCAGTGGCTATAATAGTATCATGCCGTTGGCGGGCGTCCAAGATACAATAAGAGCAGTGTGGCTAATGGAGCATTGGATCAGCTGCATAGGAATTATGACCACAGCACACGTTTGATGATTAGTGACTCTCAATATGGCGCCCGACACTATGAAGAAGCATGTTAATTAATGCAAAGTGTATGGTCCTTGGCATACAGGGAATGTGTGGTAGTGGATGAGATTTTTCTGGCTTCAGGGGAGGGCCTGGAATAGGCCCCCCCTGCTTTGCCCGCCACCCCTACTAAATGTAAAAAAAAATGACATTTACCCCCCCGCTGGGTCTCCTCTTCCTGGGGGGGCCTCAGATCTCCCCCTGGGCTCTTCCGTAGTGAGGAAAAGGCCCCCTCCACAACTTCCGCCATTGCCTCCTGCTAGCCCCGCTTTTTGTGGATGGAGTGGATGACCCCATCTATGACGTCATCCATGATGTCATCCCACACCTGCCTGAAGATGCTCAGTAGCACTGGGTAATTGGCAGGAGAGGGTTGGAGGGACGAGGGGCTGTAATCCCTCACCCTCACCAACCCCCCCCCCTCCACCGATCACCTGGCAGCTGTTATCGGAGCTCTGTGGGACTGGGTCGCCGGGGGACAGGGGAGGATCGGAGGTGAGTAAAGGAAAATAAAAAAAAATTAAATGTAATTTGTCCGTGTCTTCTTTCATGTTAAACCCCTGAGACCCCTTTACCAGTTTACAAGGCTTAGGGGACTGGCAAGTTACCTGATGCTAGTGGGTGACTTGCCATTAACCACCGCCTCCACCAATTACCTGCCTCCTCAAAACCCGGGGGGGGGGAGCAGAAAAGCCCATGGACATTTAGGCTTTGCGAGCTTGTAGCCAACAGTGCAGGGGGCTACCAAGGCTGGCCTAGGTGCATGTTTTACAAGCCCTGCATAGCTGGTCCCCGGGCTGGTTATACTGGGTAAGGGGGACCCTATGTCATTTTTGGGGGGATTTTTAAGGGTTTTTAACCCTTAAACTTCCCCAAAAATGTTTTTTTTTATTAACCCCTTTTTTAAATTAACCACTTATTTTCTCTCGCACAGACGGTATAAAAGGCTTCAAGCAGCAGCAGGAGAGCAGAAGCCAGAGTGATCGGCATGGGACACAGTGCTCAGAGATGGACTGATCAGAGGTAAGTATTAAAAAAAATACAAATAAAATATACCCTGAATGTTATATAGATCAGACTTTTGTCAAATAAATGAGTATATATATATATATATATATATATATATATATAGCCTTTTATTTTTACTAGAATTAAACTTTTTGTCTCAAGTGCGTGTATTTACCTGTGGTGTTGTATTTATGTACGCTTGTTTAATAGATATATATTTGTTTACTATATATACATCTATAATACAATTTTTTATTTAAATATTGTTTACACATTTCACTAATGAAAGTTGAAAGCAATTCATTGTACAAAGCCCCAAATTATTCTAGGTCTTTGTTATTAGTTTAAACACAAGGGACAACATAGGGTTATACAGTTTCAGGGCTGTTTCCTGTGTAAAGCTGGCTCCTTCCTCATCTTTTGCCACTCACAAATTTTCATATGTATACAAGCTTTGATTCCTTGGGGAGAAATAATTGTCCCTTTCCTGGAGCAGATGCCATGTTCACAAGTAACCAGATAGGGCTTTTCCCAGTTCAGTCCCCATATCTGTAATAACAATAGTTAATGAGATACATTGAACAAGTTATCGCATTTACCCATTGGAGTCATTGCCCCCTACTGTAAGTGTTTTAGTTTTAGAGAAGGACTGTGTTTTCACTATTTAAAAAACAAGCAAAAATATTGCTGCAGTTCTTTCATATCTCTGTTAATTTGAGATTAGCCTAAGTTTCCCAGCACTCATTCTTTGTTTAAGCTGTTTAAGCCCCCCCCCCCCCTTTTGTTCGTCATTGTTCTTGGCATTGTGAGCATGAGTGTTTTAAGAGCCCATGGGTCTTGCCCAGGAGTTCAAGGGGGGAGAAGTGTGACCAGCTAGGTTTCTCTCTATTGAGTTCTTGGTTGTCACTTAATTAAACATACAGGCTGATTCATTACTAACGCCAGGTAGCGACAGATTTCAGAGGATTTCAGAGCGACCGCTAGTAGTCGCTGTGCTTGGCCGGGGTTCATTGTGTCAGAGCGCCTCAGTCGCTGGCCGGCATTGTTGAATACGTTATGTGATTCGCAGTACTACGCTGTATGGGAGCGAATAGTAGCGCCAGCTCAGTGCAACTGACTCACACCACATTCGTCAAAAAAACATCCTCAAACAGTTTCGGCGCTCAAAACCGGGTCGTTGTAGCCCACAGCGCCAGAAGCGGTGTGATTAAAGTCTGTTTTTGAACATGTATCCACTAGTAACAAACGAAAACATATGGAATTACATTGTTATAACATTGTAACATGAACACTTTAATACCAGACATGTAAGGAAAATTCTGCATAAAAAAATTATTATCAAAAAAGTTTTCAAAAATGTCATTTTCTAGGCCAGGATACATGTCTGAAAGATTTGAGTTTTAAAGAAAAAAAAAATGGTATCAGGAAAGGGATTTAAGGATCGTCCATAGAAATGTATGGGAGAGCGCCAGGTAGCGACAGGTAAGATGTGGCGCTCTGCAAGGCTGAACGCCGGCGCTGAACGCTGAGCCTGGGATAGTGATGAATCAGACGCTACATGGAGTTGTTCCAGTCGCTCACCAGAATCACCTTCATAAATGTGTAATTGTGCGCCTTGTCTTAGGGCCTTATTCATGAAGGGATAGCGGCAGGTAGTGCCTTGTAAGCGGCAGGTAGCGTCAGGTAGCGTCAGGTGAACGCCGGACAAGGCACGCAATTTCACATTTATTAAGGCGAATCTGGTGAGCGACTGGAACAACGCCATGTAGCGTATGATTCATCATTATCCCAGGCTCAGCGTACAGCGCCGGCGTTCAGCCTTGCAGAGCGCCACGTCTTACCTGTCGCTACCTGGCACTCTCCCATACATTTCTATGGACGATCCTTAAATCCCTTTCCTGATCCCAATTTTTATTTTTTTTATTTAATAAAGTCTCAAATCTTTCAGACATGTATCCTGGCCTAGAAAATGACATTTTTGAAAACTTTTTTGATTAATAATATTTTTATGCAGAATTGTCCTTACATACATGTCTGGTATTAAAGTGTTCATGTTACAATGTAATAGCAATGTAATTCCATATGTTTTCGCTTTGTTACTAGTGGATACATGTTCAAAAACACACTTTAATCACACAGCTTCTGGTGCTATGGGATACATCCACCCGATTTTGAGCGCAGGAACTGTGTGAGGCTGATTTTTTGATGAATGTGGTGTGAGTCAGTCGCACTGAGCTGGCGCTACCATTCGCTCCCATACAGCGTAGTACTGCGAATCACATAACGTATTTAACAATGCCAGCGACTACTAGTGTTCGCTCTGAAATCCTCGCTACAGATGCTCATGTGTCGCTACCTGGCGTTAGTAATGAATCAGCCTGATAGTGCCTGATTTGCAAACCCTTCTTCCAACCTAAGCTGCAGTTACCAAAGAAAAAACTGGTCTGCCTTGCTCTTTTTCCCAAGCTAGCATAATTTACCAATACTGTGGTGAAACCCAGCGGAGGTTGTCAGATTGACAGATATCAATGGAGGCTTTTCCCCACCGTTCCTTTTTTTGAAAATCCTATTTGATTTATTACGGTCCTTTGATTTGGGTGATTTGCCACCTTTCCCCACAAACTTTGAGTTTGTCCAAATCAATTTGTTAGAGTTGCTCAAAAGAACTCATCTTTATTCCACTTGTGGGAAATGTTTGTGGGGAAAGGTGGCAAATCTCCAGTAGCATGTGTATCCTATGGGGCACAGCAGCAGGGCAGGTGGGCTGAGCGGAAGATCTGTGTTCTCTTGTCTGGCAGACCTGTGTCCCATTACTGAAGGAAAGGTGAGGAAAGGTGAGTGTCAGTCACTTGCACTCTGCACAATGACTCCCCATTGTTTCAATCCAGTGGCTGGGATTGGACAGAAAACAGCTTCCCCTGCCCCCCTCCTGCTCCTCTTTACACGGCATAGGGATGAAGTGAGTAGGCGCTGCTCCAGCCAACAGGCAGCAGAGAGCATCCAATCTGTGCAGAGGTGCCCCCAGCCACAAAGCATTAGGGAAGTGGGGGAAGCAGCCCGTACTGTCAGCCTCGCAAGCCAGCTTCTGGTGTTGTTAAAGTGGATCAAAACCCACGCCGATCGGCCAGGGAATCTATAAGTTTCCCAGGCCAATTGTTTTCCTCCCCCCGGGGCATCCAAAATTGGGATGCCCCGCTGTGTGAAACCCCCCAGGTCGCCCCATATACTTACCTTGTTTCCCAGTTCAACGGCGCATGCGCGAGTGACGGCTGCATCCCCGCTATCCATCTAGCAGGGCGCATGTCCGCTCCAGGCATTTGTGGCGTGTACATGCTGGTGTGGGCACGCTTCCTGTTAGAGGTGTGGCCGGTGTAGCCGTTGTGGGCACGCTTCCTGTTAGAGGTGTGGCCGGTGTGGCCTTTGTGGGCATGCTCCCTGTTAGAGGTGTGGCCGGTGTGGCCTTTGTGGGCATGCTCCCTGTTAGAGGTGTGGCCGTTGTGGGCATGCTCCCTGTTAGAGGTGTGGCCGGTGTGGTCCTTGTGGGCATGCTCCCTGTTAGAGGTGTGGCCGGTGTGGCCATTGTGGGCATGCTCCCTGTTAGAGGTGAGGCCGGTGTGGTCATTGTGGGCATGCTCCCTGTTAGAGGTGTGGCCGGTGTGGTCATTGTGGGCATGCTCCCTGTTAGAGGTGTGGCCATTGTGGGCATGCTCCCTGTTAGAGGTGTGGCCGGTGTGGCCATTGTGGGCATGCTCCCTGTTAGAGGTGTGGCCGGTGTGGCCATTGTGAGCATGCTCCCTGTTAGCGGTGTGGCCGATGTGGCCATTGTGGGCATGCTCCCTGTTAGAGGTGTGGCCGGTGTGGGCATGCTCCCTGTTAGAGGTGTGGCCGGTGTGGTCCTTGTGGGCATGCTCCCTGTTAGAGGTGTGGCCGGTGTGGTCATTGTGGGCATGCTCCCTGTTAGAGGTGTGGCCGTTGTGGGCATGCTCCCTGTTAGAGGTGTGGCCGGTGTGGCCGTTGTGGGCATGCTCCCTGTTAGAGGTGTGGCCATTGTGGGCATGCTCCCTGTTAGAGGTGTGGCCATTGTGGGCATGCTCCCTGTTAGAGGTGTGGCCGTTGTGGGCATGCTCCCTGTTAGAGGTGTGGCCGGTGTGGCCGTTGTGGGCTCGCTCCCTATTAGAGGGAAGCAGGGGATGCGGCCATCAGCACGTTCAGACCCGCTGGCCTCAGACGATGCTTAGACGACATGACGTCAGCGGTTCCTAGTGTGCTGATTGAACGCATAGGTCGTAGGACAGGAAAGAGGTGAGTCGCATCAGCGTTCTGGGGGGTTTCACACAGCGGGGAACCCCAACCGGGGGGGAGGACCAAAACCCAGGATAGTCGAAATCCTGGGTTTTGGTCCACTTTAAGCAAAACCCACGCAATCCACTGAACCGATGCAACAGGGAAGCCAGCATGCAGTTAAGTGACTGACAGTAAGTTGTTGTGTTCCACAGTTGCCAGCTGCTTTGTGGGACCAGAAGATGGTTGAGTAATAGCCAGAGGCACGCCGCTCCCTGTTCCAGCCAGCCAAGGCTCCACTACCTAATGTGTGTCATACCCATCCTCTGTCGCTCCAGATGCTCCTGCTCCTCCTACTACTCTGCGTCAAACCCGCCACAGCCCGGTTGGCATACTCACCTACCTCTGACATCTTGTGCTCTGTGGCACCAAGCATTGACTCCTCAACAACATCCTAAATTTGGGGAATTATTTGGGTTGGGTGTTGAGATAAACACTTTCTTCAGGTGAGGTGAGGGATTTTTGCCAATTGGCTGTTTTTTTTTTTTACATTTTTTTTACAATAAAAAAGTGAACTCACAGTTTTCCAATACATTTGGAGGCAATTGTTTTAATAAACACCCAACAGGCTTCTGGTATTTAATTTTTTTTTAAGAATTCTAAGAAGACTAAAAAAGATAGGCTTTCTGCACCAGTGCCAGCAACCATTCATAACTCTGGCACAAAATGGTCTTTTTTTTCTGCTGCCTCTTAATGATTTTACAGTTTTTGGAGATATATTTATCTGTATTTAGATGAGTTATGCCTCGTTTCATCCTGATAACAGCTGACCCAGTACAACTGGCTTTACATTCTGACACCGGTTCTAATCATTAGCTATACAAAATGCAACGCACATTATAGAATATAGAATCCAAGGAGGACCCTGTCACATTAAAATGCATTAGCAAGTTGGGTACACAAGACCTGTGACCCCAAAGAGATGTGAACTTTGTCTGTGCTAGAACCCCTTTGACTGCACATGCTTCTGGGCTTTCATTTGACCTCTTACATTCCAAAACTATTCGGTTTAAAGGTAGGCAAGTAGAGCGGATTGTAACTGCAATATTACCTGTTTTTTCTCTCTGATTTATTTGACATTTATTCTGCATCCACAGTGCTATCTGTAGCTGTCCATTACTTAGACGAGTCTTCTGCCGGAGCCAGACAGATAGCACAGGACATGATTTCAGTGGAAAACTTTCCCTCTGGCAGTGTCATACTTAAGTATAATGTATGGGCGGCCAGCAGTTTAATTAAATTAGGAGATCTTCCTGGGATGTTAAGTGCTAATAAAAGCCTTTATCGCACAGAGGGCACATGTTAAAAAGGATCCCTGCTAAGCACCATTTGCATCTGAGTTGACCACATAATTTACCATGCATACTGAATTTGAGAATCCTCAACCGTGTTTATACAAGTGAGGCTTGTTAAGGTAATGTGCTTAGCACTTGTAATGTCAGCCTCCAGAAGATCCTTTACCTTCTGTTTATGTGGGGTTGCCTACCCTTTAAATCATCCTGAAGTCTAAAAGACGTGGGATGCCCCACTCAGTGAACCCCCCTATCGCCGCAGAAAGCTCTGACCTTCCTGGGGATACCATGCTGGGTTTGTGGGCCGTGCTCGCAGACCTGTCCTCCCTGTAGCTGAGTCAAGCTGCCCCACCTAGCTATTCAGATAGGCTGGGTGCGGGAGCGTGTCGTGTAATGTCTCATTATGATGTGTGCTGCCATATGTTCAGTGTTTTGTTCTTTGCTTTCTTACAGGTACCTTCTGAGCCTGTGCAAAACAGGAAGTGCCATGTTGGATTTTGGTGGCTGGAACTGAGAGAGAGAGACCAATGGTTATTTCCAAGTCCAGCGCAAGATTTAAACAGTTTGCCAGGTAGCTATATATAAAGGGAACAGTTGCTGAGTCTTGTGGTCAAAAGAGACAGTTCTGTGCTAGTGGATGGGTTCCTGAGCCTGTGTGTTTTGGGACCACAGCAAAATAATTACCTGTTCAGGTATGGCCCTGAAGCTTAATTAACTGAAAAGATAATTATTCATCAGTGTCTAAGTTGTGTATAGCATCCCGTGAAGCATTAAAATAAGGGAACTCAGTGAGGTCGCAAGATGCCACCTTTCTAAAGTCTTTAAGAGGGCCAAAATTGGACAGTGGGTCACCAAATGATATTGAATAACAAGAAAAGCATTGCTCTGATCGGCTTTTCCTGTTATATCCGTCACTGGTGCCCGGTCCTGGTTGCTCTGTCCAATAATCTGTTAAAGACAAAAGGTTGGACCAGCTCACAGACAAAGGTTCCAATAAAACGTCCAGTTTAATACAAAACACAAAAATCTAAATTCCAGCATAATCCTTCATGCAATTAAAATTGGTGATTGTCAGAGCTGATGAGTGGGGTGAGTACTTAGAGTGAGAAAACCCTCCTGTAAGCTAGCAGTGATGAGCATGACAAGCTTGAAGCTTGAGCCTGAAAATGGAGTAGAACTGACAGAATATTCAGGAGTCTAAGACCAACCCTTGTCTTCACTAAGGAAATAGATGGGCTGCAGGGAAGGTCCATGGGAGCCAGGGAATGGACAGCCAGAACACTAGGCTAAGTAGCACAGTACCTGGTACGCCGGATCAGGTGAATATTGAAATCCATAAACAAGCCAAGGTCAAGGTCACAAGCACAATAGCAGATTGGTGAACAGACCAGGGTCATTGCAAGCAGCAAAGGTTCATAAACGAGGGTCAAGTCTTAGATCAAGCCAGGTAATCAGTCCAAGAATAAGCATGCTAAAACAGGCCGAGGTTGTAGCAGGTAAGCAAGTCAAGAGAGAAGCTGAAGGAGTGGCACTGCTCTCTTTAAATGTCAGTGTGCAGGTAAGAAGGCCTGGGAGTAGACCTCTTGTTGGAATGGAATCCAGGCTTCTGCATGGATGTGCGTGAAGACCCGGAAACTGGGATGACGGGCACCTGTGCATGCTTGAAAACTTAGAACTCCTGGAGGCATTCTGACATTGATTCATCCTGCAGAATGCAAGTCTGTGTGATGTGTTTCAGACACATTATCGTGTTTGTAATGCATGATTAAAGATGCGATGTAGCATCTGAAACGTGTCACAATTCTTATGGCCCATTAGCAGTTCATTCTGTTTTATTCTTACAGACTGTTTTTTTACTCTGAATTATCCCTATTATCCCTACTCTTCAAGATTGCTTCTGACTATGAATGACAACTTCACCAGATCCTAAATCAGTTATGGACGCGTCTTCTGTGGTTTGTTCCATCTCTAGCTACTGCCTGTTGGTGATGGGGTTCCACCAAGGGATTACAGGTCTGAGACATTTGTGTATTTCATTTATTTTCAAATGGGTGGACCCATCGTGTGTGTGTTTCCGTCCATTGAAACATCATTGAGCCTTATCAAACCATCCTTTTTTGCTCAACAGAAGCATGAATGGTTCTTTATTATTTAGAAATAATTACAGAATATTTGTTGCCACTTTACACCAAAATACTGTATGTGTCTGCATTGTTGAAAGAAAGATCTGAAAGAAATAGCCATCACTGATTAGCAATCAATAATTAAGACAACAGATGTATCAGACATAAAACAGTGTTCCTTTTTGATTAATATGTTTTTCTTTTTTTCTTTAGTCACATATTAATTTGTTTTGCTCATCGGGCATACAACACCTACAGTGTCCTTTAAGGACATTGACTCATTAGTTCAACACAGAGCAGACACATTGGATTATACACAATCATAAGTGGACAATGTAATCAGTTGATTCGGTACTGCTTGTTCAACATACTGATAACGCTGTATTGTATAAAGACTGAAATTTTCTTATGAAGAAGAAAAAGCATTAGTAGTCCAATAATAAAAGGATGGATATGTATGTCAAAGCTAAGTGTTATGCTTAAGACCTTTAGTTAAAAATTAAACTTTTTAGATGCAGGATAAGCTTTTGTTATATATATATAACTCTGTTAATATATAACTCTTTATATCAGTCCATATAGCTTTCAATAGGCCATGTGATCACACTCTAATGTGACTCCAGCATGGCTCCAAGGTTATAGATTTGGTTGTTATCCCCTTTACTTGCCTTTACCTATTCTGCATGCCCAGCAGAGGTAACTTTCTAACTTGATCCTTGGTACCCTTCTCCCAACTGTGGAAATGTCCACTCACCCTAAATCCCAGTGCTGACCTGCTCTTTTCATTTCTAACTACCACAGTGCCACAGTCCTGCTACTTGAACTAGGACCTCCACCAAGAGGTGTCTGGAATAGATATGGCTGCATGAGTGGGTGGCTCTTAATTTTGGGAGACCCCCTTCTCTCCTCTCTACTCCAACCTCTTCCTTTGTACCTCTACTAGTTACTCTCATTTCCCTTTCCTTGCATGGGGACCCAGGACTGCACCTTTAATAAGGCCATGTGGTTATCTCATTAGTGGTGCAGCAGAAATTGAGGGGCACCGCTGTGTGCTGTGGTGTTTTTACAGTCAATCATTTGTGGCTCATTGGCTGTGGCATTCCCTGGGGGGGGGCACCATTCTCTAGTTTGCCTCATGCAGCAGAGAGGCTAGGTTCAGATATGATGATTAGGCAGCTCCTAGAGAGGAGAGCACTCTGAAGAAGGTCTCATGGCACCCGAGCAAGTGGTAGGACGTTGTACAAAACAGGGTCCAGCTACGTGATCACCAGTGCACCAGAGCACTAATAACTAAGTGGCTTTATTCCATGGCCAATCCCGTTTGAGAACCTGTGATCTATTGTGCAAAAACAACCGGTTTGCGGAGGTTTGATAAAAATTACAGAACACTGAGATGTATGTTGTTGTAAAATTTGTATCCTGTTTATGATGCTTACCATCATGGGGCATAGAACGTTAAGAAATCAGGTGGCTAACATGGTACAACACAATATTGCACATCATGGGTATCATTTGGCACGGTTTTCCTTTTGAGATTGATGACATACGGATTACAATATGTCATGATATGAGAGGTAGACACGGTGGGAGGGATCGTGGGAGCAGGTTAGTAAATGTCTTTTTTTTCTTTAACAGATGTCAACCATGGTGGTGGAAAAGGGGGGGGGGTGCCCTCTTTAAGGCCCTTTGCTGAAGCTGAAAGCCAGCTCGATCGAGAGGTCAGGTGATGTGTTTTTTAATTTTTTTTCTACAGTAGCAGGGGTGATTATTGGTAGGTCTTGAGTAGAACTGAAAGTCTGAATTGTATATAAGTGCACTTGATAAAGGTTATAAATGAACAATGCTCAAAGCAGTATAGAGAAACAAATTCTGCTCAAAATCCTTCCCATTTATTTTATGAAGCTCCTCTCTAAGACCCAGGCTTTGGAATACGAAAGCCAAACTTGAATAATACCAATTTCAGTGGTGTAATATAACATTGTCATTCAAGTTTTCTCTGAAGCCCCGGGATCAGAGAAGCAAGGAGTGTTTCAAATAAGAAACAAGTGAATCAAATAAATCACAGCAGACAATCAATAACAATTATGATATTCACTTCAGCAGTTCTGAGCTCCAATAATTGCAACAACGGAGAATGTTAAAGACTCAGAACAACTCTGAAAGGAAGGAGAGGACTTACAAACTATCTATCGCATGCAGGATTTAATCCACAGGATCAAAAGGATTACCTGGATGATATGGGCGGCTAGCTATTCCCCCCAGAATAGGGATATACTGTATTCCGTATGAAAGGATATACAAAATTTATTAGAATAGATGTGAGAATTATCCAAAGCATGGAAAATCTCTTTGTTCATTAATTCCCCTAGGGAACAATACACCATGTCAATAAGACCAATGAAGTTCTTCCTTTTTAAGACAAAGTATTTAGGCAATTTTTTGAATCTAACATTATATTATGGAGTATGGTAACCCACTGGTAGCACAAACACATAGAAGACTGTCCTGCCCCTTGCCCTGCTCCTGTACCCATCCACTATTTCTGTATGTCCTGTCAAACATATATCAATACATATCAATACAGTGCTGCCATTTTGGACTTTCTACACTCTTGTGTAAGTTGGTGAGCTGTTTTGTTCTCTCTACCTATCCTTTAATGGATCTAGCCTATTGGAAACCGAAAATTGCATTCCCCTAATGCAGAACTAGCAGGGAACATCACTCTTTTATTTTCCTTTTTTTATTTCTAGCCCAAAACGAAGATAAAAGAAGAGAACAATGACCATCCTATAATTGTATGGTCAGAATTTTCCCAGAGTGACCAAAAATTTATGTCCCGTAATTAGCCGAAGACGATGGCCCAGAACACTGGGGTTATAGCTGCACTGTCGTCATGACATATTGTCTTTATCACTCGTCTTTGTGTTTTATCTGATTCCATTCTTTGTTCTCATCTGACTGACGATCTAGAAAAAATAGTGCTACAGTTAGCCGATGCACTCTTCAGAAATGTATTTTTTATACTGAGCAAGAAATTCTTTTGTAACTCAAGCCTTTGATGTTGGATAGAAGGTCAGAAATGGCTAATTTCCAAAGCACGTTCAGTGGATGTGTCATAAGGACATAATATCTTGCCAGATCTGGCAGCAGATAAGTTATTTGGGTAATTACAACAGAATGATCGGTAGCAAATCAAAAAGTTGTTATTTGGACAGCATTTTTCTTCTCTCTCTCCCTCTCTCAGGCCAAACTTGGTACCTCCATACAATTAAAGTCACCGTTATTAAACTGGTGAGTAATGTCTATGGACCCGGCTCAGTTTCCAATGGGAAATGGCTCTTTTGAAAGTGATCTATCTATGATTTTTAGATTTACGGCTCTTGGGACACCGGTGAAATGATTCCAATATTTCAAGGTTGGAAAAAAGTGATATTGCCAACGGTCACATAAATCTCGGGCAATGGTAATGACATGGCAATTACTGAGTTCCAGGTAAAGCAGAGGTTGAGCTGAATAATTGTATTGATGGCGTAGTCTCTTGACCCCAAAGTTGTTCATTTTTAAAAGCTTGCCGATTAAGGCCAACGATTTGCGCTTCACCTTCAGAGATGGACCAGAATAATTTATCCGTAATTTCCATTCCTTTAAAATTCATTGGTACTGAACCTGGGTCTTGGCTAAATGCTTTATCGTGAGTCATGACTGTTGTTTTAGGGAAAACTAACGTATATTTGCAGTCATTTGTCTCTTTGCGGGGCTATATGAGCCAGGTGAGTGGTGTGTTTTTATTCTCCTCTTTTTGGCAAAGTCATAAACACATGTGGTGTCTGAGGTAGACAGCAGCATATTTCATTTTGAGTACTTTATTACTGATATGCCAAGAGCTTAAAGTAGCTGTTTAATGTTAAGCCTATGCAAAAGGCTGTATGTTTTTTTCTCGACATAAGAAGGACTTTTTGCACTAAAATTTGTAACATTTCTTAGTTCAAAGCCTAAAATCTAGAGCAGGGATGCTCAGCCCTTTGCAGAGCATGGGCCACCTAAGTGATTGAGTAAATAGCCACAGGTCCCAATAAAATCACATGGTTTAGAATTATAATCTTTTTTTTTTGTTTTATAATAGCATAAAAAAGATCTTGACAATAATTCTGATACCAACTGTTCAATCACAATCGCAAAAGAAAGTGTGATGGTAAGCTTACCAATGCTAAGCTTTTACTTTATTATTGTCTGAATGATATCACCCAATGGCTCCGGTGACGTTGTTTAATGAGGTTGGGATACTACCATGAGTAAATGTCACTAGATTCCTCCTTGCTGTTGCTACCTCTATTGGCCAATATGTTCATCTTATATCACTCACCCTGCACCCTCCCATCCTTACTGAGCTTCCACTGAACTCTTTTATGGGCCAGTTATATTTACCCCACCCTCTCCCCAGTAGCGTTGTTACGTCCTTCCGTTCATACTGTAATTACACCCTTTCGCTATACTCATATCTATGCTTACATCTTCTCTTCCTCCCAGTTATTTAATGTTGTGGCCCACATCAGACAGCTCTGTGTGCCACCTTTATTTGCCAATATGTCCCTTCCCTGTTACTTTTCATCGTTAATGAATCTTTATTTAACTCCCTTCACATACTACGATGTTCCTATATACTCTGTGTTTCACCGTCACTTCCTCCCAGTCCTATGTTCCACTTTTTGAGATTGTGGACCACATCAAACCTCTTCACAGGCCACAAGCTGAGTAAGCCTCTTCTTGAGCTTACTGTTGCTGATAGTATCCTTACTATCCCTGCTTTTCCAGGTAACAGACCTCTAATATGGAAGTTAAAGATTTTCCAGAGGTTGGCACCAGTGCAGTCTTTGTTACATGGTTGATCAACAGCTTCCAACTCGGCTTCAGTAACCAGCAACCCCAGGATGTCATCAGGTGGCTCAGGGGGTTGGGGGTCAACCTGGCATGATGGCTGATAACTGCTGAGAAGTTCTAGTCAAATGCACAATATGAAGTCTTGTCACTGGCTGTAGCACTGTACATGGTGCAGGACAAGGCAAAGATGTGGAAGAAGTTGACAACAGAGGTTGCGCAGAGTAGAGGGCAGTAACAACTTGATGCTCATGTTGCACTTGGACATGCCAAGGCTGTGGTCAGACAAGAGTCAGCAACTGGGTCAACAATAAAAAAAAAAATCGAGCCTTAGCTGTGCAGAATTGACAACAGAGCCAGTGACATGCTGGTTCCTGGAGACAGGTTTGAAACAGCAAATCCTCCAACCAGCATGTATGCTAAAGCCTGTCAGCATCTTTGTTGCTTAGCTACGACAAATGCCATGGTGGAGGTGATGCTGTGGGCAGCAGTGATGTCGCCAAGTGATTACCAGGCAATAAGGCTAACCCAGCCAGGAGACTAGCGTGGAAGCAGCAGCCAGCTAAATACCTCACTGTGACAGGTGGCATGTCACACTTACAATGAAAACGTAAAGAATTCATATATTAAATATAAAGAGATGTATGGATAATAACGCACTGCACAAAGAAAAAACCACAGCAAGCTCAACATGTAAAAGGGTCCTTCCTCCCAATACAAAACAGTCTCTTTTCCAAAACAGTCACTTTTTTAACCTAACTGGTGGTGGATTTTACAGAGTGCTGAGAATTATACAACTGGGATTAATTCAACATCCAAGTCCTCCATCATTGATTATAGCTCTGTGTTCTATTGGAAAAGTGACTGGCATATATTTAATATGTCCAAGGTCATTGCAAAGATTAGACCAGGGGTCACCAAACCTCCTTACTCGAAGGCCAAAAAAAGGCCAGGTTTTGCATTGATGATGCACAAGTGTAATAAATAGGGCTATAGCTCTAATTAGCTCTAATTACTTTACCTGTACATAAGTATAAAGAGCTGCAAAACCTCACCTGTTTCGCCCCCCGAGGAGGAGGATTGATGACCCCTGGAATAGGCAAGCACATTTATATATCTAGGATTGTCCAAAAGACAAGAGGCATCATGTACAAATGGGGCAAAATCAATTCTATCATAAAATTGGAAGGTATTTTTCTTTAATGTAAGCCTGATCAATGTTTTAAATTTCTCACACAGTGGGGTAGTTGGAGATGTGGCTGTTATCCAAAACTATCATTTTTACCAATATACGAAAAGACCTTTGTCCAAGGTCTTACTGATCCTGTGAGATGGGTGGGATTTATTTATGTGTGGCAAATAGTGTTTTGTTTAGCTCAAATGTAGAGGGGTTTAAAGATAGTGTGTGTGTGTGTGGGGGGGGGGGGGTGTTTTAGTCCAAATAACTATGTAGCTATGTATATCTCAAAAAAAAAAGATGTTTCAATTGTGCTGTACATATTTGTTTACCGTAGTTGTTATCTAGATGAAGGAAAAACCATCGTTGAACACGGTCTTCTCATTTTCCTCAGTGCAGCCCGCTGCTGCTTTTAGCAATTTTACTTTTCAAACCGATCTTCTTAAATCGCTGCTGACAGGTTGAGCTCTTTCCAGTGATGTGTACAGAATTTGCTGTAATAGAAAGTTCCCAGCAATATGACACCTCACCAGTAATACTAATGATTATAGCAGATGAGGCTGTATACATTCCGCAGCACTACACATTCTCCTCTGCAGTGTCCTGCTGAAAGTGGCAAATATCAAAACTGTGATAGAAAAATACTGCCTGGTAAAATTAACCCTTTAAGTACCAGCCTTCCTAGAATTTTTGTCACCCTTTTGCGCTACATATGTTCAACCTTGATTTTTGAAGGGATTTCCAGGGATTTTCCAGGAAAATTATATATTGTTTTTTTCAGCAGAGTCTGAGCTTCAACATGTATTCTCAATACTTTTGGGTGAAATATGTGCAAAAAAAAAAATTAAGTTTGTCAATAAAATCTTATTGCATGTGAAACCCCAATTTCTCCCGGTTACAGCGGTACCACATATGTATTGGTAGACACCCTTTCCTGCCCAGAAGACTCCCCCAAACTGAAACAGATCTTTCAGAGATTTTCAGATAAAAAACAACTATGCTACGTGCTAAGCGCACCTTGCAGTTTTTCCAGAAAAACAACCCTTTACATTTGAAATACCCCCCACAAACTATATATTCTCTGGAAGTACACTCCTCAAGCTTTCTAGGCGTGCCAGGCTTGTTGATGTGGCCACAGTTTTCTGGAAGTAATCCCTCAATGAATTCTTTTGTTACCCTACCCTACCCTTTTGTTTCCCTAAAAAAGAATTAAAAAGAAGAATCAAAGCCACATTTTCCAAAAAAAAACTATATGTAAACAAGAAAAAGTAAATAAGAACAAGTAAAATCATCTCCCGAACAGAACAGTACCCAACATGCATAGGTACTGTCAAGGGAAAAGTTGCCAAACACCCCAAAGTAAAGCATGCGCATAACGGTAATTTTACTTTAAATTTTTCGCTCTGCTGACAAAGTGCGCACCTTGCAATTTTTCAACCAAAACAACCCTTTACATTTGGAATATCCCCCATAAACCATATATTCCCTGAAATTACACATGTTAAGCTTTCTAAGCGTACTGAGTTTGTTGTAGTGGGCTCATCTTTCTGGAAGTAATCCCTTGAAGAATTCTTAGGTTGCACAGGGTTTTCCTAAAAAAAAATATAAAAAGCAGAATAAAAAACATGTTTTCCTAAAATATCAAAATGCAAACAAGAAAAAACAAGCTAAATCTGAAAGCCCAAGGTCCCCCGAGCAGAACAATACCCAACATGCATAGGTACTATTAACCCTTTTAATTGCCAGCCTACTTGAAGTTTTGTCCCCCTCTGTTGACAGATAATTTTTCCCCATTTTGCGTCATGTTCAACCATGATTTTTGCCGGAATTTCCAGAAAAATTGTATACATATTTTTTGCAGCAGAGTTTAGGCTTTAACATGAAATGTCTTGTTTGCAATTTTTCTACTGTTTTTTAAATATTTCTGCGTAAAAAAACAAAAAAAATAAATAAAATAATATTTTTTAGACAATTGTCTCCTTTATTTTAAATAAAACATTTGTTTTATTAATGAAAACCATATTTCATGTGATAGCCCCATTTCTCCCGATTACAACGGTACCACATATGTATCAGTAGCCTCCCCATTCTTGCCCAGGAGACCCCCCAAACTGAAAAGAGCACTTTATAACATTTACAAATAAAATACAACTACAAAATACAACTACTATCCATTGATTAAAAAAAAAATGACATGGAGTCTCCCCTCCCAGGGGGGGGGGGGGGGGGGGATTTTAAGGGTTAGGGTTAGGTTTAGGCTAACCCTAACCCTTACATTTTTTTTTTAAGTGACGTAGGGTCCCCCCTACCCGTCATAACCAGCCCGGGACCAGCTATGGGGGCTTGTAGGAACAGAGTGGAGGGGCCAGCTTTTGTGGCCCCCCACCCTGCAGCCTACAAGCCCACATACCCTGTGTAGGCTCGGGCTCTTCTGCCCCCCCCCCCCCCAGGCAGGTAATTGTGGTGCCGGGGGTTAATGGCAAGTCAACCACTAGCCGCAGATTACTTGCCAGCCCCAGCCTTGTGAACTGGTATAGGGGTCTCATGGACCCCTTACCAGTTCATAAGGGGTTAAATGTAAAAATAAACACACACACATATAAGAAAACATTTATTTATATGTTTTTTTCTACTCACCTCCGATGTCTCGATCCTGTCCCACGACGTTCAGATGACAGCTTCTGGAGATCGGTGGAGGAGAGCTGGTAACCAGCCCTTCTTCTCCGATCTCCAACAGCGACTGAGCTTCATGTCCCGGCTGCTGGGTAACAGGTGTCGGGTCACCGATGACATCACCCGCCCCCACCCCCAAGGGGCGGGGCTAGCAGTCCCGACCCAGGAAGTGGGGGGAGAGGGTGATTTCTCGCCCTCTCCTCACCACGGGAGATCCCGGGAGGCAATCGGTGCCCCCCCCGGTGAAGAGGAGACCCCACGGGAGGAATCGGGGCTGCAGGTGAGTAAATGTCATTTTTCTTCTTTTTTTTTTTTTACAGTTTGTGCCAGCGACCGAAGCGGGGGCGCTATTTTGGGTGCCCTCCTGAAAACAGACAAGCCCTGGGGGGGGGGTCAGATGCCCCCCGGGTGAAGAGAAGACCCGGCCCGATCCAACGAGGGGTCAAGTGAGTTTTTTACTTTTTTTACTTACTTTTTTTTTACTGTGGGGGTCTCACGTAGCTGGCACTTAATGGTAGGAGAGGCGACTCTGTAAAACTCACATAGCTGGCACTAGAAGGGTTAAATCATCATTGTCATACAAAAAGAAGATACAGAACTTGATTCAGTAAATGTGGCATGACATATTGTGTTAAAATGTAGGTTTGATTCAGTGAAAGGGAGGAAGTTAGAGAAGAATTTGTTCTTTAAAGTAAAGCATCAGTAAATTATAATAGTGAGTGAATCCTTTTTACTTGCCCAAAGTAAAAGTTATTCTTTCTTCTTTGAATATTAACATAGTAACATAGTATGTAAGGCTGAATAAAGACTGAATAAAGTCCACCCAGTTAAACCGGACCTTCAGCATGATTTAATGAAAAGCCTAAACCCTTAAAAAACTATTCCCCAGCATCTAAAATTAATATATTTTTTACGTTTTTAGTCACTTACTTATTATTCTTTCCTCCACCAGGCTGCAATTCTGTTCAGGACTCTAGGATATGGGCACCGCCATCTTGACTCAGAAGTATCACATACTGAGGAGAGGAGAGCAGGATGAATTACAATTGGGTGGAGTTATAGCTGTGCTTTGCTCAGACAGAGCAGAGCTGGGGTCAGGGAAAGGACAGCAATCCCAGAATGCAGAGCGACAGTCAGAAGACACTTCCTGTTTGCAGGCTGCCTGATGCTCCATGAGCCGCCATCCTGTATGTTTAAAGGCTCATAACATGCAGTAGATGCAGGTAGGATGATTTTGTAATGTGAGCAATCTGTATGTACAGGATGTGGAAACATATAAGATAGGCTCTTATTCCGAGTGAAGGTCCACTTTAAGCCTGTTTATCTCCTTCCAGTGGTCTAGCAGCCATAGCTGGAAATGTTATTACATGCCAGGAAGGCATCCAGGCCACTTTTTGAACTTTTTACTGTATCCTTCATTACTACCTCCTCTGGCAGCGAGTTCCATAGTCTCACTGCTCTTACAGAGAAGAATCCCCTCCTATGTCACCTTAATTTATTTTGTGCCATGGCGGTACTTTACTACTTCGGCATTTTTTATTGATCCATCACTGTGGACCATGGGAGTAAATGTATAGTCTTAATGATAATAATGAAATTTAAATCCAATGCTGCACTATGGATCCATCAAATGTACTTGCTGTTCCTCGTCTGTTAGATTAAACAGGTAGGACAACTAATATAAAGGAAAATGTTTTCTAGTAGAGTGGTCTTGGTGGCCGAAACGTTGCTTTACCATGAACAATAATTAAACCAGAATAACAGCCTGGCACAGTTGGAAAAGAAAGGTAGCGACCATTTTGGAGCTTTCTCTTCTAGCACCTCGGCCATGCTGCTGCCTGGATTCAACTGACATAAGTGACATTGCACAGTAACAGGAAGCTTGGCAGTACTTCCTGTTTGCAGGTGGCCTGCAAATGCATGAGCTGCCATTTAGTTTCTAAAATGTACCACAGCAGAAAAAGGTAAATGAATTTTTACGTGCAGCAATCTAAATTGCCCTGGAGAGGGATTCATATGAGCATTGTTTGTTGTGTTGGTCAGGTTTGAGGCATTTTTGACTGTTGGTCAGCTTTAAGAGGCAATACTCAATTTATCACCCAATGGTTTGCATTTATCCATGTATTTTAAAAGAAAAGTCCACTTTGGTGGACTGCTTCCTCAGTCCATGAATCAGAACCACCAATCTCCCATGCTTATCTGCCACATTTCCCATGACAGAGGCAGCTTCAAAAGTCTATAAATCTAAACCACACAGCAGCTTTGTGCTGGGTCTCGCAGTGTCCTTCTTTACTTCAATTACAGTAACTGAGCCCCTCCGCTTTAATGAATGGAGTTGGGTGTACACAGGTGCACACAGGCTACGACAACCAGTTTGCAGTGGTTGTGTTCCCAAAGTATTCTGCGTTCTCATGCCCTACCCAAAAGTTTCCTGGGTATATGTGATGTAGCACCTGTTTATGTGATATACAGTAAAATGTATAATAATAAATATGTTGGAAACGGATCACTTTGGCTATTGACCCAATATTAAATATTTTTAAGCCATACTGGTTATATTGGGTACCTATTCTCTAACTTGTGGTCACCACCACAACATTGCTTCTACTACCTGACATTCTCCCTTTTTGTCAGCTTTTTTATGTTTTTGCCTTATTGTTTCCCTCCTTTGGCATGTAAAATAAACATGTGTGTTAGGATTGTGCCCCCAGACCTGTGATTTACTTATCAGCCCACTGTTTCCAAGTTTCCTATGTTCCTTTGTGCCTGAGATATTAAGATGGGAGTGTTTTTTCTGGCTTGAGTAAAAACTACTGACTGTATCCCAGAATGCTTCCACTGCAACAGATGAACTCTTCATCAGCTTTGGCTTAGTTACACAGAAGTAATGATGCTTCCAGCTGAAAACACTGCCTGTAACCCTTGAGCTACTGAACACAAGACTGTGATCCTTCCTATCTGAATAAGTTGAATTACAGCAGAAGGGGTTAAATCTGTCAGATGATTAGCAAGCCAGAGTTTTGTGATCTGAAATTTTAACGCACAAGTTGATGTACATTGCTAAGGTGAACACATTGTTACTAGGGAACACGTTTATTTTATAACACAGAATTACAAAACAGATATGCTTGGCACATTTATTAGTTCGGCACACAATAATGGAAACTTTCAAAAATGTCATTGAAAATGGAATTACCCTTTAAAGAATAATACCAGAGGCGCACATAAGGGTACCCGGCTATTTTAAAATATCTATCTGTGTACCCCTCTCTGGCATAAAGTCAACTTAAAGTCAATTTATCTAAATCTGTTTGTAGCTACCTGCTGTCCTCTTTTGTTTTAATTACTTTACACAGCTTAGTATCATCTGCAAATATTGAGGCTTTACTGTTTAATCCGTACCCTCATTTATATATATATTGAAGAGAATTGGTCTCAGAACTGACCCTTGTGGTACTCCACTAGTAACAGTGACCCAATCTGAGTGTGTACCATTTATAACCACCCTCTGCTTCCGATCATTAAGCCAATTTCCCACCCATCTGCACACGTTTTCCCCTAGTCCAAGCATTCTCATCTTTTGTACCAGCCTTTTATGTGGCACAGTATCAAATGTTTATACGATACGATATGTATACGATATCCATTGGTTTGTCTGCAGGAGCGATTCCTCATAAATCCATGCTGATATGGAGTAATAAGGTCATTTTCCCCAAGATGCTCCAGGATAATATTCATTAAGAAACCTTCAAACAGCTTGCCCACCACAGATGTTAGGCTTACCTAAATGTTCCAGGTCAGTGAGGAAAATGCCATTTTACATTTGTTTAACTTATAAAAGGTTTTCTTTTATATAGCACCCTGGTGTGGTCATTGACAGGACAATTAAAGAAGTTGGACAACCTGGCTGCTGTGTGCTCCCATGTTGATGACAATGACCGTCAATAACCATCACACTAAAAAAATAAACACCCTCTCATCAGCCTTTATTTCCCTGAAGTGTGCGGCCCCTGTGGCCATGAAATGAAGCCGTATTCTAGCTTTCCCTTTTAGTATTTCCACAAAAACAGTAGTAATGGTGACAAATAAGCTGTATACAGTGCTCCACAGTGCTCCACTGGAAGCCTTGATCAGGGAACCGCGTACCTGCTAAGAATAAGTTGGCCCTGCTGCCTGTTTACCAGCATTGTAGACCACAGGCAACCAAACACTTTCATATGCTATATATATTACTTATACTCACAAATGTGTTTGGTTCTTCAGATTTTTACAGGGGGCATTTGGAGGGAGGATATCTCTTCAAACAGATCCTGTCTAAAAGAGATATGGATATAGTACAATTATATAAATAGATATATTCTCCCAGGCATGTTATATTGTTTCCAAAATAGAGTTGTCTACCGAGTTTTAAAAAAACAGGAGGACCTAAATTGAATGTTTCCCACCAGACTACCGCATCCCCCATTTCCCCAGCATTCCTGTTAGAGATACTCATCCACCCTTAGGAAAAAAGCACATATTCCCCAAGAGGGCCCGAGAGCTCCTATTGAGTGTAGGTCTTAATGAGAGTGGACCAGGCTAAGACAAATTAAGGAGGCCTAACGTGTTATCTTCCAGAAAGGAAAATATATTTTTTAGAATATTACCAACAAAACCAATATTCACATATTTACTGATTGGTGATAAACTGCTGAAGGTTGTTTGTTGCCATTATGAATGGTTTTTGATTTTTTTTTATTTGAACAATGGAACTATTTCTTGCATGTTTGTTTGGTTAAATACTCATCAAATCTTACCATAAATGCACATTAAACCATTCATCTTTTTGAACAAAAGTTTTAAAAAATATTCAGATAATCTTGTGTTGGGATCTTGTTAAATACTGATAAAACCTTAAAAGTCAGATATTTCTTGGCACGATATTCATGTGTCTATGGCTGGTCCTTCTGAGATAAAGAACCACAGTATTTGACATTGTCATGTAACTACCAAATTCACACAGAAAACAAATCAAACTTGTTTGCATGATAGTGACCGAAAAGCATCAGCAATGATCTTCTGAACTGATCTTGTGAATGAGTAAACTGATAACAAACATGAGCCACTATTCAGATGGAAATGAATTGTTTGTAATGCAAGGATGCATTTGAGGAAAGGCCACTAGAGCCAGATTTTGGGCACAGCTATTTGTGGGGCAACATAAAGGCTCCCGGAGTGGGAGACTAAACACCTGCTTTCACTGTGAGCTTGAGACAATGTTAATGTATGCAAAGGGCAGTAGACACATGACTCAGAACCCTCTTTACTTTCAATGGAATGGTGAAGAATTTGACATATTGGGATGATCTAAGAGGGGCGCTGATTGACTGTAGATAAAACTGAGCTTCTTCTTTTATCAATCCGGCATGCAGGTTTGTATACAGCAATTAGGGTGTTTTATTTATATAAACATTTATATTTATTATATATTTATTTATAAAAACTGTTTTATTTATGTAGCACATTATACTTCGAAAACTCAGTACAACCCAACGGTCTTTTTTGTAGATGCGACTTAAAGTTTTTAAGCGGTGTTCAAAGAATATGGTTGATAGTTCTGCTCTAGAAGATAAATATGTATGATGAGTATTGCCTTGGATGTTCATGGGCCCTGAGTAAAACTTTTCTAGACTCCCTAATGCACAATACTTTGGGTGTATAATAGAGTGATTAAAGGGCCACTCCAGCCCAGGGTTTGCTATTTTTAAATACCTCTCGCCCTGACACCCCCCTTGCGCTGAGGCAGGGTGGGGGTTAAAATAAGGAAAGACACTTACCTGCACAATCCAACGCCAAAGTTAGGCAGTGTCACAGATTCCGCCCGATGTTCGCCACCATCTTTCTGAAGTCCAGGATGGCCGCTAGTTGCAGATGCTCCTAGTGCCACATGCTCTCCCCATAAGTGTGGGTGGCACAGCGAGAGCCTGCACCCAGTGGCCGTCCTGGACTTCTACTAGATGGCGGCAAACATCGGGCGGAATCTGGCGGCGGCGGCGGCGACACTGCCCGACTTTGCCACTGGATTCATGGTGCAGGTAAGTGTTTTTCCTTATTTTACCCCCCGCCCTGCTTCAGCACTAGGGGAGGGTGGCAGGGCAAGCGGTATTTAAAAATGGCAAATCGTGGGCTGGAGTGGACCTTAAATGCTGCTGTTCGTCATAGGCCGGCTCAGAGGGGAGTGGTTCTCCCCTGTATAAAAGGGAATGGTATACTCGAAAGCCTGTCTCCCCTGGATTTTATTTCCTACCAGTCAGACAATCACAAGCTTAATGCACCCCAGCTAGTGTGTATTATTAACTCCTTCTCGGACTTTAATCAATATTTGACAATTTTGCCTTCCTAGCTCACATATCTTGGGGATACGTTAAGGGAAGTTCTTTCTTTGAGAAGTTCTGAAGATGAGATAGATGGATGGGTTCAGTATAAAGGTATAAAAATATAAAAATAGTAACAGCATTTATATATATATATATATATATATATATATATATATATATATATATATATATTCTGATCTCAGTTTACCAAACTTGCCTCAACTCAGAGTAACTGGCTACCTTTGGGTAACAGCCATGTTAGACTAATTATAATGGCTTACAGAGACTGAAAATCCCCTATTCAAGTGAAAAAGGTAAAGAGCACTATCTTAAAACAAAAAGTATTTAAATGACACATACATACCAAAAATAATATGATTTCCCATGATTCTTAGTGAGTAGGTATAGCCTTCCAAATAAACAAACACGTGTCATGCCTCTTTGTGTTATCACAAGCACTCTGAAATCCACTGGGAGTGCAATGTCTGGAAATAGCTTTTACACATCAACTCATACTTGTGGACACATGTTTCAGGCTTTTGGCACTCAACAGCACAAGGCTTTGAATAGGGGGATTTTATGGTCTCTTTTAGCTCATTATATTAAGCCTAACATGATTGTACCCTTAAAGAGGAATATCGGACTGAAAATAAAAAGTCGCTGCCTGCTGTGGCGACATTTGGCTGCTTCAGGGTCCAATCCTCACCCCGTCGTCCACTTAGCCATCTGCTAATGACAAGCACAGACTTAGTCGTGTTCGGTAATGTCCCACGGGGTTCTCACAGCTCAGCAAAGTCTTGCGGAATTTTGGCGGCCCCATTTCATCTTATTCATGGACACTGTGCAGGCACGAGATCAGGGGCGGCGCGCAGTGTCTGACGGGATGCAAGATGGTGCCGCCGTTGGAAGATGCCTGGGAACCGAGGGACCTAGAAGGTGGTAGGTTGAGTTGGGTTGGTGAGGTGAGTAACAAATGGCCAAAGGTAAAACCGGAAGGGGGGCAGCAGATTGGTAAGGTGAGGATGGGGGAGGTTTTAACTTCCCCCCATGTTCCTCTTTAAGGTGCTTTTCTCCTTCATTAAGGGGGTCTCAAGTCTTACTTCCTATACAACCATTGACTTCTAGCCCTGTGCTGAAAAGAGCCTAAAAATTAAAAAGCGATGTAAGTATTGCAGGCTATATCCTTTATGTTCGAAAGTTCTCTGTGCAGTTGATGATAGTGCATAGACATAAATAGGCATAGCTATAGCTTTGCATAGTTATGCACACTCACTAAGAATCATGGGCAATCTTTTTTCTTGTGTTTTTGGTCTGTATGCTCCATGTCTCCCCAACATGAAATCCGATTGGCTGATATGAGTTGCTGTAGACATTCACAACACATTGCTTTACTGATTAGGCTTGCAAATGATTTAATGAGCCACAGAGCATATTGATGTCAATGCTTCAAGATTAATGATAATGTTACAGGTAGAAATAGGATAGAGAATGTGTTCCCCTGGGTGCCAAACATCTTGATTATAATTCTTACAACTGTCTCTAAAACATTTGTGATTAAAAAAATGAAATTAATGTTCCAGACCTTTCTGTAATTTATTTTTATCAGTTTCCCCCATTCTAAAGTGCACTCACAATACTTCATCACTGACGATCACAAAAGAGATTTTGTGCATTATAAGGATCCTTGCCACCGGCAATTTTTCAAAGCCATCACTCGCGCAGGAACCGGGCTGACCTTTGAGTTTAGCATCCTGATCAGGTAACATTTTGAAAGCTTAATTAAAATATTCTATTAAAAGATCGCAAGTTGGAAAAGTTTAGTGTGCAGCAGGTTTTAAAAAGAACTCAAAGCAAATGTAAAAAGCCTTCATTGAGTCCATATGTATTTTCATTAAAAAAGCGGCCAGGTTATTTTTGAACAGCGTAGTGTGTAAATGTCTTTAATCTTTCAATATATTAAAAACCGAACAAAATATTAGAGATGAGGACCATCAAATATTAAATTATTAAATAAAAGAAATAGCAGGAGGTAAGTTAACAATTACCTATGCACCACAATAAATATCTTTCCAGCTGTTAAAACTTGGCCTTCAGATGGTTTTCTTATTGGTCCAAGCACTTAATCACTATGGCCAATTTTTTAACCAAATTTGGTTTGAAAAGAAAAGCTTATCATTGGCACTGTTACCCAAAATAAAGCAGTCACAATGATTTTGCAGTTGATATCCATGAGATCTCTCACATGGCAGGTTTTGGCATCAGGCCAAGGAACTTGGATGTGGTCAGACACGTTATGGTCAGAAACAGGCTCAGGCCCCTGGTCTTGGTCAGAAGAGGTAGAATTAGCAACATGTTATCCATAATAAAAAAATAAGCAAACCGAGGACCAGAATTTTGTCTGGGATAGCACAGCTGTTGTTGTAAGGTTTCCTTTAACCCTTTAAGTGTCAGCCTACCTAAAAATGTTGCCACCCTTTGTTGCCAGACCATTTTTCACTATTTTGTGCTATACAAGTTAAATTGTGATTTTTAAAGAGCTTTCCAGGGATTTCAAAGTAAAATTATATATTGTTTTAAGTCTGGCCTTTAACATGAAAGATCTTTTCATTTGTTTGTGCATATTCTCAATAATTGTGGGTGCAATATGTGAAAAACAATAACAAATTCTATTACTTAGAATTTGTAGTGTTTTTTATAATGAAAGTTGAAGTTTTTCAATAAAATCATATTGCATGTAAAAGCCCCATTTCTCCCAGTTATAACGGTATCACATATGTATTGGTACATATGGTTTTCTACCCAGGAGATTCCTCCAAACTAAAACAGCAGTTTAGGAGGTTTTCGGCTAAAATACAACTGCTATGTACCTTGCAGTTTAAAAAAAAAAAAAAACAACCCATTACATTTGAAATCCCCACAAGAAATATATATTCTCTGGAAGTACATACCTCAAGTTTTCAAGACTGGTTGATGTGGCCACAGTTTTCTGGAAAAAAAACACTCAAAGAATTGTTTGGCTGCACGGGGCTTCCCAAAAAAAACAAAAAAAAAAGTGGAATCGAAGACACTTTTTCCGAAAAAAAAAAACAATATACAAACAAGAATAAACAAGTTAAGCAAGTCAACTGAAACAGCAAGGTCCCCTGAACAGAACAATACCCCACATGCATAGGTACTGTCAAGGGTAGGGTTGGCAAACATCCCAAAGTAAAGCATGTGCGTAAGGTTATTTTAACTTACAAATTTCAGCTCTGCAGGCAGAGTGCGCATTTGAAATACTCCCCCCAAACTATATATTCTCTGAAAGTATACGTTAGGTTTTCTAAGTGTACCAGGCTTGTTGTAGTGGGTGCATCTTTATTGATTTAATCCATGAATGAATTGTTTGGTTGCACAGGGTTTCCCTACAAAAAAAAGAATAAAAAAGCAGAATCAGAGGCACATTTTCCTAAAAAATAATATGCAAACAAGAAAAACAAGAAAAAAGTTAAATCTGAAAAAGCAAGGTCCCCCGAAAAGAAAAATACCTAACATGCATATGTACTGTCAAGGATGAGGTTTGTCTTTTTTTTCTGTTTCTTGTATGTAACATTATGTCTGACGAAGAGGATTAAGTATCCTCAAAAGCTAACCTAAAAATATATTAAATTCGCCTACAAGAGGTTTGTCCTTTTTCTTCACTTTTCAACTATTGTAATTGCTAACAAGGTACAGGACAGTACTGCTTGGCATAAATACAAACAGGAAACTACACAGACAGACAGAAATACAGGCAGAATACAAAACAGACTACCCATGTGATTGCTTATGACCAACAGGTTTGAAAAGCTCAGTGGGAACCAATAGGGTACATCCGCCTGCCTAGTCTGGACATCCTTCACTGCCATCAAGAAGAATGCCCCCTCAAGACTGGAGTTGGCCCAGACAACAGAAGAGTCAGCGATGTTCTGTTGTCGGTCTAGCAATATATCAGATAGTATGTGTGTAAGATGAGTATGAGCTGGCTTCTAGCAGCTAGCTAGGGCAAATATTGGGAAATTTAGTGTGTCTTTCTAAAGGCCATTGGAGATTATTTGTTTATATTGTAGATGCATCCTATGGAGATCAACATTTAAGATTAGATTTTGGCTATGAGAAAAGGTAACTGAAGGTCCTTTCACCCTAGCTACATGATTAGAATCCCCGCTGTGCACTTCCCACCGAGAAGTCACCACTACTCACTAATTTTGTGTTCAGTGCCATGGCCGCCATTTGCATGACTGCCGGCAGCTAGTCATGCTCACTGGGCCAATAGGCCCACAGCTACATCTAAAAGAATGATTAATTATGCCAAGCAGTCCCATAAAATATTCTACAAAATATCCAAATCCAATGTAGGCTCTATTGTTTGTAATGCCCAGAAAGAATGCCTTTTGTAGAATATTTTATGTGACTGCTTGGTGTGTTAGCTATTTATTGTTGTGTTGCATACCACATAAATGAGTGCACCCTATTTCTAGTGACTTTCCTAGCTCTTTTTATATTTCTTTTATGAGGTGTACAGTTATGTACAAGCCTGCCTGCAAATTCTGATAGACAGTTAGTGGTTATGTGTGGCAGTACACCACAATGGAAAGTGAAAGTGAGAAGTTGCAGTGGCCTCTGGAGGTTCTTATTTAAGATTCCAGAAAACAGTGAGGATTCATTTTATACTATGTGGGTGTGTCCTCATTAGGGAAAATGATATATCTCAATGCATCCTAAATCACTGTCTCTCAACCTGCGGTACGCATACCCCAGGGGGTTCAATGGGTGCACCAACGGGAGGGGGGTCTAACAGGTATATTATATTATTAACATTAAAACACAATTCTTTCTTTCTTCAAAACGTGCTACAAGATCCAAGACCTACTTATTTTGGTAGCTTTAGTTATTGATCTCCTCCTTTGGGGGTACTTGATTTTAACTATTTTAACTATTTGTCACTAGGTGGTACTTGGCATAAAAGGTTGAAACATTTATGAAAACACACATATATTATTATGATTATTTATGATATATTAAAAATAGTATTTATCAGGTTTTATCACCTCCCCCAATATATAAAATACATATATTTAGATGCAGGGCCATAACATTAGAGGGCTCAGGGTGTGTGACCGCAACAGGGCCCAGAGGGTCGGGGGGCCCATCATTGTTGCTCCTCTATCTTATTTGTGCTCACTTGGTATCCTATATATAAAGGAAGCACCATTTGTCCCGTTTGTTTCATTCTTTAGTTGTCTAGCTGCATGAAATTGAGTTAAAAGAGAGAAAAAAAAGTTTACGTTATGAGCCTCAAAAGGGCCCGATTTAATGTTTTCACCAGGGGCCTTTCACATTTAGTTACGCCACTGTTTAGATAGTCAGATTTGATGGATCCCATGTAGCTATTGAGTATCTAACCTTTCCCTACTATTCAAAATAAAGCTGATTAATGCTAATTAATTAATACAAATGTAAAAAATAAGAAATACAACATTTCCAGAGCTAAGGTGCTTCCTTACAATGAGTGCACATTCTGCCTTTTTTTCAAATATGTCGTCTTTTGCTTGAAGTAAACCAGGAAAGAAAAGAAAGCAATTGGGATCAATCTTCTCCCTGTGAGGCTAGGCTTGGGAATGACGTCTAACCTAAATCCAACAGACATGTGAAGTCCATAAATCTGCAGGTGTTCAAATTGGAGTACAGGCGAGGTCAGATAACAGATTTGCCCCATTCTGACTTTACAAGGATTTAGTACTGTATAAACAAGACTATCTAAGCTTTTTCTTCCCAGCACTGCAGAATACCCAGAAGCAGGAAAGACTCATCTTTGATTTAACACCTTGTAAATTAGTTTAGCACCTTCATAGCCACGGGGTATTAGCGCAGTACAACTAGACAAATTAATGTCGCACTCTCGGCCTAATTTTTTGGCCATGAACTTCAGAACGAAATTAGGCTATGGCATTTCCCCTCATTGTTAAACAAAGACAGATTTATAGATTGAGAAAGTTATGTAGAAGGTTTGTAGGTCCTACTAAATGGCTCTGGGACCCAGATGTAGATATATCATATATCATAAGCTTGCCTGTGCTGTACTCTTTTTGGTTTCCAATTTTAAATGAAAATAGTATTGTACTTAAAGTCGTGGGTAGTGATGGGCTTTAGATACTGATCAAAGGTAAATTCAACACAGATTTGGGAAATTTAATTCGATTCGGTGAGACCTGTCGTGAAATTCGTGACAAGATTACAGTTCTGCATCCCCTGAATACAACGGGTCACTAGCTCCCCCCATCTTGCATTTGGGAAAGCATTTTATTGGATGCTGGGATTGGATCATGTTCGGGTACTCTCCCCACGATATATACCATTAACGGCACTGATCAGTAGCCATATTATGGGTCCCTCTTGCCATGTACACACCTGGTCAATTTCACTGAGCAGCCTGCACTGTACATCTGCTGTACATGCTAGTGCCAGAAGAGCTATCAATCCTCACTTACCAAGGCACAGCAATAGCCTGAATTTGTTAGGAATACCTAAATAGGTAGGAACTGGAACTAGGGGTTCCGATCTAAGCATATTCAAGGTAGTACAGCTTAGGGAGCAGAATCAATTTACATAGTCTGATTATTTAAAAAAGCTGCAGAAGCAGCAGTAGTCAGTCGTAGCCCTCTGCACTCTCTTAAGCAAAATTATTATCTACAAAACACTATGTGGGCAATCTGCTGGCTGCTGTGGCCTTCTGACTTTTTCTGGGAGGGAGGTGGACTAATTATTGGACTTGGGGAGCCTTGCCAGGGCCCTCTGCACTTTCATCCATCCTGTAAAATCTATAAAGCCCTATGTGGGCAATGTACTGGCTGCTCTGGCCTTGGGCCTTTGCGGTAAATGGGTTAAGTTTTGGAATGGGTGAACCTTGGCAGGGACCTTTGTACTTTCTTTAAAGCCCTATATGGCAAAGGTACTGGCTGTGGTGGCCTTCTTCCTTTTCCTGGGCAGGGGCTTGGCTAATATTTGGAATAGGAGAGATCTGGCAGGGCCTCCAGTACTTTCTTCATCAAATGTAAAATCTATAAAACCCTATGTGGCCAATGTACTGGCTGCTGTGGCCTTCTGCCTTTGCCTGGGAAGGAGGTTGACACATTTTTTGTATGGGGGAGCCCTGGCAAAGTTTCCTGTACTTTCTTCATCAAATTTAAAATCTAATAAGCCCTATGTGAGATATGCGCTGGCTGTTGTGACATTCCACCTTTTTTGGGGTGAGAGTTGATCTAACTTTTGGACTAGGTGCATCCTGTAAGGGCCCTCCACTTTTGTAATCTGGCTTTAATCTGGTGTATGGGAGATATAATAGGAGAGCTCATTAAAACTTCTGGCAGAGCAATTTCCCACACCCACAGAAGAATCAATCTCCCACACCCCCATTGGCCAGGGGGGTGAAAAAATAGTCTACTGCAATTGCTCTTGGCCTTGTGTTCTTATGCTAAATGCCACAGAGCCTGGTAGTCTTGCAGTGCTAGAAGCCAGTTGCTATGCTTGGTGTGCTGAGCTTGTAGCCCAGGGGGAGAGGGCTATCAGACCATTTAAAAAGAAAAAAACTGTCAAATATTACATCCAAATGGTATTCGGCATTCAGGATACTGAACATTGGATACCAGGCAATTCCAATTCCCTTAGACCTCTGTCTGGCTCATGACTGATGGCTATCTATGTGGTCTGGAAGTTTGATTTGTTTTCAAAAGCTATATGTTATCTATGATGCAGTTGCATAGGGTGCAGGGGTGGTATCCACATCAGAGAGCATACGATCATATCGGTCCAATGATGATTGTGTTAGGGCGAGCACCGCGCACCCATCTCACGGTGCTCCCCGCTCTCCCTCCTCACCGGCTTTGGGCGGCGGGTCCCCGGCTTCTGGCGCGGCGGTTGGCCGCATGCCGACTGCTCTCAGCCGTCCTCCGCCTTGCTCTGTCTCCTCCCTGGTGCGCGCACGTCCCCGTCCACTAGGGGGCGCATGCGCCGTTTTTTTTAAATTTAAAGGGCTAGTTCACCTTTGATTGGTGGCCGCTCATTCCACTTCCCCTATTTAAAGGGGCACTTCTTCCATCTAGTGCCGGGTCTTGGTCTTCCTATGGTTACTGAATGTCAGTTGTTTCCTGTATTGCTCACCCGTGTACCGACCTTTGCCTGTCCCCGACTCTGAACCTTCTCTGCTCGTCCCGACCTTGGCTACTTACCTTCGACCTCGTGATTGTGCTGCCAGCCCTGACCTCCTCTTGAACTTGACTTTGCTTTTTGCCTGCCTCCTCACTACCACGCATTTCCTTGGCTGACTGTGTGTCTGAGCCGCTGTTGGGGGGTAGCGGCCTGGGGGTCACTCGCCGCTAAGTCCAACCTGCCTTGCGGCGGGCTCTGGTGAATACCGGTGGCCTCTTAGACTCCGCTTTCCTGACACGGCACTAGCTATCAGTACACAGCCAAAGCGGATCCACACCTGTGCCACCACATCCTGCCCGTGACAGGTTGTTTCTATGCCTAATCTGTCCTATCCCTCTTTGTCTATCGTGGAGAAAAATAAAATTGTTGCCAAAGAACATAAAAGATGTCCGCATTCATGCTAATGGACATCTTAAATAGTTTATGAAGAATTTACTGTATTTAAGATGAACATTACCTAAATAGAATAAACAAGTAAAAGAAAACTTAAAAGAAAAATACCAAGGATATTTTGTTAGACCTTTTTCAAGTTTTAGCATTATTATCGACTATGCAGCTTTGCATTTCATTGCACCTCGAGAGAAACCAGCCCGAAGTGCTGAATTACTATTTTTAATGTGATAAATATGATACATGTGTACATCATTCATATTTATCTTCGAGATTACACACCAAGGGGGCTAAGGAATAGGAGAACTAAACATTTCTGGGCAAAGTCCAATATCATCAATTCACCCTAAATGATCCTTTATCCTGTTACCCTCAAATTGGTCCTACACTTAAAATCATCTGTATGTTATTTGTATGCTAAGGTTACCTTACCCATTTGAAAGTTAAGATCCATCTGAACTGAGTTCTATTAACGTGGATCCAACATGTCTCCTTAATTTTTTTAAATTCTTTTTATTATTGATTATTTTTTCTGGCTTACACACTCACAAATGTTTTCTGTGTCATCAAGGCATATATGGGCCTACACTTATTTTACTCCATCTGTAGTCTTGATCGTTTTCAGCAGCAGCTTGTGAAATGCTGCAGGTCTTTGGTGTTAGCACTTGGGTTGACATTGCCTCTATGGGGCATGGTGCCTCCAGTCCTGAAGGAACGGGCTTTCTCGCTATTAAAGAAAGGGACCTGCACCCTGGATGGCCATTCTGGGTGCTCCTTTCTGGGGTGGCTGGTCTGTAGCATGTAGGATCCTGTAAAGGGAGAATTCTGTCAGCCAGGGGAGCGCTGCTATTTACCAAATCTAATAACTGAGTGGTTTGTTAAAGATCAAATGGTGTAATCTTCATAATAATACCTAAGATTTTGATATAAACTGCTTAAAACTAAAATACACATGCTTTAAATTTTGTGAACCTAATCAAACAAATGAGTCAAAATATTAGATATCACCCATCTGTGAATAGCGAACTTTTGTTATCAGTGTTAATATAACCTCCTTTTGCAACAATAACCACATTTTGGTTTCATGTTATTTCTGATTAGTTCAGAACTTTGGCTCATTATACTGTACAAAGCAGATTTAACACTGTTAAGTCAGTTGGTTTCCTTCTCTGGGCTGCTTGCATCAGGTCCCTCCACAACATTGGATTCTGGTCAGGACTTGGCCATTCCAAAACATTAAATTAATTATTCTTTATACATTATTTGGTAGAACAACTTGTTTGTTTAGGGCTGCCATATGACTCACATTCTCTTGAGATTTGACTTACTTACAGATATCCTGACATTTCCCTTTAGAATTTGCTATGTAGAATATATTATTTCATTAATAGTGGCAAACCGTCGTGGCCCAAAAGATGATACTATCACCACTGTGTTTCACAGATAAGGATAAGGTTTGTATGCTGTAATGCAGTGTTTACTTCTCCAAACATAACCTTTCCCATTCCCATTAAAATAAAGATTTTGTTTTTGTCTGTTCTATCCACATAACATTGGTCTAACAAGGTTCTGACTTGTTAGGTGATCTTTAACTGCAGACAGACAGCAATACATTTTGGAGAGCAACAGCAATCCTGCCATGCACACCATTGTTATTAAGTGTTCTCTTTGTGTTTATTTTAATGTGAGTCTAATGCATGCATAAATATTTACAATTCTGAAGGTTTCAAAGATTTCAGATACCAAGGTATGGGTACAATGAATATGTGGTCACATGCTTCTATACAGTGTACTTTACCATGATTGATCTTGTACACAATCTTTAGAGATATCTATATACTATAGATAATACATGCCTTTATATATTAGAATATGTATCATTAGTTGCTCTCTTTCACTACTGCAATACAATAGTGAAAATTCCAAGACCTAAGCTGTAGCATTCCACTTTTTATGTCTCTATGCTCCCGTATGTGGCACGATTGTAACACCTCTATATCAATGCTACACAAAAACATACATAAAGATAATCAGCAAACAGTAAATAGAATCAGCAGTGACAGTCTATGGTCATATACATAACCTAACAATACAACCATCTCCATTTGTACAGGTTATGGACCGATCAATGAGCCTTGTTTACTAATGATGAAATCAATGTGCAGACTTTACCACAAGAGCCCACTCAACACACAGCGTACAGAAACTGACAATTTGTATACTCCAGGGCAGATTTACGATGACTTGAAAAACAAGGAGGGGAAGCTTACCATTGCATCAGTTTATATTGCCTACTTATATCTGCCACACTACTGGCAACGAATAACTAAATACTGTAAATATTAATATTAATTATGTAATTAGCATCAATATTATTGTGCTGACAACAATAGGGTGTTTGAAAATATCTCACAAAACACAAAATGTACTCCAGAGTGATAAATGGAGGTCAGTCGAAAGCTAGGATCCACCAAATTATCTGAAAAAATATATATATTTATACCATGCACTGGCCATTTAATAGTTGTATGACTAAGGGCGGGTACACGCCTTATATGCATTACTGGTTTTTATAGATTACTGCTGTGATGGATCACCATTTCACCTTCAACTAATAAGGCATTGGATGGCAGCCATCCTTTGGACTGGATCTGAAAAAAATGCTGCGATAAAGTCTCAGAATTCTCAAAAAACAAAATTAAAATCATACTGAATAACATGGTAAAATGTATCAACTAATGGGAAAAAGGTTTCCTTACAGGGAGGGAGGAAACTCTCAAACTCTCCTCCTCCTCTTTCTGCCGGTGTACCACAAGGCTCCATACTACTTTTTAAATCTATAATTATGGTTTTAGCAAACATATAACCTTATTTGCCTTCCAGCAGTGTCGGACTGACCACCCTACACTCAAATACAGATATTACCTATGAATTTTCAGGACTTGTGTTTTCACATTATATCAAACTGTATTGTGTGTGAGCGGATAACTGGCGATCTTCTGCCATAAAACAGCTACATCCAGCACAACCTATCATTCTTAACATAGAAAATGGGCTGCATCTACTATTCCCCAAGATAAGAACAATTGCTTTGGGCAATTGCTACTTTTATAATGCTCTCTTTGATGATTTGAATGATGCTATGGTGCTGCAGAAGGCACAACAAACACTTTATTTCCCAAGACAGCTCAGAAAATGTGGCATACCCCAGAAAAGAAGGACCATTTCTAAATAGCCACCACTGAATCAGTCCTATGCACCGTCTTGCTAGTTTGGTATGGAGAAACCAAGGATGTATGGAGGAACCAAAACAGATCAAGCCTGCCTACAAAGCATTAATCAGAACTGTGAAGAAGATTACTAAGATGCCTCTCTCAACTTTAGATTATCTGTTTACCAGCAGATCTAGATATTAAGATAAATGAGGGTACCACCCACTTTGGTCACACACTATTCAGGGTTCTCCCAGCAAGACATAGATTCACATTATCATCTACAAGGATTGATTGACACAAAGCCTTTTTATATACAATAGCCATTAACCCCTCAAGTGTCCACTCTGTGCCTAAGTTGGCAGAAAACGTGTGTCAGCTGATAACCTCATGCTGGGCACAGGGTGGACATATGGGGCTTCCCTGAGTCTCCCCTGAGTGCCACTGAGAAGTGTGCTGGGCCTGGGGGCAGTGTTGGGCATACATTGCTACTCACCAAAACCCCCTCACTCCCATGTTGCCGGGTATTTTCCTGATCAACCCCCCCCCCCCCAGATCCACCACATTTGTCCACCACCACACTTTCAATTAGCCGCCGCTCTCTTGCCAGTCCAGTGTACAGGCAGCGTGAGAAAGATCAAGGGATCGGTGGCTGAAGCTGTGATGGTGGATGGCTGAAGTAGATCACAGCGGCTAGGGAAGAAGGGTGCACACCAAGATACCATTGCCCCTCTCCCCCACCCAGCCCCTGAGATGCTCCTGCACCAACGCCACCACTGACAGCCCACACCCCTGTCGATGCCCACCTGCCACTGTGATGGCAGGGCCTGTCACCAAATGCTCGCTTCTGATGCTGGTACTCCAGCCACTAATGCTGCCCCACCGCTGACAGCCTGCTTACCTGCCGCTGCTCACCGGCCGCCATAATAACAGGGCCGTCTCATCAACTGCCCACCACTGATGCCATGCTCCAGCCCCCAATACCATTATGCCGCTGAGAGCCCAATTGCCTGCCACTGTGATGATGGTGGTAGTTTGTCGACTGCCCGCTGCATGTGCTGGTGACCTGGCCGCAGAGATGCCCCTGCGATCCTGCCCGTCAATGCCACCTCACCACTGCTCGCTGTGATGCCGTCTCTGCTCCACATGGCCTATAATATCAGCTTACTGTAACAGGAAACAAATATTAGGGTTGATTCAGAGCTCCTTTCTCACCATTTTTTTTTTGCGTGAAAATTTCCACTCTCGTTCATTTTTCCCCCTCGTCTGTTACAGCAGGGTCTCTTTTTCTGCGATTTTTTTTGTGTGAAATGTTTTAATTTTTGCATGATTTTTTGTTTGGTAGCAAGAACCTCTATAAAACGGTGAGAAAGGGGCTCTGAATCCACCCTATTGTCCCATGCCTGACCCCCAGTTTCCCTTGCCCTGTTCCCCTGCATTGCTCGTAATTGGAATGGTGTAAACTGACAAAATGATTTCCTTGTGCACCCTGTGCACTTGGCGAATAAAGCTCTATCCTATTCTATAAAACATACTTTCGTAAGGATACTATGACTGCAGAACCCACCCTGACCACCATTCAATTAGTTATTGGGTTCAAATCAGTTATTTGGTTATTAGTCTTTAATTCTTCCTAGACTTTGCTGCACACAGATATTTTATTTTTCATATGTGCTTAATTAATCTCTCATAACACATCCAAGAATTTCAGTCACACATTTGTTTCGACTAAAATATTTGGCAGCTTTTTTATACATATACATTAAACAGAAAGATATAAATAGAGATTGATTTCTCTGTATACAATGTTAGAATTTGGAATTTTAAGCTAAGCTGAGTTTTATTATTCGTATGTCTTCATACTAAAGGGTGAAGTCTGCCAAAATGAATTACTCAGGTTTGATTTGATGCCATCCAGCAAAATCATTCTTCTAAGAAAATGTTGAAGCCGAACTATTCATTAAATTATTTTTAACAGTGGGAAAGGCTTGGGCCCCTTGCTTCTTTGTTACCCCATAGATGGGATATTCCCTGATTTGTATTGTAGTGACCTTAGTGTCTCAAAATATTCTAGCGGACAGCTAAGTCAAGAGAGATGCACTGTAAAAATCTGCTGTTGGGATGCCTTTACTGTTGGTTCCATTGAGGATTCTGCTTAATATACATATCTGTTGTGTCACATGGGTCAGATACCTTCCGGTATTCCAGAGTTTTCCGGTGTTCCCCAAAGCTCATCTTCCTCCTGCCATGCTCATTAAAAATGTCTCCAGTACCCCTTTTGTTTCTCAATACTAAACTTCAGTGATCCCGAAAGCTGTAAATGCTGTGTTTTACCTCTTCCTTGATTGGATCTCCTTCAAATGGCAACATGGAATGGCTCCCCCCATCTCTCTATATATCCTGTTCTGAATTTTCCCCTTCTTCGTTGAGTACTCAGTTAAGAGGCGCTTTGAAATGTCATCATCTTCATGAAGCACCTGTAATGGGAAGATTCCCTAGCCCTCTTTGCTTAACTTTTTGTGTGTAACTTTACCAGTCTTATTCTTCCTTTTTCAAGTCAAGTGCACCAAGTGGCCTTGGAACCAAGTGACCAAGTGGTGCCTTGAAATGGCTACCTGGGTGACTGGCCCAACCTGGTTAACACCATACTCTTTCAAAAAATGTATCCTACATTACATGATAGCTAGAATACTAGCTAGCCAAATTCCTTGTGCATATGAGATATACATACCAGAATTAGTCTGATTCTGTTTCTGTTCTACAGACCCACCAGCAGGTCATCTTTAGTGACTTTCCAGACTCTGTAACATTGCTAAGTATTGGTTACTCTAAACACATAACATGTACCTGAGCCTTGAGCACAAGATACAGAAATAAGGCTCTAGAGTCCACTGGCAGTATGCTTTACACCTTGAATTTACCCCTGGTACTGTCCCTGTGGGCAACCATAACATGCAGCCACTCCTGTGGCGATACCCTGGGCCCAGAGGTCCCTCTTTGGTGAGGGAGGTGATGTCAGGGAGAGTAATTTATCTTGCATTTGCTCCAGTGGTGATCCACAGATCTGGAATCAGGTGGCGCCAGCGTTGACTAGCAAACACTGAACGGCATCTCTTCCTGGAGGTTCAGGCCCTGCCACATCTAACCAAGTCAGCTGCCCAGCCCTGTTGCTTATCCTGTCATGTCTGATCAGGTCTTGTGCCAAGCCTTGTTGCCAACCTTGGCATGACTGACCACGCCAGCTTTCAAGTTTGGATCACCTGCAACATCAGCACTGGTTGCCATCCCAGGTTAATCTCCCCAGCCTTACCGTTGGGGTCTCTAGTTTCAGAAACCCTAAAGTGACCCAGCTTGTGCTGCTCCAGTGCCAGCTCAAGGCTCTTACTACTGCCTATGCCACACCTCAACCAACATAGCCTGAGGTAACGTACGTAACTTACGTAACTTACTGTGCATAACCAGTAATCCGTTACAGCTACTATTGGGAACCTTTCACACTCTCTTATCTTATTGGAATAGAATTGTTACAATAGGGTTGATTCAGCCTTGGGTTTTTCCCATTTCACAGCTAAACCCAACTCACATTTGGGGGAATTCCTGCTTTTTTTTCTGATTCAGGGACAAACGGGGAGAAAAACCTGCATGTGCAGAAGAATGCGAGAAAGCTGTGAGAGAATTCTCAGATCCATACAAGATTTTACATCTTGCATGACAGTTTCCAGAATCAATGTCAGTGAGTTGTAAAATATTTCATTGATAAAAATTACAGCCGGCTTTTTTTTCTACCATTTTATTACAAATTAAAAAAAAGTGTAAGGCACATTGGGTAAATCCTGAGAGGCTCCGGCTCTCTGTATAAAAGCTTATCGCTGCTGAAAATGGCAGACTCCTGACTGGCTGCCAGGAGGGAAGGGTGGGAACTAAGTTAAATTACAATTACCTGCACCACCATTGGCCAGGGTTATGCAGATGAGCCAAACTGCCAGACCCCGGACCTGGTCATTACCAGCCCATCTAGCACAGGGCCCATGCTATGGGCCGTTGGGCTCACCTGCACCACCCTGGCATTTGGGATGCGGGTAATGGTAAATGAACTGGTCCATGGGACCCCTTAAAATTCAAAAGTAGAGCGAAAGAATAAAAAAAACACCAGACAAAAAAAAATACCTTATTACTCTTAATTAACTGATACTTACATGTCTTCATCCATTGTCCAGCACTGCATAACTGCAAATAATGCCAGTGGGGCATCCATTGTGCCCCACCGGTATCTGGAAAGAAAAGGAACAGCTCCCCCTCCTTCCCTCTTGGCTGCCAGCAAGGAGTCTGCCATTTTCGGCCGGAGCAAGGCTTTTATACAGCTGGGCAGAGCCTATCAGGATTCCCCTCCCCACAGGACTAACATGCCCGCACGCCGCCTAAAGAAGACATCGGAGGAGGCAGGACATGGGACACTGCCAGACCCACCAGACCCAAGGAAGACAGCCCAGCGGCAGGCAGAAAAAATAATTTAGAGTAATACATTTTATGACACTTGTGGTCAAATGGTAAGGATCTCAGGGGACCCCTATGCCAGTTCACAGGTTCGGTGATTTGGTGGTAACCTGTCCTAACACATTTCCTGAATCACATGAGTTTACACTTTTGGAAATCATTTCTGTGTGTTTTCTTGAACCAAAAGAAATTTCTCTCCCAAAAAAGGTCTGCTGAATTAGGAGAGAGGGGAAGAGGAACAAGAACGGGGTGCCAACTGATTCGCCAAATGAAATCAGTTGGCACCTTCACCTCTTTGCACTTCACAGTGTCACATTTTGGGAAACACTGCATGCAGTGTTTCCCCATATTGTGATCACATTAAAGCACTATGGAAGATGAGGGCGCTATATAAATAAACAATAATAACAATCACAATGCAGCCCATAGATGCCTAAGAATACTTCACCATGGTAAAATTGGGAAGAGAATCCTGTTTATTGAAATCAGTGGCCAATTTCACATCGTTGCACTGCAATGCATGGAAAAATACCATTTTGTGAATACTCACCTGTAAAATGGGTATTATAAGTATGTCACACACCCCGCTTCAAGACATTCATTACACTTGGTTATACTGACCTGTAGATGGCGATCTTGCAGAGATGACAACAAAAAAGGTAAGACCCTCCTGACCCATAAATACCTGGGACCTCCCACTCATTCCCCAGTATAAAGATAGCAGTAAGAGAAAGGGACCAGGAAAGCCAATTAAAACTAACAAAGGTTCACCACATAAAGGATCCAGAATACAAAAGGGCAGGGTGAAGCGGGGTGTGTGACATACTTATAATACCCATTTTATTGGTGAGTATTCACAAAATGGTATTATTCTAAGTATGTCACACACCCTGCTTCAAGACATTCATTACACTTGGGACATCAGTGTCCATAAAGGGCAGGGATCCAAAAAACAAGGCACAAACTTATACCACTGCAGCTTGCAGAACTTTGCGGCCAAAAACAGCATTCGCTGAGGCCCGAACATCAACCTTGTAAAACTTAGAAAAAGTGTGAAACGAAGACCAAGTAGCAGCCTTACAAACCTGCTCAACAGAAGCCTGGTGCTAGAAGGCCCAGGACGCCCCAACAGCACGAGTAGAATGGGCAGTAACACGAAAAGGGGGAATCTGCCCCTTAGCAGAATAGGCCCCAACAATGGCCTGGCGAATCCATTTACTAATGGAAGACTTGGCAGGAGCCAAACCCTTCCTAGGCCCAGAGGGCGTCAGTCCTACGAAAAGAAGAAGTAGCCACCAAATAGTACTTCACACAGCGAACCACATCCAAGGAATGCAAAACCCTCTCCTTGTCATTGCTAGGCTTAGGACACAAGGAGGGTAGAACAATGTCCTGATTAAGATGAAAAGCAGAGACCACCTTAGGAAGGAAATCTGGCTTGAAGCGGAAAACAACCTTGTCCTGATGCCTCTCAAAGTAAGGGGCCTTACCTAGAGATAGAAAACGCCCTGCAAGGCAAGGCCCTGACCTCACACCAATCAATATAAGAACTCCAAATCCTATAGTAAATGGCAGAGGAAGACTTCTTTCTAGCCCTAACCAGAATCTGAATGACAGCATCAGAAAGACCTTATTCCTTCAAGATGGAGGTTTCAGCAGCCACGTCGTCAAAGCCAGCGTTGGTAAATTGGGGTAGAGCAGAGGACCCTGAGTGAGTAGATCCGGCAGAAGGGGCAGAACTAACTGATCCTGTGCCAACCTTACCACGTCTGCGAACCAAACCTGTCTTGGCCACTTTTGAGCCACCAGGATTGCTGACGCACCCTCTAGGGCCAGCTTGCGCACCACTTTGCCCACCATGGGAAACGGAGGGAACAGGTAAAGAAACCCCAGATCCCTCCAGTTCAGAGACATTGCATCCACTGCCAGAGCCAGTAGATCTCGCGAGAGAGACACAAATGCCGGAAGCTTGTGATTGTGACGAGAGGCAAAGAGGTCCACCGCCAGAGTCCCCCACCGGAGGCAAAGAGAGCAAAAAACCCTGGGGCAGAGCGACCATTCTCCCCGGCGAAATGACCCCCTGCTCAGGGAGTCCGCCTCCGTGTTTTCCACTCCCGGAATGTACACAGCCGAGATGCATGGGACATTGCCCTCTGCCCAATCCAGAATCAAAGACAGGGCACGCCTGCTGAGGGCACGCCTGCTGCGAGTCCCTCCCTGGTGATTGATGTAGGCGACCGCCGTCTGATTGTCCGACCAAACTTGAACCGGTAGTCACCGTAACTGATGAGTCAAGCGAGCCAGAACCAACCTGATGGCTCTCAGCTCCAGAACATTGTTGGGATCGTGAGCCTCCTGAGGCCCCCACAGCACCTGAAACCGAAGATCCTTCCAAAATCCCCCCCAACCTGACCAACTGGCATCCGTGGTGACCGTCTCCCAACGAGGGGTCAGAAAAGACCTGCCCCTCGTCAGATTGCTCGGTTTCAGCCACCACCGAAGGGAACGCCGCACCCGGGGGGACATCAGAAAGGACTGATCCAATGACAGCGGGGACCCGTCCCAGGCCACCAAGAGATGGAGCTGGAGCGTCCTTGTGTGAAACTGGGCAAAGGGAACCGCCTCGAACGATGCCACCATCAATCCCACCAGTCGCATCTCCAGCCGGATGGACGGATGAGGGATGGATAGGAGACGCTGAGTCAATTCCTGAATCAGAAGAACCTTGGCTCGTGGGAGGAACACCCTGGCCTGGGAAGTATCCAGAGACATTCCCAGTAACTCCACCACCCTGGAGGGAGTGAGGCAGGACTTGGGATAGTTGATCACCCAACCGAAACTCTCCAGAGTGGACACCACTGTCCTGGTATCCACCTGCGCCTGACTGAGAGAAGACGCCATGATGAGAAGATCATCCAGATAGGGCACGATGCGGATACCCCTGGCTCTGAGGATGGCCATCACTCCTGCCAACACCTTGGTAAAAACCCTTGGAGCCGAGGTAAGGCCAAACGGAAGAGCCACAAACTGAAAATTTCGATTGTCCACGACAAACCTGAGGAACCTCTGGTGTGCCGGAAATATTGGAATATGCAGTTAAGCATCCTTGATGTCTATGGACGTCATGAAGATCCCCCTGACGAAGTGAGTGGATGACTGAGCGCAGAGTTTCCATAAGGAACTTCGGGGGAGGAACGAACCTTTTGAGCAACTTCAGATCCAGAATGGGACGAACGGATCTGTCCTTCTTGGGCACCGTGAACAAATTGGAAAAAAAGCCCAGGCCCCGGTCTGAGTGGGGTACCGGACAGATGAAAGCCATGTCCAAGAGACTTGCTACTGCCGCCCGAAGCCCCTGGCGGCCAGTGGATCCGACGGCACCCGAGAACTGAAGAATCTGGGAGGGGGCCGGAACTCGAACTCCAGCTTGTAACCGGAAGACACCACTTCCTGAATCCACCTGTCCGAGACCTCTTGGACCCAAACCTGGGAGAAGAGTAGCAGCCGTCCCCCCACCTGCAAGGGTGAGGGCGCCCCCTCATTGCTGAGCCGGCTTGGCAGCGGCTCTAGGTTTGGAGCCCCAACTGTGTCCTGGACGGGCCCGACCCCTGCCCCTGGTCCAGGAATCACCTCTGGGCGAGGGGAAAGCCGAACCCCTGCCGACTCTAGCCCCACGAAAGGACTGAGAGAAGGAAGCCACCCCCCGAAAGGGGCGACGCTGCTCTTTACGCTGAGGTAACTTACCTCCCTTTGCTACCGAATCCAATCTCTCTCCAAAGAGCCGCAACCCCACAAAGGGAAGGGCCGTAAGCGACTTTTTGGACACAAAATCAGCCGCCCACTGGTGTAGCCAAACCGACCGCCGGATAGCCACAAGCAGGGCCGCAGCTCTGCTACACATCACCAATGTGTCGTCCAAGGTGGACAGCACAAAGGACAAAAATAACTCACATCGCTTAAGGTCGGCAAACTCCTCACTAGCCGGGTCAAGCCCGGAAGAGGCCAACAGTCCTCTAACAACCGACCTGGCAGCTACCAATAAAAGCGCAGAAGCACAAACCGACCGCAAGGCCGATTCAACACTGGCAAAACCATGACAAGCCATCTGGTCAATGCGTTTATCCTCACCATCCTTGAGAGTAGTGCACTCCGGAGAATGGAGGACTGAGGAGCTGGACAACCCCAAAACAGGAGCATCCACCTCGGGTGGGGGGGATGACCAGTGCTTCACCGCGTCCGACGGGAAGGGGTATTTCCTGACACGCGGAAACCGAGTCGGCCTCTCCCATTCCTTAAGAATGATACCATCAAAATGCTTTTGATAAGGAAATTCCAAGTGCGGCTTGGTCACTTCAAAGAACTCCCCCTTCAGTGGAGGAGCCGCCTCGGGGGGAGAAATAGCCAGGACCTCAAACATTTGAGCCAGGACCCTAGAGGTATCCAAGGAATCCCCCTGGCCCTGCTCGGTATCAGCACCCACAAACTGCTGGTCATCGGAGCCCTCAGACTCCTCATACAGCTCCCCTTCCTCACGCGGGGGACAATCAGACCAATCCAGGGAGTCAAACTCCTCCATATCAGAGGCCTGCGTGGCTGTATACAAATGTTTTTGCTTTGCAGTGGCCTTTTTAGCAACGGCACTGGAAAACAATTTTTCAAGATTGGCCAATCTGGCACACACCTCAGATTGCGACTCCCCGCCAATGACCACATCACATGGGGTATGTGTCAAGCAAGGGGGAGATGGAGAGGAGACTGGCGGAGCAGAACCGGACGCCTGCCGCGTAATAGACCGCTGCGCACAGGGTACACATAGAAATACATCATCCCCCAAAAGGGATACCCCACACCCCAAACACAGCCTATATTGCCCCGAGGGGGGCACAAGCCCAGTATCCGGGGAAGCCTACATATGGTGATTTTTTAATAATAGTCCAGCCCCGCCCTCTGCCCAGAGGAGAAGAAGTCCTCATGGGCGCTCACCGCCGCCACTGCAGCCCGCCGGAGGCCGGCGCCGCGGGACCGCCGGCGCAAGTCAAAAATAAAGGCACACACACACAGTTAAGCACACACACACATACACAATAAAGAGAGGAATCCATAAGGGACCCACCCCCCAAGGATATCCGGGAGAGGGGGAATCCATGCCAGGGTAGGGACAAGGGATGGGGCATCTCAAACTGGGATCACCAACCCGGATAGCCGCCTACCCATTGTTATGGGGTCTCACGGCTCCTGAGCACCAGGGGTGCCAACTACCTTTGCCCGGACCAGCAGCCTAGGCTGGGAGGCAAGTAATTTTAATAAGGGGATCCGGGCAGGAATAGAAGAATAGAAGGCCGGGAGTCATCCCGGCTACCTGCAAGGAGGAGACATCATCTTCTGACTTGCTCGCCACTGCAGAGATGGAAGACTGGGTAATGAGTGGGAGGTCCCAGGTATTTATGGGCCAGGAGGGTCTTACCTTTTTTTATTGACATCTCTGCAAGATCGCCATCTACAGGTCAGTATACCCAAGTGTAATGAATGTCTTGAAGCGGGGTGTGTGACATACTTAGAATATACTGCATTTAGTGTTTGTCCTGCATCTTGATCACACGGCAGTCCATGGATGCCTGTTGGCAGCACAGTGCATAGTCAATACATATCATAAAAATGAATTTAATGGCCAGCCGTTGCCATATATTTCTATTACCATACTGGAACTGACCATAACCTTATAGACAATATAGACAATATTATGTTATATCAAAGAAGAAAAATAAAGGTAACATTTATCTGGTCCGGGCTATAAAGTGCTTGTAATCAGGGCCGGATTAGGTGTGATGGAGGCCCCTGGGCACAAAATCTGGTGGAGGCCCCAGATACAGTATTGTTTTCCCTTTAAAGTAATAGTCCAGCCAAGTAACTGATCGGTGGTTGTCTGTCACCCACCTACTTACTGGAGTGTCAGATTGAGTCCCTTGTGCCACCCTTGTGCTGGTGTGTGCTGCTCGGGAACTCCTGCTTTGCCATTCTGGGTGGGGGAGTAGTGTAGTCTCCCAGCTGGTCCAGCAGAAAACAGTTCCCTGCATTGAGCTGCCAGCGGCTGTGCTTGGCGGCTTATGTGCAGTGACAGCTCTGCACGCTCCCATCACTGTAAAGTTACTGACGGTGGCTTTGCTGCTCTAGACTCTCTGTCCTGCCCTGTGGTGGCTTTGGCTGCAGGTTGGCAAAAACAAAAAAAGGCTTGCCCAGGTGCGGAGGGGCCCCACTGCCGACTAAAGCTTTGTTAACGGCTCCGCAGCCCATCAGACCAAACACTGAAAAGCCTCTTAGACCTGACCATAACCTAAAGGTTGGTGGAGGCCCCGGGGCCTGCAGGGAAAGTGGTGGAGGCCCCGGGGCTCTAGCCTCTTGCACCCCCTCATAATCCGGCCCTGCATGTAATGCATGTTATCTGCATGTGCATTGCAATGCAAGTACTGTAGTTACCTCACCACCTTCCAATCAGCTGGTCCTGCCGAAGATGGCATTTGATTAAGCCACCTCTTTCTTCTGCAGCCACCACCTCTGATGCTGGGTCTTCTGGGTCACCACCACCACCTCCAATGCCGGGTATTGTGGCTTTAAAGTGTTTTTCTTAAGCCCAAGTGCCTGAACTTTTCAGTAAGTTTTTTTTTTTTTTTTTTATTGAGTATTGCATTTTTTATAGTGTTCCTATCTTACTGTCCTTTACTATGTGTTTTGCAGTGAGGAAATATTTACTCTAAGTTACTCCAATACTCCTCTGTTCATGGTTGACAGTGCTGCTTGGAAAGTACAACCAGTTCTAATATAAATGTTTCTTCCAGCAGATTTCTTGGCTATATGCTGGATTTTAGTTCGCTTTAGTTAATCCCAACAATAGATCCAGTAAATGAAAACAGTCTGCATACTTTTGGCCATGGAGTAGATTTCTTATAATAAATGAATGCACTAACTATGTTGAGACCACCGTTGCCTTTGTTAGAGGTTTTGCTGCCAGATGAACTACAATGTAAGAAGCTAAAAGACCATTTGAATCTTTAAACATTGAACTATTCATTTTAAAGTGGCATGCAATCATTTCAATTTCACATTTTTAAGTTCCCTTAAATAAACATATTCCGTGGGGTATTGTGAAATAAAAAATACAATTCTGTGAATACTCACCTAACATCAACCTTGTAAAACTTTGAAAAGAGGATGAACAGAAGACCAAGTAGCGGCCTTGCAAACTTGTTCAACAGAAGCCTGGTGCTGAAAAGCCCAGGAGACACCAATAGCACGAGTGGAATGAGCAGTAAGGCGGAAGGGAGGATTCCCCTTAGCAGAGTAGGCCTGATTTACAGTCTGACGGATCCATTTGCTGATAGTAGACTTGGCAGGAGCCAAACCCTTCCTAGGACCAGAAGGGACCACAAAAAGAGCATCAGTTTTTCTGAAAGGTGCAGTAGCCACCAGATAGTACTTCAGACACCAAACCACATCCAAAGAATGCAAAACCCTCTACTTAGCATTACTAGGATTAGGGCACAATGAAGGAAGAACAATGTCCTGACTCAAATGAAAGGCAGACACTACCAGAAAATCTGGCTTAAAGCGGAACGCCACCTTGTCCTGGTGTCTCTCATAGTAGGGGGGCTGAATGGAAAGCGGCGCCAACTCAGACACAAGCCTAACAGAGGTGATAGCCACCAGAAAGACAACTTTGAGAGTAAGAATGGCCAGGGCAGCATCCCGCACAGGTTCAAAGGGAGCACCTTGCAAGGCTGACAAAACCAAGTTCCCTGCCTGATGGAGGGATGATGGCAAGATAGCAGGAACTGGACCTGCGCAATCAGACTGTCCACCTTCTGTTGAGGAAGAAAAATCCTTGCCTGAACTGTATCCAGATTCATTCCCAGGAATGAAGTTACCAAGGAGGGGGACAGAGAGGACTTGCGGTGGTTGATCACCCATCCAAATGACTCCAGGGTGGACACCACCAGCTGAGTATCCAACTCTGCCTGATGTAGAGACTGGGAGGTGATGAGAATGTCGTCCAGATAAGGCAGCACGCGTATGCCCTGAAACCTGAGCAGAGACATTACTCCTGCCAGCACCTTGGTGAACACCCTGGGAGCTGAAGTGAGACCAAAGGGCAATGCCACAAATTGGTAGTGTTGATCCTCTATAGCGAACCTGAGGAACCTTTGATGACCTGGAAATACGGGAATATGAAGGTAAGCATCTTTGATGTCCACAGAGGTCATGAAATCCCCTTGGCGCAGGGAACTGATGGCAGAGCGCAGAGTTTCCATGCAAAAGCACCTGCTCCTGACAAATTTGTTGAGGATCTTCAAGTCCAGGATGGGCCTGACTGACCCATCTTTTTTGGGCACTGTGAAGAGATTGGAATAGAAGCCCTTGCCTTTTTCTCTTAAGGGGACCTTGCAGATGACCCCCAGCTCCAGGATGCTTTGCACCGCCTGTATTAGATCCTGAGCTGACACAGGGTCCTGAGGAATCCGGGATCTGATGAACCTTGGGGGAGAGCAAACTCTATCTTGTAACCGGAGGACACTACCTCCTGAATCCACCGGTCTGAGACATGAAGCCTCCAGACGTGAGCAAAGTGCTGAAGCCGTCCCCCCACCTGGGTGGGTGAGGGCACCCCATCATGCCTGAGGGGGCTTGGGAGAAGACTTAAGCTTGGGGCCCCAGGAGGAGCCAGGGCATCCACATTCTCTGCCCCTACCCCAGAAATCTCCTTGGGCCCCAGTAAAGGGGGAGGAAAAGACCCCGAAAGGGCCGAGACTGCCGCCTGCGCTGGGGTAACCCACCTCCCTTAGCAAATAGGTCCAGGCGGTCCCCAAAGAGGAGTAGTCCTTTGAAGGGAAAACCAGTGAGGGCCTTCTTGGCAGCGTTGTCAGCAGCCCACTGGCGCAGCCAAACCGAGCGGCGTATAGCCACCACAAGGGCACATAGATGCAAAAGCTCATCAGATTCCATAGGGAAAAGAATGACATCAGGCGTTAAGTGCCACTTTTTTGCAGGGGCCTTACACGCCAAGGTATTAGCAATTTACTTCTCAACACTAGCCAGTCTAGAAGACACATCAGGCTGCGAATCCCCACTTGTATGCAATTCAATGGGAGTGAGATTTAAGCTTGGGGGAGTAGGAGAGGCGAAACGAATCGCAGAGTCAACCACTGGAAGGCCGGATTGCAGTTCAAGCACTTGTTTGGCGCAGGGTAAACAGACCCGCACCTTGTCAGCGTCAACATGAGACTCCCCACAAGCTACACACAGCTGGGCTTGTCCCGAAGGAACCCCGGTCACATTATTCTGAGATGCCTCCATATGGTGATTATAGGGATTAACGCTATACAGCAACTTGGGATGCCCCAATAACCCGCTAGGGAAGTGGGAGTAATTACACTAGGCCTCACAAGTTAACCAACTAATAGAGGGCCGGGAGAAGCCAATGGGTTCGCCCGTCTGAAAGACATAATCAAAGGGAGCCGTAAGCAAACAATAAGTAAAAAGGGTAATAAAGCCGCCCGCGAGGGCCCTTACGGACTGCGGTAGGTAGAAGCCCGTCACGCAGGAGCCGAACAAGCAGACAAAATGGCGTCGGTATACCTCGAGGGGCGGGCCCGCTCTCCCCCGAAGAGCGCAAAGCCAACACGTGACAAGCAGCCAATGATGGCGCACCGGCGCCTGAGGTAACGCCGCCGCCAAGCGCGGAACACTGGGAAAAAAAGCGCGCAGCAGTGGCAATTTCAAGTATAATTAAAGTGATACAAGTCCGCGCGTCGGCTGACACAAGACATAAAGTAATGAAGCATAAGCCAATACACGTACATACATACATACACAATACACCCCCCCTTCTTTTCCCCCGAATGCTACAAGGAGAATGAGGGAGGACAGCGTCCATTTAACATATGCCCCACCGATAGACAGGGGCAAGGGGCAATAGCGCGGGAGGGGCATCCCATAGAGGCTCACCATATGCCTATACCGCCTAACCTTTGGTGGGGGATTGCGGTGGAGCAGCGCTCCTAAGCACCTGACAGCGGTGCTGCCTACCATCACCGACCAACGCAGCCAAGGTTGGGAGGCAATTACGGATGGAATGGGTGGGAATAGTCCTACAGGAGCCTATTTTCGATGTCTCTGCAGTCCAGCGCCATCTGGCGGAGAAGTACCCGAATGTAAGGATTCTATCTGGAGCAGGACGTACTGTATACTAAGAATCATTTTTTTGAGCTGGATCATTATTAGAAATGCAACAACTTGACCCTTATGGACTTTGTTCTTTTTCTAATGTCACCTACTGTATTTCTCTCTCTCTCTCTCTCTATATATATATATATATATATATATATATATATATATATATATACACACTGGCAATCAATCCAGCTATGTCGCTCCCCCACCCACAAGTCATAATCACTCCATGCCCACATGTACTAGCTAGGATTTATCTTAAGTCCTGTGACAAACGAGAGGATAAATATTTGCTTTGCTGGTGTTTCCTCCCACTTATTGGGGAATTCCTTATTGGTTTCAGTAACATGACGATGAGTCACAGAATATACAAGAGGATTTTCTCATTTGGAGTGGGCTGGAGTGGAGTTGTAGGTGCAACACAGTGTTTGTTTTTGTTGAGTGACAAGGTAACAATAGCAATAACACATGCAAAATAGCAATGTTATGGGCCACAGAAATAGGAATGTTATGGACCACCTGCACAATGGCAACAACAATGGTCATCTTGACCAGCAATCACGCAATACACACACGTTTGCGATGTGGCCATGGCACAAGGCCAGTGACACATAGAAACAATTTAGACCTCAAACTTGTCCCATTAGATCACCACTTAGCAGCCAAGTAGTGATGTGCTTTAGCTTTGTACCATTATTTTCACCAGCCCAGCTTGGTCAGAGCTGAATGGAGGCAAAATTCATCTATATTTTACAGTTTTTTAACTATTTTTAATTTTAAAAAATTATAGGGTCTGCTTAGCTCTGGGGCTACTATAAAAGAGCATCAGTCATAAGGGCTGATCCCGCAGCCTTGGAGGTCACACAGCAGGCTTCTACTGCAGGCATCTTCTTATTTGCCAGTGCTTTCCTATTGGTCCAGCCTGTATCTTCTCCCCATCTCCTAAATCGGAATTTCCAAGAGGAAAGGTGTAACCTGGCTCTGGAGTGATTTAGACTGTACAGCAAGGTTACTTTTGTTTTGCTTTAAAATCTCTTTATGGTGGCACCTCCATATCAGTGGGACTATAAAACTGGTCTGGAGGTCCATCTATCCATTTCTGTTGGCTAGAGAATTCCCACATCACAAAGAGAGCAATTGGACACCTGTCAAATAATAAAAAGTTATGTCAAGTGGTGAGACCAGAATTGAGGACCTAGTGGAATTGGATTTGTGTGTGTATACCCCTTACTCTGACAGCTGCGATTTAGTAGCAATTTATTTAGAGCAGATTTGCTTTTATAACACTGCTGCTGAAAAACTAGGAATGAAGAATCACATTTTGTCCTGAATTGTTTACATTCTATCAACAAAAGAAAGCCAAACCTATTGGTGAATGTCATTACGGAATCTTTTATATGGGCCCACTCGTATTCCAAGTTTAATGAATCTTTAATTAGGAATAATCCATTGGGCCTGGTCACTGTATGGCCATTGAGTGTGCAACTTGAAGACTTTTGTTCTTTGTCTTTGATGATTGAAAAACGTTAAGGATCCTGAAAGAAAACTTTACAAAAAATTCAAGATGTCAAACAGCTCACAAAGAACCTCCTTTAAAAGAGACTAAAGATTCCCACACCCTTTCATTTAAAGGTCTTAATTAGGAGGAGGAAATTAAAGTCATTGAGGACTTTTCAGGGTGGACCTAAAAGGGAATGTACTTGGATGGGATTTGCAGGTGGACATTTCCTCCTCAAGCCTAAATAGGAGCTGTAATTCCTTTTTCCCCTACACTTCACTTCGCAAATCTGCAGAGAATAGTCTTACAAATAGCTCATAATTTCAAGTTTACAATTATCTTTAGTACTTTTGCCATCTGTTTCATCAAAGCAGTTTGAAACAGTGATCATAGAGTTGGTTATTTATGTCTCTGCAGTGCAAATAGCTTTTCTGAACTTTAGAGCAAATCATCTAATGTGATTTGTTTACAGATTTTCAAAGATGTCGAGGGTTTTTAGCTATATAATTCTACCAGGGGCTGATTTGCTGTCTAAGGCTGATTTTAGAGGGAATTTTAATCTTAAATCGCTCAAACAACACATAAGTACCCGAAAGACCAATCTGAAATGTGTACGCTGTTAAAAAAAATGAAGCTGCAGCTATATGAGATGAATAGCTCACCAAGGACATGTTTGTGAGAGCTTTCTGCAGCTTTGCGTTTGTTATTGTCCATTCAGCATGAGATTTTTAAAAAGCTGTAAAACATGCTTCCGTGACCTTGGAATTAATATTTTTTTAAAGAGTAGGTTCGCCCCCACTATCTCCTCCTATGCTAAGCCTAAATTCATCATTAAAATAAATTTAAAGAACTGTCAGACAATCTGCTTGACGGCCATTAAAGGCCAGCCACCCAAGCCTTGGAGCACCCTGCCCACTCTGATCCAGAGCGTAAATGAGTGACTGACCTGTTACCCAAGATCCCAGCTAGGGATGAGCGAATCGATCCGGACGAACCCGGATTCGATCCGAATTTCAGGAAAAATTCGATTCGGATCGAATCCGAATTTCCCCGCGATTCGATCACTCGAAGTTTTCCTTTAACATCCATTCATTTACATTTACAGGCATTCTAAGATGGCGGACGGGACATGTCTGGACATGTATCCCGCGCCAGTGCAAGCTGGGGCAGTCACATGCAGCCTATCAGCAGCCAGCAAGCCCGGTGACGTCACACAGCGGTATTTAACGGCGGCCATCTTGCTTTTCCTCATTTCTCTATTGCATTCATGAGAGACAGAACGCTGTGTAGCTGAGGGACAGACAGGGACAGGCTGGAGACAGGCAGGGACAGACAGGGACAGGCTGGAGACAGGCAGGAGACAGACAGGAGACAGACAGAAAGTCAGCGAAAAACAGGGAAAGGAAGGGAAAATCGGAGGCTGTCAGTTTTTATTTTTTTTTCATCCAGCCTGACAGGCTTTGTTAGCGTTTTCAGGCTGCTTATACTAACTGTGCATATATACTGAACTGATCTTAAGTCTGCTGTGAGGCATCCCATTCTGTGACTACACCAGCCTCTGTTTAAGACCATATAAGCATTTGCTCTTATCATATTTGAAATTAGGCCTGATAAAGACACTTTTGCTGGGCAAAGCACTACTGGACCCTGCCAGGTGCACTCCTATTTGGGGCATCCCATTCTGTGACTACAGCAGCCTCTGTTTAAGACCATATAAGCATTTGCTCTTATCATATTTGAAATTAGGCCTGATAAAGACACTTTTGCTGGGCAAAGCACTACTGGACCCTGCCAGGTGCACTCCTATTTGGGGCATCCCATTCTGTGACTACAGCAGCCTCTGTTTAAGACCATATAAGCATTTGCTCTTATCATATTTGAAATTAGGCCTGATAAAGACACTTTTGCTGGGCAAAGCACTACTGGACCCTGCCAGGTGCACTCCTATTTGGGGCATCCCATTCTGTGACTACAGCAGCCTCTGTTTAAGACCATATAAGCATTTGCTCTTATCATATTTGAAATTAGGCCTGATAAAGACACTTTTGCTGGGCAAAGCACTACTGGACCCTGCCAGGTGCACTCCTATTTGGGGCATCCCATTCTGTGACTACAGCAGCCTCTGTTTAAGACCATATAAGCATTTGCTCTTATCATATTTGAAATTAGGCCTGATAAAGACACTTTTGCTGGGCAAAGCACTACTGGACCCTGCCAAGTGCACTCCTATTTGGGGCATCCCATTCTGTGACTACAGCAGCCTCTGTTTAAGACCATATAAGCATTTGCTCTTATCATATTTGAAATTAGGCCTGATAAAGACACTTTTGCTGGGCAAAGCACTACTGGACCCTGCCAGGTGCACTCCTATTTGGGGCATCCCATTCTGTGACTACAGCAGCCTCTGTTTAAGACCATATAAGCATTTGCTCTTATCATATTTGAAATTAGGCCTGATAAAGACACTTTTGCTGGGCAAAGCACTACTGGACCCTGCCAGGTGCACTCCTATTTGGGGCATCCCATTCTGTGACTACAGCAGCCTCTGTTTAAGACCATATAAGCATTTGCTCTTATCATATTTGAAATTAGGCCTGATAAAGACACTTTTGCTGGGCAAAGCACTACTGGACCCTGCCAGGTGCACTCCTATTTGGGGCATCCCATTCTGTGACTACAGCAGCCTCTGTTTAAGACCATATAAGCATTTGCTCTTATCATATTTGAAATTAGGCCTGATAAAGACACTTTTGCTGGGCAAAGCACTACTGGACCCTGCCAGGTGCACTCCTATTTGGGGCATCCCATTCTGTGACTACAGCAGCCTCTGTTTAAGACCATATAAGCATTTGCTCTTATCATATTTGAAATTAGGCCTGATAAAGACACTTTTGCTGGGCAAAGCACTACTGGACCCTGCCAGGTGCACTCCTATTTGGGGCATCCCATTCTGTGACTACAGCAGCCTCTGTTTAAGACCATATAAGCATTTGCTCTTATCATATTTGAAATTAGGCCTGATAAAGACACTTTTGCTGGGCATAGCACTACTGGACCCTGCCAGGTGCACTCCTATTTGGGGCATCCCATTCTGTGACTACAGCAGCCTCTGTTTAAGACCATATAAGCATTTGCTCTTATCATATTTGAAATTAGGCCTGATAAAGACACTTTTGCTGGGCATAGCACTACTGGACCCTGCCAGGTGCACTCCTATTTGGGGCATCCCATTCTGTGACTACAGCAGCCTCTGTTTAAGACCATATAAGCATTTGCTCTTATCATATTTGAAATTAGGCCTGATAAAGACACTTTTGCTGGGCATAGCACTACTGGACCCTGCCATGTGCACTCCTATTTGGGGCATCCCATTCTGTGACTACAGCAGCCTCTGTTTAAGACCATATAAGCATTTGCTCTTATCATATTTGAAATTAGGCCTGATAAAGACACTTTTGCTGGGCATAGCACTACTGGACCCTGCCAGGTGCACTCCTATTTGGGGCATCCCATTCTGTGACTACAGCAGCCTCTGTTTAAGACCATATAAGCATTTGCTCTTATCATATTTGAAATTAGGCCTGATAAAGACACTTTTGCTGGGCATAGCACTACTGGACCCTGCCAGGTGCACTCCTATTTGGGGCATCCCATTCTGTGACTAAAGCAGCCTCTGTTTAAGACCATATAAGCATTTGCTCTTATCATATTTGAAATTAGGCCTGATAAAGACACTTTTGCTGGGCATAGCACTACTGGACCCTGCCATGTGCACTCCTATTTGGGGCATCCCATTCTGTGACTACAGCAGCCTCTGTTTAAGACCATATAAGCATTTGCTCTTATCATATTTGAAATTAGGCCTGATAAAGACACTTTTGCTGGGCATAGCACTACTGGACCCTGCCAGGTGCACTCCTATTTGGGGCATCCCATTCTGTGACTACAGCAGCCTCTGTTTAAGACCATATAAGCATTTGCTCTTATCATATTTGAAATTAGGCCTGATAAAGACACTTTTGCTGGGCATAGCACTACTGGACCCTGCCAGGTGCACTCCTATTTGGGGCATCCCATTCTGTGACTAAAGCAGCCTCTGTTTAAGACCATATAAGCATTTGCTCTTATCATATTTGAAATTAGGCCTGATAAAGACACTTTTGCTGGGCAAAGCACTACTGGACCCTGCCAGGTGCACTCCTATTTGGGGCATCCCATTCTGTGACTACAGCAGCCTCTGTTTAAGACCATATAAGCATTTGCTCTTATCATATTTTAAATTAGGCCTGATAAAGACACTTTTGCTGGGCAAAGCACTACTGGACCCTGCCAGGTGCACTCCTATTTGGGGCATCCCATTCTGTGACTACAGCAGCCTCTGTTTAAGACCATATAAGCATTTGCTCTTATCATATTTGAAATTAGGCCTGATAAAGACACTTTTGCTGGGCAAAGCACTACTGGACCCTGCCAGGTGCACTCCTATTTGGGGCATCCCATTCTGTGACTACAGCAGCCTCTGTTTAAGACCATATAAGCATTTGCTCTTATCATATTTGAAATTAGGCCTGATAAAGACACTTTTGCTGGGCAAAGCACTACTGGACCCTGCCAGGTGCACTCCTATTTGGGGCATCCCATTCTGTGACTACAGCAGCCTCTGTTTAAGACCATATAAGCATTTGCTCTTATCATATTTGAAATTAGGCCTGATAAAGACACTTTTGCTGGGCAAAGCACTACTGGACCCTGCCAGGTGCACTCCTATTTGGGGCATCCCATTCTGTGACTACAGCAGCCTCTGTTTAAGACCATATAAGCATTTGCTCTTATCATATTTGAAATTAGGCCTGATAAAGACACTTTTGCTGGGCAAAGCACTACTGGACCCTGCCAGGTGCACTCCTATTTGGGGCATCCCATTCTGTGACTACAGCAGCCTCTGTTTAAGACCATATAAGCATTTGCTCTTATCATATTTGAAATTAGCCTGATAAAGACACTTTTGCTGGGCATAGCACTACTTGTCCCTGCCAGGTGTACTTACTGCTGGTTTTTAGGGCATCCCATTCTGTGACTACACCAGCCTCTATTTAAGAACCTAACCATTTGCACCTATTCTAATTGAAATTAGGCATGATAAAGACACTTTTGCTGTGCATAGTCTTACTGCTGCCTGCCAGGTGCTCTCTGGTTTTTGGGACATCCCATTCTGTAACATACCATTAGCCTCTGCATTAACTGTAAGCTGCACAGTTATTGAAAGAAATTTGGCCTGTATGAGCCTGCTAACACACTGCTGCTGTGTGCATATATACTGATCTCAAGTCAGCTTTGGGGCATCCCATTCTGTAACATACCATTAGCCTCTGCATTTACTGTAAGCTGCACATTTATTTAAAGAAATTTGGCCTGTATGAGCCTGCTAACACACTGCTGCTGTGTGCATATATACTGATCTCAAGTCTGCTTGGGGCATCCCATTCTGTAACATACCATTAGCCTCTGCATTAACTGTAAGCTGCACAGTTATTTAAAGAAATTTGGCCTGTATGAGCCTGCTAACACACTGCTGCTGTGTGCATATATACTGATCTCAAGTCAGCTTTGGGGCATCCCATTCTGTAACATACCATTAGCCTCTGCATTAACTGTAAGCTGCACAGTTATTTAATGAAATTTGGCCTGTATGAGCCTGCTAACACACTGCTGCTGTGTGCATATATACTGATCTCAAGTCAGCTTTGGGGCATCCCATTCTGTAACATACCATTAGCCTCTGCATTTACTGTAAGCTGCACATTTATTTAAAGAAATTTGGCCTGTATGAGCCTGCTAACACACTGCTGCTGTGTGCATATATACTGATCTCAAGTCTGCTTGGGGCATCCCATTCTGTAACATACCATTAGCCTCTGCATTAACTGTAAGCTGCACAGTTATTTAAAGAAATTTGGCCTGTATGAGCCTGCTAACACACTGCTGCTGTGTGCATATATACTGATCTCAAGTCAGCTTTGGGGCATCCCATTCTGTAACATACCATTAGCCTCTGCAATTACTGTAAGCTGCACATTTATTTAAAGAAATTTGGCCTGTATGAGCCTGCTAACACACTGCTGCTGTGTGCATATATACTGATCTCAAGTCTGCTTGGGGCATCCCATTCTGTAACATACCATTAGCCTCTGCATTAACTGTAAGCTGCACAGTTATTTAAAGAAATTTGGCCTGTATGAGCCTGCTAACACACTGCTGCTGTGTGCATATATACTGATCTCAAGTCAGCTTTGGGGCATCCCATTCTGTAACATACCATTAGCCTCTGCATTAACTGTAAGCTGCACAGTTATTTAAAGAAATTTGGCCTGTATGAGCCTGCTAACACACTGCTGCTGTGTGCATATATACTGATCTCAAGTCAGCTTTGGGGCATCCCATTCTGTAACATACCATTAGCCTCTGCATTTACTGTAAGCTGCACATTTATTTAAAGAAATTTGGCCTGTATGAGCCTGCTAACACACTGCTGCTGTGTGCATATATACTGATCTCAAGTCTGCTTGGGGCATCCCATTCTGTAACATACCATTAGCCTCTGCATTAACTGTAAGCTGCACAGTTATTTAAAGAAATTTGGCCTGTATGAGCCTGCTAACACACTGCTGCTGTGTGCATATATACTGATCTCAAGTCTGCTTGGGGCATCCCATTCTGTAACATACCATTAGCCTCTGCATTTACTGTAAGCTGCACATTTATTTAAAGAAATTTGGCCTGTATGAGCCTGCTAACACACTGCTGCTGTGTGCATATATACTGATCTCAAGTCTGCTTGGGGCATCCCATTCTGTAACATACCATTAGCCTCTGCATTAACTGTAAGCTGCACAGTTATTTAAAGAAATTTGGCCTGTATGAGCCTGCTAACACACTGCTGCTGTGTGCATATATACTGATCTCAAGTCAGCTTTGGGGCATCCCATTCTGTAACATACCATTAGCCTCTGCATTTACTGTAAGCTGCACATTTATTTAAAGAAATTTGGCCTGTATGAGCCTGCTAACACACTGCTGCTGTGTGCATATATACTGATCTCAAGTCTGCTTGGGGCATCCCATTCTGTAACATACCATTAGCCTCTGCATTTACTGTAAGCTGCACATTTATTTAAAGAAATTTGGCCTGTATGAGCCTGCTAACACACTGCTGCTGTGTGCATATATACTGATCTCAAGTCTGCTTGGGGCATCCCATTCTGTAACATAACATAACCTACCTACCATACTAAGCAGCTCTCTTATTTAAACTAAGCAGGCCTCTTGGAGGCTGAGTGTCCACTTTTGGGTGTGCATTTATATTCGGTTTCATATACAGTGGGGTATCCCAATTTGTAAGATAACCTACCCCAACCATGTAAACTAAATAGGCCTGTTGCAGCCTGAGTTTCCCTGCTTGCGTATGGCCTGCATTACAATCTGTCTCTTTCAATGACACTGCTGCCTGGGGTATCCCAATTTGTAAGATAACCTACCCTAGTATGGCGCTGTGAAGAAGGTCAAAATGATGTCTCATACTTGGATTATTGTTACTTTTTGTTCAGCTTGAAATATAACAGGCCACACGGGCATCCCAAGGCACATGCTATTTTAAACCTATCTGTTATACAACATAAGCGTTGATCAGGCTACTTCAGTTTGCACTTGTTTTTGACTGATTTTAATAAACCAGGCCGCAGGGCACCCCAAAGCTGCACCTTGCACCCTATCTAGTATACAACATAAGCGTTGATCAGCATCAGCTTCATTAAGCTACTTCAGTTTGCACTTCCTTTTTGACTGCTTTCATTTAACCAGGCCGCAGGGCACCCCAAAGCTGCACCTTGCACCCTACCTGTTTATACTAAATAAGCATCTACAGCCTCAGCTTTATTAAGTTATTGCATTTTGAATTGGTTTTGGTCTGCTTTAAATACACCAGGCCGCAGGGCATCCCAAACCTGCATGTTGCACCCCATCTGTTATACTAAATAAGCGTTGATCAGCATCAGCTTTATTAAGCTATTGCATTTTGCATTGGTTTTTGTACTGCTGCCAAAACACTAGCCCATATGGGCATCCCAAACCAGCACATGTCACCCTATCTGTTATACTAAATAAGCTTCTACAGGCCCTTTTTTTATTTATTTATTTTTATTTATATAGAGCTGCAATAGCTTATATTGTGAGGTTAATTTGCCATTTTGCAGCATAATATAGAGCAGCCCCTGTGTAAATCTGAGGGGCAATAGCTTATATAGTGAGGTAAATTTGCCATTTTGCTTCGTTATATAGAGCAGCCCAGTTGCCATCTAAATCAACTACTGTCCGGCCAGTACAGCTTTTCCAGGGCAAACTCTGCTAGTTGCGGGCACAAGTCAAGTTTGGCTTCCCAGCAAATCCAGTGGATCTTGAAGGTGTGTTGGCATGGTCATGTCAAGGTATGACATGACCTGCTGTTTGAGGTCCAGCTCCAGGTCTTCCTGCTGCTCATGAGTAGACTCACTATGCGGGTGTAGAAAGCTACTCACTAGCGACTGAAGACTGAGGCTGCTGCTGATGGAGCTGCTGCTGCTGCTCCTTCCACCCCCCCAGCAGCCATGGCAGTGGAAGGTGATCGCAGACTTCCCCCCGAGTCAGACCTGCGGGAGTATGGGCCATGACGCAGATAGACATCGCCCAACTGACTACGTGGGATGTCTCTGTAGTAGGTCAGTTTGTCCTCCCTCTCAGTGGGCGTAAAAAATGCCCCCATTTTGTGCCGGAAGCGAGGGTCCAATAAGTTGGAGAGCCAGAAGTCTTCCCGCTGACAAATGGAGACAATTCTGCGCTCACTAGTACGCATGCATGTGAGCATGCATCGTGCCACTTGTGCAAGTGACTCGGAGGGACTACCTGTCTCCATCTCCACTGTAAACTGCCATGGTGTGTCTGGGTCCTCTGTCTCGCCTTACTCACAACCCTCTAGCTCCTGTGGCTGCTCCTGCTCCTCCTCTCCTGTCAGATGACTAGATAAAATGGTCATTTTGTGAAACCTAAACTGTGGTTTGCTGTGCCCCACCCCCTCCTCCTCCTCCACTTCAGCCCCCACAGGCTTCATGTGGCTGTGAAATGTATGTGCCATGTCTCCAGTGCCCTGACCAGCCATGCTTTCCAACATGTGTTGTAGTACATGAAGCAGTGGAATCTCATCGTTCATCTCATAGTCCTGGCAACTGACTAATAATGTAGCTTCCTCAAAGGGCCTGAGCAAACGGTCGGTGTCACGTATGAGCTGCCAATGGTTTACATTGAATTTACACAGGGGTGTCCCCCTATCCGTTTGGATCATCCAGAAATCCGTGATGGCTTTTCTCTGTTCCTATAGTGCAGTGGTCCTCAACCCTGTCCTCAAGGCCCACCAACATGTCATGTTTTTTGGATCTCCAAATAGCCAGCTCTATTGCTCTGCAGCTGCACTAATTACTCCACCTGAGCATCTTTGTGGAGATCTGCAAAGCCTGGCCTGTTGGTGGGCCTTGAGGACAGGGTTGGGGACCACTGCTATAGTGGATCCTGCATATGGAGGGTGGAATTCCAACGGGTGGAAACATCGCAAATCAGACTATGGTGGGGTACACCGTTGTGACGCTGAGGCTCAATAAGGTTGTGCTTGGTGGTGTAGGAGTGCCAGAAGTGCATGCTAACTTTCTTTCCTGTTGTTCGGATGTCTTTCAGATGGGGGCAAGACTTCAAAACTAGACTGAACACGTGTGCCATGTCAGGACGCATGACTCTGGCTTCCTTGTCGCAGCGCAAACAAGATATTCTTCCAAGTGTCAGTCACCATGGGTCCAAATTTGCAGTTTTCGTGGATTAAGCAATGCTTTCATGGATTGAGTTCTCATTTTTAGTAGTTCCTCCCATGTGTGACTCTGATGGTCAAGGAAAACCATGTGAAGAACAGCGTGAAACCACAATCACCAAGGGGGCCTAAAAGGATATATATTGTCCACCATGAGTCTATAGTTACAGCTCCAGGCGTAGACAACACTGTGCACTTTGGTACACACTGACAGGCTAAAGGACTGGCCCACCTTCTGTTCAACAACCATGCCATGTGACTCTCCACCTCGGCTCGGCACAAGCCATCAGTTCTCTGAAAGGTCCACCACTGGGTAATGCAGCAGGCTGGACTTATGGTGACGCTGTCTGAGAGGAGAAATCCCTCAGACATCAAGATTAAAAATTCCAAGAATTTTTGAGGGCTAATTATTCAGAGGCAAATGATAGCTAGTTGTTTCTGATTTAATTGCAAGGTGGAAACACACCCTCAAACAAAACTTCACTTTCGCAATACTATTGCATTTGTCTATTCATAATTTTATGTATATACACTAACTAACCTACTTTTTCTCCACAGGATGCTGCATGGAACACTGCCACATCGCTGAGTAGCTGATTTTTCCTACCAACAGTCCGCAATAATTCGCTGCTGCTGCCGCCGCCACCGCCGCAGACTCCAGGGACCCTCTTCCACTACCTCGGCTTGCAACACCTCCTCCCACGACACTCTCCTCATCACTAATTGCCGGATAGTGGAAGAAGAGGCGAGTGTCTCCTCCACTTCTTGGCTGGGCAGTAGCTGCTGAATTTTATGATTATCAGATCTTGGATATCAGATCAATGGATAGTGGAGCTGAACCCAAAGCATAACAGACAGACAGTTGACTGGGGGTGTCAGATGCCACTTGTGATGCAGTGGACTGCTTTTGCAGCACTTCGAGACAAAGTTGCTTCATTGGCTGACACAATGACTGGTAAAGCTGTGGAACATATGGTTGAAAAGCAAGAATAACCATTTGTTTTTATATGAAAAAGACCCTGGTTTATACAGACTTTTTTTTTCCAGAGACTGCCCTGCGTGGAAATGAATGGCGCATGGATCAGCCAAGCTTTCCTCCCAACAATGCCTGATGTATTCCAGTAGATTGATGACGGGGCCAGACCAAGAAAGATGGATCGTGCAAAACAGATTTAAGGCGCTGCTCTCCAGTTACAGACATTCCTCCGCATCGGACCACAAGTAAGTATTGATAAAAAATCCTTTACGTTACTCTTACTTTTTATTAATATTCTTCGGATAAGACGGATCAGACATGATTCCAGATTAAAAATTCCAAGAATTTTTGAGGGCTAATTAGTCAGAGGCAATGATACCTTCTTGTTTCTGATTTAATTAAAAGGTGGAAACACACCCTCAAACAAAACTTCACTTTGGCAAACTTTTGCATTTGTTTATTCATAATTTTATGTAGATATTACTAACTAAGCTACTTTTTCTCCACATGACTCTCCACAGGGTGTGATTCATCCAATTTTTGGGCTCCTGAAGCCAACCCCAGGGTCTGTTTAAAGTAATGTTTGGGCTCCTGCTGCTGCTTGCAACTCCAGGGTGTGATTCATCCAATTTTTGGGCTCCTGAGGCCAACCCCAGGGTCTGTTTAAAGTAATGTTTGGGCTCCTGCTGCTGCTGCTGCCAACTCCAGGGTGTGATTCATCCAATTTTTGGGCTCCTGAGGCCAACCCCAGGGTCTGTTTAAAGTAATGTTTGGGCTCCTGCTGCTGCTGCTGCCATCTCCAGGGTGTGATTCATCCAATTTTTGGGCTACTGAAGCCAACTCCAGTGTCTCTTTAAAGTAATATTTGGGCTCCTGCTGCTGCTGCTGCCAACTCCAGGGTGTGATTCATCCAATTTTTGGGCTCCTGAAGCCAACCCCAGTGTCTCTTTAAAGTAATATTTGGGCTCCTGCTGCTGCTGCTGCCAACTCCAGGGTGTGATTCATCCAATTTTTGGGCTCCTGAGGCCAACCCCAGGGTCTGTTTAAAGTAATGTTTGGGCTCCTGCTGCTGCTTGCAACTCCAGGGTGTGATTCATCTAATTTTTGGGCTCCTGAGGCCAACCCCAGGGTCTGTTTAAAGTAATGTTTGGGCTCCTGCTGCTGCTGCTGCCAACTCCAGGGTGTGATTCATCCAATTTTTGGGCTACTGAAGCCAACTCCAGTGTCTCTTTAAAGTAATATTTGGGCTCCTGCTGCTGCTGCCAACTCCAGGGTGTGATTCATCCAATTTTTGGGCTCCTGAGGCCAACCCCAGGGTCTCTTTAAAGTAATGTTTGGGCTCCTGCTGCTGCCAACTCCAGGGTGTGATTCATCCAATTTTTGGGCTCCTGAGGCCAACCCCAGGGTCTGTTTAAAGTAATGTTTGGGCTCCTGCTGCTGCTTGCAACTCCAGGGTGTGATTCATCCAATTTTTGGGCTCCTGAAGCCAACCCCAGTGTCTCTTTAAAGTAATATTTGGGCTCCTGCTGCTGCTGCTGCCAACTCCAGGGTGTGATTCATCCAATTTTTGGGCTCCTGAGGCCAACCCCAGGGTCTGTTTAAAGTAATGTTTGGGCTCCTGCTGCTGCTACTGCCAACTTCTGCCAACTCCAGGGTGTGATTCATCCAATTTTTGGGCTCCTGAGGCCAACCCCAGGGTCTCTTTAAAGTAATGTTTGGGCTCCTGCTGCTGCCAACTCCAGGGTGTGATTCATCCAATTTTTGGGCTCCTGAGGCCAACCCCAGGGTCTCTTTAAAGTAATATTTGGGCTCCTGCTGCTGCTGCCAACTCCAGGGTGTGATTCATCCAATTTTTGGGCTACTGAAGCCAACTCCAGTGTCTCTTTAAAGTAATATTTGGGCTCCTGCTGCTGCTGCTGCTGCCAACTCCAGGGTGTGATTCATCCAATTTTTGGGCTCCTGAGGCCAACCCCAGGGTCTCTTTAAAGTAATGTTTGGGCTCCTGCTGCTGCCAACTCCAGGGTGTGATTCATCCAATTTTTGGGCTACTGAAGCCAACTCCAGTGTCTCTTTAAAGTAATATTTGGGCTCCTGCTGCTGCTGCTGCCAACTCCAGGGTGTGATTCATCCAATTTTTGGGCTCCTGAAGCCAACCCCAGGGTCTCTTTAAAGTAATATTTGGGCTCCTGCTGCTGCTGCTGCCAACTCCAGGGTGTGATTCATCCAATTTTTGGGCTCCTGCTGCTGCTGCTGCCAACTCCAGGGTGTGATTCATCCAATTTTTGGGCTCCTGCTGCTGCTGCCAACTCCAGGGTGTGATTCATCCAATTTTTGGGCTCCTGAAGCCAACTCCAGTGTCTCTTTAAAGCAATGTTTGGGCTCCTGCCCCTCATAGTGATGCCACTTCAACTCTCTTGAATTCAATTGTGCCGCTCTGCGATTCTATTAGCGATGCCTCTGATCTGCATGTGATATTTCTTCAAAGTATTATTTAACTAACCCAGCACGCATCCTGTGCGTGTTACAGCAAGGCAGAATGGTTTACAACCCTATTGAGGCTCTAGGAGGCTCAGAAATAGCCGTTTTTAATAGCGATTCGTCGCGAATTTATTCGGGTCGAAACGATTTTTGTCGGAAAATTCGGCGAATCAGTCGAATCGAATTTTTCAAAAGTTCGCTCATCTCTAATCCCAGCTTATAACCTACTTATAAACCCAGCCCAGCCCTCCGGTGATCAGGTGAGTCAGTTTTATTGCCCAGGCAGGCTTATTATGGGGTTGAATGGAAGTAAGACAGTAGCCTTAACTTCCTCCTTAAAGAAACTTTACAGGCAGACATGACGATCATAGTATGAGTGCCTGAATCTTGTCAATCTAATCTCTCTAAAATAATTGTTGGGATGATCTCCTGTTACATAGTCATATTGCAGATTATTGTGTGTCTGAGAAGAGGATCTGAATCTCAACTTCATTTTTTTCAGTTGCTTTATTCAGCAGCATAGCTGAATGAATCATCTGCATGGCAATTAAAAAAAACAATGATTTATTTTTACATTTAGCCTAGACACTTAATTTACAGAACACAGCTTGTGAGGACCCAACATTCCAGCTATCCAGCACAGGTAGGTAACAAGTGAGGAGTAGTGTGGTCCTGGTCAGTAATGTAGTAGTATAGCAGAATTGTCAGCCAACATAGAGGGTGGGCTGTCTTCCAATGAGCATCTATCCTTAAATAACCTTCTAAAGCAGGGGTGCCAAATCTTTTTTTTTGGACTAAGAGCATTGTCTCATTGTTCCACTTCAAGGGGTAGGATGAAGTGGCGAAAATGTAAACAGTTTACTGGAGGCAAGCCTTATCCTAAAATCATTGCAAATGTTTTTATGTATATGGTGAGTAAGGGTGAGACAGGGACAGGTGGAGTGAACAAAGTGGAACAAGTGAAGCGACTAGAGTTGAAGTGGAAATAGGTGAGGCAGGAAAAGTTGATGTTGCAGAAGTGGATAGAGGTAAGGTAGGGAGAGGTGCGTTGAGCAAAGGTGAGGTGGAAATAGGTGAAGTGGGCACAGGTGAGGCAGGAATAGGTGAGAAGGGGTGTGTATAGGTAGGCAGAGGTAAAGTCAGCCAAGGTGAGTTGAGGTGGGCCGAAGTAAGATGGGAAGAGGTGTCAGAAAGAGGTGAGGTGGGCCAGGATAAGGTTAGCAGGGGTGGGGAGAGGTGAGGTAGGCAAAGGTGAGCTGAGCAGAGGTATGGTGGAAAGAGGTAAACAGAGGTGAGCAAAAGTGAGGTAATAAGAGAAGTAATGAAGAGAGGTAAGGTGGAGTGAAGTGAGGTGGGAAGATGGTGAGCAGAAGTAAGGTAGATCAAAGTGGAAAGAGTTGTGTAGAGGTGGGCAAGCAAACAGGTGAAAGGAGCACAGGTAAGGTGGAAGGAGGTAAGCAGAGGTGGACAGAGGTGAGCTGGTAAGAGTCTACTTAGACCTCTCTAGACACACCCATCACAAACAACACAACAGTAGAACATGTCTGACTCCCAACTCTATGGAGAAGTTTATTGTTGCCTCACCTCTCGCTTTGGTATTAGGAGAAGTAGCCACTTGCACTGCAGGCAAGGCAAGTTCAGCTTTCCAACTGCTTATGGGTGCTGCATGCCACAATTGAAGGCAGTGGGAGCCAAATGTGGCCCTAGGGCTGCAGGTTGTGCATCCATGTTCTGGAGTATTGAACAATGCTTATGCTTCTTGTGAGATAAAAAACAAAACAAAACCAGCATAAGCAAAATAGTGAAGCACGAAGGGTGTAGAAACAGGATTGAGAATCAAAGAAGAACCTTGACAGTTCCAGGAGCCAATGCCCAGATCATTTTGAAGTCACGACAAGGAATGGGTCCACTTTTGCTATAAATTTCTGTAATTGCAGGACAATTTTTTTTGCAGTTGAGGTAGCTTATGAGCGGATCAGACTCAAGCTTTTAGAATTCATTCTGTTTCCACAGTTCTCAGTTGCCAAGGATTCCAGGCTTGGTTGGCATTTGAACTTATTACAGATCCAAGCTTATCTAAATCAGTATTTTTAGATTTTAACTGGAAAATACACCAATTTTGTACTAAATTAGTGTTGTTGCCTGCAACGACTCAATTAAAATTTTTTTACCTTTCAAATTGCTCCCCCCAGAAAAGTGAGCCCCGCATTTGCCCGCCGTGGTCACATGGTCCGATGGGACAGCGGTGTCCAATTGTCGTGATCATCTTTTCTTGGGAAGTTATTGGTAAGGTAAGATATCTCAATTTAGCCTTTGTTACTGCACAGGGGGCACCAGCAAAAGGGCAATTGTTGGACAGGTAGCATGTAGATCTAATCTGGTTGGGAGTCCAGATGGCCACCAACATAAGCTGAGACACAAAGATTCTCACGAGCCGCTGAACAATTCAGAAAGTAAATGAGCCAGTGGAGGAGATCAGTATCAGAATTAGAAGGGGATTCATTTTGTCAGGTACATGCATGACATAAATACAGTACAATGGAATTGTTATGGCAGCAAGGCTAAGTGCAATGGGATAGAGCAATTACTAAAATTTCTAAAGAGAAGAGTAGGGGGATTTCCCTGAACTGAACTAGTAATCTCTTACTAAGGCAGCCATTTCCAATCCAAGATACCACATGAAAGGCTTCTCTGCCCAAGGAAATGAGGAGAACGAGTAACTAGTGTGGTTACAGGGACAAGCGTTGGAATAAGGAGAGGAAAGGTTGTCCCAGACCTGGTGGCCTTCTAGCCAGGCAGCCACTTCCATTCCTAGACACCACTTGGTGGAGGTCATGGTTCCGGAGAGTCGGGAGTTGTCCAGAGCTGGCATCATTGCACCACAGTACATACTTCTGTTAAGGATAAGGTTACTAGAGATGGGTAAACTCGAACCACAGACTCCAGCCAGAAATCCATGTTCGAGCTTAGCGTCTGGCCCGAACAAAGAAAAGCTGATTGATGGGTTGAGCAGCCCATCAACCAACTTTACCTAAGGCTGCAGCAGCAGGAAGCTGCTGTAATTCACCTGAGCCATGATCCACTTATGTCAGCGGCAACGGCAGCAGCAGCGTTTCACACTAGTCCTAATGGGGCTACCAGCTTCCATGAGTGAGGACATTCCTAGTGCTAACTGCCCCTGCCATGCTGACAGGAAGAGGATTGTGGCTCAGGTGAGTTTAAGCAGTGTGCTTCTGCTGCACATTCTCCACCCCCACCACAGCCACCCCCCCCAGGGTTCAGGTTCACAGGTTGATTTCAATGGGGACCTGGTTCGGGTCCAGGCCCCAAACATTTGTTCAAAGTTTGGACAAACTTTCCGAGCCTAAAATTTGGGGGGGTTTGCCTATTTCTAGTTACAGCAAAACATTCTCTCACAAGGGACCCACCTGCATGACTAGCAGAAAACACAGCAGACGTTCAACATCCCTCCCTCTTACGTTTCATCACTCCCAGGCTGTGGTTTATATCGGCAACTAAAGACCTGGGATGATTTCTGGCCTCAGTCTGCCCCTGACCACAAACCCCTAAATAAGCCTAGATTCCTCTAAGTAAGAGAAAGAGGTGAATGGCAGGAACTACTTGCCACCAGGACCTTGATGTTAACATCACAGAATAAAGAGCCCTAAGCAACTGTATTTTGCACTGGACCTCTAGTTTTGAAGCCATGGCTGTCATTAGAGCAAACATTGTTAAAATAATTTTGAGAGATGTGCATTTTAAGCATTAGAATAACAATGGTTTGCTTTGGATTTCTCCTGTTTTTAATTTCTTATACAGGATTAGTGCATAGAATTTTTATATTTCATAATTTCCATTGTATTAACCCACTTCATAACTTAATTAACCGAATCTTCCAAAAATCTGTAAAATATATTGTAAGCAGTAGCATGCCTTTATCACCCATCATTCCATCACATCATTCTGCATTTAGAGTAACAGTATAATTATTACCAGATAAAATATTTTCCTATTACTCAATTTCCCTTATTATTATTACAGTCTGTTACATTTTCATTCTATGTTTAAAAGGGAAATCATTGTTCTGCAAGCTAACGTCAAAAGAATGATTCATGCCATACAATGAAAATGATATTTCTGCCATGTTAGATTAAATTATTCCTTTTTTTATTTAACATGTATGTTTTCTTATCGCGGGATAAGTGGAGTACACTTTATTGTGCTCTTATATAGACATAATTAAGTTGCAGTTTTCTGCAAACTAGTTTTTCTAACTTGCTTTGTTGGGAAATAAATGAAACAAAGTTTCAGGAAATGATTCCAGTGAGGATTGTTTGTTCCTGAGAACAAATGGTAACATGTATGTCAAGGCTTTCCATGATTTCATCCTCATGTTTTACCAGCCCTGTTATCATCAGAAATTAGTTCTATTCTTAGTAATAGCAAAGCACTGTCCTTCCAGATATATTGTATTACTATTGCTACAAGTATAAAAATCTTGCTAACTGATATAAAAAACCCAAGGACAGATTGTTTCAAATCACTGATGGGAAGAATATCGAGTTTCAGCACTTGACATTTGGAAGATGATGAATGGAATGAGAGTACCCAAACAGGCTTGCTGGCTGCTTAGGCCAACCACATGAAATAGCAAGATGTGTGTTAATAAAAACCTTAGAAAAAACAGGAACAGGTCCTCAGGTGTGTCTGAAGTCAAAAGCCAGAAGAGCAGTTAGCTACTGCCAGGCTCCAAACACAGTGGCGATCTTTGCATACCAGCATCTTAAGTCCCTTGTCTTCATTAGAGCTGCTGAAGCCTGGCATAACCTGGACCTTAAGGGAAATGTGGGGATTTATGAGTTGCCTGAGCCAGAGACAACAGAAATGAGTCCAGAAGACTATGACTACATGTCGGGTGATGGAAGCAAAGGATCAGCAGCGCCTAGTATAGCCAAGTTGAGGTGGGCAGCAAAGGTTCTAGAGAGAAGATTAGGTCAATGGTCAAAACAGCTAGTTAGCTCGATACACTATGGGTGTCATGCTGATTATTTGGTGAAGCCAGTGTGCATTGTGGTGTGGATTGCAACTAGAGATGAGCGAACTTCTTGAAAGTTCGATTCGGGCGATTAGTTGAATTTCCCCAAGAAATTCGGGTTCGCCCAAATCGAACTTTCACGAATCTCTCATCTGAAAAAAAAAATGCCGGCATGGTGGGAGCGGGCAGGCCGGCTACGCTGTCAGCGGGCGCCGCTCTCAGCTGTCATCAGAGGACGCGTCATCAGAGGGCGCCTGAGAGCGGCGCCGGGCCTCCACGCTCCCTCCATGCAGGTAAGTGTTTGCTTTTTAAATGCCGGCATGGTGGGAGCGGGCAGCGGGGTTCGTGCCGAATCGAATTTTCCCTGAAATTCGGAGCGAATTCCGGTTCGTCCGAACCAGTTCGCTCATCCCTAATTGCAACCTGCATCTCGGTGAGAAAAAGTGCAAAAAATGTCTTTCCCGAAAAATGACCTGTACCTATGATGGGGCATTTTAACAGGTTAGGTAAATCATTTTTTTCTATGGATAAGAATATTTTTTACAGTTTGGAAATAACAGCTCCCTATAGGCTATGCTTAATTATTTGCCATTTTTGTCTGCATAGCCCATAGGGTGCTGTTGTTTCTAATCTTGAAAAAACATGCTTATCTCATAGGAAAAATGATGAACCTGTCCTATAAAATGCCCCTTTGAAGCAGGCTGGGCTGTTTGAAGCCCACTTGGTGCCTGTGCCAAAATTCTTATTTCCCTGTCAGTGCATCTAGCATCATGTACACTCTCTGCATCATGAATCTCCCCCTTGCCTATCTGCTCATGACCCGCCCCCCAGCTAAAATATACCAACCCGAGTTCTGGCCCTGCAGTGCTATATCCTCAGCAGCACGGCTTTTAAGGGCAATATGGTCCAGTGTCACTGCTCTAATGTGGGCCATACCTGCCCCTGTTCTTTATTAGTCCCTGAAATGCTATGACCTACATGTTAGAACACATCTGATGACTGGTCCATATTTATGCCAGAAACTTGCACTATAGCTAAATGGAAGTCAAGGGAGTAAGACAATAGTACTCCTAAGTAGGGAGACAAGATACAGATAATTAATAGCTTAGGTTAGCCCAAGTAGTTTAAACCAAGGACCTTATTTAACAAGGAATAGCGACAGGTAGCGACTGGTGAGCTGCCGGTAATGACGGGCCCCGCCACGAGAACGCCGGCTCCCCACCACAATCACACATTTATCAAGCCAATCCTGCTTAGCGACTGAGATAGCGCCAGATAGCCACTCATTCATCATTATTCCAGCCTCAGCCCACAGCGCCAGCGTCCGACCTTGAACAGCGACAGGTATGACCTCTCGCTACCTGGCGCTCTCCAATGCATTTCAATGGAACAATCTTTAAATATTAATAATTAATTGTTATTAATGTTTTTTTTGTTTTTTTTAAATGTGAAAAATTCTGTGACCACTTCTGCCATTTTAAATAATATTTTTAAGGTAAAAAAAAAAAAAAAATGTACAGAATTGATATTACAGATCTGATATTAATGTATTCATTAGAGATGAGCGAACTTTTGAAAAGTTCGATTCGGCCGATTCGCCGAATTTCACAAAGAAATTCGGGTTCGGCCGAATCGAACTTTTACGAAGTTCCCCATCATAAATGCCGGCATGGTGGGAGCGGGCCGGCCGGTTCCGCTGTCAGCGGGCCGGCTTTACCGGCCCGCTCCCACCATGCCGGCATTTAAAAAAAAAAAAAAAAAAAAGCATTTTTGCCGGCATGGTGGGAGCGGGCCGGCCCGCTCCGCTGTCAGCGGAACCGGCCGGCCCGCTCCCACCATGCCGGCATTTAAAAAAAAAGCAAACACTTACCTGCAGGTCCGGAGCGTGGAGGCCGGCGCCGCTCTCAGCTGTCATCTGAGGGCGCGTCATCAGAGGGCGCCTCCGCTTCGCCGGCCCGCTCCCGCCATGCCGGCATTTCTTTTTTTTAATTTCAGGAAAAATTCGATCGGCACGAACCACAAAATATTCGGGTTCGTGCCGAATCGAATATTTCCTGAAATTCGGAGCGAATTCCGGTTCGTCCGAACCGGTTCGCTCATCTCTAGTATTCATATTACAAAATTATTTAAAATATTTTTTTTTTTGGTTTCCAAAAATATGGTTGTTTGGGGGTTAAAAAACTACTTTTAACCCATCGCCGCCAGCGCTCTGGGGTTTAAACATGCATTTCACAGCGCTTGAATTTTTTGAGCGTGATTTGTTAATGAATATGGTGGGAGCCGGTCGCTATGGCCAGTCGTTATCATGCGCACCCATACATCGCGGAACCTGTCAAATAGCGACTCCTCCCCCAATATTCAACATTACCGCACACCGACTGAGTCGCTATCAACAACCGAACAATGGCCAAGCACAGCGACTACTAGCGGGCGCTCTGAAAATGCCGCTACAGTCGCTCAACTGTCACTACCTGCCGCTGTTAATGAATCGGCCTCCAAGTGTATAAGGATAACTGGAAATACAGCTCACATTCAAGCCCCCAGAAAAGTGAGTGCAAGGGATTCACACAAAGAGGCATCCGAAGTCAGGATGCCCCAGGGGTAGTTGAAGGGACAAACTAGTTAAATAATTGCTTTGGTTCCTGGGAGCAGCCATGGTGGGATTACTTGGGCATGTATTATTGTTATTGTTGTTATAGTGTTTATTTATAAAGCTCTGTAAGGGGGTAAGGCAAGAAAAACACTTAGGGCCTTATTCATGAAGGGATAGCGTCAGGTAGTGCCTTGTTAATGACAGGTAGCGACAGGTGAACGCCGGACACAGCACGCAATTACACATTTATCAAGCAGAATCTGTTGAGCGACTGGGATAACGCCATGTAGCGTCTGATTCATCATTATCCCAGCCTCAGTGTACAGCGCCGGCGTTCAGCCTTGCAGAGCGCCAGGTATGACCTCTCGCTACCTGTCGCTCTCCCATACATTTCAATGGACGTTCTTTTATTTCTTTTTAAACAGGGTATTTTTTTTTTTTTTTTAATCTCAAATGATGCCTCTCCTGGCATAGAAAAAGCCATTTTTGCAAATATTTTTCATGTTTTATATATTTATGCAGAATTGATATTACAGGTCTGGCATTAAAGTGTTCATGTTACAATGTTATTACAATGTAATTCCATATGTTTTCGCTTTGTTACTGGTGGATACATGCTAAAAAACAGACTTTAATCACACAGCCTCCGGCGCTCTGGGCATCAGAGAAGCATTTCTGAGCGCTGGAGGCTGTTTTTTTAATAAATATGCTGTGAGTGGGTCGCACTGACCAGTCGCTAACATGCGCTCCCATACAGCGCTGTACTGGTCATATAGCGAATCCTCACAATGTATTCATCATTGCTGCACAGCGACTGAGTCGCTATGAACTAGAGACCCACAGCCGAGCACAGCGACTACTAGCGGGTGCTCTGAAATGCCTGCTACAGACGCTCATCTGTCGCTACCTGGCGTTAGTGATGAATCAGCCTGCCAGAATACAATTACTAGGTCTATTATGAGTCCGATGTAACAGAGAAGTATAAAACAAAGCATTCCTTTTTTCTCCCGATAGAAGTCAATGCGGCAGCATGCCGCCTTAATCTCATCATGGCTGCTCCCATGAACTACATAAGTTATTTAGACTGGACTGTACCTTTATTTGTCCAGCCATTGAATCTTTTAGAATCCAGGGCTGGCGACATACAAGGTTGAACTCTTCACAAAGTAAGTACAGAACTGCAAACAAGATATTGACTGACAAGCTAAAGAGAGAAACATTAGAAGAAAGGGAAAGGCACTTTAGGGATTAGCATGTTCAGACAGTAATAAACTTGACAAATGCAAACGCCACATACTGGGACCAAATCCTTCCAGTAACATGGAGTTCTCAGGTGCAATATCAGTAAGCAAACAACAGAGATTTCACTGCAAATCCCAAAATACAAACCTTTTTAAATATGCTGATAGCTTTAGTAAAATGTCAACTGCAACATGCTGTTGGTAGTTAGAGACCATGTGATGTAAAAGATCCAACAATGTAAATCAAAGGTGAGGGCAAAACCCATTATACACACAAAGCAGAGTCCCTAATCTACTTGCCATTCAGTGTCTCTGTATGCCACAATGGGCTTTAATTCTGATTTTGCTGTTTAGGATGGGCACTCTACCATTAGTAAAACATTCTGGGCAGAAATATAGCTACTTGATGAATATAGCTATGTGAACAGTGACAGATCTGGACAAAGATTTTCACATCACCATGCTCATGCAGTTAGAGAAGACAACTAGGATTGACACTTGTTCTCACAATGCAGGACTTACCCTGTTGCCACCACCATGCTCAGGGCCGGATTCTGAGGGGGGCGCAAGGGACTCGCGCTCTGGGGCTTCCACCACTTGCCCTGCAAAGGGGGCCTTTACTACAAAGCAGGACGGAGTCTAGAGCAGCAAAGCCGCCATCAGCAATGCTACAGTGATGGTTGGGTGAAGAACTTGTCGCTGCACATAAGCCGCCAAGCACAGCCGCTGGCAGCTCAATGCAGGGAACTGTTTCCTGCTGGACCAGCTGGGCGACTACGCTACCCCCCCACCCAGAATGGCAAAGCAGGAGTTCCCGAGCAGCACACACCCACATTGACGTTCCAGTAAGTAGTCGGGTGCCAGACAACCACCAATCAGTTATTTGGCTGGACTTTTATTTTAAAGGAAAAAAAAACTGATTTTGTACCCAGGGGCCTCCTCCACACTTAGAGGATGATTTATTAATAGCGGCAGGTAGCGACAGTTGAGCGACTGTAGCGGTATTTTCACAGCGCCCGCTAGTAGTCGCTGTGATTGGCCGTTGTTCGGCTGTTGACAGCGACTCAGTCGGTGTGCAGTAATGTTGAATACAAGGTTCCGAGTCGCTATTTGACAGGTTCTGCGATGTATGGGAGCGCATGATAGCGACTGGTCAGAGCGACTGGCTTCCACCATATTCATCAAAAAATCACGCTCAAAAAATTCAAGCGCTGTGACATGCATGTTTAAACCCCAGAGCGCTGGCGGCGATGTGTTAAAAGTAGTTTTTTAACCCCCAAACCACCATATTTTTGGAAACCAAAAAAAAAAAAAATATTTTAAATAATTTAGTAATATGAATACATTAATATCAGACCTGTAATATCAATTCTGTACAATTTTATGGCAGAAGTGGTCACAGAATTTTTCACATTTAAAAAAAAAAAAAAAAAAAAACATTAATAACAATTAATTATTAATATTTAAAGATTGTTCCATTGAAATGCATTGGAGCGCGCCAGGTAGCGAGAGGTCATACCTGTCGCTGTTCAAGGTCGGACGCTGGCGCTGTGGGCTGAGGCTGGAATAATGATGAATGAGTGGCTATATGGCGCTATCTCAGTCGCTAAGCAGGATTGGCTTGATAAATGTGTGATTGTGGTGGGGAGCCGGCGTTCTCGTGGCGGGGCCCGTCATTACCGGCAGCTCACCAGTCGCTACCTGTCGCTATTCCTTCATAAATAAGGGCCTTAATCTGGCCCTGACCATGCTGTTCTAGCGGTGACGGGTGGAATCATTGCTTGGCTAAACCTCTGCTTCCAGATTGGTTGTCTGCTGTTTCACCTCTGGCGCTGGAGCATAGCCTAGCAGTTGGAGATGCTGATTGACTCGGCCTCTCAGTTGCAGCTTATTTAAAAGCCATCTCCAGTCTTTTGTTGAAAGATGCACACCAATACTAGAGTTTGATTTTCATTTATAGTAGAGTATTATACAAATGTTAGAAATTAAGTAGTATAATATACACAAATTAAATATTGTGCAATAGCCATTTCACCATGCACAGTACAAAATTCCACATGGATACATTGCATTGATGCAGAACAAAAGATAGATAAACTAACCACCAGCCAGTAACAGTATCACCAGTAACAATTGCAACATGCTAATTAGAATAAATGTATAAGAAATGTATAGTACCAGAGAATATAAGTGTGACCTCACCTGTATTACCAGTAATCCCCAGTAATATTATGGCCATGGCAGTAGCTGTTGCAAGGGGCCTTGTCTTACACTCATCACTCCAGTGCCAGCCATTGATTACATCTCAGCTTCGTATGCCTTGGCTACCAAATATTCTCAATCTAAGGGTACATGGCTTCAACACACTGAACTGGCTACTGAAAAGGATTTATGATGGAATTAAATGATGGCAATAGCATAAAGGCTATTCCAGAAAATGTAAAATAGCATATCTTTGCCAATCAGAAGGTTTTTCTCAGATTTCTGGGGCGCTTTGTGAAATGACCCTTTTCTAAGCAGTCTCTAATGCTTAACTTATTCCCAACATACTTCTGATCAAAGAAACTACCACTCCCATGGTCTAACAACCATATATGACCACACAGTAGTAGTAACAACCTTATATTGTAGAAACTATTTAAAGCAACCCTATAAATTATCATTTCACAAGTCGAATGTTGCCATGAAAGGGTCGATTCAGCGCCAGGTGAAAGTCACTATGGCCCTTATTTAAGAAGGGATAGTCTCAGGTAGTGCCTGGTTAATGAGAGGTAGCGACAGATAGCGACTGGTCAACGCCGGACACGGTACGCAATTACACATTTATCAAGCAGAATCTGTTTAGCGACTGGGATAGCACCATGTAGCGTCTGATTCATCATTTTCACAGCCTCAGCGCCAGCGTTCAGCCTTGCACAGCGCCAGGTGTGACCTATCGCTACCTGTCGCTCCCCCATACATTTCAATGGACGATTCTTTTCTTCTCTTTAAACGTTTTTTTTTTTTTTTTTTCCAAAAAGTCACAAATAATTCTGTGACCTCTTCTGGCATTGAATAAGCAGTTTTTTCATAATTTTTTCATTTTTTTATATATTTCCTCAGAAATGATATTACAGGTCTGGCATTAAAGTGTTCATGTTACAATGTTGTTACAATGTAATTCCATATGTTTTCGCTTTGTTACTAGTTGATAGATGCTTGAAAACAGACTTTAAACACACCGCCTCCTGCGCTCTGGGCTTCACACAACTATTTTTCAGCACCAGAGATTTGTGAGGCTGTTTTTTTGCTGAATATGGTGTGAGTCGGTCGCTATGAGCAGTCACTAACATGCGCTTCCATACAGCGCTGTACTGGTCAAATAGCGACTCCTCACAATGTATTCAACATTACTGAACAGTGACTGAGTCGCTATAAAGTAGTGACTCACGGCCGAGCACTGCGACTACTAGCGGGTGCTCTGAAAATGCCTGCTACAGACGCTCATCTGTCGCTACCTGCCGCTAATGATGATGATTTTTCAGCGCCAGAGATTTGTGAGGCTGTTTTTTTCCTGAATATGGTGTGAGTCGCTCGCTATGAGCAGTCGCTAACATGCGCTCCCATACAGCGCTTTACTGGTCAAATAGCGACTCCTCACAATGTATTCAACATTACTGAACAGCGACTGAGTCACTATAAAGTAGTGACTCAAGGCCGAGCACTGCGACTACTAGCGGGCGCTCTGAAAATGCCTGCTACAGACGCTCATCTGTCGCTACCTGCCGCTAATGATGAATCAGCCTCTATATTTTTAGGAGAGAAAACTGTGGTTCACTTTCATTGTCTACCATGAGGGTGATCCAGCACCAGGTGAAAATGTACATCTAGTTGCTAAATCAGTCCAAAGGTAGACAATGAAAGTAGTATTAGGAAGTAGTGACTTTTCTCTCTTGAAGCTAAATCGACCCAGTAGAGAGAGTTGATGGTGAGTTTAAGCAAGAACTGGTTCCATCTAGTTGGCCAGCTTCCCTATAAAAAAACCCTCACATGGCGCAATATGTGCATGAAGATTTCTGGAGATTCAACGCATGAGGGTGATACCAGTGACAGCCTAGAGAATTAAAAAACAATTTTGGACTTACAAGATATTGTTCACTTTAGAGGCATCCTCTACAGCTAAACCCTCCTAACAGAGCAGAGGGGATCGGCCACCTGGGAGGTAAGTATACCTTGATTTTACAGTTGCCTTACAAATGTCCTTATGATCGGACATATGTAAAGTAGAGGGGATCATATTTTGTCTGTATGAGTCACTGACATTTCTGATGGTGTCCCTGTCATTGAGGTAGTTTCTACCATCTACCCACCTTCCCCTTTTACTTAGAACATCCCACAGCTCAGTCTTAAAATAATCAGCCCTTTGCTGAACAGCAAATGTCAGTGTCATGGTTTAATCTGGTTTGTTCCATATTTTCAGAAAGCTTGTTATTTCCCATTGTTGGCCTGCTGCCTGCTTCTGAAGCTGTTCTGTTTTTATCTTATTAAATATTAAACCTCACTTAAACATTGCTATTTTAGGTGTATGTTGTGGATGGTTGTCTATTTGTGTAACATTTGATACTTGGAGATAAGGGCGACAATGTGGGTGTCCCCGGTAATATATTAGAGGAAGGGAGTGGTGGGACAACTATTGAAGAGAACATGACTGAACAGCTGAAAGCAAACAATGAAGTCATCTCTCTCGCTCTCTGCCGACATGGAGACCTCAGTGTACAAACAGGTTATAGCTCACAAAAACCAGGCACACTTCAGTATTGTGTGCTTATTAATCCTGGAGACTTTGTAGCAAGATGAAGTATGGCTCAGATTCAGAATGGAATCCAGCTAGAAAAGAATTCTCGTTTCTAGAGATGAGTCGGTCTGAATTAACCAGACATTATGGGGGAAATACAGTAAGATTGTTGATCTCCCGCATTGTCTGATGATCATTCCCAGATATGGTTTTAAACAAAGGCCAATTCAGCAACATGCAAATATATATTCACATGCGGCCTAAGTTTGTATACATGTGCAGGCGAATCCATGCAAAACCTACAGTTTGCTTGCATGCAAAAGCATGCTGACATGTCAGTACTCACCCCTCTGTGTTCCTCCTGTAGTCACCCAAGAGTCCCCCTAAACTTATACAACATATATATATATATATATATATATATATATATACAATATACATATATACAATATACACATGTGCCCAGCTAACCTATGCCCCCCCCCACACTTACCTGGCAATAGAGTTGACTCTATTGTGAGCTCCTTTTTAGGATAGAAATCTATAGCATTCACTTACAAGTCAAGTTTTCGAGAGTAGAAGCACAACATATGCGTGGTAGAGCTAATTTTCCCATTAGAAAAGGCCACACTCACCAGGCAAATGGTGTAGAGCAATCACTGCATGCCTGGGCACCATTTTATCGCATGCAAATTACACAAACATGCTTTCGCATGCGAAAACATTTTCAAATTGTGCTGAATCCGCCCAAAAGGGTGGCACTGAGCAAAATTAAGAGACTGATTCACTACTAACGTCAGGTATCGGCAGATGACCTTCTGTATAGTGGCGCTTAGAGCGACCACTAGTAAACACTGTAAGCGTGTAATGGTCGCTGTAACAGAGCACCTCAGTCGCTCTAGTAACCTGGCCGTCATTGATGAATGTGATGTATGTTGGGCACTCTAACACCACTACAGCCCTGCAGGGAACGATAAGTAGCACCAGCCCAGTGCAACCGACTCTCTGCGCTCCACACCATACTTATCAAAAAGGAACACACACAGCGTTGGCGCTCTAAATCTGGTCGCTGTAGCATAGAGCGCCAGATGCTGTGTGATTAATGTCTGTTTTTGAAAACATATCCACCAGCAACAAAGCGAAAACACATGGAATGACATTGTTTTAACACTGGGACATTAACAGTTTAGTGCCAGACCTGTAATGACAATTCGGCATAAAAATATAAAAAGAAAAAAAAGTTTTTAAAAGTGTTTGTTTGCAGCCAGGAGAGGTCACACAATGATTTGAGCAAAAAAAAAAAAAAAAATGTCAAACATGCTGTTTAAACACAAGCAAATGAACGGCCATTGAAATGTATGGGAGAGCGACAGTGAGCGAAAGCTAACACCTGGTGCTCTGGAAGCTAGAGCACCGGCGCTGTACGCTGAGCCGCCTGTAATAATACATTGTACGCTACATGGCAATGTTAGAGGCGCTCACCATATTCGCTTTGATGCCCGGCATTCACCAGACGCTGCCTGAGGCACTACCTGGCGCTATCCCTTCTTAAATAACCCCCTAAGTGTGCATGAAAATTGCTTTTTCACCAAATGACACCATCTGAAACAGAAAATCACCCATACCCGCATCAACTTCTACACCCAGTTAGGTACAGCATTAGCCCACCTAGTAACATTAAATTATCTATATCCTTAAAGTGGACCAAAACCCAGCTGGATCGGCCCGGGAATCTATAAGATTCCCGGCCCGATCCATTCCCTCTCCGCGGGGGATCCAAAATCGGGATGCCCCGCTGTGTGAAACCCCCCAGGTCACCCACTACAATTACCTTAATCCCGGTCCAACAGCGCATGCGTGGGCCCACGCCAGCCATTTGGGAATATTTGTTAGAGGGAAGCGTGAGATGCGACTGCCAGCGTGCTCGGGGCCGCTGAGCTAAAACGTCGCTCAGACATGCATAGCTCAGCAGTGGCTCCGAGCGCGCTGATTGGACGAGCATGCACATGCATGCACAACATGCACCGTAGGACCGCGGTGAGGTGAGTTTATGCTGGAGAAGCGGGGGGGGGTTTCACATAGCGGCTGGAGTGCTCCGGGGGAGTAGACCAAAACCCAGGATAGTCAAAATCCTGGGTTTTGGTCTACTTTAAACCTATTCATATTAATATTATTTTCTATTAATAAAACGCCATTATCTTCTGTGGCACTGTATAAGGTACAGACAGGGTAAAACAAATCATGCACTTAAAAGCTCAGAATGCAACAAATATAAATTGATAATATGTTACATTAGGAGAGATGATTCTGGAATGACTCTCCTGATAAGGAAGGTTTGTAAGTGGCAACCCCTGATCTAAAGGATAAGGGAGTTATCACAAAAGGTTAGGCCACGGGTTGTATGTACTAAGCATGGTGGCAAGCGCTCTAAAGAGTGTTGGGGCAGTGAAGTGAACTGCTTAAGCTCGGTGATATGCTTCTCTGAATACATTTGGTTTGAGGACACGTTTGTAGTCTCGAATGGTTGGCCCCCTAATTTCTATCCAGACTGGCTAGAGCTTCAGAACTGTTCACAGGGTGCTGCACCTGGAAAGACAGGAAGAGCCATTATGGATAAGACCCTGATTTTGCCCAGTTTCCCATTCCCTAATACCAGGTCTGACCAATCAGATCAGTATATATCTACTACAAATGAAGACAACAAGACAATTCTTGTAAGCTACATTTCATTCTTGATCAGCTTCATTTGTAGAGTTTTGACTAGTGATTAACTGTGGGTCAATAGCTGTGGGTCAATGGTATATTTGACCCAAATATTGCTCGGCATATACAGAGGTAAAATTCAGGTTTTCCTTTTGAAAATGTAAAAATGGTAAACAGCCCTTTAATGTAATGTTTGTTAAGTAAAAAGTATCCTTCATTTTTATTGTCAACCTAGTAGTCGATTCAACACCAGGTTTAAAATGTGCTCTTCTATTCATTTTTTTTATTAATCCAAGGGCCCTTTACAAACCGAGTGCTGAATCGACCCTATCATTTTTAAAAAATAACGTTTTGAATTATTTTACAAATGGATATAGCCCTGGCAATTTCTTCAGTTCTTTAGGGTCCATGCTTTGCATTTGCATTGTATCATTGGACTTCACGCCACAGGGGCCCAAAGGGACGCTACAATAAGCTAACCTAACCCCCACACCATCAGTGAGCCCTACATTAGAGCTAACCTCCATTTGATGGCAAGCAGGAAACAGCTGCACACATCATCCACAGCCAAACCCCAGCAAATAGGTGGAATGCATTACTGCTATGTACTCTTCCCCTATATTACCCAGCTGTATTCTTCCCCTATAATACAGAGCTCCAATAGTAAAAGGTGAATATCTCCTGCATTTATTATTCACAAGCAGCTAGAACAGGTGGCTTGGGGTCTTTGCAGCAATGGGTACCTAAGCCATTTGCCTTGAAGACTTATGTATCCCCCCTCCTTCTGTTTGTGAACCACTCAATAAAGAAAATGTGTCCTTTTGCTCTTGGAGCTTGAAGGGTCCAGAAATGGCTGTACACTGCAGATCCACATCCCCTATTGGTAAAGGTTTGACAGCTCTTGTATGGAATACCACATACGCAAGCTGGCCCTGGAGGGTGCGTCAGCAATTCTGGTGGCTCCAAGGTGGCCAAGACAGGTTTGGTTCGCAGATGTGGTAAGGTTAGCAGAAGATCAGTTCGTTCTGCCCCTGCTGCCGGATCTGCTCACCCAGGGTCAACTACGTTATCCCAATTTACCATCGCTGGCTTTGACGGCGTGGCTGCTGAAACCTCCATCTTGAAGGAAGAAGGTCTATCCGATGCTGTGATTCGAACTCTCATTAGTGCTAGGAAGCGGTCTTCCTCTAATATCTACTATAGGACTTGGAGGTCTTATATTGATTGGTGTGAGATCAGGGCGTTGCCTTGTAGGGAATTTTCCATCTCCAGAATCCTGGAGTTTCTTCAACATGGTCTGGACCTGGGGCTCCAGCTTAGTACTCTGAAGGGGCAGGTTTCTGCCCTGGTGGTGTTCTTTCAAAGGTCATTTGCCCTACATCCTTTGGTTAAGACTTTTTTCCATACATACATACATACCCCAGTCAGACAAAGCTCAGAGAAAGAAAGGTGAGTATATCTTAATTGCAGTGGTGAGGGTTTACTGTAGGGTCCCTGTGGACCAGGATCCAAACTTTCTCTCTGATGGTGATTTTTATACCAATGAGGGGACAATTATTTTAAGCAATTAAAATATCCACAATGATAAAAATAAATCTTATGAATTGAGCCCACTGTACCTTTACAGCCACTGTGAATTTATACCTACAGCCCTATTTACAAAGGCAGCCATACAATAATCTTTCCTTTAGCTTTAACCTTAGCGGGAGCTTTAGAGCTCTAACGGAGAAACTTTTGCTCCATTTAGCTTTATGGCTCCATTATATACTTACACATATGCTTCATGTAACCAACTTTGTGCAATTAAACACGATACCTCCTAAGACTCTTGGCAGCTTTGTAGTATGTTATTTAATTAGTATAGGGCCCCAACGGTCCCTGTTCTTATGGGCCCCTACAGATTTTCAAGTCCCCGTGCCAAGTCTTATGGAATGAGACAAAAATGCACGCTTTCCTAAGAGAGCCGCCGTTAGTTAGCAAGAGAGGCAGCCCGGCATCAAGCTTAGGAGTAAAGTAGTTTCATTCATAATGTGCCAAGCTGTATCCTGCCCATGAATGAGTGTCTGGCACAATAAAATGTTTAATTTGAAGATAAATAACGTGATTTATAAAAATGTTTACTTGAAAAGTGTCATACTTACATCTGCTCAAGGCAGTTATGTGGTGGATGTGTTTCTCTGTCGTGCCATTATTTATTTGCACAGGTTGGTTTCTTACTCGGCTGAGCGTGATGTATTACTGGTGGAAAGAAATGTAATAACACATACTGTAGAAGAGTGTCCTACTTTTCATAAAAAAAGATTTATTTAATTGTTACACGGGCTATTGCCTCTCTATCTTAATCTACACTCAGCCATACTGTTTTGTTTTTTGTATATTTTTTTCTATTTAGGATCACCTTAGAGGAAATTCAGACCGCTATTTCACCTAGGAACAAACACGACATACCATTCTACCAATAAAATTATTATTAGAATATAATGAGCTTTGGCTTCAGATTATAGTTTAATGTAACCTGTTTTGTTTGTTGAGTTCAGCTCAGCCAGACCCAGATTCAGGAAACAGATTCAGTCAAACTATGATTCCTTTTTAAAACTATTTTTATAGATTTTTTTATGTATGCAATTCAACACAAGCTGAGTGTTCCTCCAGGGGTGAGTCAATCCCTTGCCAATGGGTACTAGGGACGTATATACCACAGAGGCAGCCCCTGGGGCCGGTGGCAGAAGGGGGCCTGGCACGAGCTGCCTCCACCACCTCCACAGAATGTACACCACCCAATACCAGTTACAGCAGAGCACCTGCTTCCGATCAAACCTACCCAGCCATGCCGCCTCCTACCTCCAGTGGCCTGTTGGCTTCTCCTTTCCGTCCCCACCCTTGTGCGCACCTCAACTATACTTCCAGCAGACATGCCATGCCAGGTCTGTCTGGGACCTTTGCTGTGACTGTGTCTTCTCCCGGTTGTCCAGGAGAGTGGGTTAATTGGGGTGCTGTCTCTTTAAATTGGTATAGGGGTCCTTGGGAGTGCAGTGAAAATATATAGTACACAACTCCCCACCTCTTTAATGAAAAACAATTTAAAAAAATTAAAATAACTAACTTTAACTCACCCACCCGATGTCTTCCTTCCAGTCCGGCCTAATTTTTAAAGACTTGCTTCAAGATGCCAACCTTTTGTGTCTTGACTTTGATTGTCCCAGAGGAACAATGGTGGCACCTTGGGAGGAGGCTTTTATACCTTGGGAACATGGTACATTTGGATTCCTCTCTGGCGTCAAACCACAGCCGCGCCTGATGCAACTGAATGGCTGTGAGTGATGCCGCACCACCGCGGTGTGTGTGGCTTCTCCAGCCACACATTAATATGCACGGCCGGAGAAGCTGATCACGCATGTATCGTTGGACTGAGGAGAGGTGCGTATATTTGGTGAGCTGCAATCAGGGCCCCCCAAAGCGGTTTGACGGTTTGTTTATTTTTCTTTTTTGGTTTTGAATGGCAAGACTATTAGGCTTGATTCAGTGCCGCAAAAATCTCAGATGAGTGTGAAAGCAATCTTGCAGGCATGAATTCGGCCACTCGCATGATTCAGGATGATTCAGGTCATGAAGCATGCGAGCAAGCATGGCAAGAATACTGTTTAACCATATAATGAATCCCTGTCAGCGAGTTTCATTGGTAAAAACCTTGACGCTATATCTGGCATGATTTGATCAATGAAAATGACAGGCATTATTTTATTTTACTTTGTTCTGGTAAGCCGGGGCTCAGAGGCCCTGCCAGCCAACCCCTGGCCCTGCCAGTTAACCAACCCTTATGCCCTTTGATATAAGTTCTGGGCTCTTTCAGGGGTGCCGTGGGCTTTCTGCTCAAACTGATGTGGGTTGTCATATCGCCAGACCAAGAAAAGAATTGTTTTATTATTATCCCCTTGGCATAGTATAAAATTGGAAATAGTTTATGTGAAATAGAAGAGACAAAACTAATATGTAAAGATTTTGTATCTATTCCATGGAGCTTGATGGAAGTTGAAACTTTGTGGCCAAACCTATATATAGTCTTTCTCTGTTTAGAAGGAAATTGTCTTTAAAGCTCATGTTTCCACTGCCTGATGTAGGCGGAGTATCAACTGATATGAGTTTTAAGTTCATACCAGCAAGTTCATGTCTAATGTTACCATTCCCTGCACTCAGATCCCCGAATATCTCCAGCCATAAATTACTAAACCTGCTAAGAAATGCTATTTCCTAATCAGTGGTACTTTTCATGACGTGTTTTTAGAATAAAATACACCCTCAAATCCTCTTCAACAGATGCTGAGGAGGAATTGATGATGCTGGTGACCAGGAACCCTGGAACAACAGCAAATTGCATTAGCAAAGCAGACGTGATCAAACAAGTCAAGGTCAGCAAAAGGGTTTGGCACTAAATGTTTAAATGTGGTCAGACGTGGCACAAGTAGCAGGGCTTTGCATTAAATATGGTCAGATGAGAGGTAGGCGACAGAGAAGCAGAGATTAAGTAGCAGAGGTGAAGCAGTGCTTCCTGTTGCCTACACTGCCCGAAGCTTGATAAGCAACAGAGCTGACTGCGACGACCCAGCTAGAGAACATCATGAAAGCAGCGGTCAGGTAAGTACCATACCATGACAGCAAGACATGCAACACACCTTAAGGTGACTGGAGCCTAAGAGTTACTTAATTTCCTTCATCCTTTCGATGTTTTCCAGTTACAAATGATATTTGCATAACAGCAGTAAGACTCAGAAGACAACAATGGTTGCAGTAGAAAATAAATGGATTGCTAATGGTAGGTTTCTGTTATTGTGAGTACTATGCACTTCCATATATTTTTGCTTGCCTCATGTTGAAGTGGACAAACACACCATGTTTTTTAAAATCACAGTGGCATACCACACACAGATGTGGTTTAGCCTTGTTTATATGACAGGCTTTTCTCCATTATGAGGTTTACTCCATTTTACTGTATGCATTATTAAATCTGTAAGCTTCCAATATGTGGTCAGGTGATGCTCTATATGTCGATAATATGTCAATTTTTCTATTGTGGGATCAGGTAAGTAAATTGGAGTAAGAATCTTCAAATTTTCCAATGGAAAGAGTTTAAGATCTGGACATTATAACACAACATTCATCAGCCTTGTCAGGAATGGCAACAAGGAGGCCTAACAGATTTTAATAGAGAAATGTGTTAGTTGATGTGGAAATCACATCCTGGTGATAAATTCAGCTAAATATGTGTAGAAGATTTTAGGGGAAACCAAGTGTCCCCCCTACACTTATCCATTAATTGGGTGAAAATTAGGAGGGCCAAAAAACGGGGAGGCCGATTCATTAATAGCGCCAGGTAGCGACAGATGAGCGACTGTAGCGTGATTTTTTCAGCGCCAGCCAGTATTCGCTGTGCTTGGCCGGCGTTAGCTTGATGACAGCGACTCAGTCGGTGTGCAGTAATGTTGAATACGGGCTGGGGGGTCGCTGTTTCACAGGTCCAGCGTTGTTTGTGAGCGCCTGACAACGAATGGCCAGAGCGAACGGCTAGCTTCATATTCATTAACAAATCACGCTCCGAATGTGCTGTCGCTGTCCATTCCTTGTTTAAACCCCAGAGCGCTGGCGGCGATGTGTATTAACTAGTTTTTAACCCCTAAACAACCATATTTTTTGAATGTAACATTATACATGTTTTTAGAATCATTTTGTAATATGAATACATTAATCTCAGACCTGTTAGATCAATTCTGCACATTTTTTTTTTAATTTTTTTTTTTTACTTAAAAATAAATCCTAACATTGCAGAAGTGTTCTCCGATTTTTTGACATTAAAAAAAAAAAAAAAAAATTAATACCAATTAATTATGAATAATTATAGATTGCTCCATTGAAAGGCATTGGACATCGCCAGGGAGCGACAGCTCATACCTGGCACTGTGAGGGAATTTGCAGCGGCGCTGTTCGGTCCAGGCGGCTTCATGATGAATGCCGCGCTAGCCGTCGCTCTCGCCGTCGCTAGCCTCATTTTGGTTGATAAATGCGTCATTGTGACCGCCGCCGGGCATACTTGAGTCAGTAGTCGCCGTTAGCTGCCGCTACCTGGCGCTCGTCAGACACTACCTGGCGCTATCGCTTGATGAATAAGGGCCTAAGTTCCTAGATGTCTTATCATCTCTGATAATACCAGATGGTATGGAGAAAAACACATTCACAGTACTGAGGAAAGTCCAGCAAAGATTAATCTTCCTCAGACAGCTAAATAATGCCATGTCTGACATCTCTGCCATGTCTGAAAACTACATCTCAAAAGCTTACTTCAATATACTCAGGTAGCCTCAAAAGGTATTACCTTATGTCATCATCGACTGTCTAAAAATCAGTAACTCCAATCAGATCCACCATTGTTTTTGTCTGATTTGAGGAGAAATCAAGAAAGACAAGTCTACGCACCAGAGGACAATCAAATCTGCAGAGAGAACTGGAATACCGCTACTGCTCATGCAGGAGCAACATGAGAACAAATTTGTGGGCAGAGAAGGTTCACTCAGACCTGGGACTTGCCCTATTCCAGGTATCACCATCTGGGCAATGCTTTAAGGAACCAATAAAAATAATAAAGGGGCTGATGAGTACTTGCCTCTGGTCCAAGAAGACTCAGTTAATTAGATAGAGCTATATCCCTTAGAACCCAAAGATTTCTCCTGGTGACCCTGAGCAGCAGTAGTGAAGTAACCTATTGTTGGGAATGGCAATGGCAATCTCCCTGGGTTCCTGTTGTGCCTCTACAATACATCTGCTTTGTCCTAGTGGTGGGTGTGACCACAGGTTTTTTTATGCCACTCCAAGGTCTGTCTGACTGCTCTCAGTCTGGTTTTCCAGCTTGAACTGTGGCTAGGCCTAAACCCTAAACTTATGACATTAGCTTTTTTTATTGACTCTGAACCTTTGCTGTCTGCCTTGAAATGTGTTTGCCTATTCATCCTAAACCTTTTCTGCCTTAGCCTGTGTACCACTTTTCCTCTACCTCTGGTTTCCATCTACAATCAGGGCCGGATTAAGTGTGGTGGAGGCCCCTGAGCACAAAATCTGGTGGAGGCCCCAGATACAGTTTTTTTTTTTCAAGTAACTGATTGGTGGTTGTCTGGCACCCGCCTACTTACTTAACATTAGATCGAGTCCCTTGTGCAGGTGCGTGCTGCTGGGGAACTCCTGCTTTGCCATTCTGGATGGGGTGTAGTCGCCCAGCTGGTCCCTGCATTGAGCTGCCAGCAGCTGTGCTTGGTGGCTTATATGCCACCAAGCACCCATCCATCACTGTAGCGTTGCTGACGGTTGCTTTGCTGCTCTCTCCGTCCTGCCCTGTGGTGACTTTGGCTGCAGGTTTGGCTTGCCCAGACACTGCCGTGATAGCTTGGTTGCTGGCCAAAAATCTGAAAGGTCTCCTGGACCAGTCCATAATCCAAAGGTTGGTGGAGGCTCCCTTTGCAGGGCAAGGGGTGGAGGCCCGGGGCTCGCGCCCCTTGCGCCCCCCCCTCATAATCCGGCCCTGTCTACAATCTGTGCAGTAGTATCTCCTCAACTCCTGGAGCAAAAACTATTTCCACCTGGAGGGGCTCAGGATGGAGCCCGGGCCTTTCGGTAGACTTCAGGCGCCGTACATCAGTGAGTGCTGCTTGAAAAGGCATCTTCCACAGCCTAAGCTCCTTTATGACTTGCAATGTTTGGATAATTGCTTTTAGAACTCTAGCATGCCATGTGTCACCCCCCCCCCCCCCCGCCCATACAGCCAAATACTTCTGGTCCTGTGCTGATGAGAACCAAAAGTTGAAGGTGTTTGGTTGTGTAAATGTTAAGCATCACCAGGGAACGTTAGGGGCCTGCACACTACCTCCCTGCTTTTTCTTCTTTTACTTCTTCAAGGCTCATTGGCACCTGAATGGGCGATTATTCATTGCATGGTTTGTTTATTGGTTTTTGCATGGTAAGACTCGGATATTACGCTTGGTTCACTGGCATAAAAATCTCAGATGAGTGCGAAAGCTAAAACTTTTAGGCATGAATTTGCACTCGCATGGTTCAGGGCACACTTTTGAGATGATTCCGGTCGTGTGGAAGCATGCGAGAAAGCATAGATAGAATTCTTACTGAGAATTTACAACTCGCATGACAATACACATGCAGTTCTAAACGTTTTCATTGATAAAAATCATGCTGATCTTAAAAAACACGGTATGTCCTTTTTATTCACATTAAACCAGAACAAGACCCGGCATTTTTTTCCCCGGGTTTTGTTTGATACCCCTGTGGGCATCCTGACTGGGGATGCCCCGCTGTGTGAAACCCCCCCAGTTTTCACACAGCTCTCCTCGGCTCAGTGGCACATGCGCGGGCACATCGCTATTGGCTATGTTTACATCTTTTAGCAAATAGCTCTCATTACTATAAATAGTGAACACCGCGCTACAGTCTTTCAAACATAAAAAATTCAAATGAAGTGTTCTTTTAGAGATTTGCTTCAACGTGCCAAACTTTCCATCCAAGTAAAGCCCCACAGCAATAACAATTATAAAGCACAGAGCAATAGAAGAGCAGAGCTTGTCTAAATGACAAAAAAATTTTTTTTGAAGTATCCCACTGTGCATGCACATCAGCAGAATTATCTTGGCACACGTGCCCACCACCTAAACGGGTATGCGCTTACCAGATCTACGAAATCAAAAAGCCTTAAAACAGATTCATCTGGTAGAGAATTCCGTGATTTCCAATGCTTCAATCATAGGTTTGAAAATCACTCCTCACAATCGTATGTAGGATCCATGCATAGATTAAAAAGAGAGCACAAAAGAATCTAGTGCAACCCCATCAGGAATTTTAAAAGCTAATTTAATAGATAAAAATGCACTCACAATTTTTTGAAGATACAAAGGCATATAAGAAATGCAATCCAGGCGGGAGTCCTTTCTTCCCTTGATTCCGTGCAATCAGCTTACAACACATATATGATTGGCGTATTTGCTGATGATTGCACGGAATCAAGGGAAGAAAGGACTCCCTCCTGGATTGCATTTCTTATATGCCTTTGTATCTTCAAAAATTGTGAGTGCATTTTTATCTGTTAAATTAGCTTTTAAAATTCCTGATGGGGTTGTACTAGATTCTTTTGTGCTCTCTTTTTAATCTATGCATGGATCCTACATGCGATTGTGAGGAGTGATTTTCAAACCTATGATTGAAGCATTGGAAATCACGGAATTCTCTACCAGATGAATCTGTTTTAAGGCTTTTTGATTTTGTAGATCTGGTAAGCGCATACCCGTTTAGGTGGTGGGCACGTGTGCCAAGATAATTCTGTTGATGTGCATGCACAGTGGGATACTTCAAAAAAAAATTTTTGGTCGTTTAAGCAAGCTTTGCTCTTCTATTGCTCTGTGCTTTATAATTGTAAATAGCTCTCATTGACTATAATGGGGAGCTCCCGCCCCAGCCTATGTGAATGGCGACCCCCCCCCAATGACAACAATGAAAGTCTCCTGACGAATTATGTCAGTTCAGCGGGCGGCTTTCATTGGATGACAGCCCCGTGCATGCGCCGCTGGACTGGGGAAAGGTGAGTGTATAAGGGCACCCTGGGGGGTTTCACACAAAGGGGCATGTATTGAAGTGCATAATTACCATTAGTAATCCATTCAGTTTTCTGTCAGAAAAGACATTAAAATGTGCACGGATTGCTGTTAAAACCACATGATTTGTGCACGTTACCACAACCACTGATGTGTTGAGAGCCTTAGGAATACTGCTTGTTCTTCCTTGATGCACATGTACTTGGGGAATAATAAAATAGCTTTAGAGACAATTCAGAGTACTGTCAGTTATAATAGCGAAGGGGACTATGTTGGAATTAGGTCTGTGTGCATGAGCCCTGAAAATAAGCAGATAACATTAGCATTCAAATGTAGGGTGAGCCCCTGGAGTCAGTTTTGCTAGTTGGTCCAAGACACCCCAGTTAGACACTACCTGTGTACTGGGCCAGATCTCTTGAATAGATACAATCCCTGCTCCAACGGCGCATGCGCGGGCTCTCGTCCGGTCAGTTTTTCTTTCAGAAAATTGCTCTGGTTCTATTCAACGGGGATCCCGCCCCAGCCTTTCAGAGAGCATGCTGCCGGGGATACGAGGGATAAGGTAGTGCTTTTTGAATTCAATCAGAGCCTTTTGCCAAAGGAAGTAAACCTGGAAAAGGGCTCTGAATGGACAAGAGCCCACACATGCACGTATCTGAAAGGCTGGGGCGGGGGCACGTGCATGCCACCAGGCAGGGCCGGCGTCAGCACCCGGCAAGGCAGGGCAGCTTCCAGGGGGGGCCCACTGACAGGGCTGGCATCCAGATTTGGGTGATGTGACGCGACTCTTCACCACAAAGGGGCCCACTGAGAACATCCCGCCCAAGGGCCCACATAAACCTAGAGCCGGCCCTGCCACCAGGGATGCAGGGAATCCCCGTAAATCAGAATAATCAGAACAATTAGCTGAAAGGCAAACTGACTGTGCGAGGGCCCGTTCATGTGCCGTTAGAGGTTTCACACCAGGGGGCATTCCAATTTGGGACAGGGAAAGCCAGCAGCTGGCCCTGGAATCTTTTGATACATCAGCGTAGTCTTTTACCCATTTTGTTTGAGCGTAAAAAAAAAAAAAATGATTTTGTTTTTTTTCCCTAAGTGCAATTCAGTATCATATTTAGCTGTGCAATTTGTTTAAAAAAATGCATAGCTAAATATGGTGCTGAATCGCACATTGGAAAAAAATAGCATTTTCTCTAAAAAAAATGGCTAACTAATAAAAATTAGTAAAAAAGTTACATGTACAAAGTGTTTCTTGAATAACAGTAGCAAGACTAATAATCAGCTCATGTAATGTTTCACCAGTTGCAGTTTCACCATTTGCATATTAGGTCATATTAAGCACACCAAAGTAGACCAAAACCCATCCCAGAGTCTATTAGCAGCAAACACGCTTCTCCCGGGCATCCAGATTTGGGATGGTCCACTAACCCCCCCCCCCCCGGTTGCCCAGTAAACTCACCTTCTCTCCGATGGCACATGCACGAGTGTCAACACTTCCTGCTATACCTTTAGCAGGGCACGCTGCAGTCATTTGCAAATGGCTGGTGTGGGAATACCCCCTCTTAGAGGGCAGCGGGGATGCAGTTAATCCAAGTGGGCTGATTTTACAGGAGGTGAGTTAGTTCAGGTGACCTGGGGGGTTTCACACAGCAGGGTATCCCGATCAGGGTGAGTGTTTCAGTCTGCTTTATTAACATAGCTATGGTGGCGGTTTATATATCTGATTATTTGCCAATTTTTCAATTATCCTGGGGCGTCTCCTGCGGCCACTGCATGTGTCCTGTTAGTATTTAAATGTTTGTTATGGAAGCTGGGAGACATGTCATGAGTAAGGGCTGAGCGTTTGCCCGAAACGCGTTGGCACTTTCCCAGCTTCCTTATGCTTGTCATCGGCTTTATTATGTGGATGGAATGGAAATTCTTTTGAACTTTTGGAAAATAAATGTGGATCGAGTATCCTTTTAGCCGGAGATTGGCTGGCGTTGTTACTATCCCGATCAGGGTGCCCAGGGGCCAAGGACGACAGTCAGGATATTCAAATCCTGGGTTTTGTTTCACTTTGCAACCATGCAAATGAGTGTTTACACTGACAGTCTCCGACAACATTCCAGTGACACCACAAGACGGGTGCTATCTCCTTCTGCACTGGAAAGTGTTTCACATTGCCATTTAAATCCGCAGCTCCTATTGAAGTGAAACAGTGGCGAGCAGATGGTTGAGGAAGGCAGGCATACAAGCAAGCAGTAAATCTCCTCTTCTCCTCTTTCTGATTGCTTTGCCCACAGAGGAATAGAGATTTAAAAGAAAACCAGTAATCGTGCTGGATGTCATTAGCATATCCCCAATAAGGGAGGGTGCATAAAAATTCCCACTGAAAAAAGTCCCACAGATCAATGTGCAGAAGGAAAACTTCCAGCTGGATTCCAAAATTGGAACGTGAGGCATAATATATTTATGAAGGCAAGACATGTGAAAGGCTGCTCTCTTCACTTTAATGTTTTAAATCAGGAATTCATCTTGACACATTCCTAGTGCCTTGATAAATATCCATGTCAAAGGTTTTTCTTATTAAAAGAAATGAAGTTAAATGTGAAACTTTAATATCACCTGGCTAAGGGGAAACCAGGGACCAGATGGTTTGGTAAGTGCTTTGGATGAGCAGCGGTGGAAACTGGCACCTGTTTGAAGATTTATGGCTGCTCTGACAGATCCATCCTATACATTTTTTAAACATTTTGTAAATCCTGGGAATTTCACCCTTAGCTACTCTGCAGAACGTATTCCTTTCATCTAGACCAGGGGAACCCACTTTGCATTTTCTAATGATTTCAAATACTATCTAGGTGGTACTTAATAGTTGTCATTCACCTAAAACCATATAAAAATGCACAAACCTATTTAAACCATTTAAAGTGCACGAAACACACACAAATGCACATAACTTTTTTATCATCTTTTGTAGACTTTTTGTACTTGTGGAGCTTTTAGGCTTGAGTCAGGGCAGTTTCTAGGGGAGGCTGAGCAGGAAGATAACCCTGGGTGCCAAGGACACTGGGGGTGTCTTCAGGGGCAGAGCTAGGGAGGAGGCATTTGCCTCAGGTGCAGCAGGTCAGATGGGCCTGAAAACAGGTGTGGGGGTGCCATTTTGAATTTTTGCTCCAGGTGCCTAGCTCTGGGCATCTTTATCCTAGCCAGCAGGTGTTCTACAATGACTCGGGGCCACTGTTAGTGGTACAGGCCATATACCAGGCCATCGCCCCCACATATTGGGCTCAGTCATAGTAAGGGTGCACTGTCTGCTGCTAAGGTAGAGACCCAGCATGGCACATACCTGTATGGGACAGCATTAGCACCTTGGAACAGGTAAGGAAACTGTCCTGGCTTGAGTAAAGTATAAATGGCAGCAGATCAGGTTGGGGTACAGATCAGTGTACAGCCTTGTTGTGTACCACCAGATAGGATCTTGTACACAGCTGTAACTACTAATGGCTGCATCATGTTTTTTACTTAAACCTAAAAGTAATCAAAGTATAAAAAATAGTGTTTTTTCTTTGCACATGGTCCTAAATCTGTTCAGGGTCTTAGCATTGGCAATAAATATTCTCCAGACATTAGAGTCCTGGTGCAGAAAAATGTGTGGGTGAATAGAGGTGAAGGTAAACAGTCTTTGAGGTGATGGTGGGAACAATAATGTAAGATTTTCATGCTTCAATTTTGCTAGTCAACAGAAGATACAAGGGAAACTCTGTGTTGCATCTCAAAGTTGAATTCATGTTTTACTCCTTGTGCACGATTCATGTTGCAATACTGGGTGAGATTCTAGCTCAAACTATTCCACTATATCTCAACATAGCACAGTTCCTTCAAACAATTCACAATAGAAACACTGTGCACAGATCAAGAATCACTGAATTAACAGTCGCTGCTTCCACAGTTATCTAATGAAGGGCAAACCCCGGCTATAGAAAATCACTACAATAGCAGAAAGGGTCATATGCAGCCCCAAAACCCACCATCTATTGACAACCAATTTGCAAGAAAACTCAAATGCAGCCAATGATGGTAAACCACCATAAACCTCTGAACCTGAAGCCAAATTGATTTAGCCTTCTGCTATCTGGCCAACAATATAGTTCCTCTAACAAAGTACAGCCTTATATAAGAATAGCTTCTATTGCTTGGCCATTCAACAAATAAATAACTGACTGTCCAACAGCTCATCGTGATTGGCCAACTGTATTTTCACAGTGCTGGGACTGCATTATATATAATATATATATATATATATATATATATATATATATATATATATATATATATATATAAATTGGTAAGAGGTCTTTGAGATCCCTTACCAGTTCACAAGAAATGTAACAGTAAAACAATATTAACTTCCTTACTGGCCATCTCTTCTTATTTGCTCAGAGCTTTATGTGATGTGGTGTTTGTTCTGGGTGAGCCTGGAGATGCCTGTACACTATTCTTCTCTGCCCTCCTGAAACTTGCTCACTTTTGCTTTACCTACCTCTCCCTACCTTGTCCCACCTTACCTCTGCGTATCTCCCATTTCGCTTCTGTCTTACTTCTGCTCAGCTCTTCCCACCATAACTCTGCCCATCTCTCCCCTGCTTAACCCACCTCTTCCTGCCTCACCTCTGCTCTCCTAACCTTTTCCTGTCTCACCCTTACACAACTCTGCCCACCTTTTTATCACCTCACTTCTGCTCACCTTTACATTGACATACAGTAAAAGCTTGCCTCCAGTAATTGATTTGTGTTTTCACAGCTTTCATGTGGTTGCTGCCTCTTAAGGTTGAACAATAAGACAATGCAACCCTTAGATCAAAAAAAGGCAGTACACTGCTACCTCTAGTTCTAGTGATTCATGATTGCCTTAGCACCAAGACTAAGAGCACTAAAATGTCACATAATCCTATATGTGCTTCCTTCTCAGTTTCTACGTACATGGGAGCCCCAGAGCCACAACCGCAACCATGGTTTTCCACATACCTGTTCGCACTCTTTTGGTCTATCTGTTTGACACACCTGATTGCAATGTGCAGTAGGTACCTGGAAAATATATGCTTGGGTGCAGATGAGCACGTTTGTGTGCACGTACAAAGATTTGCACATTTAAGGAGGCCTGGGGCATCAGGAAGATGCCAGCAGATCTTCTTTAGACTGATGCCTAGCTTACCTGTTCCTGATTCTGTTTCTGACCTTGGCTAAAATCGACCCCAGCTTGGTTTCTGACCTTCTGTCAAGGTTGATTTAGGCCAAGGTATGTTTCCAAGCTGAAAACAAGCCGGGTGATACACCAGCAGAAAAAACCTAGATCAATAATGTCAAGGTTCTTGTACTCAGAATATCCACTGTCAAATCTGTAAAACTGCATTTGAAATAGTATATGTACCATATGTTTCTACCCTGTCTGTAATTACTACTTTGTAAAACGTTACGGAAGATGATGGTGCTATATAATTAAACAATAATAATAATAAAGGGTTGAAGAGCCAGAAGGTAGCATGTCAGGAACAGATTATATATATTTAAAGTTTTGATTAAAAATGTACAATTATAAATGTATAATTTTGCAATTTATCAACAGCATTGTATAGTGCCTAAGATGTATTGCGCATGCACATAGGTACTGATCCAAGATGAGTCCAAGTGTGACTGTTGTGCATGGAAACGGGCAATCATATGAAGCCTTAGTTTGCCCAGTAGTGAATAGAAATGTGCAATTGTCCTTAAATGGTCCTAGTATTTAAAAATTGTACAACTGTCAGGTATAAATAATGTGATTGGAACTTGGTGCAGACGTTTCATGGGATCGTATCATAATTCGTACAGTAACCCTGTAATCTTAACTACATTGTACACTATTAGACTACTAAAGAGTGAAACAGCAGGGACAAATTGTTCTTTCTTTCTGTACGTGGCACCATGTGAGCAATAATCTGATAAGACGGGTAGAAAAGCAACAATAAAGGGGTCCCTGACCTTATGGGCCGCAATGCACCCTCTATAGTGATACACCTGCTGATTGTCCTATTCTTACAACAGATTTTTCTAGCTTGTGAGGAACTGGAGAAAATTAGATTTTTTTTGCACCTCTAGGTGGAAACATCTCTAGGTACGTTCTTTTCAAGCTTTAGAAAATCCATTAATTTGTGTATAATTGCCATTGTGTTTAAATGTATAGGTCTCGTAATTATGTAATATTCTAAAGTACAATGACAATACAAAGAACAGTATCTTAGAGATGAACTGAAGTTGCATTGAGAAAGATGAACCTTGCAGATAATAAAGGCAACGCTCACCGTTCATACAATATTAACATTACAAAGGACTCGTAACAAGAGAATATTTAGTACTATCCTCTATACAAACGTCTCCAGATAACTGACCATAAGATACATTATTGACAGAACCGTGTTGTCAGTTAAGGGGCCACCGATGCCGAGCTTCACAGATGCTGTTATTGATCTATCCAGCAGGATACACATGACACAGGATAAAAGAGGCCTGTCACATCATTTTACAGTTTTTTATTGTGAAGCTAAACTTTCAATGGCTGCCAGCCCTAACGCCTTCATTTTTCAACCATTGAGCAACCATCTGAAACATTTCATGGGAAGGATCTCTCTGCCGCCGACATAGCATTGAAAGCGCTACTTTTTTGGCCGAGCGGAAAATTCCGAAATGGCCTAATCATTAATAAAATATCTGTCAGCTGCACGTCTTTATGAGTTAATGCCATGATAAAGGCAGCGATTCATTAATTACAGTGACTGTCAAGCTGAAGGGACAAGCTTTGTCTGCCATTCAAACATGCTCATTGTCTCCACTGACCACTTCGCTTTGTGGGAGTCATGGCTCAAAAAATTTTATTAAAGCAAGTTATTTTTTTTTATGAAACCGTTATTTTATGGATGACCTACCTCAGTATGGTGTACATCCTTTTTAATAATTTAACCAATAAAAATGTTTGAACATTGAAAAAAAACATTAACATCATATTTACCATCATTTAACATATATGTATGTGGATATATTCATGTCAATATGCAAACTCATACATTATTAAAGCTTTTTGTAACGATTTTAAATGCAGTACAGCAGTTGCTCTAATCGGTGTCTGTTCAATTCGTATGCAGTTTGGCCGAAAATTTAGGGGGACCCAGACCTGAACACAAATCAAGTGTATGGGAAGCAACAAAGGGACTGATTTATCAAGCCTTTCTGCCAGACAATACCATTTTAGTGCACATTAGAGTAGTGCGAAATTTGATTTTTAAAATTCATTATATTTTATATTTATATATTTCACTACTAATTTGCACTGATGTGGCGCTGTCTGGCATAAGTGGTTGACAGGCTTCAAATTCAAAAATCAAAACTCAGGTTCAAATTTGCATATGGAGAAAACAAAATATCTAGGGAACATTGTGCACATTAAAGAAAAAGGTAATGGTTGTCTTTGGTCAAATAATGGCTTTTTAGTATAGGAACAAATGGCTTGTACACCAATAAAAATCTGGATGCTGGACTAGAGATTCCCTTTCACAAAAATGTGTTTTTAGAATGATAGAAGAATCCCATTCAATTCCTATTACTATATATATAATGCTTGAGGTTCCTTTTACCAAAACATTCTGTGAATTAAAGCATTTTCCTGTACTCCATCAAAAAATGTGAACATAATGCTAATGTATTTTAAATTCATTTTTTAAATCTAAGAAGTATCCCCATTTAGAGTGGTCCCACTCCCATTTTCTACATAATGGGTGTGGGACCGCATTCTGAAGTCTTGGTGGGGGAGGGGGATCCAGATTGCTAGCCCCCCTCCACACTTGGACCTCTGCAACCCTCTGCAATCAAGAACCCCATACCAGTTCATAAAGAGTAAACCTCCTTCAATCACTGATCCCCTTCCAGCTGATCGCTGTTTCCGATATCAGAAAGGATCGGTGGTAGTGATCGGTGTCTTTGTGTCCTTTCACCTATTACTCTGGCTTCCCTGCTCACAAGGAGGGGCCTTTTATACCAATATAGTGTGCTGACGTCAACTCACTTGCCAATATAAAGGCTCCTCCCTGTGGCGACGAGCGAGCTGTGAGAGGCCATCGCACGGGGCAATAAACAGGTGTTTTCTGCCCCACTGAAGATCCTGGGGGGGATAGGAGGCCCCACAGGTGAAGAGGAGACCCATTGACACTGGGTCCTGGATGTAGGCTAGCATTGTTTTCTTGTAGGAAATGGGGGAAAACGCTAAGCACGTAGACTATACGGGGTTGACACTTAACATTAGGAGAAGCAAGCTCACAGATTCTATATGCATGAAGTTTAAAGGGTTAATAGGACTGTACATCAAATGGCAAATGAAGGTATCAAGCAGGTTACCTGATGCCTGTTCCATGTGCCTCTCTTCCATTCCCTGCAGTGCTGAGTAAAAGCCATAGCAAGGCTCCAAAAGTTGATCTCCGTTCTCCAGGGCCATGCAAAAACAGTCTTTGTCCCTTGAGCCTGGCATGACAAAGTGGTCCTACACCCTTCTCTGACCATAGCACAGCATAACGCACCCTTGCCAGCTCAGATACTACTCACAAATTAAGTCAAGGAAAGCGGTATCACTTAGAATACATAAGCTCCTTACATATAATTGGAGATTGAGATGCCGTGAAATGCCTTATTTGACACTGTTCCCGTGTAGAATAAGATGGGAGAAAGTGAGCGTGTGTTTGGACCAGGACAAATAATTCTTATTGTATTTTACTCACAGGTTAAGATAAATTGTGGTCCCTCCTGGTTTTTTGATCTCCACACCGCTGATTTTATGAAGAAGAGCTTTCATATAAAAAGATCAGCCGAATTCTGCCTTAAAACCATTATGTAATAAATGTGATACTTTATTAAGCATTATATAGTAAATCAATAAATCACAATGAATCCAACTGGGCAATAAAAGGCAATTTAATGTTTAATATATATATATATATATATATATATATATATATATATATATTTGTATAGGGTACTAGAAGTAAGATCATATAGAGCAACGGCAGATCTCAGTTCTCTACTTCTCATAGTCAAAGGGCTTACCCATGCATGGCTACCTTACTGCTAGTAGAGTGTCTAAACAAAGGTAGACAAAGAGCTTTGTCTAAACTCACACAAAGAGATGACATTGCAATTTGAATTGGCCCTTCCAGCAAAATATCCATGATCCCACTAAGGAATATATTATTTAAACGGTCCTTCTATTAGTTAAGTAATATGTAGACATGTGGAATGGAGTATATAATAGTTTAGGGGTCCTGAGCCCACCCCCCTGCAGAGCGCCCAAACCATTTTGAACCATAAACGCTAGGACATTTTCGCTCTTAACAGGACAGCTGTGACTTTATTTTGTGTCATACTGAGTTGCCTGCGTGTCTGTAATAATTGCTTTGTGAACTCTCAGCCCAACTGGAGAGTTATTAGTGTTCTCTCCTCTCTTATGAAAGCAACACTTGCTTGGGGGGGTTCTTTACAAACACTCCTAGAAGAGGTATGTTTTTTTTTTATCAAGATGGATACTGCTGTGCTTGCTTGTTCGGCCATGTTGTAGGTAGGCAGATCAAATGTTGGATAACAACTCCCTTATTAAATAGGATTAAATAAAGTTTTTCATGGTTTGATTATATATATATATATATATATATATATATATATATATATATACTGTTATATTACCTGTATTGTTATTATTCTTGTTGTAATGGCCAATGCAGTCTCAGAGTAGTTCCTTTGACTTATTTGATTGACTCCCTCATACTACTAGTAGATATAATACTACTAGCAATCTCAATAAGAGAAGCAATAACAATATAAACAATAATGGTCAAAGTCAAACAATAATAGTTGTATTAATACTATTACTAATAACAGTAACAACAAGGATCTTGGACACATAGTGATATATTAGTATTAATACTAATAACAGTAACAACAAGGATCTTGGACACGCAGTGATATATTAGCAAATCTGCAATGTTGTTGGTTCAGTTAATATTGTTATTATTAAAATAAAAAATAATAAAAAACTGTAAAAATAACATTAGTAATATTAACAATAGTAGCATTAGTAGTAACAATTAGTAACAGTAGTAACAATTGAAACAAATTATAATAATAGTTGTAAAAATATTAAAAGAATAATAACCATAACAACAATTATGTATGGCATGCAGCGATTTTAGCAAAGCTGCTGGGTGACAGTTTTGTGCTTCTGCCAATATTTTTATTATTATAAAAAGCAATAGTGAAGAGAATACAAGTAATAATTAGAATAGTAGCAGTAACAATATAAATACATAATAATATCATAGCAATAATAACAATGACAACAATGATGTAGGACGCTGTCGTGTAGTAATTTTGATGGTTATGTCAATAGTTAAATCATTATAAATAATACAGTAAAAATAATACTAGTAGTGATATGAAAAATGTCAATTGCTAGAATAAAAATAATAATAGTTATTACAACAACAATATAAAAAGAATAATAATAATCAAAAAAAGGATGCAGGACATGCAAGAAAATTAGCAAAGCTTGTCCATGTTGGTGGTTTTGTCTATATTTTACTTGTTCTACCTCCCTGTAATTTCTACCTTGTACATTGCCATGGACTCTAATGGTCTAACTAAACAATAAAAATAATAATATTTGTAACTGATACCAGTAGCAATATTTCTAGTGATATTATTAACAGTATCAATAACAATGGAAACAATAAAACTAATAATATTGGTGTAATTACAATAGTAATAATTTTAAATGATAAAAACAAGTATGTAGGATGAGCAAGGTTATTAGCAAAACTGGTGGTTTTTTTAATCATTATCTTATATATTAATACAAATAATAATGATAGTAATTAATTATAGTAGCAATAACAATGGAAACAGTTAAAACAAATTAACAACATTTGTAATATTACCAACAATGATAATTTAATGATTATTACTATTATAAAACAAGGATGTAGGACGAGCAAGGGTATTAGCAAAATTGGTGGATGATAATTTTGCTGGCTCTTTCATCATCATTAATTAGTATTACTATTATAACAGTACATAATAATACCAGTAATAATTATAGTAGTAATAACAATGGAAAAAAAATCAACTGTAGATTTACAAACAACAATAATATTAATGATAATAATCATAAATAAATAAAACAAGTATAATAATAATAATAATAATAATAATAATAATAATAATAATAATAATAATAATAATAATAATAATAATTGTATTATTACTACAACATCAATTTATTATTATTATTATTATTATTATTATTATTATTATTATTATTATTATTATTAATAATAATACTAATAATAGTATTAATAATAATAACAGCAATACCGATAGGCATGAGTTAAAGTAGTAGTAATCATAATAACAACCATAATAATCATAAAAACATAACTTTTAACATATATTTATGATATGTATTTATGTATATCTTAGGATTTAATAATAATATAAGGAGGTTTTTCATTAAACTTGTTAGCTTTCTACCTTTTGTTGGTGTCCATATGGCTTTGGGTGGTGAACTTCCCGTCTCATGTAGAGAACTGGGCATATTTCTGGTGTGCTGCATGTAAAGATAAATAACAATAATTTTAATTGTTTGTTGAGATGGAGAGCTTGCAAAGCTTTACGGTATAATAAGGAGGCTCTCCATATATTTTTTGTTCAGTAAGGTAGATTTTTAATGCATTTGAAAACAACACTCTATGGGGTATTTATTAAAGTGTATTGACGCTCCATCTTATGACAGAGAGGTCTGGAAAGGGAAATTCATTGCACACCTATTGGGAAAATTCTGCCCCTTTCCTGAACTACTTTATCATAACCGAGGTACAGGATAGATATATGGATGGATATATATATATATATATATATATATATATATATATATATATGTTTTTTTGTAGAGGCCCTCAAAATGAAATTATATATCTTCCATAATTTTAATTAACTGAAACGGAGTTAGCCTTTGCAATGGAGGAACAGACCTTGATATTTGAAGAGGATCAAAAGCCATAACAACCTGCTCCCAGATAAACCTTTTCCTAGGGGGCATTTGGGATGCCCTGCAGTGTTACCCCCCCACACAGGTCTGCTTTTTTGCTACAGCACATATTAATGTAATTCTGGAACACCATTGGGGGGGGGGTTATAGCTGCATCCCTAATTAAGAGGTCTGGGTTTTGGTCTGTGTTAGCAGAGTCTCTGGTATATATATTTTTCAGTGACGGTTATTAGCTGATATTTTTCCCCAGAACCTCCCTCCAACATACCGGTTTGGAATAGTGTTGCCGGATTCTACGGGTTGTGTTTTCTAGGGCAGTTTGATCATAAGTTCTGGCACCATTCAAATCTATGGTAGGTTGTGGTCACTGAAAAGCTACACAATCAGCCAAATCACCCAAATTAAATTAAAAGACCACCAAACATCCAAAGAAAATGGTGCTTAAAAAATGGAAATTCTGGTGAAGCAAGTTTAACTTTGGATGTGCATTTAGGTATGAATTACAACCTGCATCTGGGTTAGCTTTTTCACTTTAAAGTGAAAATAAATACGCTTGTTTGTTCTAATGTTTCTCCCCCATGAAAAAAAAAAAATCACTGACACGTGAGGCATTTTTACAGGTGAAGTACATTTTTCAAATGCAGTAAGGATATTTTTTAAATGTTTGGAAACAACAGCACCGTATTGGCTAGGCTGAATCAAATTACCTATTTATTCTACACAGCCATAGAAAAATTACGTACTTGATCTGTAAAAATGCACCATCGCAGGTACGGGTGATTTTTGAAAACTAGAACCATTTTTGATCACCTTGGGTTTTGTTTCACCTTTCTGGGGCATCCCAGTTTGCATGCCCGCTGTGTGAACCCCCCTCCCCGAATCAACCTACAAATGTACCTATTGCCAGTCCACTTGTTCATGTGTAGGCTCTTGTCCAATAAGTCTTTGGAACAGATGGGGGCATAGAGAAAGAGGAGCGGTCTCCCCGCGGACTTTGGCAAACTCTTACCCTCATCCCAACTGAATGGATGAGCACAGGAGTTCGCCTCAGCTACAGGGATGCCGGGGAAACAGCTGTGGCCCACAAATGCGGATTGGGAGAGCTAGAAAGGTGAATGTTTGTGAGGTGCTCCCAGAGGGTTCCCACAGCGGGGCATCTCAAATCAGGATGTCCGAGGGGGAATTAATTCACCATTCCAAAACGTGACTGGTCCTCTCTAGATCTAGATGTTCTTAGTGATAAGACCAAGTAGCAACAAACAAAAGGGAGGATGGGCTGAGTCAGAGTGATCAGCAATGATCTTCCTTGCTCTAGATGTCACCCTGCAATCCTAAAGGTTTTATTTCAGGTCTAATATATATTTACCTATTATTTACATATATATAATAACAAGGTGTAAAGAAGTAAAAAAGACACTCTGTAGTACATTTATAATATTGACGTGCATTTGCATTGTGTTGTTTTGGCATTAGGAGCAATCTGTTTAGAGCAATCTGTAAGGGATTCAGTATAGATAGACTATGGTCCACACAACACAATACCTGCATTTACTGTAACACTCCACCTAACGAGCAGGCTGATTCATCACTAACGCCAGGTAGCGACAGATGAGCGTCTGTAGCAGGCATTTTCAGAGCACCCGCTAGTAGTCGCAGTGCTCAGCCGTGGGTCGCTAGTTTATAGCGACTCAGTCACTGTGCAGTAATGTTGAATACATTGTGAGGAGTCGCTATTTGACCAGTACAGCGCTGTATGGGAGCGCATGGTAGTGACTGGTCAGTGCAACCGACTCACACCATATTCAGCAAAAAAACAGCCTCACAAAACTCTGCCGCTGAAAAATGATTGTTTGAATCCCAGAGCGCAGGAGGTGGTGTGTTTAAAGTGTTTTTCAGCATCTATCAAATAGTAACAAAGCAAAAACATATGGAATTACATTGTAACAACATTGTAACATGAACACTTTAATGCCAGACCTGTAATGTCATTTCTGCAGAAATATCTGAAAAATGAAAAATTTGACAAAAAACTGCTATTTCAATGCCAGAAGAGGTCACAGAATTATTTGAGATTTTTTGAAAAAAAAAAATAACAAAAACCCTCTTTAAAGAGAAATAAAAGAACGTCCATTGAAAGGTATGGGAGAGCAACAGGTAGCGAGAGGTCATACCTGGCGCTGTGCAAGGCTGAACGCTGGCGCTGTTCGCTGAGGCTGTGAAAATGATGAATCGGACACTACATGGCGTTATCCCAGTCGCTAAACTGATATGATATGATAAATGTATAATTGCGTGCTGTGTCCGGCGTTCACCAGTCGCTACCTGTCATTAACCAGCCACTACCTGATGCTATCCCTTCTTAAATAAGGGCCTAAGAGAGTCTCTCCAACTCAACACAGAATCATGTGCTTAAAAAAAAAGATAAAAACTCTTTCTTCTGCCTAATTTGGTGTGATGGAGCGAGTCTAAAAGGTAGAAGAATTTTTCCAGTGAGGTGGAGATTTTTTAACATTTAATTACTTCCTATGACACGTTGTAAGTCTCCTCAAGCCTGTCCATCCAACAATTTCTGCATTTCTGCATTCTTTGGAGATTTGCCCCATCACAACCAAGATGCAGATGCTAATGGATGCATGGGTAAGAGGGCAGACCCACAATGCATTGCAGTGGCATGAGTTATCGATTGTGAGAGTTTTAATTTTATTGTGTGTTCTAGATATGTTAATAAGATAAAAATGAACTAACTGCGGTGCTGGCAATCTGAGACGCACCATCTCACCATTTTCTTCTGGTCGTGGCCATCTTTGAACACCCAGAAGTCTTTTTCCTTTCTGAACTTAACCAACATAACCCACAATGCAATACAAAGCAGCAGAAAACACTTCCTCTATGCAGGCCGCTAGCCAAGGGATAATCAGCTGCCACATGAATTGCAAAAAGGTAAATGAATTTTAATGTGCAGCAATCTGAATTGCACTGGTGAGGATGAGCACTGTTTCCTGTAAGGGTACTGGTCTGGTTTAAATGTCGCCCTGGGTAAGATCATTAATAGCGGCAGGTAGCGACAGTTGAGCGACTGTAGCAGTATTTTCACAGCGCCCACTAGTAGTCGCTGTGCTTGGCCGTTGTTCGGTTGTTGATAGCGACTCAGTCGGTGAGCGGTAATGTTGAATATTGGGTGAGGAGTCGCTATTTGACAGGTTCCGCGCTGTATGGGTGCGCATGATAGCGACTGGTCAGAGCGACCGGCTCCCACCATATTCATCAAAAAATCACGCTCCAAAAATTCTCGCGCTGTGAAATGCATGTTTAAACCCCAGAGCGCTGGCGGCGATGTGTTAAAAGTCATTTTTTAACCCCCAAACCACCATATTTTTGGCAAAAAAAAAAAAAATGTTTTTAAAGAATTTAGTAATATGAATACATTAATATCAGACCTGTAATATCAATTCTGGACATTTTTTTTTTTTCCCTTAAAAAAATTATCTAACATGGCAGAAGTGGTCACATTGAAAAAAAAAACATTAATAACAATTAATTATTAATATTTAAAGATTGTTCCATTGAAATGCATTGGAGAGCGCCAGGTAGCGAGAGGTCATACCTGTCGCTGTTCAAGGTCGGACGCTGGCGCTGTGGGCTGAGGCTGGAATAATGATGAATGAGTGGCTATCTGGCGCTATCTCAGTCGCTAAGCAGGATCGATTTGATAAATGTGTGATTGTGGTGGGGAGCCAGCGTTCTCGTGGCGGGGCCCGTCATTACCGGCCGCTCACCAGTCGCTACCTGTCGCTATTCCTTCATAAATAAGGGCCTTAGAATAGTTACCCCCTCCCCCTCAACTCACACACATACTTACACTCAAAGGTGAAAAGACAGAGAAGAACCTGGGAAAAAGAGACAGGGTGAACACAGAAAATAGAAAGAAAGGTGAAGGGAAGGGAACATTATAAAAGGAGAGACAGAAGGTAAAGAGATAAAAGAGAGAGGGAGAAACAGAAGGGAACAAAAGGAAAAATTAGAGATTGTTGCCTGTAATGGGGAATTGGAGGGTGAATACCACACTGTCTACAGTGTATAATGGGAGGGGGAATGCCCAACTGCCTGTAATGGGGAATAGGAGGGGGAATGCCACACTGCCTGTAATGGGGAATAGGAGGGGGAATGCCCAACTGCCTGTAATGGGGAATGGGAGGGGGAATGCCCAACTGCCTGTAATGGGGAATAGGAGGGGGGAAATGCCACACTGCCTATAATGAGGAATGGGAGGGGGAATGCTACGCTGCCTGTAATGGGGAATGGGAGGGGGAATGCCACACTGCCTGTAATGGGGAATGGGAGGGGGAATGCCACACTGCCTATAATGAGGAATGGGAGGGGGAATGCTACGCTGCCTGTAATGGGGAATGGGAGGGGGGAAAATGCCAGACTGCCCATAATGAGGAATGGGAGGGGGAATGCTACACTGCCTGTAATGGGGAATAGGAGGGGGGAAATGCCACACTGCCTATAATGAGGAATGGGAGGGGGAATGCTACGCTGCCTGTAATGGGGAATGGGAGGGGGGAAAATGCCAGACTGCCCATAATGAGGAATGGGAGGGGGAATGCTACACTGCCTGTAATGGGGAATGGGAGGGGGAATGCCCAACTGCCTGTAATGGGGAATAGGAGGGGGGAAAATGCCACACTGCCTATAATGAGGAATGGAGGGGGAATGCTACACTGCCTGTAATGGGGAATGGGAGGAGGGAATACCCAACTGCCTGTAATGGGGAATAGGAGGGGGGAAAATGCCACACTGCCTATAATGAGGAATGGAGGGGGAATGCTACACTGCCTGTAATGGGGAATAGGAGGGGGGAAAATGCCACACTGCCTATAATGAGGAATACGAGGGGAAATGCCACACTGCCTACCCTCTTTTTCAGTAACTCCCCCTTTTTGTATACAAATTCAATAGAAACAATTGTATTGAGGACCTCATAATAAATAGCAATTCTCTTGTTTTGTTTAGATATCTAATATATTATAGTATTTTCCCATAGTAAAAAAATGGCTTCCATGATTCAACTCCGCATGAGATAATGTCCTTACAACAAGCTCTATTCTAAAAAGTTGCCCATGCAAAATGAAATTTATATAAGAATATTTTATGCATTATTTTGCTAGCAGCTTCCAGGTTGTAATATACAGTATAAATAAAAAAAAGCATGTTGCTTGGTATAAAGAACAATGTTATTAACGACGTGCCTGGTGGAGAATTATTTATAAAATAAAATAATAACTCTGCATTCTGCTACATTTTTTTAATATTCAATTTATAGCATAATAAGTAAATGCATTTGTTTTATGAAGATATAAAGACCCTGTGCTTTTATTGTGAGGAGGCAGCTTTATAAATCATGATACCATTATGTCGCAATTAAAGGATGACACATAGAAGCTGTGTTCAATTTCAAGCATAATGAGAATAAATGTATTTCTCTCCAAAAAATATACTTTGTAAAAGTAGAGGAAAAATTACACAAAACATTCAAATGAACATAACTACAGCTGAAACAACATTTTTTTTTTTCTTTTTAGTTCAGAAGCTTTTCAAAGTTAGATGCTTTTATATAGATTAAAAGCTTCACTAAAATAATGTCCAACACGACAAACTTAATACTGAGAGGCCGATTCATTAATAGCGCCAGGTAGCGACAGATGAGCAACAGTAGCGGTATTTTCACAGCGCCAGCTAGTATTCGCTGTGCTTGGCCGTTGTTCGGCTGTTGACAGCGACTCAGTCGGTGTGCGGTAATGTTGAATACGGGGTTAGGAGTCGCTGTTTGACAGGTTCCGCGCTGTATGGGAGCGCATGACAGCGAATGGCCATAGCGAACGGCTCCCAGCATATTCATTAACAAATCACGCTCAAAAAATTATTGCGCTGTGAAATGCTTGTTTAAACCCCAAAGCGCTGGCGGCGATGGGTTAAAAGTAGTTTTTTAACCCCCAAACAACCATATTTTTGGTAAAAAAAACAAACATGTTTTTCAAAACATTTTGTAATATGAATACATTAATATCAGACCTGTAATATCAATTCTGCACAATTTTTTTTTTTTTTTTTTACCTTAAAAAAAATATCTAACATTGCAGAAGTGGTCACAGAATTTTTGCCATTTAAAAAAAAAAAAACATTAATAGCAATTAATTAAGAATATTTAAAGATTGCTCCATTGAAATGCATTAGAGAGCGCCAGGTAGCGAGAGGTCATACCTGTCGCTGTTCAAGGTCGCTCGCTGGCGCCGTGGGGTGAGGCTGGAATAATGATGAATGATTCGCTACCTGGCGCTCTGTCAGTCGCTAAGCAGGATCGGCTTGATAAATGTGTGATTGTGGAGGGGAGCCGGCGTTCTCGTGGCAGTGAGCGTCATTACCGTTCGCTCACCATTCGCTACCTGGCGCTATCCCTTGTTAAATAAGGGCCTGAGTAACTGCACACACTGTGCACAGGGAGTGGAGGCTCAACCACTCAAATCTACAGCAACGGTGTATACAACAAATGCTAGCATCAGCTGGAAGCTGCAGAAATCTCTCATTTAAATTGATTCAGGACCACTGTAGGGTGTGGGCCCACTTTAAAGACTGCGTATTGGAAATACACACACACACACACACACACACACACACACAGCCCCTCCCATCCAGCAATGTCCAAGGAGACTGAAAACTTCTTTCTTATTTCAGATTAACACTTTTTATTTCCATGACTAACATTAAAATACTTGCACGTTTACATACAAAATTGATGGTAATCTGAATGATTATATTTGGCATTTAAAGGTAATGTAGTTTCTGCACTTTAAAGTGCATCTATCCATAAAACACACCTAAGGTTTAGATGGGGAAAATAAGAAAACGCAATAGTAGGCAGTGTGGCAGAATCCCCCCCCCCCAAATCCCCCATGACAGGCAGTGTGCAGAATCCCCCACAATCCGATTACTAACAGGCATCATGCAGAATCCCCTACAAGAACCCAATAACAGGCAGCATGTAGAACCCCCCCCCCACCAGGAACTCCATAACAGGCAGTGTAAAGAATTACCCCCAGGAACCCAATAACAGGCATCATGCGGAATCCCCTACAAGAACCCAATGACAAGCAGCATGTAGAATCCTCCCCAGGAACTCCATAACAGGCAGTGTAAAGAATTCCCCCCCCAGGAACTCCATAACAAGCAGCGTAAAGAATCCACCCCAGGAACCCAACAACAAGCAGCATGTAGAATCCCCCCCCAGAACTCCATAACAGGCAGTGTAAAGAATTCCCCCCCAGGAACTCCATACCAAGCAGCATGTAGAATCCCCCCCAGAACTCCATAACAGGCAGCGTAAAGAATCCCCCTCAGGAACCCAATAACAGGCAGCATGCAGGTTCCCCCCCCCCCAGAATCCCATAGCAGGAAGTGTAAAGAATCCCCCCCAGGAACCCAATAACAAGCAGCATGTAGAATCCCCCCCAGAACTCCATAACAGACAGTGTAAAGAATCCACCCACCCCCAGGAACCCAATAACAGGCATCATGCAGAATCCCCTACAAGAACCCAATAATAGGCAGCATGTAGAATCCCCCCAGGAACTCCATAACAGGCAGTGTAAATAATTCCCCCCCCCCCCGGAACTCCATAACAAGCAGCATGTAGAACCCCCCCCCCCCCAGAACTCCATAACACGCAGTGTAAAGAATCCCCCCCAGGAACCCAATAACAAGCAGCATGTAGAATCCCCCCCAGAACTCCATAACAGACAGTGTAAAGAATCCATCCACCCCCAGGAACCCAATAACAGGCATCATGCAGAATCCCCTACAAGAACCCAATAATAGGCAGCATGTAGAATCCCCCCAGGAACTCTATAACAGGCAGTGTAAATAATTCCCCCCAGGAACTCCATAACAAGCAGCATGTAGAATACCCCCCGGAACTCCATAACAGGCAGTGTAAAGAATCCCCCCCAGGAACCCAATAACAGGCAGTGTGCAGAATGCCCCCCAAGAACAGGCAGCATGCAGACGCCCCCCCAAGAACCCATGGACTCATTGACACTTGCTGTGTGTTGGACTGCGTGGCTCACCCAAGTGACATAAGCTGTCATGTGAAATAGCCATGTAGTGCTGGAGCAGCAAGCAGCACTGGGACTTGTATGTATAAGTGCTCCCAGCGGACCTCAACCGTGCTCCGTCACACACTCAACTTACTGGCGCTCCCCACAACCCTGATTGTCCTCCTGCAGCTCTGGTTCTGGCTGGCAGGTGAGTGATGTCTGTGTATGGCTGGCATCTATTGTTTTAAATGGGAGCCAGCCATACTTAAGCCACATCCACCCGCTGGAACCAATCAGCAGTGTTGGAGCACCGGCAAGGTGGGGGCACTTTTCCTCCACACTCTGTTTGCTCCATAATACCACCAACATTTCCCTCTACTTTTGGGGGAAAAGTGTGTCTTATGGATAAAAAATAAAACAGTAGTTTATCTGTAAAAAACATGATTATTTGTTGCCCCTCAGCACGTCCACAACATTTGCTGCAGTACTGTTGCCGTTCAAATTTGGTTAAAAGATACATTTTTTTTTTTAATTTACTGATCTGGTATAAGTTCTTATATCAAGAAGCACTATCCCCACAAATACAATGAGGAGCTCAAGTGGAAACAATTGGTACCACCTGATCTGACAAGACAATGAAATCCAGAAATCCACTGATACAATGGATATATGGAAGCTGTGCTCAATTTCAAGCATAATGAGAATAAATGTATTTCTCTCAAAAATATATCTGTAAAGATATAGGAAAAAATACACAAAGTGTTCAAATGAGCATAACTACAGCTGAAACAATGCTTTTTTTTCTTTCTCGTTCAGAAGCTGAGTTTCAAGGTTAGATGTTCATCTATAGATTAAAAGCTTAACTAAAATAATGTACAAAATTACAAACGAGTAACTGCACACACTGTGCACAGCCAGAGGAGGCTCAGCCACTCAAATCTACAGAAGCCGTGTATACAAAAAAAATGCTAGCATCAGCTGGAGGTGAGACCAAAGCTGCATAAATCTCTCATTTAAATTCATTCAGTGTGGTGCCCACCTTAAAGACTGTTTATTGGAAAATACATTTACCCACCATTTACCCACCACACACACACACACACACACACACACACACACACACACAAAGATCTCAAAGGATCCATGAACCCAATGTAAAGGTTCCATGTTGGCCCTGAAACATTGTGAGCTTCATTCACATTTGGAAGCATCTTCATTCACATTTGGCTATAGATATGGCCTTGGTTTTAGTTTATTCTTTATTGAATTCTGACAACATTTTGTTTCTATTTATATTAAATATACTTTGAGAATGATTTACTTATTTTGCTACATTGCACAATTTTAAATGATGCCAAGGTGTGCGTCAGTATGTAGGTTTTTCTGTATATATATATATATATATTATATTATTGTACCCCCCCCATGCTTGCACGCACTGTGGCTAACTAGCAGCAAGCAGGGTGCTGATATTACCAGTGTATATTTACCACTAATGCAGGATGTGGCGTACCCAGGCGAACACAACTCACACACTTATAATGAAAAATATATTTATTACTTATGTGGTGAATTACACACCTTCATAGTGCTTGATAAATAACGTCTTTTAAAGGTCTTTAGCCACCTACAGTATAGTTTCCCTATAAAAACTGTTGAATTTTGTACCGATTTAGTACTGAAGGAAAAACCCTCTGCAACTACAGTGAACCCTTTAGATTTTAAGCTCAAAAGGGCAGGGCCCTGTATCCTGCATCTATGTGATTATTAACTTTCCTGTTACATCTGACTGACTGGGAGGCCGATTCATTAATAGCGCCAGGTAGCGACAGATGAGCAACTGTAGCAGTATTTTCACAGCGCCCGCTAGTAGTCGCTGTGCTTGGCCGTTGTTCGGTTATTGACAGCGACTCAGTCGATGTGCAGTAATGTGGAATACGGGGTGGGGAGTCGCTGTTTGACAGGTTCCGCGCTGTATGGGAGCGCATGATAGCGAATGGCCATAGCGAACGGCTCCCACCATATTCATTAACAAATCACGCTCAAAAAATTCTCGCGCTGTGAAATGCCTGTTTAAACCCCAGAGCGCTGGCGGCGATGGGTTAAAAGTAGTTTTTTAACCCCCAAACAACCATATTTTTTGAAACCAAAAAAAAACAAGTTTATAAAAACATTTTGTAATATGACTACATTAATATCAGAAGTGTAATATCAATTCTGCACAAATTTTTTTTTTATTTTTTTTTTTTTACCTTAAAATAAATATCTAACATGGCAGAAGTGGTCACAGAATTTTTCACATTAAAAAAAAAAAAATTATTAACAATTAATTATGAATATTTAAAGATTGTTCCATTGAAATGCATTGGAGAGCGCCAGGTAGCGAGAGGTCATACCTGTCGCTGTTCAAGGTTGCTTGCTGGTGCTGTGGGGTGAGGCTGGAATAATGATGAATGATTCGCTATCTGGCGCTCTGTCAGTCGCTAAGCAGGATCAGCTTGATAAATGTGTGATTGCGGAGGGGAGCCGGCGTTCTCGTGGCGGTGACCGTCATTACCGTTCGCTCACCAGTCGCTACCTGGCGCTATCCCTTGTAAAATAAGTCCTAAGCATTGTCATCATTGTTGTATTAGTATTTTAGTTGTCTTACCCCTGCTCTTGTATCTTGTACAGCGCCACGGGCTGTGATAACGCTTTAAAAATACATTTGGATATTGTTGTTTATTTATAGAGTGTGAAAATGCTAAAGGTGGCCATATTTTTTCCTCTTTTGTGGTCTGCATGGACATTTTGGGGGCATTTATCTGATTTAGTTGTTTGCTATTTAGTTCTGTGACCAAAAAAACACAACAGCCTTTGGACACCCAAATATATAATTCTTTTTTGGGTTGGGTTTTTGGGTTTGGGTGTCATTTGGATGGATCAACTTTTTCAAAGACATCAATTGCAATTGCAAATGGCAAATTCTCACAAACAAAACCTAAGAAAAAATAATTCTCACCGTGCCGAATCAGCCACAATATGTTGTTTTGCATTCTAAATGCTAAGCAATTGCCTCACACAATGAATCCCACATGCACAAATGTTACAGAATCTGGTACTCTTTAGAGATAGCGATAGAAATCTGGGTAGACAAGCCATACATCTGTTTTAAAAAGGATTGTCCGCATGGCCGTTTTTAGGCTGATCTGAACACATAGCCTAAACAGACATCCTTGTGAGTCGTCTTTGGACATGGCCATCATATTACTCACATTTACTTTTTCTTTTTTTTGCCTGTTCGTCAAATAGTATATAAATAGTATTGCATTATAATTTTGTTGACATAGTTGCCTTTCAATGTATTTCCAGGAAATATTTCCTTGGAAATGTGCATTAACACCTGATACATATTCTATTAGTTCAAAGAAAAAATATTTTTATGTTGTGGATCTTATATCAATAATGGCATTATGGCCAAATTTTACAAAGAGCCTAATTTATAAAGCATCAGCACCACACAGCGCCACTTTTTTTTTACCTTAGCGGCAATCAGCGTTCCATTTAAACTGGACCAACACTCATTTTACAAAACATGGGTGTTGGTCCGCTGCGGGAGGCACACCGATTGCTTCCCCCCCCCCAATCGAGCACTGTAAAACCTGCAGACCTTACCTGACAATGCGATCTCGCAGGGAAATGTAGTCCCGCGATTGGCCACAATCCCAGGAGATGTGACAGCCACCAGCCTTTCGCCAAGGGTCAATTTTTCAAATGAGCCACAGTAGTTCAATGAGTTACAGATTTGATAAAAAAAAAAAATATATATATATATATATATATATATATATATATATATTATTCATAAAAAATGAATTATTCTGAATGTTGCACTTTGATGCCCTCTTCAACTCAACATACAATAAACTGAAAGTTGAAAAGGGTTTTGAGATCAATTTAAATCACTCTTCATGTTTGTAAAAGGAAATAGTTTTGGAAATGTTTAATATGTGATTAATAATAAAATGTGTAATTAATGTGTATATATATATAATATATATATATATAACTATAGTAAAACATAGAGGCCCATAGCCAAATGTAAAATGTATAAAATGGGTAGTATGAATATGTTTAATACGTATTGATTACTTTATTAATAAAATGAGCCGTAATTTGCAATAAATCTAAAAAAAAATACCTATTTTATTATTTTATTTCCTAAGCCTTATTTTACTCAAAAGATCATGTGTGTTACCTAAAAGCATAAAACATAGACTGTCAAATTCGAAACAGAAAAATGGAAAATAATTATTTTGAATAATAGTTTTATTTTTATTTTTAAATAACAGGACACAAGAGATAACCAGACTAAATGAAACAACATGTGTTTTACATGTGTTTTAAAAAAAAAATGCATTTTAAAACTATCTGCATCACCTATTAATGTCAAATGACGAGTGTATATTTTCAGCAACAAGAACAGAAATAATTTAGCCTTTGGCATCTGTCAGCAAATCTGGGACATTACATTGAGGGTTATGGTGCCCATGGTTGTTTTTGTGACATATATAAATGGTCCTTGACCTATCATAAAAAGAACCTTGTAAATTACAGAAATAAAAACCAACTTAACTTTACTACAGTGCCTCAGCTGTTCACCAATATTTAAACCAAGGAGTGTATTTGTACTTGTTTCTAAGCAAAGGGGAGAATTTACAAGCTTCCGCTGTCAAATTCATCTTAGGGTGGCTTTCGTATCTTTCTTTAAAATAGATGCAACATTTTTTACACAGTTGTGTTCTCAGTAAATATTTTAGTTTTAGTTTTGTCATTTGTAAGTGTTTTAAATGTGAACTTTCTTCGGAATTTCTAATCTTTTAGAAGTCTCTGCAATTGTCTCTGCAATTATCATCTGAGATGTTGGACTCAACAATCAATAATTATGTTAGAAAAATTATTTCAGACAACCATGTCAAGTTATCCCAACACATGGCTCCCAGCTGCATTGTTGTTTGGCTAGTTACACCGAGAATGCTTTTCCCGAAAAAAATAACTCAAACATAATACAGCGGACTGAAGCTTCAAGAATTTTCAATTATATCTAATTTTACCAACGTTATTATATTACCATTTGGCTTACCCAGAGATGGAATCCAATATATGCATTGATTCGGCAATTATGACGTCCAGCATCCCGGCTAGTGCCGTACCAAAGGAAAATCTACTAGGACAGTTCCTGCTGGGTAATACCTCGAAAATGAGTGTCTGCTCTGCTCACCCAGTGTGCCCCCATTGGGTGTTGGACAGATGTATCTTGTAAACCAGGCTAAGCGCTTAAGTATTTAGTGGCTGTTAGCAAAAGTCATCGCTTTTCATTGAAAAAAGTTAACGGGAAGGATTTTAGCTCATATTTCTTGCCAAAACCCATTGCTAGGCATATTCAAGGCGACAGTGTGATGGGTTTATAAATCATAAACTTTTACAGTCTTCAACTCAGCCTTGTAAACAGAAGTTACTACAATATTCAGATCAAATAAAGATGGACAAAGTCTTCTGGCTATTCCAACCATGCCTACATTTTACTTGTGTAACAATTGATGCAGTCATCCTGCGTAACAACTGATGCAGTCATGACTTGAAATAACGAAAGCTTGATCCTGCAATGATCCTCAGAAATGGTATCCAACTTTATATCACAATGGTTAAGGAGAGGTAATGAAAAGAAAAAAAAACAGAGCTCTTTAAACAGGGTGTCCATCAGTTTTTACTTCAAGAGTAAAGAACACAATCATACCAGTATATGTGGGAGCATGAAAAGAAAATATGTTATTTCTATATTTAGTTTGTCTGATTATGTCTGATTGAAACCAAGAAACACAATTAGGATTCAAAATCCAAAGAGACGAGATTTTGTGCAGCTCCACCACCAATAGAAAAGGAGACAGATCTGTGCATGGACAGCCTGGCATGTTCAGCCCCAATTCAAAGTCCAAAATATAGAAATCCCAGCAAGTTCCACTCCAATAACAGATAAAACTCAACTTTTACTAAATTATCATAGTGCTAAAATCATTCGAGAGTGATGTGCTTACGAACAGACATGGATGCCCTCCCCAATCTCAGCAACGCTATGCGTTTCAGGGAAAAACCCCTTTATCAAGCAGCAGCTGTACAACTATATTGAAAGGAAGCATGATGCAAATTTTTAAGCCCGGCCGGCATTTCCTCCTGGGCAGCAGAAAGGTCTGGTTCAAAAATTGTAAAAGAATTCACATTTGTAAAAAAAATGAAATATAAGGAAATGTTGGATGATCCTGTTAGAATCAATCATACAGTATATATATTTTGACACATCTAGCCATCACTGTTGGCTTATGTATTCATTTACCCTTCTGGTCTGTCTTGGAGGTGGGCAAGTTAATAGCAAAAAGTGCCTCCCTCTAAATGACCCTGACTGATGTGAAGAGTGTACATGGCAGGCTTCTATTAATTAAGGGAGAGTGTGCTGACTCCCTATGACCGACAAGACCCCTATCACCAGCTCACAGATAAGTTCTAGACATCAGAGGAATTCATTGCCAGGTAGGCTTTGGTTACCCACTCAGTGTTCATTTAGCCAGAAATATTTTGCACACCCCAAGTTATGACAAAGCAGGAATGTATGTGTGGTTCTCAGAATGCTTAAGGAAATCAAATCCTCCAGCTCTTGGCCACAAAAATTCCCTTAGGAAGCCCTAAAATTGGACAGTTCCACTCTTCTGGTCCATGCTCCTGCACCGATCTTGTGCTCCATGGTCTGCCTGTGGTCAGTGGGGCTCATCAGGCCAAAATGTACACTGCCTTGTTTGAATCCCACTTGTCAGTGGTGGTACAATAAATGCTACTGATCAGCAGGGATTTTACAAGGGATTTTATGTGAACTTGCATCCCAATTGGGAGCAGGAGAGAAAATGGCCGATGGCCACTTTTTGACTTTAGATCCACTAAGTGACTGAAAGCCACTCTCATCCCTCCTTCCACATTAAGCCTGATTTGAAGGAAGAAAGGCCAGATGATCCGGTGGTGGAACTGAAGCACCTGGAGCCCCAATGGCTCCTGGATTCATGAGTGACTGTTAATTAGTTAGCAGCACTGATTTTTTGGCCCTGATTGGGTAAGTAAGCTGTCATTCATGCTTAGTGCAGCAGCTTTTATGGCAAATAGGAATTGCACAGATTGAACTGCCACCAGAGAAACAGTCACCCAGAGCTAAGAAGTTTAGTGCATTTTTGAGCCCCCCCCCCCCCCCCCTTATCTGGCTTACTGAGATATAGGGAAGTCAGGGCGGGGCGGAGGGAGGCTCACAGTGGCTGGATGATCATTTTAATGAAAACCTGTAGATTAACTCAGCAGTCTCAGTAGTGATTTTGGCGAGTATTCTTAGCAGGACTGGGGGTCGGTGGGATAAGGTGTTTAGAGGGCCTTAGCCTTGCCTTGTGGGTTCGCGTTAAAGGTGTTAATTACTGTTGTCTCCCAACACTGCACATAGCAACTGTGTACATATGGAAAAATGCATCGGCAGATGATGATCTTTTAATTTGTGATGGATTTTGCTAGCTGTCTCTAAATCTCACAAATATAGAAAAAAATGGCAGATGTCATAGCAGCTGTACGTGAATCATGGATTTTATGATTCCCGTGCAGCTCCTCTTTAATAATTGAAGCCCTGGTGCATGTGAATATTTACCGTGAATAATGAAATGCCAATTTTTATTGGGGTGGCTCCCGCCTTTTACTGTGTTTGTCAAGAAGTTTGTTGTCACAGCTGCACACCTGCATGTCATTAGCCCACAACGGAGGAACCTGGTTGCTTCCCCCCGTAAGGCGACTAATTAGTGGAAGCTTGAGGACGTTTCTTTACCTAAGCCATGACTTCACCCACAAATAAATGGCTGGCACAGGCCAGATGATGATGTGATTTAACATCCAAAGGAAACATTCATAAAATATAAGGCAAGGGGGTGGTTTGTATTTTACACCTACAAACAGGAGGACCTTCGTCTCTAAGGTCGAAACACACCAGTCATGTACAATGGAGGCATTTTTGAGTGGATTACATCATTCACTTTTATATTTATTTTAATGACCACTGTAGTAAAACAAAGTACCCAACATTTTCTCTACAAGATAATTGAGGTGATCTAAACCTGCTTTAGACAGCGGGTCAAGGTAGTCAAGGTAGTGTCTGCCATGGCCCCCTATTCTTACAGGGAATGTAGCTGCTTAAATAGCATTCACAGTGACATTATAGTGACAGCTAAACTACCAGAGGCAGCATGGGCCATACATTAATCTATAGGCTAGATTTTCTCAACTGGTATATGTGAAAGATCTAGACCTGGAGGCATGTGTGTGCTGTGGTGGGAGGTGTAATTGGGCAGGGGTATCAGCAAGCCACCAGCCAAATGCCTGGTGCCCTGGGCAGCCAAATATCTTCTGAGCCAAAATGACTATTACCAACTATAATTTTTATGTACCTTTTAATTAGTGTTGCTGGACTATGATTCTTTGATAATTTAGCTAGTTTGTTGGGGGGGTATTCTTCTTCTGCAACCAAATTGTACTAACATAAGTGTATTGGTGTAAAGCAGCCAAATGCCCCCAACTTGCAAAACCATTCTCAAGGCAGTAAAAAATTAAATTCATGAAAAAAAAAAAAATCTTACGAATTTCACTGTTACTGAATCACCAGATAGGGAGACAATGAAAGCCAATGGCACTTTTTACTACAGAGTAAAAAGGAGTAAAAGGTTTAATACTTTTCTCAGGAGTAAAAAAGTGCCATTGACTTCCATTATCTTCCTATTTGGTAATTCAGTAACAGTGACATTCTCAGGCATTTTTTCTCATGAACTAAATTTTTTACTACCATGACATTTTTCTTAGTAAATCAAAGCCAAAGTGTGTATGTGGTCATCTATTACAATTTTGATTGTTAAAATCCAACTTTGTCTATACCACCACAATTATGCCAGAACAGATGCCTGAAAATAATATAAACAAAGTCCACAGCAGTCCTCTGGGTCAATATGTCTCTTTACCTCCCCGTAAATGGACATTAAATTAATGGGCTGTGGGGCCCCGAAGGCAGGATCTTTGATTTTAGGGCAGCTTTAAAGCTGAACTTTACTCACTCAGGTGCCCTATAGCCAATGCCCCCACCCCGGCACCCCTGATGGATGCAGACTCAGAATGTCAAAGGGGGTGCCGATAAAGTAGTGGTTGGCTGCAAAAGAGCCTCAAAGGGGTGGTGGATCATAGAATCATTATCAGTTTATTTTTCTACATATCATTTTTAGTTGGGCAAAAAAGGATGGTGGGTCAAAGAGAGGCACAGATGGGTGGCAGGCATGAAAGAGACACAGAAGTGTTCTGGGTCATGGAGAGCACAGTAGTGTTGGGAGTCAGAGTGAGGCACGGAAGTGCGGGGATTCATTGGGGAATAGAAGTTTGTGAATCAGAAAGTGCACAGAAGTGTGGTGGGTCAGGGAAAGTACCTTTTTTTGGGGGGGGGGGGGCATGGTCAGAGAGAGGGTGGTGGGTCAGATGGAGGAGCAGAAAGGTGGCAAATCTGAAAGATGTACAGGATGGTGCCAGGTCAGATAGAGATGCAACGACGCTACGGAGCCGACACCTGATTCTTGGCACAACACAGTAGTTATTGTAATATTATATTATATTGTATTATTATATATTATATAGACTGTATATCAGTATAAGCTTGTTTGAACCATTTGAACCAAATTTTTGTATCTCCTTTTTTATATACTTGCTGATCTGTATTACAGGTACCAATATGCAATTTTACATTCAGCGCTGAAATTTTTCACTGTAATTGGCAGTACTGTGTCAGCCAGGACCTTGGAGGAAAGAGATTAAGGGATTCTGATTGCTGAAAGCTGCAAGATGAGTGGACAGTGTAACCAGGCAGTGGGAAAAGCAAGCAGGATGCTCGGCTGCATAGCTCGAGGCATCACCAGTAGGAAGAGGGAGGTTGTGATGCCGCTGTATAGAGCCCTGGTGAGGCCACAGCTAGAATACTGTGTGCAGTTCTGGAGACCTTACCTGCAAAAAGACATTATTCAAATAGAACGTGTCCAAAGGCGGGCAACGAAAATGGTGGAAGGACTTAAACTTAAAACTTATCAGGAGAGACTTAAAGAACTTAATTTGTACAGTCTGGAGGAAAGAAGGGAGAGGGGGGACATGATTGAGACCTTTAAATATGTGAAAGGATTGAATAAGGTTCAGGAGGGAAGTGTTTTTAAGAAGAAACTTAATGATAGAACAAGGGGGCACAACCTGAAGCTAGTCTGAGGGAAGATCAGGAGCAATGTTAGAAAATATTATTTCACAGAAAGAGTAGTAGATGCTTGGAACAAACTTCCAGCAGAGGTAGTTGAAAAATCAACAGTCACTGAATTTAAACATGCCTGGGATAAGCACACATCTATCCTAAGATAAAGAGAACATACAGTATACACATAAGGGCAGACTAGATGGACCGTATGGTCTCCTTCTGCCATCAACTTTCTATGTTTCTAATTAACGTAATTTCCAATCTTTTGACTATAAAGATGCACATGCATTTGAACTTAAACTGCATGCAAATATATAATTGCATCATGAGAATATATATACACATGGCGCTGAATCAACCCTTATATTTAGATGCTTTAGCATCAGAGCTGTTTCTAGAGGAGGGTGGAGCAGGGTGGTCGCCTTGGGCAACAAAGCCATTGGAGGCGCCTTTATCCCAGTAATCCTATATTGTGCAGATAAGATAGACCCCACATGCCCCTATAATGGGCTCAGTCATTGGGAGGGGCACTGCCTGCTGCTAAGGAAGAGATACAGCAATATATGGGTAATAGACAGCAGCAGCATCATATGACAGGTGTGGAGGGGGACAGAATTTTTGCTTCCTGCACTGAGCGCTATTTTGCAGAGAAACTGTCCAGTTTACCATAGATATAAGCTCTTTTGTTAATCCCTTTTCACTCATATAATGGTCATGGAACCTCCTGAATTTCGCTCAAATGTTTTACCAAAATTCTCTTCAGATGAATTTGAAGTGAACAGCAAAATTATTTCGATTCTCCATAAACATTTTTGAAATAATTTTCTGATTAATGTAAAAAGTTGAATGTAAGTTATTATTGTTTTCATATTACACATTTGCATATTTATTTTGAACTTTGGATTCCTTGGCAGTTTATTGAATAATTACAATCTAGTTCAGATGTTCCAGAACACAAGCAAAGTTATGTTTTCTTGAAACTCCCTGGCATGTAAGTACAGCATCTGTAACCCGTTCTGAGAATAGTAACTAAGGATCGAAGCATTTAATTATAATTACTGTTAATTTACAAGAGTGTACAATTACTTAAGCAAAATGCAGTGAACTTTATTAAAATTAATTGGAATGTCAGCTGAAGGGATCACATCACATGTAGGCGTCTCTTCAACACTTCACTCACACTTCATAATCCCAAAGGGGGTGCAGCCACTTAGGGGCAAAGTTGGTAAGTCTATAAATGAATTGCTATGTACAGTGATAGCATTTTTTGCAATGAATTACCCATTCGGGTGCATTGGAGGAATCATCATTGTTACAATGTAACAGTGAGCCGCCACCCAGCTTGTTGTAATGACACATCAGGGCGCTGCATGGCTTGTTACAGTGTAAAAGCAGGGTCCCCGGCAGTATGCTGGGTGGGAGGCAGCTGAAACCTTGTGCTAAATAACATTTCCAGTGTTGGTTTTATGCTGCATCTGTAAATGTAAGTGCCAATGTTACAGAAGCTGTTCAACTGCCAGTGTAAAATTATTTATTTCTTCACACTGGAAGCTGAATACTATTAAAGTCTAAGGACAGGAGTCGGCAGAGCAACAAAAAGATTTAGTTGTTCCTTTTTCTGTTTTTATAATTAAAAAACGTGGTCCCCTTCCACCTGGCAATTAGCCCGACACACCAGGCATAAGGAGTGGTAACCCAGGGCTTTGAGTAGCCATCCTTCATCCCTGCAGGTATACCAGATCCAGGGTTGGAAATCAGGGTTTCCAAAGCACCAAATATGTCTATGCTTTAAACACAATATGCTGGGGCTTAAAGTCCATGACAGTTGGCAACTGTCACTTACTCCCTGTCAAGCCCCGTGGGACACCCATATTTTGGTGAGTTCACAACCCCACTGCTTCTTCAGCCTTTAGACAAGGCCCCACAGGCCTCGCTGGGCACGGTTGCCCCCAGGTCTTATATAGCACAAAGGATGTGGACTTATGGGTGAAGACGGGTAAACCTGGGACCAGAATGGGTGATACCAAGCAAGCTGGGGTCATACACAGAAGGACAGTTCTCATGATACATGGCACCAAAGGGAGTAGCAAGAGCAGGGTCAAGCCGGGTGGTCAGAGGGTTCACGGTACAGAGCAGGCAGGAGTCGGTACAGGCGGTGGTCAACAGGAGTAGTCAGGCAAAGCAAGGTCAGCGATAGATAACAGTAACTTTCAGAGGAACTACAGCACCCAGCAGCACGCATTTATTGCACTGAATGGGTGAGCTGGGATTACCTATATAGAGCAGGTGCTGCCGATTGGCTGGGGAACTTTAGGCTCATTGGCCCATGAACTACCTGTGGGCTGATTATCCCTTAAACCGGACCTTCATCCTGAATAAGAGCATTTCTTATATGTTTGATCCACCCTGTACATGCAGATGCCCACATTAAAAATAATCCTACCTGCATCTACTGCATTTTCTAAGCCTTCAGGCTGCCTGCAAAATATATTAAAATATATACATTTTTGTGCTGGGGAATAGTTTATGGGTTTGGACTTTTTCATTAAATGATGCTGAAGGTCCGGTTTAAACAATATGGGCAACCCGTCCCACATTAAACATTGGGGTTCATTTGCCCACTTAACTGAGCCTCCAGCGAGTGCGCTGTCTGCAGTGCCCCCCGAAGTCATAAAGAAGAGGGTAGCCGGAGGTGTGAGGGGAGAAGGCAGTCCACAGTGCCGCTCGAGCAGGTGCCTAAACCCGGCGCTGCGGCTGTGAGTCAGTACACTGCCCGACTTGAAGTTGCCCGAGTGGCCGACTAAGGACACCGTGGGATCGGGGGGCAGGTGAGTGAACCATCGTGACACTTCCCCACCTTGACGAGGGGCCTCAGGACCCTTACTTGTTTGTCACGATGAAATATATTTTTTCATCGCTAACTCCTTGGGCTGGGTCAAATTGTAGATCTTACCCCTGGGGAGCATGGTACCTGACAATAGCTCAATGAGAGCATCATAGTCCCTGTGAGGAGGGAGAAACTCAGCCACCTTTTCGGAGAACACATCCACCCAATCAGCATATGGGGGAGGTAACCCCACAAGGGAGACATGACTTATCCTGAGGGCGGTACAAAACAATGATCAAGACAAAATGGGCTTTGTCAAGTCTCGGAGTTAAAAACGGGATTGTGGGTCTTCAACCAAGGGAAACCCAGGACTACTAGGGGATCAGGATAATCTAAAACCATGAATTCTAAACTCTCTGAGTGGGAGGAACCCACGATCAACTTTACAAAAAGGGATTATCCAAGGGGATTAATGGAATACCTAGGGTGGCCAGCCACCCCACTATCGATAAAGGCAGTGACAGACTTCCTGGAGGGTTCCCATATGATCATAGTGGGTAACAATAATTTAATAATGTGAGCGAAGGATACGTGACCACTTAGATGAGTTCCCTCAACCTCGTCTGGTGATTTCTTATTTGGGCAGGCCCTAGCAAGGTGACCTGGGCTACCGCAATACAAACACAGGCCCTGGCCGAGATGTGCCAAGCTGAATGGCCTCCTCTGGAGTTGGTGGAGGCGAGAATAAGGAGCTCATAGGAGGAGGTTCTTGGCAGGGGGAACCCCAGTGCTGATCTTTAGACCTCTCCACACATCGTTCCCTGAGATATCTTAATGGCTATTTGCATGTAATCATCCAACTGCTTTGGTAGAGGAAAGTTCACCAGGGCATCCTGTGAGCCCAACTCTAAACTGGCTCCTGAGGGTTTGATTGTTCTAACTGGAATAAATCCATCAACAGAATATTGAGCTGTACTCCTCTGCTGTGTGTTTCCCTTGCTTTAGACTTTGCAGCTTAGTGTCAGCAGTTGAAGCCCAATAAGGGTCTGCATACAGGACCTCCATGGCTGTAAAAAAATGCATAAACAGCTTGTAGGGCATTGTCGCAGGTATCCTTGCAAAAGGGAAATAACCAGACCCACTCAGTACCTAAAGAGTTGGGCCGCAATTTGAAAATTTAGCACAATCTCCAAAATATTTCTCAGGAAGGGGACCTTTGGCTCGACGGGAGGTGAGGTCACTTGTGGTGCAGATGATTGGCGATTCTCCTGGGCTGCCACACAATGAGCCAGCTGGTTTATGGTGGTAGTCATGGCCTGCACTTGTTGCACAAGATCTTCCATTGGCCTGTGATAATATCAAGCCACTTTTGACACCCGCCTTCTGGTGAGTCCACAACTCTCAGTCTCCACTGCTTTTTCAACCTTTAGACAGGCCCCCATTGTCTGGGATGCTTTACACGCCTCACTGGACATGGTTGCCCCCAGCTCTTATATAGCACAAAGGATGGGTGAGCTTGGATTACATATATAGGGCTTAGGTGCTGGGGATTGGCTGGGGAACTTCAAACCATAAACTATCTGCGGGCTGATTAGCCCTTAAACAATATGGACAACCTGTCCCACATTAAACATTGGGGATCATTGGCCCATTCAATTGAACCTCCTGCCGGAGTGCTGTCTACAGCACCGCCGGTGGGCATAAAGATGACGTGAGCATGAATATGGGGGCCGTGTGTGCATGGGGAGGAGGCGGGTTGTAGTACTGCTCCAGTCAGCACTGCTCAAGCAGGCTCCTGAAGCCGACGCAGCCGGCCGGGGGTGCTGTGGGACTGGGGAGCAGTTGAGTGAACTATTGTGACACCACCTCTTGACTCTTTTGAAGTCACAAAATTGGATTTTGTTCTATCAATATGTTTTATGTATTTTTTTAAGTCCCTTTTTACAACAGTGTCATTTCTTTGGTAGCTTTGATGGGCGATTATACTTACACAGTAAGGAATTCAAGTTGCCGGTTGTTGTGACATATAAATAGCAGACACGTCAATAGTGGTTTGAGGAGGTAGGAAATGCTTTCCAATTTTTACTTTCTATGTAATACGTTTCAAATAATGTTTAAGTCACTTTTGTCCATCACATAAAAAAATAATACCACTTCAGCTTTTTTAACTTTCACAATACATTAACAGACCTTGCCAAGGGAACAGCAGGTAACATTAACTTCAGTTAGGACATGATACTGGCTCAAAATCCCAAAAGTTAATAAATAGGAAAGACCCCTATACCAATTTCAAGGGTATGGATGTGTCCAAGCAATCTGTCCAGCATGTGACAGGTGCTTGGCCATACCAGGTCGGAGTAACTTCACTACCTTTCTGGGGTGGAAGAGACAAGTGCTCACCTGTATAGGCCAGGTGTTCTTTAAGAGGTGCAGAAGGCACTCCCTGGAATACCAGCAGACCTGTGTCGCAGGCCATAGGGGATGGTATGTTGCCAAGACTGGCTGTTTGGTCTCTGAGCCTCAGGGTTATTAGCCTGGTGCTCTGAGCTAATAGCCTCAGGTGAAGGAGGGGCATTTATTAAGTAACAAAAATCAGAAAAGAAAATGTTTGGGTGAATCAATTGACCTGAGTTTTTATTTTATTTTAGTCTGGCTTAGCTGCAGCAAAGAGGACAAATTCATAGCTTGTTTATTATCCAAAACTCATCTAAAGACAATATAGCATGGGAGGGATTACATTTTTTTTATTTAGATAGTAGAGTTTTTACTATGTGCAGAGCTGTGCTCACAATTGGATGAGTATTTTTGAAATTCCCATCTATGCTTTCATTGTGGTCTCCCGTGGTGCTGCCAGGTATTCCGCCAAAACAAAACCATCAGCTGTTTCATTTTGTTATGTTCTCTTACTCGAAGTTGATGTTGACAAAAAATGGGATGAGGTCATCTCCATGTTCTGTGTTCCAAAAAAAATGTTGTCATTGTAATTGTAAAAGCTGGCATGGAATCCAAGTAAAAATCCATCAGCATTGTAAGAGGGGGAGAGACTTATGTGGAGGCCGGAAGATAAATTCTCTCCCATAGGCTGGGAACTCTAGATGCCAAACATATGTTGGGATGAAGGAGAAGAGGAGGGCACCACATGTACCTTTTTATGAGGTCTCCCCTCAATATGCATCCTATCAGTGTTTAATTATCTCAGCCATCCTGCAACATAAAAATCTGAATTTCAATTACTTTCTGTCAAGGCACCGTATGAAGACCGTAAATCTGGAGCACGAAATGTGCACGTGTGAAATCAGAGTATTACCAGGATTAGTCCGGCTAGATTTTCAGGATTTATAGAAATAAAAATCACATGCCTGCCTTTCGAGGCGGCATTGAATGTTTGAAGTGGGCCTGTATTTGGGTGATATGTAACAGTCAACTTACACCTTTAGATGTCCTCCTTAAAAACCCACTGAGAACAGCTCTCATGTAGGAGATACACAAACTTCTTTAAAGTGAACATCCAGTCAAAAAAAACCCTCCCTTGTGTAGGGTTCCTAAGGGAGGTTGGCATCATGCTCTAAAGTATTATATTGCAGTGCAAGTCTCAACTTTAGGCACTCAAAAATAGGAGTACAGACTCCACTAGCAGGACACAATTTATGTAGTTCTCAAAATGGAGGTTGGCAGATTCCCGGGTAAGTAGCTTTGAAGCATTAAATTGCATTGAATGACCCAAATTAAGGTAAGGACTCAACCAAAGAAAATGTAGTGAGGAGTTTACACATGCACTTGCAACTGCACTCCAAAAGAGCCATCTGCATCTCAAGAGACCTCTTCCTTTTAACAGTCTGGGTCAGACCTGACCAGAGGCAAAATTCAATTTAGCCCAGGGGAGACCTGGAAGATAACTGTGCGAACCAGTAGAGATGCAGAAGAACTTGGAGACCATTTGCATGTATCCAGAGCTTCTCCAGAGGTTTACTGTAGCTAGCATGATGAGAGGGATACTTATACACCCTGCTGTAATACTTTTATAACATTTACAGTTGACTATGTGAATAACCATTCTAATGACTAGGAATGGGTTAATGGAATTTAGTTTTTTGTAAAACTGTGCTAGCAGAAACATTTTTCCAGTTTTCAAGGTTTGAGTGTTTTCAGCTCACCTGACGCTGACAGTCCCATTACAGTTTGCTACTTGCAACTTCATCATAACACTTTGGGTGTATAGAAAATAGAACCCTCCATCAGCCAGTCGTACCCTCCTCTGTGGGTGGACAAAATGCACATGAAGGCTGTCTGGTTATAAGGCTCCTTAATGGGGTTCCCAGCTGATGAGTTGGGCCTGGATGTAGCTAGTAACTGGTCATGAATTCTGAGGGGCACTTCTCACCTGACTGTAAATTCTCTTGTATATATAAATATTGTTGAGTCAGTTTTTGTTTAATTTGTTAATAAGATACGTGGAGCCTGATTAAGCACAGACTATGGCAGACTATGTCACATTGGTGCAATTTAAATCAGTGCAAAATTTAGAGGCCAATTTATCACTAGCGACACTTGAGCATCTGCGGAGAGACGTTATTATCGCCTCAGCCGCAACATCGGCCTCAGGCAGAGGCCGCTGTTAGTGTTCTGCGCTGTAGGCTACCAGTGGCGCTGTGTCTTGTTTGTTTTTTTTTACAACAGAGATAGCGACAGGTAGTGCTGGTGGGGAGGGCCAGAAGTCATTTGTATTTACCATGTAAATGAACAGCGCCAGCGCTGGTGCTGTGAGACTGAGATACTCAGGCACACAGCACCATGTGCAATACAAAAAGAGGCTTTAAATGGGGATGGCAGCACAATGATCAAAAAACACATGGAATAACATTGGGAACATACAAATGACATGACACATGATTAGCAGCACCTAACCTAAGTACAGTAAGGAACTAAAAAAACATTATGAACAGGCCAGGGATCCCCTGTCACTTGACTGAGCACAATAAATTAAAAATACGCTAACCAGAACTCACCAAAACAAACGAGACTGGAATGGTTATTGAAATCTATGGGAGAATGACATTGCGAGCCTCATGTGATGTGGCACTGTATTGGACACAGCGGCAATGCTAACAAAGCACCTGTGACATATACCATATTGGGCATCCTGGGGGGTTTCACACAGCGTGGCATCCCAGTTCAGGATGTCTCTGGGGGAGGGAGTAAGCCTGCTCTGGTGTTTCATAGAATCCAGGGTGGGTTTTGGTCCACTTTAATCATTTAAAGGGCACCTATACTTAGAGGGAAGTATATGTGGTCACCTTCCATCCCCAGCCCAGTGTCCCAAAACAGCCTGTGTATCTTTTTTTACTAAAGCCTTTGCCCAATATTCATAACAACACAAACTGGATCAAGTCGGCCATATTGCTCCTGGGCTGAGCAGCCACACCCTCAGCGACGATGCGTCGCTGAGTCACAGTACACACAGCTCAACAATGGGGAGCACTTCAACCTAACTGCCATTAGGGCTGATTTAGCACCTTGATTATTTTTTTTTCCTCACTCATTTTTGTGAGAACAAAAAAAAATTGTCTTGATTTCTTTCCTCGATGCAATGCGGCCCTATGTTTAGCTGTGCAAATATTTTATAAATTCCAATAGCCGTTTTTTTGTAATGCTGGTAGGGTAGGGCATAGTGGTGGACTGGTCATAGCGGTGGACTGGTTATAGCGGTGGCCTGGTCATAGCGGTGGCCTGGTCATAGCGGTGGCCTGGTCATAGCGGTGGGCTGGTCATAGTGTTGGACTGGTCATACTGTTGGACTGGTCATAGTGGTGGACTGATCATAGTGTTGGACTGGTCATAGCGGTGGCCTGGTCATAGTGGTGGGCTGGTCATAGAGAGCACAGGGTGAACACTTATTTTCAGCTGACTGGGCTGGGAATAACTTCCACATACAGCCCTCCTCACCCAAAGGCTTTGCTGTATTTCACTCATTTATATTCTAACCCCCTCCACTCCCTGTCTTCCAAGTCTCCACCAGCCTATGTTTTGCCCCAGCAATGCCACGGCCTCATCATGGACATACTCTCTAATGTTATGGCATGTGCCCCTACAATAATAAAGCTTCAGTACAATAGCTATGACAGGGGGCCATGTCTAACCTGCAATGCTATAGTCTCAGTTATATCAGGGCTTACAAGCCTAAAGCATGGTTATAGGCTGGTTAAGGCTAGTAAATTCCCACACTTATTTTTGGCGTTAGTCCACCCCTGGTAGGGCATGCTCTGGATCATTAGGGTAATGGACTAGCCTCCCTACCGCTATAGCGCATCTGACTAGGAGCCACCATATCATTAAAGAGACAATGCAGATATACAGTCATCCAGACACCCAAACAGAAGCTCAGGTACTTCATATGTGTGCGGTGGAGATTAACCTTGGTCAATGGGTAATGAAGTATGGATGATACTGTTTATACGTCTCCCAAGCTTTCCTCTTATTGAATTAGACAGGATCGCGTGAATCAGCGCACCAGCAAAAGGGAAAAACTGCCGGGGGAAAGACTGCAATTTGAATATAGCTAGAGTGTTATCCATATGATTTTGAGAGACTCTGGAAGTTTCAAAAGTTGTTGACTTGTGAAATATTCTGTGTTAAAAGCAGGTTGAAGCATGCTGAATAGTCTACAGGAGGTAGCAAGCAAAGACCATAAAGGCCAGTAAAAAGCTGTGTGTGTGTGTGTGGGGGGGGGGGGGGGGGCTGAGATTCAAAGTACACCCACTCATTGTGTACCGCTATAGGCTATGCAATATAATGGAAAAAAATACACCCAAACATAGTTATGCAAAAAGGATTTGTGATTTAATGCTGGTAGTAAGAAATTAACAACATAGAGGCCGATTCATTAATAGCACCAGGTAGCGACAGATGAGCGCCAGTAGCGTTATTTTCACAGCGCATGCTAGTATTCGCTGTGCTTGGCCGTTGTTCTGTAGTTGATAGCGACTCAGTCGGTGTGTGGTAATGTTGAATACAGGGTTAGGAGTCGCTGTTTGACAGGTTCCGCGCTGTATGGGAGCGCATGACAGCGAATGGCCATAGCGAACGGCTCCCAGCATATTCATTAACAAATCACGCTCAAAAAATTCTCACGCTGTAAAATGCATGTTTAAACCCCAGAGCGCTGGCGGCGATGTGTTAAAAGTAGTTTTTTAACCCCCAAACAACCATATTTTTGGAAAAAAAAAACCATGTTTTTACAAACATTTTGTAATATGAATACATTAATATCAGACCTGTAATATCAATTCTGCACAAATTTTGTTTTTGTTTTTTTTTACCTTAAAAAATATATCTAACATTGCAGAAGTGGTCACAGAATTTTTGCCATTTAAAAAAAAAAAAAAACATTAATAGCAATTAATTATGAATATTTAAAGATTGCTCCATTGAAATGCATTGGAGAGCGCCAGGGAGCGAGAGGTCATACCTGTCGCTGTTCAAGGTCGCTCGCTGGCGCTGTGGGGTGAGGCTGGAATAATGATGAATGATTCGCTATCTGGCGCTCTGTCAGTCGCTAAGCAGGATCGGCTTGATAAATGTGTGATTGCGGAGGGGAGCCGGCGTTCTCGTGGCGGTGAGCGTCATTACCGTTCGCTCACCATTCGCTACCTGGCGCTATCCCTTGCTAAATAAGGGCCGTAGTGTGATACACAATGTTTACAGTCAATAATATACAAATAATCATAGCCCAAATAGAGTAACATATTTCAGCTCATATGGGGAATCACAATCTGGGGGATCCAAAAAGTCCAAGGAGATAACTGGTTCATCAGTGGTAGAGGAAAAGTAGACTGAATAGCCATACAGATAATCAGAGGGTCCCCTGAATCAAAAAACATAGAGAGCTAACAGGCTGAACACAAGGTTGATAACATGTAACCCTCGAAGTTTAGGTCCTATGACCTTTCTCAAGAGGTGCCTTTTGGATTGTGATCCCCCATATGTGCTGAAATACATCTCTAAAGTTTCTCTATCAGCGATCTATGTTACTCTATTGGGCTAGGATTATATGTATATTATTGACTGTAAATATCATGTATCACACTATGTTGTTCATTTCTTACTACCAGCATTAAATCACAAATCCTTTTTGCATAGCTGTTTTTTTCCATTATATTGCATAACTCCTGCACCTGCAATGGGGTTGCTCTTCCGGTGAGGTGCAGAATATGTAACTAAGAGGCCGATTCATTAATAGCGGCAAGTAGCGACAGTTGAGCGTCTGTAGCGGCATTTTCAGAGCGCCCGCTAGTAGTCGCTGTGCTTGGCCGTTGTTCTGTAGTTGATAGCGACTCAGTCGGTTTGCCGTAATGTTGAATATTGGGTGAGGAGTCGCTATTTGACAGGTTCCGCGCTGTATGGGAGCGCATGATAGCGACTGGCCCTAGCGACCGGCTTCCACCATATTCATTAAAAAATGGCGGCGATGGGTTAAAAGTAGTTTTTTAACCCCCAAACAACCATAATAATATCCTGTAATATCAATTCTGTACAATTTTTTTTTTACAGTAAAAAAAATTATCTAAAATGGCAGAAGTGGTCACAGAATTTTTCACATTAAAAAAAAAACAAAAAAAAAAAAAACAATTAATAACAATTAATTATGAATATTTAAAGATTGTTCCATTGAAATGCATTGGAGAGCGCCAGGTAGCGAGAGGTCATACCTGTCGCTGTTCAAGGTCGGAAGCTGGCGCTGTGGGGTGAGGCTGGAATAATGATGAATGAGTCGCTATATGGCGCTATCTCAGTCGCTAAGCAGGATTGGCTTGATAAATGTGTGATTGTGGTGGGGAGCCGGCGTTCTCTTGGCGGTGCCCGTCATTACCGGTTGCTCACCAGTCGCTACCTGACGCTATCCCTTGTTAAATAAGGGCCTAAATGTGACCAGGCCCCAGTGCAGTCATTAAATGCAGCCTTAGGTGTGGCCCATACAGTAAACTTTCTCCTGTCACATTCAGCGTCTATGCAAATGTTTTCCTAAATTGAATATAATGGTGGGCCCTGACCTCAAGGGGCCTGATACTAGTGCTACCCTTGCACTCCTGTAGTTACGTCTCCTGCTAATGCAGTATATTTTTTTATTTACGAATTTACAGGAGCTTATGTGCCAGGAGCATTGAGACAACAGCACTAATGCCCCTTCTTCGAGTCAAGAAACCTGCTGCCTTTTGACTGATGGCAGGAGTACGCCCTGGAGCTGGTTTAGATTTTTTTTGGAGAGGCTAAGCTTTGAGAGGCAGTCAGTGCTTTTATCACTCAAAACAAAAGAAATAAACAAAATAATTTTTTATCTATCTAGTCCTGGTTTCTAAAAGATTCCAGGGACGGCTGCTGTACTTTGCCACCCCCCCCCCCCGAGGGAGCACAAAACCCACCTGCCTTCTGACTTCCTGGTCGATGTAAACATGTATCCCTGCTTTCGCTTTCACTACCCCATTGCTGTAAACAGAGCCATCAGACGTTTGATATGCACAGTCTTGGATCCACTCTATCTTGCTACTTACTTAAAGGGAATGTCAAGGAAAAAACAAAGAATGCCACCCTTCAGCTTCTCCATATAGGTACAGTGTTCACCCCCAACTCCTGCATCCAGCCCCGGCATTTTCATATTTACCAAGGACCCAGCAATTCTGTTTCCCTGCACTGTCAGCCTTGCATGGCTGCATCCACGGGACCTTGTTTACGCACTCACATACATACTCAATACAGCGCAAAGGAGGAGGCGTGCACAAGCGGGTTTGGCACCCCTGCCTTGCCCCACTCTCTACATTGCAATTAATGGAGTACTTATGTTAGAGGGGCGTAAAGTCGAATTGATAGACTTGTTAGCCCTCATCGGTAAGTATGAAGGTGCCGACACTGCAAGCAGGAGCTACAGGGGACAAAAGGTGAGTACAAACTTTTTTTTATTTTAATGCCTGGACAGGAAATTTAACTAACTTAAAAAGTCTGTTCAGGCAGGAAGAAAAAATACAAAAGTCATGCCCAACTTTCATCCCCCACAGCACTTCTATCCTTTAAAAAACTTGCCAGGTGCCTGGTTTAAGTCCTGTGGTGTTCACAATGACCTTCAGCATATGGGTCCACTCTCTCCAATAGGGGAAATGGAGTGGGTGTGGCTAGTCGATTAGACTGATGAGGAGGCTGTAGGTCCATTATGAGTGATGGATAACTGCATGAACAGTCCATTTAAAATGGACAAAAACCCAGGATATTGAATATACTGGGTTTTAGTCCTTTCCCCTTGGGCATCCTGATCGGGGGGACCCCGCTGTGTGAAACCCCCCAGATCACCCGAAGAAACTCACCCCATTCCAGTCCTATGGCGCATGCGTGGCTGCTCGTCCAATCAGCGCGCTTAGAGCCGCTAACATCACGCCATCTAGGGTGGCATCTAAAGCCAGCAGCTCCGAGCATGCTGGCAGATGCATCCCCCGCTTCCCTCTAACAGGGAGCATGCCCGCACCGGTCATTCACAAATGGCTGGCACGGGAACGCACTCTGCTAGAGGGATAGTGGGGATGCCGCCGCATGCTCTTTTGGACCAGGAACTGAGGGGTTTCACACAGCGGGGCATCCCGATTCTGGATGCCTCAGGGGGAGGAAATCGATTTTCCCGGGTATCTTATTGATTTCCGGGCCAATCGAGCTGGGTTTTGAGCCACTTTAACCTACACCCTCACTCCATTAGTAAGCCCTGCATTAGAGACACCCACCTTTTCCTAGCAGAGCTCTCTCTTATAGGAGACAGCTGCACATATTGCAGACATGAATATTTGCAGTGTGCAGCTACTTTCTGCCCCCCCCCCCCCCATTTTACAAAGAATGATGAGGAAAAAGTGACATTTTGGGGTGAGAATTCTCAGAGAGACTTTCATCGTCTACCAGGTGTACATTTTCACCTCGCTCTGAATCAGCCCCAAGGTAGACAATGAAAGTGAATGGCAGTTTTCTCTTCTAGAAAATGAGTGAGAATTCTCACCTGGCTCTAAATCAACCCCATTGTTGTATGACTCTTACTGTGGTTATACTCTCTCTACTCTATAGTATGTTGTGTTGCGTGTCACTCCGGCCACTTTGGCATTCCATGATTTCTGTCACTCCGTTATTAATGTTATTTTCTGGGAAGCTGTTGTTGTCCCCAGATTAAATGTCCCCTGCTAGGAATTTGGCAGCGGTTGAATAGCATTCCTCTTTCATCAAGGTTTAATCAGGCAAATATCTGGTCTGTATATGGCGAGATGCACTCGGCAGATCGTCACGTCCTCAGCGACGCGCCAGCGAGCTTAAAAGCAGCTGAAGTGTCACCACTGCTAATGATATCTGTGAGAGGAATGCGGCGTAACTGCAGGCCGGCACCAGGACTGCGACTTGTCATCAGTCTAATACAGAGGCCTAGTAATAATAGGCCTGTTCCTGCTTTTATTGCTCAGACTTCCCTTCAGCAGCAGTAAAAACTGCCCCTCGTTACTTTCCTTACTCACGTAATATATTTTGTAGCTCATATGGGAGGTGTTTCCTATTTCAGTTGAGATTTTTTAAATTCAGATGTAATGTCCTAATGGGGAATGAACCGCGTTCGGACGAACTTTAGTGAACATTTTCTGTTCTGGACTCAAATTTGATCCTGGACCCCACAAAAGTCAGTGGGGACCTGAAATTTGGTGGTGTAACATTGTCATTGTAAGGGCTATGGGGCTGCTAGTGGAGTGCAAGGACCCCTTGAGGCTGCTGTGAGTGGGGTGTACATTTTTTCTTTAAATGTAAAAAATATCAACAAAAAAAGTATCCTTTCCAAGGCACTAACCAGTCTGGCACATCAAGCATAGAGGCTGCTAAGCCCAGAGCCAAGAGCCCAGCTGCCCCCCCCCCCCCCGGCCCTGGTGCATTACCAGCCCCTATACCCTTCAGGGTCCCCTGGACCACTTACTTATTCAGGATTGAAAAAGTAAAAAAAATAAACTATTGAATTCCCCTGTCTTCATCCAGGTCAATGTCCTCCCACTGTGTGGTACCTCAAGAGTCCTCAAGGGTCTGCTTCTGCTGGTGTTTTGATGGAAGGAGGATAAAGGTCGCCCTTCCTTAGAGGCTGGCACTCTTCCAGGCTCTGAGTGCGTCCTGTCAAAGGGAGGGGTATTTATACCCCAGGGCGTGGCTTCCCCCTCTTTGGTGTGGAGCGCTAAGTGCGTGGTAGAGTGCCAGCCTGTAAGGAAGGGGAACCCTTGTCCTTCTCTAAATACCATCATTTTGACAGCAGTCCATGGAGAGCCCCCAAGGCCCCGGAACAGCGAGAGAACGCCAACCAATCGTTGAATGGAGATACCAGAGGTGAGCTGAGTTTAATTTTAGGACAATAAAAACTTTTGTGTGGTGTTATATATTTTTTTTTTCTAATTTGAGCTAGTAAAGGGTCCAGGGGACCTCTAAACTATTTCAAAGGTAAGGGGTGGCATGGAAGCATGTGACTTGCCATTACTCCCCATCCACATTTCCCATACCCCTAATTGCCAGGGGAATAGACTAGAAGAGCCTGGGGCCTATTAGCCTAACCCTAGTGGTCACCCCTGGAAGAGCACCAGACCAGCCCCTATGCTTGGTGTGCCGGCTGGTTGCCTTGGAGAGGGGGCCCTACGGAAACACAGACATAAAAAAGTCAAACACATTATATTTGACAGCAAAGCACAAACTGATGCCGCAGTCCACTAACACAAAATGCTTCCCGTAGATGCATCCAGACATGTGTGAATGTGGCCTAAGGGGTGATTTAATAAAGAGAGGAAGGAGGAACCTAAACCTTATATGAACCTTAAGAGTTACAGTCACTAGATCCATTTGCCTGCCAAGAGTGAACGTTTTGAAGGTGTTAAAATTCAAAATGTGAGCACTTTAAGGCATATATAAACTCCTGTAATGTTCTGTGTTCTTTGAATCGCACCTTATTTTATGTCATGCTTGAAATAAAGCATGAATGTTGTTTTCAGGAGGAAATTTTACTAAATTAAGACCATAATGCTAATAATAGTGGCAGTGTCTTCATCAATAAAGGCTTTGTCCACCACACTCCCAGCTACCCAGTCTGGCTAAATGAATGGGCCAGCACTTGCTTGTCATTGGATAGTTAGGAATAATTCCCTGGAGTGGGGATGATCCCTCGTCCGGTCAGGAAGTGCAGGTGTAGCCATTGGCATAAAAAGGGATAAGAGGCCCCCGTCTTAGAAAACAGCCCTGTTTGACATCTGCTTCTCATGACCCCTCGCTGACCTGGGTGAGAGCTAAACTGTTAATACTGGTAGTAACCTGTGAGGCCAGAGGAGAATTCCAGGAATTGGTTGGGGTTGGATCAGCGTTAAACCCCCTCCAATTTGTTCACACGAGTTCCCCTTCCTAGCGCCAGACATGAGAACACAGGAAGATCCACTTTGTTTTCTTTAAATCTCATTATAGGCTTGGAGGATAATTTGTGTTTTCTTCTAGGTTTAAAGTCTTCAAGGCTGGAATCGTCATGCGGGCAGCTACGTGAAATGTAATACAGCTTGTTTAATGGGAAGGTTATTGGATTGCCAAAAGTTATCCTCTCTCTCCCTGACTTTTACTCGGATATTGATTCTTTAAAGCAGATCTACACCCTCCCTTGCAACTCTATGCCAGACAGAGCCTTGGTCTACAGGGTCCAGGGACACTAAACTAATCAAACCCACCCCTCACTCCATCAGTAAGCCCTGCTCTAGAGAGGTATGCACCTTTTCCTAACAAAGCTCCATCGAATGGGGGGCATGAAATAGTCGCACTCATGCAGCTTCCGCAGCTTCTCCGATGGGAGAAACGATTTACAGGGATGCACATTTCCATTCCTGATTTATGGCCCATTTACATGGAGCAATTATCAAGTGCAAAATCGCTAAAGCAACCTCAATTTAGCCATATTCGCTCTGTGGAAACGGCCGCTGCGATCAAGCGATGACCGAGAATTGATCGGTCATCGTATGGTTTTGGCTGATCAAAAGTTTCTTGTTCATCTCTTGATTGTTGGAATGTGTAAACAGAAGTTGTCATAAAAAAAAGTGTTTTGATATAAGAATGAGCGATTGCATTAGAGATCACTCTAGCGACCAACTGACCGATAAATCTTCAGCATCTGAACCAGTCGCTCAATCGCAGTAGATTTGTATGAACGAACAGCCAATTAATCTGCTTGTGTAAAACCCAGCATTGGGCTTAATAAATAACTTTAAAGGCATCCCAAATATGGATGCCCCAAGGGTGATGCACTTTTGACTGGAGGTCAGCCTTTAAAGAAATAAGTAGGAATTGGCCAGCGCCTGATTCCCTGTCCCGGGGGTATTCCAGTGTGGGATTTCCTGCTCTGTTAAATCCCCAGGATCACCATGTAGCCTCACATTGCCAGCTATCCCATGATGAATGAGCTTAAAGTGGACCAAAACCCACGCAGATCGGCCGGGAATCTATAAGATTCTTGGGCCAATCGATTCCCTCACCCCGGGGCATCCAAAATCGGGATAGCAGGGATGCAGCCGAGGCTAATACATACGCCGTTGGAGCGGGAAACAAGGTAAGTGTATGGGGCGACCTGGGGGGGTGACCTGGGGGGTTTCACACAGCAGGGCACCCCCGTTCGAGGTGCTCCGGGGGAAAGGACCAAAACCCAGGATTTTGACTATGCACTTTAATGTATCCCCGGCTTGCTTTTAGCTGATGCATGTATCTAGAGATGAGCGAACTTCTCAAAAATTCGATTCGGGCGATTCGCCGAATTTCAGAGAAATTCGGGTTTGTCCGAATCGAACTTTTGCGAATCGTTCATCTCTGGTGGGAGCGGGGAGGCCGGCTGCGCTGTCAGCTGTCATCAGAGGACGCGTCTAGAGGTGAGCAAACCGGTTCGGACGAACCGGAATTCGCTCCGAATTTCAGGAAATATTCGATTCGGCACGAACCCGAATATTTTGTGGTTCGTGCCGATCGAATTTTTCCTGAAATTAAAAAAAAAAAATAAGCCGGCATGGTGGAAGCGGGCCGGCCGGTTTCGCTGTCAGCGGGCCGGCAAAGGCGCCCTCTGATGACGCGCCCTCAGATGACAGCTGGCCCGCTGACAGCGGAACCGGCCGGCCCGCTCCCACCATGCCGGCATTTTTGATGGGGAACTTCGTAAAAGTTCGATTTCTTTGTGAAATTCGGCGAATCGGCGCTCATCTCTAGACGCGTCATCAGAGGAAGCTCTGATGACATGTCCTCTGATGACAGCTGACAGCGCAGCCGTCCTCCCCGCTCCCACCATGCCGGCATTTTTTTTTTTTTACAGCAAACACTTACCGGCATGGTGGGAGCGAGGAGGCCGGCTTCCTCTGATGACGCGTCCTCTGATGACAGCTGACAGCGCAGCCAGCCTCCCCGCTCCCACCATGCCGGCATTTTTTTTCCATTTCCCGGCTTGGTGGGAGCGGGGAGGCCGGCTGCGCTGTCAGCGGGCGGCGGAAGCACGAACCACTAAAAATTCGGGTTCGTGCTGAATCGAATTTTCCCTGAAATTCGGAGCAAATTCAGGTTCGTTAGAACCGATTCGCTTATCCCTACATGTATCCACGGCAGGCATTTCTGAATGTCTGTAACTTAAAGAGTAATTACACTTTCGATGGCCTTTTATGGAGGAGATGCTTAGCTGGTGGCACGTGCATGCGCCTTAGTATCATCGAAAATGTGAATTTTTATAGCGACTAAAGGGAATTCACACAGCTGGAGCTGAAACAATCTCCGGGATAGTGAAAATTCTGGTGTATGCTTCTCTTCAAAGGTTCCCAAAGGTTTATGTTTATAGCAGGATGCCCTGCTATAAACATAAAGCTCAGAGTTGAGTTCAAATCGGACTTTAAAGTTAAAAAACTTGTAGGTCCAGCTGAAATCTTTTGATTTGTGAGACCCTTTGTATAAACATAACGCCTGAAATTGGGTTAAAATACTCACCCCTTCCTTGTTCCAGCTCGGCTTTAAAATGTGGAATTGCACACCGCACATTGCAGTAGCAGCATCCCAGTGAACCTGATTAATTGTGTCCAGAAAGAGGAAAGCAAAGATGCCATTACTGTGGCCAATGCCAGATTTTAGGTAAATTTCCAATTTTTGGTTAACTTAAAATCCCTGTCTAGATACAACTTCCTCCCACTATATCCCCATTGGGAACAGTGTAAAATAAGTCTCTGACTATATGCAAATACCTTTTATTTTGTAAGTAAAGTCACTTTCTTTGCATTAATTTCGGTGTCGGGGCTGAGCTGGGAAGGGTGTCATGGTGCAGCTTTATAAGCCATGAGTATCTTCTGCTGTGGTCAGAGACAGCTGCGGGATCACTGTGGCTTGCCAGGATCACGCAAGCTGAGAGTGACTGTTAGATCACTTTTTTTGCTCAGTCCTGGATGAATAGTATTGAAAGGATGGAAAACGTTGCAATCCTGCTACTGCTTCTGTCCAACACTGTAAGAAATGGAGGAGAGGTAAATAGTACTCTTTAGACTGTAAGCTCGCAAGGGCAGGGCTCTCTCTTCTATTGTATTTGGTGTCCAGAATATTCATTGTAAACTCTGTAACACTACATTTGTAATAGTCTATGTACTGTATGTTTCTACCCTGTCTGTAATTACTACTTTGTACAGCGCGATGGAAGATGATGGCGCTATATAAATAAACAATAATAATAATGCAACAGGCATCAGGTAAGCTGCTTGCTGCCTTATTAGGGAATTTAAGGTATTTTGGACTGGATACCTAATTTAAAGCCATCCAAATGTCCCGATCACACTCATGGCATGCTAAAGGGTGTGCCGATTTTGCATGCCACACACTTTCAAACTTAACAAGCAGCCCATTTTCAGGCTATATACAGCTTCTTTTCTTTCATGTTTCTTGAAGACATTTTAAAAATGTCACATGAGCCTCTATTAACCTGGGCATACTTCAGAAACCAGTGCAAAGTTGGCATCCTGGTACCCTGGGTGAGGGGACAGTAAGAGTTAAAGTGGACCAAAACCCACAGAGATCAGCCCAGGAATCTATCTATTCCCTCCCCCCATGCTTTGTGAAACCCCCCAGGTCGCCCATAATCTCACCTTCTTTCCCTGTCCAACGGCACAGGCGCAAGCAGCGGCCACATCCCCGCTATCCCTCCAGCAGGGTGGGTGCCCGCACCAGGCATTTGTGAATGACAACACGTGGGCACGCTCCCTGTTAGAGGGTAGTGGGTGATCGCACGCATGCATCATAGGACCGGCAAGAGGTTAGTTTGCTCCGGGCACCTTAGTCCACTTTAACAGATTCTTTAGGCACAACTGGAAGCCTCTTTTCTCAATGCCTGAGCAGAGCTGTGGGAAAAACTGCCCATCTGCCCTCAACTACTTCCACATTTCCCTCTCTCAGCAGGTTGGTTTCACCAAGTGGCCTTACACAGCGCTATGTGCACCCAATTGTCCGCCATCAGCCACGTAGACTGCAAGACAGCAAGGAAAGTTAAAAGTGGGTGAGTAGCTCTGTCAAGTCCTGGTCATCCTAGTGTGTCCCAAATAGGGATACTTAGGGTTGGGAAATACTCATTCATGTAAGATATTTTGTTATTGTTTTGTTTTTTAGGAGCCTAGGGTTTTAATTTATCTGAGGCAGGGACTTGTGAACTGAAGACACTGGTGTACATACAATGGAGGCAGCGAAGGCAGCTTCTATCAGGCCCCTGGCAAAAAGGGACCCTGGAGAATTAGCTTTAGACTCCAGGGCCAGGTTATTAGGGTTTTGTTCTTCTTTAAAATCAGCCTGGGGCTGCAAAGGCACTTCCAGCACCTCCTTTATCCCCTCCTTTACTCAGTGCCCAGGTACAGCCCACTTCCTCCCCACCACTGCTCCACCCATCGGCTTCCACAGTGCGGACGGAGACCCTGACTCCAACCCCACTTAGCCCATGGGGTCGATTCATGGGCTAAGAAAACTCACCCTTTTTCAGGAGAGAGAATAGCCATGCACTTTCATTATCAACCTTGGGGGCGATTCAGATGAAAATGTACGCCTGACAGACAAGGAAAGTAAATGGCAGATTTCTCTCCTAAAAAAAGAAGTGCGTTTTCACACCAGGCTCTGAATCGACCCCCATGTGTGACTACCTGCCCAGTTAAAACATAAGGCGGCCCGCTATAACTTTTGCTATGGTGCTAACTGCAGATTTTATTTGTGCTGAAGGCCTGAGATGGCAATAGCTTGCCCTCCATGGATTTAACTGTTTGCTTATAAGATGCTGAGAGTGTGAGTTCGGAAGTTTGATTCCCAATTGAACCTTCTTGCTCCCTATAGAGGTTCTCCTCCACAATGAAGAAAATCAGTGCCACTGCTTTACACTTACTGCGGAAACAGATTTTTCTTACTGGAAAAAAAACGCCCACAATGGCACAAAAAGAAAGAAAAGCTAAAAAAAAAGAGACCAGCTGATACTGTGCCGCGACACAGGAATGGATCACATGCAAACAAACACAGTGGGTGGGCTTGGCAAATGCAAGCCGGCCGTGCTGCATTGTGTAATTCTAGAACCAATTTCTAACTTTTGTTTCAGCACACATAAGAGCCAGGGCCGGCCTAGCCTAATAAACCTTCTCGTGTGCCGAATGGCTTTCATTCCTTTAAGCAGATAGCGAACATTATCTGCCGCCGCTGTAACGTTGAATTAAAATGCTTCGCCATTAAAATGTTAGAAGGGAATTCTCGGCTAATGATCACTCAGGGCGCACAACTGTTTTCGTTTACTCCCTTCCAATGAGCTCTCGGTCTCCGCTGCCTTTACCGCTTGCTTTCATTTGTTCAAAAGCTTTCCCAATTCCTGTTCACATCGCCCAATATTTTTTAGATTATGTGTGGCGTGCTATTGCTGTGTGTGTCTCTGAGGGTACGGGATAGGCAAGCTGCCCCCTTTAATACACACTCATTGTCTGTTGTACTCAGAGAGATGGCTGGAGCCTGGGAGAAATCAATGCACTCAGCAAACACCAATAAAAAGCCGGCGCTCAGCACAAACTTATATCAGGCGTCACATCCAATTAGAAGGCCTCTTCCTGATGAAGCCCACAACCTGATGCACAAAGCCAGAAATATCCGAGTCTGCCGGAGAGGGGGGGGGGGGGGGGGCTGGTAATACCTAAAGACCAGAGATACCAGATGGGATGCTGCTAGAGAACTACAGGTCCCAGAAATGTGAGAGATCCACTGGATGGCAAAGAATTACCTTTTTCCTAAGCTATCTATGTTTTCTATTCCAGCTATTAATCTATCCATCAACTATCTATCAATATCCATCAATCTATCCTATATGTATTTATCTATCTTGTATCTATCTACAGTATCTCACATCTATCTATCTATCTATCTATCTATCTATCTATCTATCTATCTATCATCTACTTTGTGTGTTGCACATCACTTTGGATTATGTGTAAAGTACACCTTTGATCTAATTATCTATCTATCTATCTATCTATCTATCTATCTATCTATCTATCTATCTATCTCTCATCTACTTTGTGTGTTAAACATCACTTTGGATTATGTGTAAAGTACACTATCTATCTATCTATCTATCTATCTATCTATCTATCTATCATCTACTTTGTGTGTTGCACATCACTTTGGATTATGTGTAAAGTACTCTATCTATCTATCTATCTATCTATCTATCTATCTATCTATCTATCTATCTTCTACTTTGTGTGTTAAACATCACTTTGGATTATGTGTAAAGTACACTATCTATCTATCTATCTATCTATCTATCTATCTATCTATCTATCTATCTATCATCTATCTATCTATCATCTATCTATCTATCTATCTATCTATCTATCTATCTATCTATCTATCTTCTACTTTGTGTGTTAAACATCACTTTGGATTATGTGTAAAGTACACTATCTATCTATCTATCTATCTATCTATCTATCTATCTATCTATCATCTATCTATCATCTATCTATCTATCTATCTATCTATCTATCTATCTATCTATCTATCTATCTATCATCTACTTTGTGTGTTAAACATCACTTTGGATTATGTGTAAAGTACACCTTTGATCTAATTATCTATCTATCTATCTATCTATCTATCTATCTATCTATCTATCTATCTCTATAAATCCAATGTTTCTTCATGTCTTTCTTTCCTTCTCATACCTGTCTGTCTGCCAGTCTATCAATCAAATCTGTTTGTTGCACCACAGTTTGGGTTGAGAGTAAAGTGCACCTTTGATCAATAGAGTTCAGGATGAAAGTGTATGTATGTGCTGTTTTATTAAGAGGGTGAGGTTTGCTGACAAGCCCACTTTAAAAGTGTGTCACCAGGCCCACGGCGGCAACAAAATAAGCTTTAGGCCCCTTTGTCTCTAAAGCTGACAAAGCATGGTACAGTATAGAGGTGTAGGAAACGTACCTGTACCAAGGGGCCCGCAGCGAGCTTCTGGTGGTCTGGCAGCCTCCCCCGCTCCTCTCTAGCTGTGCAGGCGCATGCTCAGGCGCGCGAACCCGCAGTCTGGCAGCTTCACTGTAAGGAGGCGCTGTGCAGGCAGCTGGCAGGCGGCGCAGCATCCTCCACACCTGAGATTAATCAGGGGCTGGTCAGTCCTGGCAGCAAGGGAAATACAGCCAATCCGGCTGGAGTTCCTAGTTGCACCAATCACTACAAACTCCCCCTTCCCAGGTTGCCATTGGTCAGTTTCCCAATAAATACGGAATTAGCCTACTGCTCGTTGCCCGTTATGGTCTTTAGTGCTTTGGGTGTGATTATATCAGTGCTGATCAGTTACCGACTCAGCTTGATTGACCATCCCCGTCTTCTGCCAGAACTGACCTTTGCTTGCCTGACCTCGAACCTGTCTGCCCCTTTCGGATACCTCGCTACCTCTGACCTCCCGGCTTGACCCTTTGGCTACTCCTGACTCCGCTCCTGTCTACCTGTGTACTGACGCAACCTTGGACTGACCACCTGTGTCTGACCTCGTCTTTGGGGTACCCCTTATGGTTCATTGGCCTTCACCGTAAGCTGAAATCCTTTGCGCCTTTTAAGTCCTGGGGCAACCGTGTCCGGTGAGGCATATCGCTTGTCCCAGCGAGCAGGGGCTTGTCTATAGGCAGAAAAGACGGTGGAGATTGGGGGTTGTCAGCTAACAGAAGGCAGGTGTCCCGCTGGGCATCACAAGAGGTTCTTCAAAACTACTATGGGGGGCACAAGATATGGGTGGACTGCAGGATTTTTTTAGGGGGGTAAGTAGAGGTAAACTAAGTCTCATGGTGTGTAGAGGGTTCCTTGGATAGCATGGGCGGGCTGCAAGGTAGTATAGGGGGGTCTTAAACCGGACCTTCACCATGATTTAATGAAAAGCCCAAACCCTTAAAAAACGATTCCCCCGCATCAAAAGTTAATATATTTTAAGTTTTTAGTCACTTACTTATTATTCTTTCCCCCACTGGGCTGCAACTCTATTCAGGACTTTAGGATACGGGCGCCAACATCTTGCCTCAGAAGCATCACACTTACTGAGGAGAGGAGAGTGGGATAAAGTACAGAGGGGTGGGTTATAGCCATGCTTTGCTCAGACAGAGCAGAGCTGGGGTCAGGAAAAGGTCAGCAATCCCAGAATGCAGAGCAGCACAGTCAGAAGGCACTTCCTGTTTTCAGGCTGCCTCACGTTCCATGAGCCGCCATCTTGGATGTTTAAAGGCTCATAACATGCAGTAGATGCAGGTAGGATGATTTTTAATATGAGCAATCTGTATGTACAGGGTGTGGGAAACATATAAGATAGGCTCTTATTCAGGGTGAAGGACCGCTTTAATGGTATATGTGGTATATAGGGTTGCACTTTGGGCCACTGATCAGTACGGATGGTATGGTAAGTTAGAACATGAAGGTTTCTCACTGGTAGGGGAGACAAGATATGAGTGGACTGCATGTTTATTTTCAGGGTGGATTTGACAGTTTGGGTGGTATGGTGCATAACCGGATGCATAGAACAGTCCTTGGATAGTACGAGTAGATGAGAATGTTTGATTGATGGGGTCCTTGGATAGAATGGTGAAAGAAAGGTGGTGTAGAGGGGTCCTTGTATAGTATTAGTGGACTGTGAGGGGCTGTAGTGGACGCAGGAATAATATAGGTGGGCCATATAATAGTATGGAGGAATACTTGGATATCATAGGTAAATTTCTGGGATGTGTAGATCGGTCATTGGATAGTATGAGTGGGTCATAGGGTGGTGTAAAGGGGTGCTTGGATTATATGGGTGTCTTAGAAAGCTTTGAAAGTATGGGTGTATGGGTGGGTATCAAGATGGTGAAGAGGGGTCCTTCAATAGTTTGGATGGATGGCAGAGTGGTGTAGACAGATGCTTGAATAGTATAGGTGAGCCAGAGGGTAGTGTAAAGCGGTCTTTAGGTCTGGGTGGGTCAAATGGTAAAATAAAAAAGTAATTTAACAGATTGGATAGCAGGGATATGTAGAAGGATTATTGAATCGTTTGAGCATTATGTTTCCTCCTTACCACTGCTAATAACCAATGGAATTGACACACGCCATGCATGGACCTAAACATGATCGCTGCCTAGTGAACTCCAAAGCTGCCCAGCAGTCACATTTCACAATGCCAATGAAGAAGGAGCAGACCCATTGAGTTCATTCATTTTAAACTTTAAATAATGAGCTTGTAAGCCGTCAATTTTATTTTTCTTAAAAATGGGGGTTCTGAAAATAGTTGTCCTGACTGTCCCAATGAATCTTCCTGATAACAGATTTACTTCATAAGCAGTTACTCCTATGCTTTTGGGAACTCTCCCTAAAACGTATCTATCACAACAGTAAACTGCCGTCTCTACAGTATCCAGGGACTTTACTGTTTAATTCAAGATCCAGTTTACGTAAGTATTTCCTTTTAACCGCAGCATGGTAAGAAGCACAGCACACACTACTTCTGAATAAAATAATCTATTGGAACCATATATCAACAGCTAATAATTTACCTCAGGACTGTCCAAATGGCAGCTCCCCAAGACATCTTTTGGGCTCTATTCTTTGCAGCAGGGCCTTCACAAGGCCCATGTTTTGTCTGACATCATTCATATCAAAGGCCTAGCCCAAAAATATAAATTCACAACATATGTGTCTCTCCTGAAGACATGGATGGGAAAGTTTACCTCAGTAAAAACAAAATGGCTGCCAAATCAAGCTTAACATGCACTTTATCTGCACTGCTCATGGGCCAGATTTGTGGTCCGAACGTGATCTGTGTTTGACAAAACTTCAGCACATAAATAAAAAAGTCCTCTTTTTTCTGTCCATTTTCATTGCTTTGGAGTAGACAGGTATGAAAGAAACATTAGAAAGTTAGGAGGCCAAAAATATGCTTGCTCTTCACTGTGCAGCGCAGTCACAATGGACATAAAATACTGTATATACCGTATGTTCTGCATTGAGCTTCGCATTGGGAAAATGCTGCACACAGAATTTTCAATGCAACACGACCCTAGTACAGGTCAAAAGAAATCTGTGGAATCACAAGTGTGTGTGGACTTACTGCAATTTACCTGCTTTGCATTTGCATTGCAGTGGCAACACAAGGGGACTTTAATCATTTAACTACTGCGCAAAAAATGCGCAGTAAATGCACTAAAAGCGAGGCACATTTTTAATGGAAAGTATCTCTAGCACAGATAATCCATTACAAAACGGCAGAGGTTAGCGTAGCAGATAGGTGTGAACATAACCTTAAAGCAGACCTACTTAAGTCATTCAGCAGGCAAAAAAACAAAAACAAAAGGGTACTTAAACCAGACCTTCACAATGATTGAATAAAAAGCCCCAACCCTTATAAAACAATTCCCCAGCATCTAAAATTAATATATTTAAAGTTATTAGTCACTAACTTATTATTCTTTCCCCCACTGGGCTGCAACTCTGTTCAGGACTTTAGGATACGGGCGCCGCCATCTTGACTCAGAAGCATCACACTTACTGAGGAGAGTGGGATAAAGTACAGGGGGGCGGGCTATAGCTGTGCTTTGCTCAGACAGAGCAGAGCTGGGGTCAGGAAAAGGTCAGCAATCCCAGAATGCAGAGAAGCACAGTCAGAAAGCACTTCCTGTTTGCAGGCTGCCTGACGTTCCATGAGCCACCATCTTGGCTGTTTAAAGGCGCATAACATGCAGTAGATGCAGGTAGGATGATTTTTATTATGAGCAATTTGTATTTACAGGGTGTGGGAAACATATAAGATAGACTCTTATTCAGGGTGAAGGACTGCTTTAACTTTTGTCCGGATGGTGCTAGTCCGGAGATCAGCAACTCACCTGATCACTGGATCTGAGCCTTCAGTGTAGGCCTGCTCCTCAAACGTCATTTACTAGCGCTTCTGTGCCCGCCTCCACCATCAGTCACATGGGGAGGCTCCATGCCCACTCCATTCACTACAATGCAGAGATCATGTCAGCACACTACCTCCATTGTAATGAATACAGTGGGCATGGCAGCGCACCTGATGGCGTGTCTGATGGCTAGCTGCAAGCCTGGCATGCCATTAATCCAGAGATTAGATGAGTTGCGGACTACCAACAATCAGTGTCAGGGGATAAAAGGTAAGTAGCCATTTATTTTTTGCCTACTAAATCTCTTTAAAGTTTGTGCCTATTGTACAGTCTTTATATCTATTCCTTCCTGGCAACTCTTATTGGGGGGCGACCAGCTCATCTGGGCAGTTATTTCTGGCGATTCACCAGTAGGAGGCTCTTAGCATTCAGGTGCCTCCTTTTGGATGATTCCTCTGCACGACATAAGCTGTGGCAACTGGCAAAAGTCTGGGTGTACCCTAGACTGCAATGCCTGTATTTCTTAAGTGTTGTTACCAGTTTCACTATGAGGAGGGCTTTGAAGTCTCTGTGTTAGGCATAGGCTTCAGTTTTGAGTAGAAGTCTGGTTTAAAATGGACCAAAACCCAGGATTTTGACTATCCTGGGTTTTGGTCCTTGCCCCCTGGGCACCCGACCAGGTGTGCCCCGCTGTGTGAAACCCCCCAGGTCACCCGAACAAACTCACCTCTTCCTGGTCCTATGACACATGTGCGGACAGCTTGTCCATTCAGCGCGTTTGGACCTGCTTGAGCCTCTTCATCCAGGAGCTCGTCTAATACGAGCGGATCCGAGCGCGCTGACGGCCGCATCCCATGCTACCCTCTAACAGTGAGCATATCCACGCCGGCCATTTACAAATGCCTGGCGTGGGCACGCACCCTGCTAGAGGGATAGCGGGGATGTGGACGCTGCTCGCACATGTGCTGTTGGACCGGAAAAGAAGGTGAGTTTCCCGGATGCTCTGGGGGGAGGGAATCAATCTCTGTGGGTTTTGTGGGTCCAATTTAAAGTACAGATGCAGCTTTTCTTTAACCATACATTTATTGCACTGGTGCATCGTGCTATCTTGAATTTTAAAAAACTTTTCAATGGCTTCTTTGTGATATATCACAAGCTAGGATGTGAAGGGCAAAGATTGCTACATAAGTATAATTATATATGTCAACCAGAAGCTTTGTTCCATTTTTTTTTAATAAAGCTTCATTAACACAGGAACCCTGTGTCCTCCAGAGATTGGCCACAATGGTCACCCGGTCATCATTGAATAGATACCTAGAGGCCTGCACACTACATGAAGGGCTTACTTTTACAGGGGAATGATTTGAAAGGTAAGATTTTCTGTTTTTTCCAGGTGTTACAGTGCAGGCGGAATGCCCCCCTGTGCAGGGAACAACATCCATTTTGTTAAAAATGAGTGTTATTCTGGTTTAAACACCTATGCTAAGTTTGATTTCTGATTCTGGAGACCACTAGTGATCAAACAGGAAGTAAGGCTATATCTACCCAATGAGGTTACTGATGATAGAAACGATTTCACAGTTCTTACAGTGGACCTCCAATCAAAATGGTCACATGAGTCAGTGCCTTGGGGCCAGTGCATCCCCCACCAGGCAAGGAATTTGTGGGATGTCAATCCGCATCAAAATCTTTGACAATAATATTCATCCAGTCCAATGCGCCTGTGCCCCATGTGACCGCTGGGGACCAATGGGGCTGGCAGTGGCAGAGACATTCTAGTGCAGCTGATGAAGCTATGGAACATGAAAGGGTGAGTATTATTTTTGATATTATAGGCTTCCTATGTGGTTAACAATGGGAAGCGACTTTAGGTCTGCTGCAGGAGTGCAAGAGAGGGCGTGTCAGGCGACCGCCTCAAGTAGCATTGCAGATTTTTTTTATTGAAAATATATTTATTTTTTTATTTTAAATCTTTCATTAGTGGTTTAGATGAGATTGTAGCACCATTGCATACTGTCATCTTTTTGACAATTATAGGTGAATCAGCAGCCACGGCCCGCCTCCAGTCCCTACCCCCTGCATTGCTCTGTTGAGGACAGGGCCGGATTATGCGTGGGAGCAAGGGCCACACGCCCCGAGGCCTCCACCACTTGTCCTGCAAAGGGGGCCTTCACCAACCTTTGGATTATGGTCTGGTCCAGGAGATTTTTAAGTCTTTGTTCTGACGGGCCGCAGGGCCAGCAACAAAGCTATGCGGGCTCGTCTGGGCAGCCTAAGCCACCACAGGGCAGGACAGAGAGTCCAGAGCAGCAAAGCTGCCATCAGCAACGCTACAGTGATGGGTGCGTACAGAGCTATCACTGCACATAAGCCATGAATCACAGCTCAATGTTTTCTGCTGGACCAGCTGGGCGACTACACTACCCCCGCCCAGAATGACAAAGCAGGAATTTCCGAGCAGCACACACCTGCCCCAGGGTGGCACAAGGGACTCAATCTGACATTCCAGTAAGTAGGCCAGACAACCACCAATCAGTTACTTGGCTGGACTGTTATTTTATACTGTATCTGGGGCCTCCACCACACTTAATCTGGTTGAGAGGTGGAGGGGCATTTTTTTATAGATCGGATATGGATTTAAATCTGACCAACTGTCAAAAATGACTTAAAGTGGGCCAACAGTCAAAAATGACTTAAACCAGACCAACACAACAACGTGTTCATATGCATCCCCTCCCCAGGGCAATTTAGATTGCTGCACATAAAAAAATAATTTACATTTTTCTAACACCTGCTGGGTTCAATTTTAAAAACAAGATGGCTACCCATGGGCTTGCAGGCCACCTTCAAACAGGAAGTCGTGCTGGGCTTTCTGTTACTATGCATTTCAGTTATGTCAGTTGGGAGAGGAAGCTCCAAAATGGCCGCTACCTTTCTTTTCCAACTGTGCCAGGCTGTTGGTCCAGTTTAAACCATAGCAACACAACAAACAGTGCTCATATGCATCCCTTCCCTGGGCAATTTAGATGGCTGCATATAAAAATTCAATGACCTTTTTCTAACTCCTGCTGTAGTAAATTTTAGAAACAAATTGTGTATGCTGCCTGCAAACAGGAAGTGTTGCTGGACTTCCTCTTACTGTGCATTGTTACTTATGTCAGTTGAATCCCGGCAGCAGCATGGCCGAGGAAGCTCCAAAATGGCCTTTACCTTTCTTTTCCAACTGTGCCAAGCTGTTGGTCTGGTTTAAGTTGTAAAGTGTCCACCCCCAAACCTTCCACTTATCTAACCACTGGCTTAACTGTGCAGACTGTTACACCCCTGTGGCCACCAGTATGGCATCTTCAAGCTGAGAACTTTTGCTCCTTCACTTTTATCCAACAGCAAGTGTTTTGTTCCTGAGAGACGGAGCTTGGCTACTTCCCATTTTTATTACTGAAAACAACTTCCTGATATAGTTATATGGGAAATAGCCCCCATAGCTGCCTTCTCTTTATTGCGTGACTTTCTAATATTTTCATCTTCATTCAACCCGGCTCCTGAGGAAATCGCTACCGTAATTCAGTCCTTCTAATCTCAGACTACCAAAATATGTTTCAATGCCCCAATTTTAAGCCCCTTTAGAAAACCAGACCCCTGTAACGGAATGCGAAAAACCAAGACCGTATCTATCATTTCATCAGGAGGTCATGTCTACAAATCCATAATTCAGGGCTGCTCCACTTAAGCAGTTTCAATCTGATCTGCAGAATTTCAGCTGATCCTTTTTCATTGTGAATTTGAGTTTCTTTTTTTTTTAACCCGAGTCCTGATTCAATGGAGGTTGCAAGGTGTTTAGTGTGACGAAATACAGGCTGAACAAACGCCCCATTGTTCGCTTAATGATAGGCTTTAGGTGAACAAAACAAGGTTATTCCCGCTAAATATTGCTATGCTGCACTGCCCCGGCTTATTAAATCTCAGTGAATGATTCATATGTATCTCGGCATTGTAAGGCACAAAAAAGCTGAGCCAGCTCAAGGGTCATTAAAAGAGAAATGACACTGCGTGAGAATGCACAAAGGACAAAACTCATAAAAAGAGCCCTTCCTTTCCTGAAGTATGAACCTCTGCTGCAGAAAATGAGCCGCTGTATTTAGTATGTTAAGAATACACAGTTGACTTCTGGAACCGGCACTGTAGCAGAATTGTCCTTTTACATTTCACTCAGCAGCTTGTTAGCATAACCTGGTTGGTTGGTAGAACAAGCTACTATTGTTAGTGGAGATGAGTGGAAGCTGGAAATATGGTCCATACCTGGTCCATGAATAAGGGGGGATGGGGCGGTAAAAATGGTTCTGGGACAGTTTTATCAGAGAAAAGGTAATTAGAGCTATAATGAAGCAGCTCACCAGGGCAACCAACACATTTTTTATTTGGAATGGGGGCCAACATGAGACCACTTTTCATGGACCTTTCCCACAGACCTTGATTGTGCTACTACAGCCCTGTTATTTGAAGCCAGGTGCCACATTTCCGGCTAGTTGGAGGTGTATGAAGATCAGCCTAGGAGCCCATAGAGAATACCATAGATTTTGGTCTAGCCTCAAACAAGGCTAGGCACCCACCTATAGGCTAGAAGTTAGAAGCTGGCTTCAAATACTAGGGCTGCGGGGATGCAATCAAGCTACAGGAGTGGGTGAAAAACAAACAGATGAGCTTTGTGCCCCTCAGATCATGGGTGAGGTATGGATACAAGGACTCCATACTTACCATTTAAAATTGCTCCCATAACTTGATCACATCCCAGATCTCAGATAAGAGGTGCCATGTGATCTGAGGTGCGATTGAGACACAGGAGTGAGTGAAAGGAAAGCATGGGGGCCTTGTGCCTCTATGGCACCCCTGAACTGAAGGGCACATGGCTCCCATATTTGTCTTTCACCTGTTTCCACAGCTTGATCACACCTTGGATCTCAGATTAGAGATGCCCTCTGATCTGAGGTGCTGATGGGAGCCGGTGAAAGGTAATAGGAAGATCCACAAATGTAGACTTTCCTTATAACCATTAAGATGACCACTAGTTACCTGGATTCCGGGTGAACTGAGGACCCAGTTATAAATTGTAGTCATAACCTACAAAGCTCTCTCTTTAGCCACCCACCTTCGTACACAAAAAAACTATGTATCTATCCCAAGAAGGCCTAGAAAAGACTTTTCCTTCTCTAAAATCTGGTTGAAAACAGAGGTCTCTGTTGCACATATTTGCATTAAATGTGGAACTCTTACATACAGGCACCTCATCAAGTGCAATTCTATCCTAATATATAAGACCCCCACAATTGTAAATTGAGAGCCAGCTTATCTGATGCTGCATATATACAACTAGTGCTACACATGCATTTTCGATTAAATCAAGTTGATGAAGGTGCAGGGGTATGGGGCAGCCAGCTTATCTATTGTAAACTTTAACCCTCAAAGTATTTTTCAATTTCAATATAAATAAGAAAGCCTGGAATACCTTTTTCCATTTTAGTTATGACTTCAGTCTCCAGTAATCATTAAAGCAGAACAAAACCCTGCGTGGCTGCTCCTGGAATCTAAAAGATTTCAGGACCGGCATGTGGGCCTTCTGACTTGGGATTCCTCACTGTGTGAAACCCCCCAGATCGCCATTAACAGCTTACCTCTTCTAGGTCCAACGGCTTATGAATGGCTGGAGCGGGAGTACATGCACAGTCCGATGGAAGTACGTGCACAGTCTGATTGGATGGGGGCCCGCACATGTGCCATTGCTCCAGGAAGAGGTAAGCTGTTACTGGTGACCTAGAGGGGTTCACACAGCAGGGCATCCCAAATTGGGATCCCCCGGGGCACAGAACAAAACCCAGGAAAGTCAAATCCCCCATCTTTGTTCTGCTTTATGTATAAAGAGGTGTTGTGAATAGATTGTGCCTGGGTGACATAACACCTAAACACAGCTTCCTTGCGGAGGTACCTTAACGGGACATGTGGTTTTCATGTGCTTCTGCAAATTTGCAAATGTGTGCAACTAAGACCTCAGTTTTAACTGCATTTTAGAGACAGGGTATAGACTGTGTTGCTGGCTAACATAATATAGGCACTAGGGCTCATTAAAGTGTTATTCATGTCCAGTACTGATACCTTTCATGGTGGTGTTGACCAGTCTGGGTGTATAATTCATACCAAATACCAAATAGCCATCTTGATATCCCCATCTCTCTTAATCCTAACCTTCTAATTTTTTACCAGTTACCCTGCTCATCTTCATCCTGACTGGATTCTCCTTCAAATGCCTACCTGGAGTGGCTGCTTACGTAGATGTCTTCTGGTACAGGAGGGTCTCCCCTGTCATTCTCATCCGTATCCTTCTGTGTCCCAAACTAACCCCTCTCCCATGCCAGAAACCCCACCTAGGAATGACTGTCTGGGCTGGTGGCACTGAGACTGAAAAATATTTTTCTCCTTCTCCTAAATGTATCCGATGTACTTAGCAATACCAGATGTGTCACACCACAAAGAATTCCTTATATGTGTGAATGCATATAGTTGGCTAACAGTTAAGATTCTGATGACTTCTACTACCTTTATTCTAAAGTTCTGAAGACCTCAAAGATTCCCAGAACTATTTGTGTTTTTCATAAACAACCTTCTCATTTCCTGATAATCTCCATAAGTGTGAGCAATAAACTCCTAAATATAGGTTACAGTAATGACTTGATTTCCTCTCTGCAGTAATGTGGCTTCATATGACCCTTCTGTCTGTAATTGTGAATGGAATAAAAACCATAGGAACAGCAGATTTAATTAGCCATGCAACATCATGATCTAATTTCTGGTGGAGAGGCTGGAGTTATCTCCAGCGCCACTCTATTACATCACATGGTATTTAAAGTGCTATTACCCTGAAACAATAACGACTTCCAGAAATGTGTGGTCCGCATGTAGCTCTCAGCTCAAGAGGACAAATCCATCCTGGAACTGAACACAGATTTCCATATTCTAGACGTCTGTAATGAATTTTAATTTTGGGGGCTATTCAAAGGATTCTTTGAGTCTTTGGAAATTTCAGAGAGCCTCTTCTAACTCACCACACAAATAAAAAAAATATGCATTTGCAATGGGACAGTTCTACATGAGATGTGCAAATCTTTTATAATGTGTTTCTATTTCTCATAGGATGCTGCACACATGTAGAGCAGTCCCATTGCAGGCACAGGGTTTTTTATTGTGTGTTGCGAGTGAGATAAACTCTCAAAACTGAACCACTTTAACAATTCCAGTAGCTTAATCTTTCAACTGAATGTCTTCCACCTTTTTCCCATCCTTCATTACTGGCTAAGTGCCACCCCCTATGCCTGTGCACCCCTAAAAGAACACCGGGCTCATACCAATGCCTGGGAGGTGATGTGGGTTATTGGCAAGCCACCCAGAACATTCTGGGCAAGTGGTTTCCATCCAACTCCTTTTGAACTGCTCCTCCTTTAAACCCACTCCCACGTCTTCTTTCTAACACCTGACTACCCATATACCCACTTGGGCACTGAAAGCGCCCAGCGCCCATAGGTGCACCCCTAGAAGAGCCATAAGGGCTAATATGCTGCCTTGGCCAGGCTGCTTGGTCTTAGAGCCATGGGGATACCAGCCCCTAGACCTGTTGCACTGACTGGTAGGCTTCAAACGACGAGAACCATGCTTTAATTGATGGATCAATGGTCTGTCCTAAATTTGCCTCTATTATTCACGTCTGGCCAAGCCAAACCAAATACTACCTTTAATGTGACTCCAAAGCTCAACACTAGTAAATACGGAGGTACCATGTACAATATGGTGGCAAGTTTTGCAGTATAATAAAATACATACATCTGCGATACAGAATGACAGTTTCATTATTTTTTCTTTGCAGGGATAGCTTTCAAGTATGTGCCCCGGGCCATATTGATGGGAATGAAACCACAGATGTTTGTGGCTGCTCAGTTCTGCTCACTTCAGAGAACATATTCCACACTTTGCATGTTAAGTAAATATTCACTTAGATAGCAAGATAAAACATACATGCAGGACAAAGATCCTATCATGGCCTGCTGGCAAGCCTAGTAGATTTAGAAAATCCTCAGCTTTATCTGAAAAGACCACAACTGGGGGGGCTGAAATACAAGGAGCCACTGTTATCTAAGCTGTTGTGTCCTAAAGGGAATGCAAACATTTTATGATCTGTTATGATCATAAAAAAATGAGGGGTTCTACTACAGGTGAATATGGTGGAGTTAGATTGAGGGTTTTCATCTAAATGACAGCGACTATTGGCCAGGTGTAAAAAAATTGAGTGACACTTAAAGTGAACCTTGTCTTTTGGGTTACCTCCCCAGCGTATATGTGACAACTGGCCATTTTTTGGCCCTCTTTGTCAGGCTTGCCGATGAGATGCATTATCTCTTTTCTATGCAGAATGAGGCAGAAGCCAATCACACAATACGGAGGCTCTCACATGGCGGTTGGGGGATTATGGAAAGTGAGCACACAGTGCAATTCTATTAATCCTCCGCTGCAAACTTTCTCCCACAAAGCACATTCAGCAATGATGAGTGATAGCTTATGTAGCGGGCTAATAGGTGATGTTAAATGTTATCAGTCTGTGTACATTACAGTATACATTAGCCATGTTGCTGTGGATGACGTTCTGAAATTCACAGTTCAACACGGTTCAACTTTACTAAACAATTTCAGCTGACAAATGGCTTTCACAATTAAGCGAGACATTAACCTATTTATTTGGCTAAGCTGGCAGTCGGGGGGAAAATTATACTGTGTACGAAATATAAAAAAGTCATTGTGTTAAAAAACAATAGATTCCCTCTCTGTAATGCTTTGTATATTTTCTTTTTCTGTGCCTGTTCGGGGGAAACATCCTGAGGGCGATATTCTTAAAGTAGATCTCCAGATGAACACAAAAAAAGGAAATAAATATTTTAAAAATGCATATTTTTTTTTAAATTCCTAAGAAAGTGCACCCTATACTTTCTTTCTATAGAAAATCAGAAATATGCCCCAGAGGACCATTATTTCAGCACTTCCTTCCTATAGGTTACAGCACTCACAGCAGCATTAGCTTCCATTGTCAATCAGCTTTCACTTAGTCCTGCTGGAATCCAACTTTAAATGACTAAACAAATCCATCCCAGCCTGCTTGACTTGGACACACTCTATGTTACAGCTATAAGGCTATAAACTTCCAAATGAAAGCCTGAAAGATATATCTACCTACACGGTACTTAGTATTCCGTGTTCCTGTGTCCCTTCCATGCCCCATGTGTCTACTGGTGGCCAGTGTGGTTCCCTGTGTTGACATGCAAGGGGTCATGCACAGCATGTGTGTGCGGTGTATATACATTTGACCACTGCCAATGTTGTGAACACACCATTGTGGCCACTGATGTACCCTGTTTCCCCTAAAATAAGACAGGGTCTACATTACATTCCACTGTATGGGATGGCTCCCCTTGGTGACCACAAGGGTCTAACATACACTTGAAAGTAGAGTGACACCAGCTGTCCCACCAGATCTGTGTACGGGAGCCCAACACTTGCCAACCCTTATTGTGGATCTTTTGAGTGCATTTGTTTTTGGGAAAGGCTCCATCTTTCTAACACATATTGTTTTTTAATGAACCAGGGTTATTTTAGGGGAAACAGTGCATTTATTTTTTTCCCTGGATGTTTTAATTGGTGGGGCATTTTGCTGGGCAAAGTAGGGGGAGCAAGGAAAAATCCATTGTTCATTTTTGGCTGTTTAAAAAATCTAGCATTTACTAAGTCATCTAAAATGAGGGATGACTGTTTAGTACCACAACTACAAGTGTAAAAACTATAATATTGCATTTACTTGATACGTAATATTCTCTAGCTGGGCCAGTGGCAAACACCCCCATTGCTTGGCAACCGTTATGAAGCCATGATCACAAGAAGCATTGCCAACCCATGCCTAGTCTCCTGTTGCTATTGCTGGTGTTCCTGGTCATGTACCATCAAGGCGACTGCCTACCGCCCAACTCCACCCAGTAAACCTCAATGAAGACATAAAGTGTCAGTCAAACTTGCCTAACCATCTGACTTATCATTGGTACTTTTTAGTTGTCTATATTGTCAAGAATAATTAGCAAACATGTTTCCTGTTGTTCTTATGTCTGATCAGCATTCTTCACAAGAAAACTTGAGTAAAGAAAATATCATGAAAATCAATAAGTCCACTTGGCATTTCTTTGTGTTAAACATGAGTTGGCTTCATGTTGAGCCCTGGAGGAATATATACATCCTAAACCAGCTGGGCTTGTATAGCTTTTACATATAATGAATCAATATGCTTTGTCTTGGACACCCCCCTCCTGCTAGAAGTTACCACCAGGAACCCGGGGATAAATTAACATGAGAAAAGATTTACAGTGCTCCAGGAAAATGTCAAACAATTATGTATGTTTAATTTACAACCGCTGGGCTTCTTATTATGGATTCAAAGAAACACGTCTAGCTCACCTGCAGACAAAATAATTTTTTGTTGGGATAATAAGGTAAGAATAGAGTTTCACTGTACAAAAGCAGATACTTAGTGTGTGTATAGATAACCATGCTTGCTACCATGTCCCATCCCATCAATGTCAAGAGCAGTGTATTTGTATGATCGTAGGTGGTTGATGCTGAATACACTACTTGTTTCTCTTCCTCTGAATCTACACAACTGACAATAGCTTGCCTTTGAAATGATCTTTTCCGTGTCATATTACATTATATATAGTGCACAGACTAGGTCCAGTGTTACAGAGCAAGCAATAGTCAAGCAATGTCACTCACAGTCTCCTGTTGCTTGTTTCAAAGGATACATATACTGTAGGATACACAGTTTTTTGTGCTTTTTTTATGAACGTTACATACCCAGTCCTGAAAGTAGGAAGTAGGACTAAGGAATTTGGATGAGTTAATGGATTTCCTCAAGGAAAACTAAAAAAATAACTTCCTCTATCCAATGCTGGATGATTGTTTGGCTCGTCTTCCCCTGTCTCCCATGGCAGCAGTTGCAGGAGTGCCCACCTCTTCATCCAGCAAACTGGCTACTCTTCTTTTTTGGCCTGGAACAGTTAATCCCCCAACATCCAATGCTCTCTATTGTCTTCACTGGCTGTTGGCAGCTGATTAGCTGTATGGCCGCAACCAATGTATACACAAGGAGACAGAGCCCCCCCTTCTTTAACCCGCGGCCACCGTGGGTTAATATTAGGGCCAATCTCAGGTATAATGGGGCAGAATGCAGACCATTTATAACCCCACAGTGGGTTATGGGCTAAAGCAGGAAGACCTCTGTCTCCCTGAGTATAAATTGATGGCAACCTATTAGCTAATCAGCTGCTATCCACCTGCCGAAGACTATCCAGAACAGTGCTGGAAGCTGGAAGATGGACCACGCCAGATCAAGAAAGGAGAGGAGCCAGCTCGCTGGGAGATGAGGAGGATACCGGAGCCACCACCGCCACTGCCAGAGCCAGGGGAAGAGTTTTTTTTTTGTCTTTTTGGGCGTTCGAGGGAAAAATCTATTTTCTACATTGATTCAGCAAGAAATGTAGATTTGTGACAAATTGATTTTTTCATGAAATGTTAGCAAATTCTGTTTCTATTTGCTCATCCCTACTATACACAATTAAAAAAGAGCATACATACATGTGACTCGAGGCAAACTTAGGGCAAAAACCAGCATAGGAATTTACCGGCCATGGCCAGACCATGATGCTAGGCCACATCATGTTCATGTCAAGGTCATGTTCTTTTTTTGATATGTGACCTAGCTAAGAAGATTAACCATGCATGTTTCTGTGAACAGGGAAGTCCACCATCCCAAATTTCTGGGCCCAATACAGAGGCCCTTCTTTAGCCTCCTTCCATATCTTAAAACAAAGGCAAATCATTCTACATGACCCTTCTACAGCAGCCCAAGGCCTACCCATATTGTCAAAGGACCTCTCTATACAATCCTGTGATTGCTACCTTTATAAATTTTGTGGTTCTTCTACCACAGAGCTACCCATACATCTAAGGACCATTTTACAGCAGCCCAAAGCCTGTATTGTCCAAGGACTACCCTATACAATCCTGTGATTATTACCTTTATACATTTTGGGACAGATATACCATCGATCAGTTCTTCTACAACAGAGCCACCTATACATCTAAGGACCCTTCTACAGCAGCCCAAGGCCTACCTGTATTGTCCAAGGACCTCCCCTATACAATCCTGTGAGTGATCCATTTATAACTAACTTATATCAAAATATTTAAGAAATTGTTAGGGATAATGAAACTAGATCTGAACTTTTGAAGTGGTGATACTACTTTTAATTTACAGGGAAAAAATACAGTAACATTTCAGGGTATTAAAAAATTCCATTAAAATGTCTGCACAACTTTCACCCAACACGGCCCCTTTGATGAGGAACAGGGCCGTTGTAGTTTTGATTTATGTTATGACACGACAAACATTCTGTTTGAAGAATGCGGCACTATACTACACACATCAATGGTTTTCCCCTCTTCTAAATTGTATCTCAGGGGATTTCGCTTTATTTTTTACAATGACGTCGACATCGATTTTATGAATTTCCTTAAGGCTTCCTGACATCAGAATAAAATGCTAATTTGTTATTCAGAACACGATCAGCTAATGCACTACACGTGCGCAGTGTAATCTAATAAATGAGAAGTCTTCCGTATATATTTATTTACTTTCTATGATTGGAGCAGTAAAATATGTTTGCGCAATGGCGATATCGCATTAGTATGTCAGTCAGCTGTCAGCATTATGCTAATTGTTAATGTAAACAACTACATTTCTGTGTATTCCCGGCATTCTAGCCTGGCCGGTAATTTATGTTCATACATCTTATATGCATATAATTCACTTGCCGGCTAATGGTCTTAATATAGTACACGCAGGTGCAGAATTCATTTCCTATTAGTCTTTCATCTGCAGGTGTTGGCAGCTTTTCCAGTTCCGCATGGGGAATCATTACTAAAGGCAATGGCGTGAAGATTCTACTTCTGGCTTTTGTTTACTCAACGGACCAAAACCCAATATTGCGTTTAAGCAGGGATGGACAGGAGTCAAAAATCAACCCAGGATTTTACCAGCCATTGCCCAGCCCATGGCATCTCCACTAAGCTCTTCACAGTCAAACAAGTGAACTCCAAGGCTAAGGCTATAGGTTTGATTGATGGACAGATAGTGGGCAAAAGTGGTGGCAAATCTTAAAGGAAAAGTCCAGGGCCAAACACCCAGTAACCAGAAGATTTGCCTACCTTACTGCCGGTCCTATGCCACTGATTGCCCTCCCGCAACCCCAACATAACTTCAGATTCCAGAGATTCAGGACTGCCCGAATGGACCCGTCCATCTTGGGAATGACAAATAGTATTATGTAGAAGCCACTGCCCCGCTCTACAACTCCACGGTCCAGCAAGAGCTCTATCGCACGGTCGTGAGCCACGGCCCTTTCCTTGATGTGGAAAGGCTTGGACACCACAAACCTGTGTGGAGGCCTGGTCCCCAAATCGACTATGTATCTGGAAGAAACAACCTCTAGGACCCAGGCGTCGGATATATATCGGCCGGGAGGAGTTAGTTTATATCTATCTTGCAGTCTCTGTCATGCATTGCTACTGGTGGTGAATTACACCTCTTACACCTGGCCCACTTATACCACCTCAAACTTTTTATAAAATGATTTATTTACTTTTATCCATAATAACAACGAGAATTATACATTCCAATACACATTTATACACATCAGTTACATTTACATTTTCCACTGTTACATATTAGGTTGCAAGACTGTCCATCTTTTAAAGTTTTTTCATCATTTCCTTTAAGATTGATAAAAAAAAGTGTTGCTCCCTTCTGGTCACGTTTCACTGGTCTCTAGTCAACTTCACCAGAAGAAATGTATAACTCCATGGCTCCAGTATATAAAATTAAAATGTGAAGGATGGCCTTATATGCAGTCCTATATGCCTTCTTACAATACCTCTATGCAGAAAACAGCAATATAATGCAAATCACAACCAGTATGCTGGAAGTTTGACATGGACCCCTTCCTTTAAAAAATATAAAAAAAAAACAATAAATAGATAAATAAACAGAAGCTCCTCTATTTTTCCAGTTTAAAAACAAATAATTGCTTGCAAAGCTGCCGTGCAGATGATTCATTCTGGCTGTTGTTACGGAGATCTAGCTCCTTTTCTGTGGCCAAGCCCCTAGATTATATTCATTCATGACCACCTTTAGTTTAGCAAGGAAACAAGGACATGGAGAAAAAAGACAGACAAGAAAATCAGAGAGCGGCTATCCTACATAAATAAATTGGTGCTGGGCTACAGGAAACCAGCTGCATCTCAACCACAACAGCTTTTTTTAGCAGCAGGCCAGGAAGAATCTTCTGCATGACAGGTAAGAAAACAATAATTTGTTTTTACACATTTACACAGCCTGGATCATTACTTTAATCACTCAAAATGTTACATAAATAATTATGCAGGAATAACAGGTTGTTTTGGCAAATGTGTAGTTGGTGTGAGAGGAAGCCAGTAGAACTGCCCATCAGTTCTGTCCAAGTATTAAAGTGAACCAAAACCAAGGATTTTGACTATCCTGGGTTTCGTTTTTTGCCTCCCGGCACCACGAACGGCCCTGAAGTGTGAAACCCCCCAGGTCACCCGATCTCACTTACCCTTCCCTGGTCCTGCGGCACAAGCACAGCCCTCTCCAATCAGAGCGCTTGGATCTACTCGAGGCCCTTCATCCAGGAGCTCTGAGCGCGGATCCGAGGACTCTGGCGGCCCCACCCCTCTCTACCCTCTAACAGGAAGTGTGCCCGCACCGGCCATTCACAAATGGCTGGCATGGGCACTCTCTCTGCTAAAGGGATAGCGGGGATGCGGCCACTGCTCGTGCATGCACCGTTGAAAAAGGTGAGTTTTCGGGTGACCTGGGGGTTTGACACAGCCTGCCCATAGACTCCAGGGTGGGGTTTGGTCCGCTTTAAGCAACAGACATGTTTAACAGGTAAAAAAAAGCTGCATATATCATTAATCACAATCCATAGGGAAGCACTTCTTAGCACTTTGGTTAATTAGTAGTCTTTAATTGCACAGGTAGTTTGGTATTGCACCGTTGTTAAACCAGTAGTGGTTGGGAGTATTATAGTGGTGCAACCACAATCTTATTTATTTATATATTTCACATGCAGTTTGTTAATAATGTAGTGATGTAGTTTTAATTATTTATTCATTTGGGCACAATGTTATATATTTACCTTGAGGGGAGAGTCGGTTTTGGACCAGCACTCGTTGGGGCCCTGTCATACATGTTTTTTAATTAGTCTTTGTGGGTGCGTCTTTATATATGTTTTTGTTCATTGTAAATTGGTGCTTTTTCTAATATTAAAAGATATATTGATTTTTTATCTTTGGTTTGTGCGGCCTTTCCTTGGTGGGGCCCATTTAGAGCATATGCTGGGAGCTCATTGTGTATAGATTACTCTATTAGTCCATAACCATTCGCAGACACTAATGCTCAAGAAGAAACGGGGGCCAAGAAAATTAGTATTTCTATACCAGATCAGTCTCATCCTGACTAGAGGTGCGCTTTAATAAAAAGTATTTATATATTTATGTATATGTCACACTTTCAAGCCCCATTTGGGCAAGGCCCTTATGAATGAAAACCAGATGTTGTTGCAGGCTGTTGGCGTTGCATGAATGACTTGGCAAGGTCATTCAGTGACTCTGCAGGTATAGTGTATAGTGTACACATAGGCCGAGCATTACCCAGCAGCCAGATGTGGATGTGAACACCAAGGCAAAGAGCAGTTTCTCGTTGCTGCAGGCAATTTGGACTCATTCCATCCGAAACCAAACATATTATGATTTCAATGTAAAGAACACATAGAAATCAGACTGTAATGCAATTTAGGATGCTTGATAAACCCCTCAGACAAAACTACTCCATGTAAAGATCTTTACTGGACCAGATTCAACATTATGTCGTTATCGATTTAACCAGTATTTTCTAAAATGAATAATGAACTGATTAGCTGTGTGGAGGGATGCAAACTCAACCCAAATGCTTACTTACCTTACTTAAAATGGGTTTATACCCAAAAATGTACTTCTTTTCTTACATGCCCTCTCCCCAATCTTACCTGGGCTGTTGTATTTGGGCCCTCTTCTATTCTAACTTAGAATGTAATGTTAACAAGCATTCTGAATTAAAATTGAAACTTAATCCAAAACTTTGCAATTTTGCAATTTGGTTTATTTTTGAATATTCTTCCATGTTTCCGTATTTTTCTATTATATTTCTTTATATTATTTTTTTATATATATTTATTTTTTTCAGTAATTTTTTAACTAAGTAACTAATTCTGGACACTTTCCAGTTGGAGCAAATTGCTATGAAGCAAAATTACTAATTGAAAAATCCAAAGTGAATCTTGGTCCTTGGGACCCCCTTGCTAGTAGTGAAGTAGTGAAAAAGTAGAAAAAAGACGAAAAACTATTTTATTTATAATTTTATTAAAGTCATACTTCAGTCACACATAAAAAACAGTAGACTCACCTTTCATCCCACACAGGCTATCGCTGCTAGCCGGGAGCTAAGACACTTACCAGATTGCCTGATCCGAGTCCCGTACTGGACGCCACTGCCTGCAGCTCTGCCACGTTGTCACATTCAGAACTCCTCACAGAAAATATGGCACACCCCTCTCCATTAAAGTGAATGGAGAGGCGCGTGTCATAGTTCCTGTGATGAGGGGGCGGGGACCAGCAGTCCTGTCCCAATCTGCTGAGCTGATTGAGGGATAGGATGAAAAACAGAATGTCATTGGCTGAACCTGTAAACCCTGTTATCTCTGCAATTTCTGCTTCTCTTTTAATACAGAAAAGAGTTTAGGACAGTGCCAAATGTAGCTCGACACAATGGTGTAACAATTACCTTTATCACTTTGAGTATATAACGTGGGCTGTATTACAGTTAATATAGTATTGTACAGGTTCTATAAATCCTTTTAGCAATGCGATAGTTCTTAACGTATATTCTGTGAATCTTAGCATGCTGATTATTATAGGTCAAAATTAAAGAAAGACCTTGCTAATTTTGTGCTTGTTTGTAATTTTGATTGTAAAGTATCTCCTAGCGTGGCCTACTTTTTGCTTTTTTTGTAGTCATTTATAAGTATTTGTAATTGATAACCTCGCTTTAATAATCAAATACGTATTTCTCTAGCTGTATGTTCAAAACTTTCTGAAGAGCTATAGTGTCTCACTCTCAAGTACCTCCCGTGAGGTAAAGAGCTTGTGGGTGAAAACTAGATGCTCTCAAAGTTGTATTTGCCGCAGTGTACTCCCTATGGAGAGATGTTTGGATGTTATTGTTTGTATCCTTTTTTAAATGGTGAGATCTAAAAATTGGACTGATGTTAAATCAAAATTCAACATCAATTTCAGATTATCAGGGTGTCATTCAGGGTGGCTACAACATTTTTTAAGAGTTCAGTGGTGCTCATCCAGAATAGGAGGATATCATCACTGTACCTTGCAAAGATAAAATATGGTGCAGGTACACTGAGAGGTACACTTTGGCCCACATTATCTTCTCTCACGCCCCCAGTTACAGGTTAATGTACAATGGGGCACATGTTGTGCCCATCGCCATCGCCTGTACCCTGTCCCTTAAAGAGAAAGATGTTGTTGGTCAGGACAAACTCTAGGCGCGGAAGGAAGACGTTGTGGTTGTGATGGTCTATACCTCTCAGCTACCTCCTTAGGTCCTCGTCACTGGAAAATGCTGGAATAGAGGGCCTCCACATCCAGCGTGACCTGGACGGTGCCTTCTGGGACCATCAGATCATTGGGAGCCCTCAGAATGTGGGAAGTATCCTTAGTGTACGAAGGTAATTGTTCGACATGTGACGAAGATACCTGTTGACCTAAACGCTAGCTTTTCAATTGGTCAACCCGGGGATGATGTCAAGGAATTATGCACTTTAGGTAGTGCATAGAATGTTGGAGTTGTTGGGCATATGGAGTCCAAATACTGTCTTGTTCTCCTATCAATTACTCTACACTCTAAGGCCTCAATAAAGTTAAGGAAGTGGGGCCTGGTCTGGCCCTGTTGCCCAAATATATGCCACTCCCAATTAAGAGGTAATTTGCATGCTTTTATTTAGTCACATATTTAAAAACACAAGCATTTTCAAGCCGTCCAGGTGCATGCGTGCACAGACAGACACTGCTTTCCAAGCTGGATACCTTTCCTCTCCACAAACATGGTGACAGTGCTCCTATGAGGCAATGGCGGCATCCGTGTTCACACGTAACCTACACCATTCACACACAGCCAAGTGCTGCATTCCATCTAAGCGCAGGAGGAAATGCATATGCCGCAATCCTCCCATCATGCTACTGATGGTACTGGTATAAGGTGGAGATGGGATGACCACCTGAGCTGCAAATCAATGCACAGCAGCGATCGCCTCAGCAATGGGTGCCTGATCCCAAACCTCCCGGACCACTAGTAATACACCTCATATTGATAACTACAGGTAAAACTCACTTATGCACAAGAATAGACACATAGATATGGCATCTATATAAGATAAGGTTTTCCTAATAGTGCTCTGTATGGGAACATATGCTGATGAGTAGAGATGGGTGAACCCCCAAAGTTCGTGTTCGGCAAGTTTGGGCAAACTTTGAATAAATGGTTCCGGAACCCGGAATCTTTTTGAAGCCTTGGCTGGGGCCAGTTTGGAACGCCGCTGCCCCCACTCTGCCATGGCTGCCAGAAGAAGAGTGGGGCTCAGGTAAGTTACAGAAGCACTTCTGCTGCTGCAAGCTTAGGTGAAGCTGGTTGATGGACTACTCAGCAGCCCAGCTTTTCCGTGTTGGGGCTGTACACTGAACTTCAAGCTGAAGTCCGTGTTCACGCTTTGGAACCTGACCTTTGCGGCTTGGGTTCGACCATCTCTACTGATGAGGTTCTGCCCTATTGAAACTACATGTCCTATAGTGGGAACACTCTTAATGCTCAGCCAACTAAGGAAGTAAATACGGATATATGGGATGTGATTTTTATATGAATAAATAGACACCTTTATTAATAACTATGTATATTTACTTTGTTCTCTTTAGGGTCGATTCATGGTCAGCGCGCGAAAAATGCTCAAGAAAAAGCACAAATTGCCTCTTCATGCGCCAAATTGAGCTTTCCGCAAGGAAAATCTGCTGTTTTGAAGAGCAAATGCCCCGCCCCATGCGCATTTGGCAGGCTAAGTGCTCCAGATGGTCCCCCATGATTCTCCCCTTTCCTTTACTGTTTCTCCACAGCAATTTCTATCCACCTTCTGTGTTTTCTGCGAAGCTCTATTTACCATTTCAGAGTGTATTCTCTGGAGAACTGTGTTCTCCTTTTTTGGGGGGGGATATTCTGATTCCAGGTAACCCTTAATGGTATTTTGCCCAATGCTTTGTCTCAGATGTTCTCTTTAATCCCCACCCAGTTTGGTTTGCATATTAATGCTTAATAATTTAACTATATATTTTTTTATTTTTGCTTAACTTTGGGGCCCAATATACACATTTTTGTTCTTTGGACCTTAATTTGTGTGATTTTTTTCGAACAAAAAAAAAAGGGTTCAATCCCAAAAATGAACATATGCAGGCATGTGTTTTTTCGGACTGAAATAAGGCTGTAACTCATCTGCCGTTTCTTCCACATATTTGCTGGAGGAAATTCACTTTTCCAATTGCCACATTTGCGCATGCCTTTCTGCCCTCTAAAGATATCATAAATTAGGTGCCGGAGCACAAAAATAGTGCTAGTGTAATATTTCAGGAGGCCAACTGCCACACTGGTAAACTCCAGTGCGCAAGTTGGCGCAAAACAAATGTGCGGCCCATTTTGACAACCATGAAGCATGCAGAGGCCTGAACACAACTCACACATGAGGAGTGAAACATGTCCACCTAAAACAGTACTCTAAACTACAACTATAGCAAAATTCATGTTCGGATGGATCAATTGTCCACAATTGTATGTATTGTGTTTTTAAACTATGTGACTAAATAAAATAATGCATGAATTTATATAATTCTTATTTGGGAGTGGCAAGTATTTGAGTAACAGGATCAGCCCAGGCCTCACTTTTAACTTTATAATTTTCTGGGCTCAATCCACTTTCCAAATTTTGGAACTGAGAACACACAAACATTTAATTGAATGTTCTGAGAAAAGCTAAATCTAAAGCAGACAGATACCAGTGATTCAAGTGCTTCCATGATCATTTAAGGCACACAGTAACCAGCCCCCCCCCCCGGACTACATCACTGCTGTAGGATCACAGAGACCCTTGTCCAGAGGTTTAGTGCAGTCTGTAATCTTCAAGATTTTTCTTTGAAGTATTTGTGTCTGAACGCAACGTTTTGTAATCATCTGTAGAGAAACGTGTAGGTCACGAAATGTCTACCTTCTCCACTCTCTCAGAGTAGTAATAGGATCCTAAAGAAAAAGGCAATTGCCTACATTGGTGCTGGGAAGCCAAATTACAGAGTGGCGGCTCAAAGGACTGCAAAATCAGGACAGAAGCAATCTAATTGTTGTATGGAATTCCGTTTGGAGTAAATTATTTTGAATTGTGCCTTAACAGTAGTTTTCATTTTTGTGTGCATGAAAGCATCCAAAACATCTTATTGACTTCTTTTCTCTTTATTTTTTTAGACTCAGATTTTTAATATGTATTTAAATAAAGTTGTGGTGATATTAGGCTATGGTATGGGCTACAGAAAGCATTTATGCAATTATCTGCCTCCAGCACCTCTTAGTTGATTCAGCCCCGAAATCCTATCCTTATATCTTCTATTCCCTATACAGTTAATTTTGAGATCATCATGCAGAGGAGGGCTGGAGGGCCTGTGATCAAAGTGGACCCTTGAAGGAAAACTCCCTTTTTGCCAGGGTTTTGGTGTTCTTTTGCTTTTCTCTTCTGGAATGTAAAATAAACGGGTTTTAGGATTGTGCCCCTATACCTGTGGTTTCATTATCAGCAGCCTGTTTTCAAGTTTTTTATATTTCTGTGGTTCTGTGTTGGTCAAGTGGGAGAGGCTTTCTTAGCCTTGTGTAAAGCCTTCAGTAGCTTCTGCCTTCAAATCCCAGAATCCCTCCACTGACAAAGGTGAACTCCTCTCCCCCCACATAGCCAAGCTTGGAGAAATCAGGAAGTAGAAACTACAGACATCTCTTCCAAGGTAAGCTGGCAGTTACTCTTTAGCTACTTGAACACATATTGTGATCCCCTCATCGGCAGAGGCTGAATAAGAGTAGGAGGGGTAATCAGCTCAGAAATGTGGAGTGTCATCTCGACGATTAGACAGCCAGAGTCAGAGCTACTAGGATTTTGTCTCACTGCTTGTGTCCTTGGGTGTGAACCATGGTACTGATGCTGATATTTTCTTAGAGCCATACTTAGAGAAAATATTTTGTAGTCCGAATAAGACTTTTTTTTTTGTATACTTGATAAAAAGTGCTGCCTAAATTTGTCAGTGTTTGTGTCACTTCCTCATAAAATGTCTCCCTTTATTAGATTTTTACACCGGCTTCATAAAGCTGATCATTCACAGGATAATTAACTTCCTAATCCTGCAAGACAGATTATTATTCATGACCTGGATATTGCTTCCAAGATGAACTTAGGGAGCATTCACTTAATCAGGAGGACCATCTCGTGGGTGATGGTGTAAATAGCTGATATGATTTGTTTACACCCCATGGAGTCCCTTTTCCTTTCAGAAATCAGCTTGTTGTCTGTAAAAGGATTCATCAAATCGTAGACAACTTTAGAGGATTTTTTAAAGATGTGAATCTGCAATTGCTGGACCCCCTAAGCATGTTTAGGAGGGATAGCTAAGCAGAGCAATTACAGGATGTTGGATGGATAATTTGGAAAACATACATGTTGGCTAATATTTTCATGTGCATATTCCATGTTATATGCCAACTTGATTTTAATGCACACGCACATGATTTTACATGCTATTTTTCTAAACCTTAGGGAGAGACCTATGTTAGGCAGTTTGAAAAAGTGGGATAAAGGAGACCCCCTTTTCAAGTAATCTTTTTTGATCTCTATACTACCTTAAGCGCTCAGAAAAGAACCTGCGGGATGTGCAATGCTTGAGTTTAGCTTATAATATTTTTAATAAAATGTAATGATATTTTATAATATTTACACAGTCTTTGTCTCACACATGCAGACATGTGTTTCAGACTCTTGGCTCTCAGCAGCACAAGGCTTATCCCTAATGACAGTAAAATGACACCTATGCAGAACTTCAAGCTGAAAAAAGGAAGAACAGTTGAAACGTATTGATTTCAATGGGCTTCGGGTTCGGGTCATTTCCAGGGAATGTTCGGTCCCGCGTGGCGAACCCGAACTTCTATGGGTCTACTTATCCCTACGGTAGGCAAAAAAGCTTCATGAGAAGAAGGGTGGTTCTCTCTTTGCCATGGCCCAGACATGTGAGCCCAGAAACCACCAGTAGATAGACTGCATTGTTCTTTATGTCAATCTCCACTTAGCTTTCTACGGTCCTCGTGTCTCCCCACTCTGCTTTTCCTGTCTTATCCCAGCCGGACACCGGCTCCGCATGAGTCGGTGTCTCCTCCCCTTACCACCTTCCCCTCAGCTGTCTATGCAGGAGATCTGTGGTGCTCTGATTTCCCCACACCATTTAGATGCCAGGTGGGTTTAAAGTGGACCAACACCCACGGGTGATCGGCCCGGGAATCTATAAGATTCCCGGGCCGATCACCTCCCTCCCCGTGGGACATCCGAGATCGGGATGTCCCGCGGGGTGAAACCCCTCAAACACCCCAAACTCCTTACCTTATCTTCGGCAGCGGCCGGCCGCCGCCGCCTCCCTCGCGCCCCTCTAGACGTGCGCGTGCCCGCGCCGGCCGTCAAGAGTGACGCGCGGGAGGTGGCGGCGGAGGAGCCGCTTGTCCGCGGCTTGTCCGTCGGCGCTGGGAGCGGGGAGAGGTGAGTTTTTCGGGGGGTTCGGGGGGCTTCACACAGCGGGGCACCCCGATCGGGGGTGCCCCACCGAAGTGGACCAAGACCCAGGATAGTCAAAATCCTGGGTGTTGGTTCACTTTAATGCTGCCTCTGTAATCGCTGTCTCCCTGTCAGTATGAGCAATTGGGATGCTGGTTTCAATTAATCTATTCTTATAAAACGTTAAAGCATTTAAAATGAAGCAACTTATGTACATTTCGTGACAGTTTCCTCTTGTGTTACATTGTATACCAGACAGTTCTCTGTTGTTTCAATTTAACAATGTACAGCTATCTGCAATGTGTGAGTGATCTCTCCATCACACTGCAGAGTGTTAAAAATTCTGTATCTGTACCATAATTGGTTCCAGCTACACTAAGGCTGAAGGCCACCAAGAGGGAACATTTCCCCGTGACCAACAACAGGCAAAACATATATCTTGGTTGTGTAAAAATGAGAGTTTTTACGACTATAGAATTTTTAGATATTTATAAAAACATTAAGAGAATGACAGCTTCGAATTATGGATCAAAGCTCCTCATGCAACAGCAAAATGCTTTGCAAGTAGAACCAGAGGTTAAAAAGAAAATTGATTCAGATTTGCTGAATATTTTATAAACGTCATACGTTTTAGTATTGCCTAAAATGTTTTCGCTGAAACAAATGTTAATGCTGTGCTAATCTGTAATCAATAATTTACATTACATTTGTATAGAGCCTTTACCCAGGAAGATCCAGGAGGCCACAACCATAAATACATACGCCTTTGTTGGCACCTAGAGAAGGTAATAGGAAATTAAACAATATACGTATTTACACGTATTTGTTGGCGCCTCAAGGCGGCAATAAAAAATAAACAATATTTTCAGCACCGGCGGAATCAGCCTGACGCTCCTCTCTAATCAGCCCATATTGTGTTTTCTTAACATGCTTCATTCAGGAGATAATTTGTATATAATCAGCAGTAAGATGCCTGCTTGTCAGTGACACTGTCAGAATTGCGCTAGACTTGGCTATCACATTTGATTATGGAAAATGGCTAATAAATCTTTTATAAACATAATTCTAGGTTGTAACTGCCAAAAGTGTAAAATCTTAAATGCCAGCATGTCTCAGATGTCTCTATGGTAACTTAAATCAAAGACACAACTGTGTCTGTTTAGAGAATGTGCATTAAAGATAAACCATGGATGGGGTAGAAAGACAATTTTTACAGCAATTATAATGGCCATGACCTGCATGCAGAATCTTGTTTATCTGTGCATAGCGAGTGCCCGGCTCTATTAAAGGACAGCTAGGATTAGGCACCTGTGAACATGAAATGCTATTACATCATGACCTACAGAAAAAAAAATTTGACTAATGGGGGGGCGTGGCCTGGCAGTTGAATGGAGAGGAGGTAGGAAAAGTTAGATCCTCGGACGCTTTACAAGCCAGAAAAGCAGCAATTCTTCCCTAAAACATCACATTATGCCTAGGAAGAGGCAATCTAAAAAGGAACATAGCCCTAAACACCAGCTAACCTGTGTGACACCCACAAGCCCTGGTCCTAAATGGGAGCATTTCAAAATTGCTGGCCTTTGAAATGCTCCCATTCCGCCTGGTGGATATGGACAGTTTTAAAGATTTGATCGTGGCGACTGATCCATTCCCAGCTGCCACTACGTTTCTTGGCAGGCCACATCTGCCCTGCTTGTGGAGAAGCACTGTGCCATTGTCCACACCACCAGTGACACGTGGACAAGTAAGCATGGCCAGTAATGTTACATCTCTCTAACTGCCCACTGGGTCAATGTAGGGGCATCTGGGACTGAGGCAGGAAGCATTTTGTTGCATATCCTTCCACCACCATGGATTGTTGGACATCATGCCTCCGGTTGCCTCCTTCTCCTACTCTACTTCCTCCTATGCTTCCTCCTCATGCAGTCAGCCCAGCGCCTGAATCACAAATCTGAGCACAGCCATGGGGAAATGGCAGAATGCATTGGTAAAACTTATTTGTCTGGGCAAAAGACCCCACACCACCCAGGAGCTGTGGACTAGCATCCAGGACAGATGAGTGGTTGCTGCCGCTGCACCTTGGGCCCGGCAAGGGGGTGTGTGACAATGAGCGCAACCCTGTAAAAGCCTTGGGCAGAGCTGGGTTGATGCACATCCATTGCTTGGCACATGATCTCAACTTGGTGGTGTAGATCTTTCTGGCCTATTATCCAGACATGCTGGAGCTGCTGCATAAAGTGTGTGACGTGTGTCTCACAGCAGGGTGGCACCTAAATCAGCTCACAGTTGTCACTGGAGTGTGGCTGGAGGGAGGAGGAGATGGAGACACATGACATTGAGGACCTTCTCCTTGACTCAGCGTAGCCTTGTTTACATGAGCCACTACATGCTCCAGTGCCTGCAGACTGACCGCAAAGTTGCCCGCGATTACTGAGTGTCCACCCTGCTGGATCCCCACTATAAGATGTATACCATATATACCATAAGAGAAAATAATCTTAATAATCTCTGCTCATATCCATGACCAGACACCTGGAATCCAAACATGAGCTGCAGTGGCAGAAAAAATATGCAAATACCTGAGGCTCCCTCTGCTAATTCAGTTGACACCGCTTCTACCACCCTCAGCACTGGAATGGGATAGAAAGATGAGGAGATACAAACACATTCTGGTGGAAGCACTATTGGTGGAGTTCGCAGCAGAATTTGAGTGGTGGCACAAGGCCAAGGAGCAAGTCACCGATGCAACAGGTGCACCGGCACCACCTCACAATAGAGGGTGACAATGGCCACTTATTTGGTTGTCTGCCACATCCATCACCATCAGATATGTCTCTTAGTACCAGGAGGCATACTTTGACTCGTATGGTGAATGATTTTCCGTCAACGCATCTCCTGGTAATGAGCAATGGGTCATCATTCAATTTTTGGGTCGCTAAATTTGACACGTGGCCAGATCTTGCCCTCTATGCTGAGGTGCTAGTCTGCCTTGCGGCAAGTGTCCTATCAGAACGTGTGTTCAACATTATCAATAACAAGAGCATCTACCTATCCACAGCAAATACAGACATGCTTACATTCCTTAAGATAAACCAGGTATGGATCCCATGGGTCTTGGCTGTGCCAGAGCCTGAGTGAGTGGTTTTAGTGTTGCCTACCTCCTGCTCCTTTTCTCCTCCACCTACCCTGCCAAAGCCACATCCACTTTCTCCACTTCTTCCACTTACACCGCCACAAATTTTTTATTTAATTCAGTATGTATTTTTTTTTGTTTTCTGTTATTATTTTGCGTATTTTCCATACTCCATTTTGTGCTGGCCAATGACTCTGGTGTTCCCCCAATATGCCATTGTCTAGCCCTTACTTTCCCCATTTTACAGCTATTGTTATGATCCCCAAATTTGGGTCCCCACTGACTTCAATGAGGATCAAACTTTTGCTGCATATTTGGCCGAACTTTCGGAACCTGAAATTCTACGTGTTCGCTCGCCACTATGTATAATGAAGACCAGCAAAGTGACTAGTGAGAATAAAATAACTGAACCGCAATAACATAAACAGAAAATGTAGAGTTAGTCATTTTAAACCCATGACCCCGAACATGACAGATCAAGAACAGTACTTGGGGGGTAATGTGATCCAACACATATTTAATAAGAAATGGGTTGATCGCAGTAAAGGGGGCATCCTAATTGCTAATGCCCCCGAGCATACCTGTGATCAATTAAGATCAAAACCTATTTTTTTTTAATGGCTGCTAGTCTAATAGGAAAATGGATTAGTAAGAGGTTCATAGACCCCTTTTAGCCATGCGTTAGAGAATGAGCAATGCCGGAATAGCTAGGACTCTGGATAAAAGCATGTTCAAGTAGTTTTCTGCATTCAGTAAAAACACCCTAAATGTCCTTACATAGCCCATTGTGTCTGGGGACCAAAAAGTGATTCTAAAATCCCAACAAAAAGCAAAAGAAATCCCCTACCCCATGATGCAAGTATAGGTCAAGTGTAGTTTAAGTTAGGGCATGCCCACAATATCTGCCCTAACAATACTAAAGCCTCAATTCTATTCCTTAAAGTGGAAAAAATCTTGGGATTTTGACTACCCTGGATTTTGTTTCTTCCTTCCGCTACATCCAAGTTTGGGATTCCCCACTGCGTGAACCCACCCCCCCATTCAGCTTTCTCTGAGCATACAGCACGTTCAGAGCCGTTTGCCCGTACATATTTAATGCTCTGTGTACTGCAATCTGTAATGAAAGCGGGCATATCCCAAGCAGCGGACGTGCTCCAGTTCCCAGCCTCTGAATGGCTGGCGGCAGGAGCACGTCAATGATGGGGATGCGGCTCCCCTACGTTTACTTCAGTGTGGGAGCCAAGAAGGCTGTGAGTTGGGACCCAGGGGGGTTTACACAGTGGGGCATCCCGAATTGGGATACCCCAGGGGAAGGTCATGGTCAGTCCTGGAATTCTTTAGATTTTTTTCTACAACTTGTTAAGTTAAAAAATATATATAATTTGCTTAAAATGCACTGAAGATCATGAGAAAGGAGGTGAAAATCAGTCACTCACCTGCATGCCAGCTCCCCCGTCTCTTCATCCTGGCGGCTAGTGGTGGCAGCTGTCTGAGCAGCAACAGAAGCCAGCTCGCACAGCTAGCAGCATGGTCTGCCTCCGCCGGTTCCCTCCAACTATGCTTTACACACAGCAGAAGGGAAGTGGGGGAAGCCAGATGCTCTGTCAGTGCCCGCCGACAAATTCTGCTACTGGGCCCAAGCGACAGGACAGCCAGTGTGCAGGTAAGAGAAAAGTTCTAAATTCCGAGGTGATTTGCTTATCTAAAATGTTTATCCATTATAGCTTCTGGCTTTATGATTTCCATTGTCTGGGCTGAGAGAAAGGGACCACTATATTTGTGGTCTCAAATCTGTTGTTGTCTAAATTTAGGCCCTTATTTATGAAGGAATAGCGACAGGTAGCGACTGGTGAGCGGCCGGTAATGACGGGCCCCGCCACGAGAACGCCGGCTCCCAACCACAATCACACATTTATCAAGCCAATCCTGCTTAGCGACTGAGATAGCGCCATATAGCGAATCATTCATCATTATTCCAGCCTCAGCCCACAGCGCCAGCGTCCGACCTTGAACAGCGACAGGTATGACCTCTCGCTACCTGGCGCTCTCCAATGCATTTCAATGGAACAATCTTTAAATATGAATAATTAATTGTTATTAATGTTTTTTGTTTTTTAAATTGTGAAAATTTCTGTGACCACTTCTGCCATTTTAGATATTTTTTTTAAGGGAAAAAAAAAAAATTGTACAGAATTGATATTACAGGTCTGATATTAATGTATTCATATTACTAAATTGTTTAAAATACTTTTTTTTTTTGGTTTCCAAAAATATGATGGTTTGGGGGTTAAAAAACTACTTTTAACACATCGCCTCCAGCGCTCTGGGGTTTAAACATGCATTTCACAGCGCTTGAATTTTTTGAGCGTGATTTTTTGATGAATATGGTGGAAGCCGGTCGCTCTGACCAGTCGCTATCATGCGCACCCATACATCGCTGAACCTGTCAAATAGCGACTCGTAACGTTGTATTCAACATTACGCCACACCGAAAATACCGCTACAGTCGCTCAACTGTCGCTACATGTCGCTATTAATAAATCAGCCTCCCCGTATATAGCGTGGTACCAGATTGTGAAAGCTGTTGACAATGTAGCTCATGTTTTAGAATCATGTATTTTAGACTTTTACAATAAAATATTAAATACATTATCACTGGCAGTAGCACTTATTGTACACTACAGTCTAAAGTACTGTCCAAACAACAGAAATAATCTGGGTTCAAGAAAAAAGTCATGTCTTCACTGCCCTGGTGCCCACCCTAATATAGTAAATAAATCCAAATCTTTTTGACTACCAAATTCTATGATACTCTGATTGTCTTATTCATACGCTATCACTGTATTTGACAAAAGCTCTGATGTTCTTGATATATGAATTTATGCAAAAACATACAGCTTTTTAATATACAGACCAGTATAGCAGGACTAGGTATATTTTTTCCTTCTAGACATAACTAAATCAGAACTAATTCCCACATATAATAAGTGAGCTAATACTGTAATGATGTTTGCCACATGTCCCGGCCTTGTGATTTTCCCCAGCTTCCTGGTGAGGTCTGCAGCACTATTTGGTGTCAGATATATCACTTTCAGCTATGTGAAGCTGACATTTGGCTGTGACACTTACAAATTCTGATGCCAGCTGTAGCGCTAGAAAAACCACAACTTTTTCTGAGGGTAATCAGATTTCGTGCAGAGGTCACAGGAATTATAAAACATTGCCAGTGACCTGATACCTGGAAAAAAAGAGTCAACCCAGCACAGCTATTGTTTATTTCGCGTTTTATTCTGTACAACAAATATCGAGTGTTTAGTGTGGATTCTTCTATTTCCAATCAGATGTATTGCTTATCGAATTTTTGTTAAAGTTAAACAAAAATCTGAATTTGGGGAATCCAATCTGAATGTTGGCAAAATTTGTCAGTCTCTAGGAAAACAATCTTTCCACTTAGCTCCTACGTCTATTGTATTTGAAATGTTGTACTGTGTATATGCCCAAAAGAATTATTGTTCATCTCTGATATACCTAGCGAAACAATAAATTGAATTGATGTAGGTAATAGTAGATTTTCCCTTAAAGCGGACCTTCACCCTGAATAACAGCCTATCTTATATGTTTCCCACACCCTGTACATACAGATTGCTCACATTAACAATCATCCTACCTGCATCTACTGCATGTTATGAGCCTTTAAACATCCAAGATGGCGGCTCATGGAACATCAGGCAGCTTGCAAACAGGAAGTGCCTTCTGACTGTGTCGCTCTGCATTCTGGGACTGCTGACCTTTTCCTGACCCCAGCTCTGCTCTGTCTGAGCAAAGCACAGCTATAACCCCACCCGCCCTGCACTTTATCCCACTCTCCTGCTGCTGGGGAATCGTTTTTTAACCCTTTTGTTGCCAAGCACGTAACACCTACGTGCTGGCTTGGCTGGGCCTTAAGTGCCAAGCCCGTAGGTGTTACGTGCTTGACTTTGATCGCTTCTAGTTTAAAAAATAAAAGAGGGTGAAGAGGTCACAGGAATTATAAAACATTGCCAGTGACCTGATACCTGGAAAAAAAGAGTCAACCCAGCACAGCTATTGTTTATTTCGCGTTTTATTCTGTACAACAAATATCGAGTGTTTAGTGTGGATTCTTCTATTTCCAATCAGATGTATTGCTTATCGAATTTTTGTTAAAGTTAAACAAAAATCTGAATTTGGGGAATCCAATCTGAATGTTGGCAAAATTTGTCAGTCTCTAGGAAAACAATCTTTCCACTTAGCTCCTACGTCTATTGTATTTGAAATGTTGTACTGTGTATATGCCCAAAAGAATTATTGTTCATCTCTGATATACCTAGCGAAACAATAAATTGAATTGATGTAGGTAATAGTAGATTTTCCCTTAAAGCGGACCTTCACCCTGAATAACAGCCTATCTTATATGTTTCCCACACCCTGTACATACAGATTGCTCACATTAACAATCATCCTACCTGCATCTACTGCATGTTATGAGCCTTTAAACATCCAAGATGGCGGCTCATGGAACATCAGGCAGCTTGCAAACAGGAAGTGCCTTCTGACTGTGTCGCTCTGCATTCTGGGACTGCTGACCTTTTCCTGACCCCAGCTCTGCTCTGTCTGAGCAAAGCACAGCTATAACCCCACCCGCCCTGCACTTTATCCCACTCTCCTGCTGCTGGGGAATCGTTTTTTAACCCTTTTGTTGCCAAGCACGTAACACCTACGTGCTGGCTTGGCTGGGCCTTAAGTGCCAAGCCCGTAGGTGTTACGTGCTTGACTTTGATCGCTTCTAGTTTAAAAAATAAAAATAAAAAATACTCACCTGACCCCTTGTTGGATCCGGCCGGGTCTCCCCTTTAATTTGGTGCCATCCGATCCCCCGTGGGGGGTCGGATGGCTCCAGGAGAGCCCCCGGAATAGGCCGCCCCCCCCCCCCCGCTTCTGCAGCAGCAGCTGCTAACTGTAAAAAAAAAAAAAAAATAAAAATGACATTCACTTACCTCCATGTGCGCTGGCTCCCGCTGTCCCTCCTCTTCACCTGGGGGGCCTCCGATCCCCCCCCAGGACTTACCGATCTTCAGGAGAGAGCCTGAGAGGCTCTCTCCCCTTTGATCCTCGATGGCGGCCGCCATCTTGCCGCTAAGCCCCGCCCCCTTGGGGGCGGGGCTTATGACGTCATCCCGGCCCCCGATATCTGGCTTCACCCTTCTCAACTTCTCAGATGCCGGTGATCGGCACAGGGTAAGGAGGTGGCAGGAGATCCTCTGATCTCCTGCCTCCTCCTTCTCCTGTACCGATCACCGGCATCTGTCAGCTGAGCGGCGAGGGACAAGAGCTTGCAATCGAAGGTAAGTACAGTAAAAAAAAAATATTTTTTTTTAATAAAATACTTTTTTTTATTGTGTGGTGTTTTTTTTTTTACAGTTAACCCTTTGTGAGCTGGTAAGGGGTCCATGAGACCCCTTATACCAGTTCACATGGCTGGGGGGGTGGCATTGCCATTAACCCCCGCACCCCCATTACCTGCCTCCCCAAAGGCCAGGGGGGGGCAGAAGAGCCCGGGCCCACATAGGCTATGGGGGCTCGTAGGCTGCAGGGTGGGGGGGCCACCAAAGCTGGCCCCCCCACTCTGTGCCTACAAGCCCCCATAGCTGGTCCCGGGCTGGTTACTTTGGGTAAGGGGGACCCCACGTCATTTTTTTTTTTGGATTTTTAAGGGTTTTTAACCCTTAAAAATCCAAAAAAAAATGGGGTCCCCCTCCCCGGGAAGGGGGACCCTATGTCATTTTTTTTTTTAATTAACCATTTGTCATCCAGCAGCTATAAAAGGCTTCTGGGCAGGAAAGGGTGTCTACCTATACATATGTGGTATCGCTGTAAGCGGGAGAAATTGGGGTTTCTCACGCAATAAGATTTTATTGACAAACTTACATTTTTTATTACAAAAAAACTCTACAAATTGTAAAAAAATATATTTTTTTTATTTTTTTTCACACATTTCACCCAAAAATGTTGAGAATACACCTAAAAAACACAAACAAGACATTTCATGTTAAAGCCCAGACTCTGTTGAAAAAAACAATATATAATTTTCCTGGGAAATCCCTGGAAATCCCTTCGAAAATGACAGTTGAACATGTGTAGCGCAAAACAGTCAAACTCAGTCTGGCAACAGGGAGTGGCAAATGCTGCAGGTAGGCTGGCAGCGAAAGGGTTAATGGTTTGGGCTTTTCAATAAATCATGGTGAAGGTCAGGTTTAAGCCAACCATTTTTAAAACAAAGGAATATAGATAGAAGTTTCCCTTAAAATAGATAAAAACCAGAAGTAGAGTTTAAAAGAGCACAGAGCAGTGCCCTGCCATGGGCTCCTGAAATGATAAGAGGAAGGGAAGGGTGTAACCTGGGGGATATATTTCTCTGCTTTGGTTCTGTTAAAGCAGACATACGCAGTAAAAATAAAACACACTATTGCTAACCATAATTAGTAAAATGAATACAAAAATATAGTCATTCGTTCCATGTACATTTTTCCTCCTGAAAGCTCCGCCGGAGCACTGGCCCAGCTTCTGGCATGCAGACCAGGTAAATATATTTTTAAGTTCTTTATAGTTATCAAGGAGAGGGAAGTCTTTTTTTACATTATAGAACCCTGTTAAAGAAGTAAAACATCTGTATATAATGCTAGAATTTCTCTTTAGACAACGTATGTATTTTTAAAATGAAAAAGTTAAAGTAAGTCCACCTTTAAATATAGCAAAATATGTGTATAAAATGATAGAGGTCCCCTTGAGCAAAATAAAGTAATGCATTTTGAAATGTGTAAGTGGAAGAGCATACCCCTTAAATAATATTAACTTTTGTATATAATGCTACACACTTCCCTGTAACTAATAATGTACTGTAGTTCCATATCACGCGTAAAAGATTTATTGCATTAGATTTAACCTTATTCACATGTCCATGGCTTCCATCTCCTTCCCTCTGATGGCCAGTGATTTCTCCTCCAGTACGCTGGGTAGGGGGGCTGGCACAGGTTGCTCTTTACTACGGGGAGGCTGATTTATTAATAGCGACATGTAGGGACAGTTGAGCGACTGTAGCGGTATTTTCGGCCGTTGTTCGGTTGTTGACAGCGACTCAGTCGGTGTGGCGTAATGTTGAATACAAGGTTCTGAGTCGCTATTTGACAGGTTCTGCGATGTATGGGTAGCGACTGGTCAGAGCGACTGGCTTCCACCATATTCATCAAAAAATCACGCTCAAAAAATTCAAGCGCTGTGAAATGCATGTTTAAACCCCAGAGCGCTGGAGGCAATGGGTTAAAAGTAGTTTTTTAACCCCCAAACAACCATATTTTTGGAAACCAAAAAAAAAAAAAATATTTTAAATAATTTAGTAATATGCATACATTAATATAAATGTAATATCAATTCTGTACAATTTTTTATTTTTATTTTTTTCCCTTAAAAAAATTATCTAAAATGGCAGAAGTGGTCACAGAATTGTTCACATTTAAAAAAAAAAAAAACATTAATAACAATTAATTATTAATATTTAAAGATTGTTCCATTGAAATGCATTGGAGTGCGCCAGGTAGCGAGAGGTCATACCTGTCGCTGTTCAAGGTCGGACGCTGGCGCTGTGGGCTGAGGCTGGAATAATGATGAATGAGTGGCTATATGGCGCTATCTCAGTCGCTAAGCAGGATCGGCTTGATAAATGTGTGATTGTGGTGGGGAGCCGGCGTTCTCGTGGCGGGGCCCGTCATTACCGGCCGCTCACCAGTCGCTACCTGTTGCTCTTCCTTCATAAATAAGGGCCTAATATTGCTCATTGATGAAAGTATTAGTAGTATTGTAAGCAAAAGAACCAGAGGAACATGTCTGAGATGGGTATCAAGAACTACTATAAGAGACACTGAAGCTTGTGTGACATTAGTTGGAGAGTTGTTTATAAAGGGAACTGAATATAAATGTGTTTTCTCTTTTTTGGATTACAATAAGCCTATAAAACATTACTTAAGTGGATAGAATACTCCCAGCTTCCCTGGAGTCAAATCAACCTATTGTATCAGTCTGTACCTGTGTGTGATTATTGTAAGCTTTAGTTTCTTGCCAAATGCTAGGCATTATGGCACAGCACCAATATATACTAGAAATAAATACATTTATAAATAGTGGCCCTTTGCCTTTAACTTCTGCCAAACAGCAAAGGCAGAGACTGAGTGCAATCCGCCACACAAGTCAGTCTTTGGTCCGTTGGCTCTGACAAGAAAGAGTTTAAAGGTAGCTGAACTAGTTTAATTCTATATTGGAGAGGATTTGAAATAACATTATGTAAATAATGTTATTGTATTCGCAGGATTAGAATAACATGAGTTTTTCTGAGCTGCAAGTTTAAAGAGCAATCAATCGCAAAAAAGGACTAGTACTCACTTACACAAAACTTAAAGGGGGTACAGTATATTTATATCTACTTCACTCTAACTATATATATATATATATATATATATATATATATATATATATATATAGCGAGAGAGAGAGAAAGAGAGTTATTCAGTATTATGTATGAACACCATCTGCAAAAGCACACACTTACATGCCCTATCAGGATATCAATACGTTTTTAATGGTTATGTGAGTAATATTATGGCGTGCTGAATGAACTTGGGAAAACAAATCATCAAATGTGGCTGCTGGTAATTTTGGTAACTGCGTGGACACTTTGGGGAAAGGGCAGTACCACTGGTTCCACCACCAAATCAATGTAACACTGAGCTGTGAACCCAAAATGAGAAGTTTGGCTTCAGTACATATGTTGATGTAGATGTGGGACATGTTGTTCTTTATTAACAGAACTTAACAAAAGAAAAAAAGAAAATATTATACATGCCCTCTTTCTGTCACAGTAGCTTTGTCCTAGTTCAGCAGTAGAAACTTACTTCTGAAACCATCCATCTTGCCATCACAGTGGGTGTTGCTTAATTCACAGTGATGGGAGGGGGGTATGCCAGCATTTGCCTCGGTGCCCTACCCATGTACAAGCACCAGGATACATCTCCCTCTGTACTAGTTGCCATGTGCCAAGTTTTGTTGCCAACCACCATAGGTCTGTCGACCTTCATGTGTCAAGGCCTGTTGCAGACTACTCCTTGTCAAACCACATCCACAAGCCAAGTCCTGTTGACAATCACTGCAATATCCATGTCCAGCATATTTATATGGATTTTAGTGCTCCTTTAAGTACTATGCCCAGTTAATGTGCTCTAACTATGTCACCTACTGCCTTAGCTTACCCAGGTATCATAGTTGGCCTGCTCTGTCCGGAACTGACTTCAGTATCAGCTCTACTTGTGGACCCTTTCATAGCAGTCTTGATCTGTTCCCAATGTTGGCAGCCATGGACCACAATCACTGGGCTGCATTTGAAGTTCTTCACAGAGATGTTATCAATGTATATACTTAGGTTTACGGACTGTATAACCTAGATACTCTGATGTAGCATAACAGCCTGGCTTTTGCAGGGAAAATATGAGGGCCATTACCCAGGCACATCTCAAAGTCCATCTCTCCCATTTAGGTGGAGTACAAGTGTGTTTGTAGACTCCATACCTTGAGCAACCCTATGTTACTTGCTATAGTTTCACAGGATCAGAAAATAATTATGTGCCACAAAGAGGAATAGTGTTTGGATTCAAAGATATGATTGAAGTGTTTGGGGGACAGCCCTGGAAGTAGTAACAGTGTGTTTAGTTAGTGACTTCCTCTTGGGCCCTGTGGTGTCCTTTGTAGAATTTGGGATGTGGGTTGCTGTGGCTTAAATACACAGTCTTATATAAGATTCCACTTACTTTGTTAAAAGTCAATCCAGCTTCACAATCCGTGCGACACAGTTCTTATTCCTTCTAGCAGTAGTTCCACTGAACTAGACTCTTCCAACAGCTCCAACTGGCACAGACCTCATCTATTCAAGGAAATAACTGTCACAACAGAACCTGGTTGTGATCCCTGGACCTTACATTTTCTCCACAAGTTTTCCTGGACTACTCTTTACTCTTTGTGGCTCCCTCCTGTTCTCCTGCTCTGCTGCACACGTCCCTGCTGGTTCCACTACCAGAATAACTAAAAGGGCTCTGACAAAAACTGTATCTATATAATCTCTCATTCCATCCAGCTTTGGCACATGGCAACCCTAAGGGTAGACCCCACTAAAGCTCTTAAACTGGACCAACAGCCTGGCACAGTTAAAATAAAACTCCCCCACACCCACTTGCTCCATCTGCCTGCATGATACTGAAGAATTGTCAGCCCTTACATTTGCTCCTGCATCCACTCAAAGCTGAAATGCCACCTCACCGATTTTCTAGTGGTAGCAGCCATTTTGGAGTTTCCTCTATCAGCATCTTAGCCATGCCGCTGCCTAAATTCAGGTGACATAACTGACAATGCACAGTAACAGAAACCCAGCGGCACTTCCTGTTTGCAGGTAGCCTGCAGATACACAAGCCACCATTTTGTTTCTAAAGTTTACTACAGTAGGAGTTAGAAAAAAGGTAAATGATTTTTTATGTGCAGAAATCTAAATTGCCCTGGGGAGGGATGCATATGAGTATGTTTGTTGTTTTGGTCTGGTTTAAGTTCTAGACACCTACATAGTTAATTAACTGTTTCTATTATTTACAACTGACTAAAGTTAGTAATTCTACAGCTACCTCCATTGTGGGGAAATATTACTCTTCAGGCTAGCTACTCTCTAATAGTCCTGCCACCTGCATTGTGGCAAGAAAACTGCAGACAAATTTACAGCACAGACAGTATACCAATGTCTATCTGTCATAACAATTTACTTATACACTTTCAGTACACAATAAAAATGTGTAATTGTGATTGTTTTCTACCATTCTTGTGTAGAAGCTTTCTCTGTAGGTACTCCCTCATCTTCTTTCTCCTGGATGGCTACCTAATGTCCACACAACTGGAGGGCCAAGGACATCATATCAGTTTAAAGAATACACACATACAGACAACTGGTTCCTCTAGAGCTGGCACTCCAACAAACAACTCACCAGAAGTGACCTACCATTAGCACATGTTTATTAATACATCCAAAGGCACCAATACAAAATTACCCAAAATCCCTAAAAAAGATAAAAAGCTAATTAGCGTGGTAAACACGGGGGGCCCCCATTCAGCCACACTCCCAGGCATACAAGCTCCCTCACTATCACACACGTATTAATACATTTGGCTGGCCAGCCAATACAATGTTACTAAATGGAGAATCCTGTGTATGGAAGGGAAAGCAGTCACTGCTCAAAGGTCAAGACATGTATAAAGTGCGCGTGCTTCAAATGCCCGCTATTTTCAGGCGGCTCATATCTCATATATCAGCGCTTAATACACTCGCGATGCAGCAGTTCCACAGCTGAGATAAATAGAGCTCCAGGCATACATGCCGGCAAACACTATCATACGCTCAAAGAGTAGCAAAGTGTCTGCACAGGCGGGAGACGCACAGGTCAGGCCACCTCCGTGAGGGCCATTATACCTGGCACCACTCGACCGCCTAATACCTTCTCCTCAGTGTGCGGCTGCAGCTTGCGTCCACTGTCATCATCTTCCCCGCATTACCGAGACAGGCTGTTTCTCACATCGGGGAACTCGACATCACGTGCGGCCAGTGTGCGTGAGGAGGAGAGCCTGGGAGGAGGCGTGATGGGGCCGGCCGTCCTCCGACGTACGTTTCGCCCCGCCTACCGGGGCTTCGTCATATCAGTTTAGCCTGAGGCTTGAAGCAAAAGGCAGAGAGGAGTCTGCCTTAAAGTGCTACTGCAAGGAAAGGTAATTGTTACACCATTGCATTGGGCTACATTTGACACCGTCCTAAACTGTTTTCCGTTTTTAAATTAAAGAAGAAATGGCCGAGATATTGGGGTTTACAAGTTCAGCTTATGGCCCTTGGCTCTGTGATGGTGCCATTGACTGAACCTGTAAACCACGATATCTCAGCCTGCTTCAGTTTAAAATGAAAACAGAAAAAAGTTTAGCACAGTGCGAAACGTAGCCTGACAGAATGGTGTAACAATGACCTTTGTCTGCAGCATCACTTTAAGTTGACATGCCAGATCTGCTACGAAGGAAGATAAATAGTCCTGCTGCTTGCCATTATATATGGCCACATATTCAAAAATGTAAATCTGAATTTCTGATACCTGGTCTGCTTTAAAATACGAGCTCTGATCATAATTTATTTTCACACATTTTAGAAGGAACACTGTGTGATGCTTTACATCTAGAGACAATGAATTAGTTCTTTCGTTTATCAAATGAGGTCATGTAGAGTCTGGTTTCTTTACCTAAAGTGGATCGGTTTTCCCAAGATTGCGCAAAGAAAGAAAACAAAAAAATGAAGCTCACAAGGCTTAATTCTCCAAAGGGTAACTTCGTGCTGCGTTCAAAACAACAATTTACACTATGGATAAAGATAAAACACGGAGGAAATAAAGTGCTGACATTATTTACACCTTTCCTGAGAGTGGGAGCAACTGATTTGAAATAAAACCAGCAATCCGGCTGCCAATTATCTTTAAACAATGCATAAAACCTGTCCTAAAGAAACCAAAAGAATATAACTTTCAGAAAAAGAATTCTACCCTTTGAAACACAATGAAAAATATCTTAAATATTTTTCTTTTTCACATTAGGGCATAATTACAGGGAGTACTGGCAGTGCAGTCATGCCAGGGCCCATTAGGTCAAAAGACCAAAGCATAGCCGCTACCCAATTAATAGGCAGCTGTGTGCTTACCTAGCTTTGCCATAGCATTTGTCCTTCATCTAAAAATCATTTCCAGTTATTTTATCATTTTGTGCCTTTGTAGATTTATCACCATTTCTTTTATGACAGCACTTTTCAATGAGGGAATATTGTAATTTATTTTTTGGAAAGATAATCTAAACTCACCAGCTCTGAATTACCTTTACAGTTTGCTATGGCTGCAGGCAGTGCCTGGGACTGAGTTTAATTGCCAACTGAAATAGTGGGCACTATAGCTGTTCCTCACTGGTATAGCAACAAATAGCGTTTGTGGTTTCTTTTAATAACTTGTTGGGCTAACTAACAGTGAATCCTATATGGCACCTAAAGCTAGGTCTTCTGCTCAGCTACAGGAACTGCAAGGGTACCTGGTAGTTGCACCAAGCTAGGGAATCCATGCTGCTTGTCACATGTCATGTCATGGCAGCATCCAGCAGCTTGTGTTGATTCCCATGTGTCCCGTGGGGCAAACTAAAAGAGAGTTCTGCATGGCCTAAAGCAGGGTATATTAAAATCCCAGGAATGCATGTGACCCTGGTGAACCAATTTAGGTAATCAATAGAGCAACAGTTCTTTGCTCTTGTAACAGTGCTCAATGACTAACAGGAAGCATCAGGGCCGGATCAAGTGTGGGGAAGGTCCCTTGGCAGAAAATCTGGTAGAGTCCCCTGATGCAGTATTTTTTTCCAATAAAGCAAATGGCCAGCGGGTTACAAAAAAATGGTTGGGATGCAATGCCATTCCCTAGCTGTCACATGTCAGTAACCAACACCAAGAAAGAAAACGCAAGCCAATTTCTACCATGAGTGGGTAAGCTGCGCTTCTGTTTAAAACCACTCTACCTAGTGCTGTACATCTGTGCTGAGTGCTTTGTGTATGTGGACCCACCAAAGAAAAAGACCTCTCTCCTGCTGGTAGGTAAGTATGTAGGAAAGTGGGCATTTAGAAAGGTAGGCATGTAGAAAGGGTAGAAAGGTGGATAGGTAGGTGGGAGTAGTCAGGTAGGTGAGTAAGCAGGCAGCTAGGTAGGTAGGCAGATAGATGGGTAGGTACTCACATGGACAGGTATGGTTATTCAGGTAGAGGAGTATGTGGGAATTTAGATATAAACAGATAGGAATTCATATTAGATAGGAATTTAGAATAGGTAGGGGTGGAGGGTAGACATGTAGATATATAAATCAGTAGGTAGGTGGGTAGATAAGTAGGCAGGTATAAAGTTAGGTAAGTAGGTGAGTAGGTAGGAATGTGGGTGGTTAGGTAGATAGGTGAGTGGGCAGGTAGCAAGTTTGGTGGGAGGGCAGGTAAGAAGGTGGGCAAGTGGGTAGGCAGGTAGGTGGGTGGGAGACTGCCACCTCCCCTCCAAGGTGATGATTCTGTCTTTGCACCAGGGCTGCCAGATGCTGCTCCATGTCCTAGGTAGGGAAGCGAGTGTGCAGGTACATATGTAGGTGGGTGGGTCTGTAGGCAGTTGGGTAGGTAGGTGGGTTGTCAGCAGGCAAGCAGATAGTTAGGAGGCTGAGTGGGTAGGTGGGCAAATTAGTGGGTTGGTCAGTAGCCAGGTAGGTGGGTAGGTAGATAGATAGGTGGTTGAGTTAGCAGGTAGATAGGCTGTTAGGTAGTGTCTATAGGAAGGTAGATAAGTAGGTAGGTGGGTCAGTAGGCAGGTAGATAGGTACAGTGTGTGAGCAGGTAAGTATGTGGGTGGGTTATTTGGCAGGTAGGCGGGTCAGTAGGCAGGTAGATGCCATACCTCACCACCTCTGCGCTGTCCTTGACTCCTCTAGTTGGCACCGAGCCCCCCTAAGTCTGGAGAACCAGAGCTCCAAAGTGGGTCATCCTGGAAATCGATGAACCTCGCCCAGGGAGGTCCACTTCTGAGTACCAGTTTACCGGGGAAGTCCAAATTTACAGGGAATGTAGCTGAGATCTTCAGCTGTAGAACAAGTCCACTAATATTTTAGACCCCAGCTTGGTGAGCAACAGTACCGGGACTTTACAGTACAACCACTAGATCCACATGCCCTTGTAGAGGTGCATACCTGAAGTCCTTCTCTTTCCAACAGCAGTAAGTCACTGCCCCCCCTGGATCCGGAGAAACAAGGCTCAAAATAATCCTGGGAATCAATGCACCTCACCCAAAATGGTACAATTCAGAGTGCCAGTTCTCTTGACCTAGGGGGCTAACAACCCACTGATGTTGTTGGAAAGGGGAGAATCTAAGGTATAAACCCCTGCAAGGGCATTGGGGCTGACCAGACCAAGTGTTGGTACCACAGTGCCGGGAATGTTACTCGCGAGCACTGGGGCAGTACACTTCAAAGTGCTGGATCTCTGGACCTAGAGGGGCAAATGACCCACTGAAGGTGTCGTTGGAAGGGCAAGTGGATTGGGGCTGACCAGACCAAGCAGCAGCACTGCAAAGTCATGGTACCCTCAACCATAGTCCCAAAGTTGGTTGGTTGCAGGGCAAATGGTCCCTTGTGCTCTGCCTATAATCCGGCCGTGGAAGGCATACTGCCTAAAGATGTGTCTACTGACCATCCAGGACTGGGTTTATGTTTTATGGTCCTAGTAACAAGTGAACCGATTCAAAGGAAACAGAATTGGCTCTCAATTCTTGGAAAATTGGATGTGGTTTCCCCTGCTACCCTCCTGCTTTGCTATACACTGCGCAGTGACAACCAGGCTATGCAAAGTTGCATGCATGCACCCACAAAACAAGAAGAGAGGGCTGTCAGCTGCCACAATGTCAGATGCATGAGCCAGCTTCTGCCACTACTGAAACAGCACCTGCCACCAGCCCCTGGACCAGAGCAACTGGGGGGGGGGGGGTGGCAGCATGCAGGTAACTCTCCTCCTCCCTTGCGATTTTGTCTCACAATGCTCTGCAGCTGAATGGTGGAGAAAGGCCCTCTGTGGGGAGGAGAGTTTTTTTTAATGATTCTAGAAAATCAGTTCAGATCATTTCTTGGTGAAATTTATCAAATCATCCTAATTGAATTTTTGGGAAGTTTCCTCATCTCTACATGGTATTAACATAGAGACCTGCATGACATATAAAGTTGGGTCTAATTTCTTTATGAGACTATTAGGGACCTTTTCACACCAAGTAGGACAATGCATGTGGAGCTGCTCTTCACTCCTATAGCAGCACCTAGCAGATTGTGTGGATATCGTTAATGCCCCCCACGGAGGAAAGGCGGAGGATGTCAGGCCAGAACAGTAGACACCATAAAACAAGCAAGAAAAATGAAAATACATTGTTCAGTTAGGTTTTGCCTTTCCTTAAAGTTCACCTGTCACCTTGGCAGCTTCTACTTGGTGGTCTAGTGGGACTAATTTCATGACTTGGCTGTCCCCTTTACAACATAGATACATCAATCATTAGCCTTTTAAAGCTCACATTAAGCAATCAGGTGGGAACATGTGGTAGAGTATGATAAAGGAGGCCAGGGCACATAACCTTCTACAGTATACTCTTATGCCCCATTTATTTTAGGGATGTGTTAGATAGTGTCAAGTATCAGGCTAGAGTGACACTGGGGGCACAGTCTTAACATTAATAACATAACAGTATACCCACAGAAAGTTTATTCTTGTAGGATTCAGCCTTATAGTTTTGTGTATACTATATCAGATGATAAATAGAAAAATCACAGCATTTTCTATAGGAAGTGAAGCTGGATTAGACCTATTAAAGTGGACCAACACCCAGGGGTGATCGGCCCGGAAATCTATAAGATTCCCGGGCCGATCACCTCCCACCCCGCGGGACATCCGAGATCGGGATGTCCCGCGGGATGAAACCCCCCAGAAACCCCAAAAAGATCTTACCTGATCCGCCGCCGCTTCCGCCGAGAGTGACGCGCGGGAGGTGGCGGAAGAGGCTTGTACGTTCCTGTCCCCCGCCTAGACGTTGGCGGGGATTGGCTGCGGCGTTCACGTGGGAGCGGGGAGAGGTGAGTTTTTTGGGGTTTCTGGGGGGTTTCACACAGCGGGGCACCCCCGATCGGGGTGCCCCACCGAAGTGGACCAAAACCCAGGATAGTCAAAATCCTGGGTGTTGGTCCACTTTAAATTCAATGGGAAATTGCCATCAGTCAGCCGGCTATAACCCAGAGAACTAGAGAGCTCTAACCTGCAGAACCAGCCAGAGGCAGGGAGATGCCTAGTGAGAAAAAGACTAGATGAGACTGATACTAGGAGAGTGGAATTCTAAGAATAAGATTTTGGACAGACAGTCCCATCCCAAACAGCAATGCCCCACTACAGAAACATTAAAATTAAGTCTGAAAAAGAGAAAAACGACTTGCCGGGGTCACGATCCTTTGCTGGTCTTGTACCCCTTGTGATTTCAAGTAGGCAAGGGGACTCGTCTGCTAAGTGTGCGAACGGTATGGTCATGTCTGCCTGGCAGATCTTTTTGGTCACCAACTATCATGTGGGCATCTGAGTGGATGGAACTAGACATCGGTAAACATTTTTGCCTGATTTCAGGCTGCCTTACAATGTATAATTAATATAATTTCATCTCAACTCTTTCATGTAGGCCTCGTTGAAGTGAACCCTTCCTGTCAACTTTATCCTGGTTATGAAGGACCATAACTCAGAGCGCATGTGGATTCCAGATAGAATGCATATTAACTTTTTATTCTTAATGCTTTATCCGAGAACCTTAATCCACTATTTAAAGGAAGTCTACAATGCCCTACACCACTATTGGAGAAATTCCCCCTACTCCATGTTGAAGATACAATACTTTGCAACAGGTTCTGCTTGTGTCTAAATGTGATTTAGGGACTTTTTGCTAGATTAATGCAGTTTACAGATAGGAAACTAGATGTCCTGTTACCGATGTTTAACTGTAGCTCTATATGCATTTTTCTGATGTGTTGTATTTCGTACAGTATGTTGAGCTGTGCTCTATCACTTCTCTTTCCTGTCTGTGTTAGCCACCATGTTAAGGTGACATTCGCTTACTACATTCATGTTCCAGTAAAGCCGGTTCCTGTTATAACAATAGCGTCTATCTGGATTTGACTCCACTGCACTCAGCACTCACACTCTGCAACACTCCATGGGGTCGAATCACTTCTTTTTTAAAAAAGAAAATTGCCATTTACTTTAATTGTCTATCTTGGGGCTGATTCAGAGCCGGGGGAAATATATAAGTGGTAGGCAATAAAAGTCAAGTAGAAGTTTTCTCTCATAAAAGACAATTGAGTCTTCTCACCAGGCTCTGAATCAACCCCCACATGTGTGTAGCACCTTTCAGGTCCCCCATTGCACAAAGCACCTCAGAGAAAACGTATCTTCTTCATGAAAAGATCTTGGATAGCAGATTAAGGTAATCCACTGTCATCTGCCCAGATATTTGCTGATTTTTGGAATCATGGGTGACAGGAGTGTGGGGATCAAGTCCCCTTTTAAATGGGTTATCATAATATAGCGCTTAAATACCAAGAATTAGAAAAAAATATGCTTAATAGAATCAAGGGTCTCTGACATGACATAACTTTAATGCACACATACAGTATACAATGACAGGAGAGGCTGAAAGAAAGCTAAAAAAAAATCTTTTCTCAAACTTTAGTTCATTTTTAAGAAAAAAGTGAGACATAAAAAGCACATAACCTTTTTCCGTTATTGGTTTGTGTGGTAGGCAATGCCATCAGCTTGTCTCACATTCAAAGAAAGGAATTTTTATAAGATGACATTAAAAGTTCCAGTTGCACAATGCATGTCACCCATCATCTAGGGAACTATGATGTGTACTTTACATTCTTATAGGGCTCGAGGTACCCGATGTGTGAGGAAACTGTATACATTACTCATACACCTGTAAAAATGAGGTTTGACTTATTATTTATATAGCCTCTTTGAGCAATCAAAAGGCTATTAAAAACTACTGTGACCCGGCTGTCAGTCAAGACCGGTCAAGGCCGGGCCACATGAGTGCTGGCAGCCAATCAGAGGATTGAGGTTTAGGTAAGGATGGGGTGTTTGCATGGATGCGGTGTGTGTGTATGGATGGTGTGTGTGTGTGTATAAATGAGGTGTCTGTGTGCATGGATGGGGTGTGTGTGTATGAATGGGGTGTGTGCATGGATGCGGTGTGTGTGTATGGATGGTGTGTGTGTATAAATGAGGTGTCTGTGTGCATGGATGGGTTGTGTGTGTATGGATGGGGTGTGTGCATGGATGGGGTATGTGTGTATGAATGGGGTGTGTGTGTGTATAAATGAGGTGTCTGTGTGCATGGATGGGGTGTGTATGTATGAATAGGGTGTGTGCATGGATGCGGTGTGTGTGTATGGATGGTGTGTGTGTATAAATGAGGTGTCTGTGTGCATGGATGGGGTGTGTGTGTATTGATGGGGTGTGTGCATGGATGGGGTGTGTGTATGAATAGGGTGTGTGCATGGATGCGGTGTGTGTGTATGGATGGTGTGTGTGTATAATTGAGGTGTCTGTGTGCATGGATGGGGTGTGTGTGTATGGATGGTGTGTGTGTATAAATAGGGTGTCTGTGTGCATGGATGGGGTGTGTGTGTAAAAATGGGGTCTGTGTGCATGAATGAGGTGTGTGTGTATGGATAGTGTGTTTGAGTGCATGAATGGGGTGTCTGTGTGCATGGATGGGGTGTCTGTGTGCATGGATGGGGTGTGCATGCATGATACAGGTGTGTGTATGTTTGTGAATTTGTATGTGTGTGCGGAGGGTGCATGACCAAACATGAGCAAACAGCACAAATCCTAAATACGGCCCTGCCTGTATGGGCAAAAAACATAACAACATACACTCACCTTTTTAAGGTTTTAAGGTCCAATTTATAGAACAGGTTATACCCAATCCTGGGTCATAGACATGCTAAACTTCTAGAAAACAGTGTAGGTGGATTTTCACCTTGGCCACCAGGAGCCCGAATGGATTAAATAACAAACGGGATGTTTTCTTATTTACAAATAATATATAGGTTAGGTAGAGGTCTCTTTTAACTATGAAGATTCGAAGACTAACAGGTTTACTAATCAGTCCCAATAAGGATCAGTATATAACTTTATTCCATGATTAGTATTTAATGTTTATAACTTTATGTCCCTTTTTGTATAGACTGTTATAACTTGGTACATATACAGACGTTACATTGGAAGGTGTTATATTTTATCAAATATTACTGTAATGTTTATTTGACATTACAACAGCGGGGTGACTATTGCATCACGCCGCGGTGTCCCCAGGCTGATTGGTGCCATGGCGGCAGATCCGGGCTTTTTATTATTTAATGTATGTGATTTTTTGCTTGTTGTATGAGGAAGGGAAGAAATTGCCCCCGAAATGCGTCATGCTGTCTGTACCTTTTATGATTATGCTTGATTAACCACTTTTGACTGCAATAATAAAAGCAAAGTTTTAAAGCAGGGCTGTCTCTCCTATTGTATTTTGTATTCAGAATATTCATTGTAAACTCTGTAACACTGCATTTATAATAGTCTATGTACTGTATGTTTCTACCCTGTCTGTAATTACTACTTTGTACAGCACTACGGAAGATGATGGCGCTATATAATTAAACAATAATAATAATAATAATGCCTGCGGCGACACTTCTGCCTGTTATACTCACCTTTAGTTCGGCACAGCTGGATCACACAAGTTCTGTAGTGTAAAAATAATAGTGGCGTTCTAGTCCCTGCCATCCTGGCGGCCTAGAGCCTTGTGCCCATCCCTTTGCGTCAGCCACAATTACAGGTGGCATCCCCCCCATTCACTACAATGGAGTGGGCGTGTCCTCTGTATCCCTCTGCACACCCCCTCCATGGAGCGGGTGTGGCCAGTCACTATTGTTGATGCTAGGACCACATTAGAGAGGAGGCAACAATGCGACAACTGGTAGCACAGTATAGTCTGGGTCTCGGACAGATGATCGGCAGGGGTAATTATTATCTGCTATACTTAAAGTCAAAATAGTCAAAAATGACCTAAACCAGACCAACACAACAAACAGTGCTCATATGCATCCCTCACTTGGACAATTTAGATTTCTGCACATAAAAATTAATTTACCTCTTTCTAATGCCTGCTGTGGTAAATTTTAGAAACAAAAATGGTGGCTTGTGCATTTGCAGGCCTCCTGCAAACAGGAAGTGCTGCTGGGCTTCCTGTTACTGTGCATTGTTGGTTATGTCAATTGAATCCAGGCAGCAGCAAGGCTGAGATGCTGGGAGAGGAAGCTCCAAAATGGCTGCTTACCTTTCTTTTCCAACTGTGCCAGGCTGTTGGTCCAGTTTAAACAATGCACCTCAATTTGAAATGTTCTTAAAGGGCCTGTCTGGGAAAAACAATAGACACCAGTGTTAATGTTTTTTTTGGTTTCCAAAAATATGGTTGTTTGGGGGTTAAAAAACTACTTTTAACCCATCGCCGCCAGCGCTCTGGGGTTTAAACATGCATTTTACAGCGTAAAAGATTTTTTTGAGCGTGATTGGTAAATGAATATGGTGGAAGCCGGTCGCTCTGACCAGTCGCTATCATGCGCTCCCATACAGCGCAGAACCTGTCAAATAGCGACTCCTCACCCAATATTCAACATTACGGCAAACCGACTGAGTCGCTATCAACTACAGAACAACGGCCAAGCACAGCGACTACTAGCGGGCGCTCTGAAAATGCCGCTACAGTCGCTCAACTGTCGCTACCTGCCGCTGTTAATGAATCGGCCTCCCCATCACTGATCAGCAGTGTGGTAATAACCAACCATCAACTCAACTTGTGGACAAATGTTTTGTAGTGTTGCCCCTCATCAGCACAAGGCTGCGATAGATGGCTGTATGGGGACTGAGACTTGGGAGTGCCAGATCATAGTTTAAGACCACTTTAGGAGAGACTTATGTTACGCTACAATAAATATAAATCGAGACCAAAATGTCCAAGAGACATAAAGAAATGATTTGCATGGCTCCATCTACTGCTAAGAATCATGGGCAATTCCTGTTCTTGCTTTGTAGGTGGCATTGCAGCATGACCACTCCATATATTGCAATTAAAGGTGTGTGGCGAGACCTGACATGCCCTCTCTGTTGCAATTTATGGAGCGGGCATGCTGTAGACACTGTGAATAACAGCAGGGGACAGTCATTCATCCCCCGTGTGTGGCATGTAAAGAAAGCGCTCTTTGTCTTGTTAAATTGGGTGTTTTTGGTCTTACATGGGTTTCCCCCTAAAGTGGCTTGTGGCTATATAGAGGAAGTGAATTCTGTTTAGACATAACTCCCTCTTTAACGTAGACCAAAACCCAGAATTTTGACTATCCTGGGTTTTGGTCCTTTCGCCGGGGGTGCCCCGCTATGTGCAGCCCCCCCAGAACGCCAAGACCAGCTCACCTCTTCCCGGTCCCACGGCGCATCTAAGAGCAGTAGCTCTGATGGCTGCAACCTCCGCTTTCCTCTAACAGGGAGCGTGCGCGCACCGGCCATTAACAAATGCCTGACGCGGGCACGTGAGTTGCTAGAGGAAGAGCGGGGTGCGGCCACTGCTCTTAGATGTGCTGTGGGACCGGGAAAAGAGCTACGTGAATGGGGCGACCTGGGGGGTTTCACACAGAGGGGCATCCTGTTTATGGATGCCCCTATAAGATTCTTGGGCCGATCGAACTGTGTTTTGGTCCACTTTAAAGGCTTTTGCTTGGAGGAACCGCTGTTTTTTTTTAAATTAGAGCAATGTTGCTTAGATGTTTTATTAATTGGAGATACTGTATTAAACAACTTTGGTTTCTTTCCAAAGACCAGAACATACCACCAACACCAGTTTTTCCTTATAGGCTTGAAAAGTGTTTCCAGTAGCACTACTAATGCAATCTAGAGCACAAGTACTTGGGGAATATTTCATATTTATAACATACATTTAAAGAAGTAATAAACTATATTTATGTCAGGAGTATAACAGCCCTGATAGTAATGATTAGCCCTGCACAAAACGCATTGTCTGCAGCAGTGACCCTCTTTAATAGGCATCAGTGTCATAGCATTTAGCTGGCAGAATGTGATGAGGGAATTGGAGATTGGGAACAATGATGTCAGCCCGGAGAAGCAATTTTAGAGGCAATTAAGGGGAAAATTTGTTGCCATTAATTAAGGCTCACAGAGTGATTACACGCCACTTGCCAAAATATATCATTTGGGCTTTAGGTTACCACAATGCTGACAACGAAAGGCAGTCTTAGCCAGCAGTATGGCTGAACCTAGATGACCCACCTAGCGGTTACAATCTAAAATGTCCAAGATGATTTAATAACTTGCAGTATACCCTATAAGTGTGATTTACAGTAATGAACCTAATCAGATTCATTTTTTTTATTCAGCAGACACATTCAAAGTGAAAATCATCTTGGTGTTTTTAAAGCAGAACTGTATTTTATAAATGCTAGAATTTAAGAGGCCGATTCATTAACAGCGGCAGGTAGCGACAGTTGAGCGACTGTAGCGGCATTTTCAGAGCGCCCGCTAGTAGTCGCTGTGCTTGGCCGTTGTTTGGTAGTTGATAGCGACTCAGTCAGTTTGCCGTAATGTAGAATATTGGGTGCGGAGTCGCTATTTGACAGATTCCGCGCTGTATGGGAGCGCATGATAGCGACTGGCCCTAGCGACCGGCTCCCACCATATTCATTAAAAAATCACGCTCAAAAAATTCTCGTGCTGTAAAATGCATGTTTAAACCCCAGAGCGCTGGCAGCGATGGGTTAAAAGTAGTTTTTTAACCCCCAAACCACCATATTTTTGGAAACCAAAAAAACAAGTTTTTTAAATAATTTTGTAATATGAATACATTAATATAAGACCTGTAATATTAATTCTATACAATTTATTTTTTTATTTTTTTTACCATAAAAAAATTACCTAAAATGGCAGAAGTGGTCACAGAATTTTTCACATTTAAAAAAAAAAACATAATTAATTATGAATATTTAAAGATTGTTCCATTGAAATGCATTGGAGAGCGCCAGGTAGCGAGAGGTCATACCTGTCACTGTTCAAGGTCGGACGCTGGCGCTGTGGGCTGAGGCTGGAATAATGATGAATGAGTCGCTATATGGCGCTATCTCAGTCGCTAAGCAGGATTGGCTTGATAAATGTGTGATTGTGGTGGGGAGCCGGCGTTCTCGTGGCGGTGAGCGTCATTACCGGCCGCTCACCAGTCGCTACCTGGCGCTATTCCATCATAAATAAGGGCCTAAGTTTTTGTAAGGGACTATCTGTCCTATTGTATCTGGTTTTCATAGCATTCACTTTCATCTTTTGTAGCATTTTTTTTGTAATAGTCTATGTACTGTATGTTTTGCCCACTATTTCTAACAGCAGAAGATGTCGCTATATAAATAAGCCAATAAAATTATTATAAAGTGCTGAGGAGAAGCCAGACTCTGTGGCAAATGCACTGTGTTATCCACATACTAGAAGCCTACTTCGCTGCGTGATTTAATCAAAAGCCCAAACCTTTAAAAAACGAATTCGCAGCATCTAAAATTGATATATTTTTACATTTTTAGTCACTTACTTATTATTCTTTTCCCCAGCAGGCTGCAACTGTTTTCAGGACTCTAGGATACAGGCGCCGTCATCTTGCCTTAGAAGCATCACATACTGAGGAGAGGAGAGCGGGGAAAAAGTACAGGGGGTGGTTTATAGCTGTCATTTGCACAGACATAGCAGAGCCAGGGTCAGGAAAAGGAAAGCAATCCCAGAATGCAGAGCAACACAGTCAGAGGACACTTCCTGTTTGCAGGCAGCCTGAGACTCCATGGGCTGCTATCTTGAATATTTAAAGGCTCAGTAGATTTTAATGTGGGCAATCCATATGTAAGGGAAATATATTAGATATGCTCTTATTCAGGGTGAAGCTCCAGTTTAAACACTTTCTAGGAAAGACTTCCCAAGGGGTCATTAGTCCTTTTTAAATTGGACCTCTATGAAAAATGCCTACCGCTGATTTAGGGAGCCCCACCAGATAAAAAACAATAGAAAGCAAGACTTCCACTCTCCAATCTGCACTTCCGTACCAGTCTTTGTTGTCTGCTCCACCTTGCACAGAAAACTCCACTGGCCATCACGTTGCATGTGTGAGTGGCACGTTGCATGTTATTTTGCAAAATCCTGCTTTTTCTTACTTGGCAGGGCATCCCAAATAAGGATGGCCCAGGGGTGGGTCTGTTTGGGATGCCCCACTAGGAACCAACAGAATCACGCCAGTGGGTGGGCTCAACATCATGGGCTTTGTTCCTCCTTTCTGGGACATCCAAATTTGGTGTTTACAGGTTTGTCTGTAAATTCACATCAGCCATGTGCATTTTATTCATATTTTCTTTGCTGCTCTAAGCCCAGTGCAGCAAGATAATCTGAATGGAGTGCGAGCCGCCAGCCACATCCCAGCTCACTTCTAGCTGTGAGTGTGCATGCGCCTGTTATTCAGAAATGCCTGGCAGCCAAGGCACTGGGATGCAGTGTGGGGTCAGGGAAAAAGTGCATGGATCATGTGATCCTGGAGGTTTAACACAGAAGGACAGCTCAATTCAGGATGTTCCATGAAAAGGGAGGCTACCATCCTTTGAGTCTCTCTAGACTCTAGGGCAGGGGTGTCAAACTCATTTTCTCAGAGGGCGACATCAGCATTTTGCTTGCCTTCAAAGGGCAGGTTAATAACAAACAAAAATCAAAATGGAAGCACAACCATTCAAATGTATGTTTACAGACACTGAAATATTAATAAATAATAGGAGGCAGACAGACACTGAAATATTTTGCCCAGGACAGATGCAGAATTAATTTGCCCAGTATAGACACAACTTTATTTTGCCCAAGACAAATGCAGACACTACCAGGATCACCAGGAAAGATGCAGATGTAGAATTATTTTGTCTAGGACAGATGCAGAATTTTTTTGCCCAGGACAAATGCAGACAGACAACACTACATTTTCCTCATCACACCTGGCAATAGCTAACAAGAACCCCTGCAGCATTTATAGTGTTCTCTATTGTGGCAGTTGGGTGGGTTAGGGCCAACCTTGTGCTGGTTGCAGAACAGTTAGAGACGCTACTTTCTTCTCCCCCAAAACGCTAAAAATGCACATATCAAAGACTTTTCTAGGCACTGCACCTGGGATTAGAGGTGGTACTGTGCTCCACAATGGAGTTCAGTGTACCAGTGCATCACTTGGCTGCACCTCACACAGGAGCAAAATCATGATGCCAATGTCAGAAGCTATTGGAGTGACCAGGTCTGCTATAAGGAGCACCACCCAGCTACCACCTGGTACCTGTCAGGGGGCCACATATAAAGGCTTGAAGGGCCACATTTAGCCCCGGGGCCTTGAGTTTGACATATGTGCTCTAGGGGGTTTTGCATTCCTGTTTTTTATTCCTAAATAAGCAGGGTATTCCAATCAGGCAGTAAGCAGAGCTTCAGTCAGTTTTGACTGGAGGTCTGCTTTAAGTAAAACCTGTACCCTGTTCTGTATATGGATGTTTTTATACACATATTAGAGAATGACTTCCCTTGCTATTATGAATTGAAGCACAAAGTACTTCTTGTTTCTATATTATAGACTGCTTCGAAAGCAATAAAGGGGATTCTAAGGCATAGGGTGACCAAAACGTTCAGCCACTGTAAGTCTATTAAATCTGCAAATACTGGACCACTGTGGTGACCTCAGGTAGGTAACTATCAGCAGTAGACTGGACGCTACAAGAGCTGTCAAGAAATTGCTTTAATCTAATGCAAAAGGCTGGAAGCGCGGGGTTCAAACATCACTACGTATGTCTGTATTGAACCTGATCTTATCACAAGTGACTTTGTCAGACAGTTTAACTTGGTCGAAGGGGCTTGTAGGAAGTTTCCTTATGATCTTTATTTTCAAAGCACAATTCTTGTACTGTGCTCCTGAACATACTTATGAAACCAGTCACACTAAACCAGCATCTGGGATGTCCGTGGACCTGTTTTGAAGAGTATAGACGCTATATCATCAAGGATAAAGGCTTTTGAGCCCTAGGTATATTTCCTGTAAGTAAGAATCATCTTTGACTATCAATATTGCACATGCTATGTGAGAATGTTTCCCTGGGAAGTCTACCCAGTTGACCTATATGTCAGCTATACTTATGACACCCTCAACTATACTGACCTTATCCATATGCCCAAAGGACATCCTCCTACATGAACTACCTGCTGCTGCTATTTGTGGCAGGTGACGTAGACAATTCCAATATTTAGAGAGGCTGTGTACTGTAGGTTCCTAACCTGCAATCAGGCCAAGGTTTGGGCAGTTTAGTAAGTAGTGTATAACAATTTAGGTCATATTTAGGTCATATAGAGGGGAGCAGACAAAGAAAAGGCCAATCACAACATAGGTTTAAATACCAGAACATAGCAGGTCAGATATTCCAGTGTCCTTCTACATCTTGAGATGCCTCCCTGAAACTGGGAATAGGTGGGTTATGGTTTTTGTGGACCTGGACCCTACTTGGCAAAAAGCTAGACTATCATAGATTATGAATAAAAGAATGGGCTGAATCAAGAACTCGGGAAAGTGGATGGCTTTTGGATCAAGACATCAAGTCTTTTATTCATAATCTCTCTAATCGTTGGCCGTTATACCACCCCCCTACAAAATCCAAACCTAAAGAGATGGATCTTTAATGAATGGATTTGGTTTTTATTCTATACTTGGGGAGTCACTGAATTGAAGCAGGTTTCCAAAATATATTATATATATTTGACTTAATTTACCCTCTGCACAAATTATATAATCAGATTTCATTTTTGTTTAGCCATTTTTTTGTTATTTGTTCCCCTGTCCTAAAATGTATTATATATTCCTGAATAAATAAAATAAAGGCTGATTAATCCGAAGAGCTTCCAATGTCTCCATACCTGCTAATTTATGGATAAGTCTTAGTCGCAAGTGCAAAACCACAAGTCAGTAATTTACCCATTACTACCAACAATAAGCCATTGAATCTATTTGTTTACCCTGGGGAAGTTCAACTAGTTTTCAGAGTTTTTGCTAATGATGCGCCCTGGTGAATTAATTAAGCAGTAATCACTGATGGCAAGAACATTAGCTAGATGTAATAACATTCCCCATCCTAGGCAGGCCATTAACCAGCATTTAATACTTCATCCAAAAGGTTACACATGCACAGCAATTTCTAAAATAAGAGTGGGGAAAGGGGGGCAAGGTTATATCTGAAGAAACATCATAAAGGGGTATTTCATAATTTAACTGTGGTATATTTAGAATATAGTTTTTGAACTTACAATAATAAGAAAACAAATGTACAAAATACAAAAAAGAAAGAAAATACATAACTATCTGCAGATGGCTGCCCATGGGCCAATGCATCATCCACCCACATATATTCTGGTGGTGTGCATGTCCCATGTGACTGAGCACAGTGGATTTGTGCTTGCCAGCCCAGTGGGACCTATTTGTTGCTGCTAATAAAGTAACACAGTTGTGGTTCTAAACCATCTAGGAACAATGGGTTTACAGCTGACTGCCGTCTGAGGTCAGAATGAGAATGTCTGGGTGGGGGGGGGGGAGGTGGCAGCAGGGTAAGGGATTTAGATTTGCTTGAAAGTAATCCACACCTATGGGGTGCCTATGCAGTGACTCTTTACCTGTCATTTTACTTAAGTGGCATACTTCTGAACTGAAGACAAATGATATGTATTTTTCTTATACATGATGCTACGAACATACAACTAGGATAAATAAGCGGAGAAACCACAATGATGGGCCCATTTGAACATATAGGACTTTGTGTAGTTGCTACACCTGTACCCCCAGTAGGCCACTTTCTCCTATTGACCACCCAATACAGTGTGTGCTTTATCATCCGGTCCCCCAGCACACCGAGACTCAGCATAGAAGAAGTGAGTATGTTTAACTATGGGGTTGGGACTGCTTTTCTTTAGAAGTTGCTCAATATCTTAATAGGGTAGCCCCAATGCCTACAGCGGGTGGAGTAAGGCTGCTAACTATTTTGGTGCAGGGTCAGAAGAATATTCTAGCTACCCACCTAATCTTCGATTTGATCCATAAAAGTTGAAACCCTTTCTATTTTCCATGCTAAAATATCCTGTCCTATATCTACGTAATACAGGGGAGGCTTGACCTCATCCAGTTGGGCCACACTGCTTTTGGCCTAACTGGCCTGGACGTAGCTCCCCACATGCAGCCTACCTCACCCAAACCTTGTTCTGGAATTCACTTAATATTCTTTCATAACTTCTCCACTCACTGCCACCAAGTCACCTTCTTCCTATACCTGGTCCCACTGTATCCCTCAAACTGTGTTTAGTCCTCACATGCCCATCTCCATCCCAGTACTCCTATGATGCTAAAGCTTCAATACCATTGCTTTAAGAGTGGCCATGCCTCAGCCAATAAACACACTCATTTACCAGTTTTTGTACAGTTGTGGGTGTACACAACTTTTATAATCATTTTTATACAGAAAGCACTATAACCACCAAAGATGACTGAGGCTGCAATAAAGGATGTGAAAGTGTATGGGATTCAAATGTGGTTAAAGGTGGGCATATTTCCACTACACTTGGTTAATACCAATAGTTTCAATAGTGACTTTGCTTGATTATTCTTTTCAGAACGAGTCATATTTATATGAACTGCATCCTCTAAGTTTAAGGCCATTTGACCAGTCTGCTCTTTGACTCTTTTTATTTCTTTTTTCCTTTAGATGGTTGGCATTAGAAGCATTCCTTTTCTAGTCTGAGTCCCGGCTCCCAGTGGTCATTGCAAGTCTCATAAATACTCCACTGTACGCTTGACCAGCATACTCGTTTGGGTTGAAAGAAGACTATGTCCAACAGGTTGTCTTTCATCTTCAAAACTGGATTTGATCCTTTCATCAATAGAAGCCCCAGTTGGTCCTACGAACAAAAAAAATGTACATAATGTATTGTGTTAAAACAAAAAGAAAAACTTTTTTGACCCCACACTCCACAAAATAAAGCTGATCTTAAAAATCGAATAGCTATTTATAATTGTATCAAGCATTGTTGTGCAAAGGATTGTTAAGTATACCTGTGAGTGATTACAAAGTCAGTAGATATCTGATACAAGTTCCCATGTGTAGATTTGTTAATTCAAGCCCACAAATACTGACAATGTAAATACATCCCTAAAATGGTCAATAATGCTTACATGTCCACAGACTTTCCCACAACCCCAATATACACCCATGGTCTAATTTATTTAAGTTCCCTTTGACATGTTGATTTTGCCGTAGCATGTTTTTTTACTTTAAATGTTAAAAAAATAAACAAATATACCTGAGGGACTGAAAGAAATTGAGGGTAATATTGAAAGTAAAAAAGTAACAAGACTTATGCTTATGGTCGTTTGACATGGGTAACAGGTGGCCAATTTACTATTGTGTATTCAGTTAGTTTTCTATCTGTTCTAAAGAACATTTTCAAATTCCTCTGTTTGCTAAAGGTAGTAACCATGGCTCCTTTGGAGCCTTGAGGCACTCAACCTTTGGCTTCCAACGATCCCTATTGTGGGATTCCTGAGATTTGAAAATTTTCAAACCAAAAAACATGAGTGCTCAGTTCATTTACTTGTTCCCAACATTATAGCACAGTCCCTAACTGTTCTTTTTTTTATTTTAGATATCTCTGTCCTTGTCTCTTTTTCTTACTTTTTATTTATTGTTAAATTTATATGGCTGACCCAGTTAGAATTACTTAGAAAAAAGCAAAATAAAATAACTAACTTAAAGGAGCAGTATTTGCATTAAAAAAGATAAATAATTAAATAGCCACACAATAGCTTCTAACGTGTATAAATAATGTGGCGATAGAAAAAGAAAAAATATCTGCCTTTCTTTTAAATTGTATAATGACAATGGCTCGGTCCATTTGCTGAATAGGGGTATCTGCTGGGTTGTATTTAGCCCACTGGTCTCCTAGCAACACTTTACCTCAGAGGCTGACACTGTAATCAGTGGTAACGGCTGTGTGTGTGTGTGAGGTGCTGCTTTTGTTATGAGACCAGGTGACTCAAATGTGTAAAATCTATACAAAATAAACTAAACTGACTGAAAATTACTGAAATTCTTCTTTGAATAACTGTGCAGGAAAATCTAAAGGTATTAAAATGGAACAAAACCCTGAGTGGCCGACCCTGAAGTCTATAAGACCCGGCCATTGACCTTGCCCCTTGGGCATTCTAAATCGGGATGCCCCACTGTGTGAAACGACCCCTGGATAACCACAGATCTCCCCATTTTTCTGGCGCGCTCACGCAGATAGTCATTTAGACAGGCTGGGCGGCCAGGAAGGGTACTGCTCAGGCTTCCCATCTGCGTGCAAACAGAGCCAGCCAAGCAAACAGCGCTGATTGGATGAGAGCATGTGCATGTGCTGTGGGACAGGGAAAGGTACATTTTCACAGGCGAACTTGGGGATTTCACATATCAGGGCATCCCAAGTCGGGATGCCCCTAGGGGCACAAAACAAAACTCCAGATAGTGAAAATCCTGGTTTGGGCTTTGCTCAATTCACACAAAGCTGAAAGAAAGATCATATGGAAAAATGAAAAATAAGAATATGAAAGAGAAAATGGAAAACTGAAAGATTCTGCAGCAGAGCCAATATGAAGGGAAAACTGTCAAAATAAAAAATGTTTAGAGCAAAAGGATGTAAACCCAAAAATCCAATTCTGAAATAAAATAACCCCCCCCCAAAAAAAAAAAAAAACTGGCAAGTCTGAGATTTGAACCAATGACTCTCTGGTTCAAAGTCATTGAATTTACCAATGAGCTAAATGACTTCTAAAGCTTTTCTCTCTGTTTTAGATATATGAGTTCTGGCCAGGCAGAAATGTTGCAATATTATGCTGGACGGCTGCCAGCACTGAACAGCTGATTACTTTGTTACATTGTTTCCCCCTCTCCTCAGCATGGAACAGGCCAGAGTGTCAGGCCCGACACTCAGCAGACATAAACATGAGCTATTAGTCTCCAGCTGCAAAACACAGACATCATTTTTTTCTACATTTGTAATTCTTACTCCAACACTTACCTACATTCAAAGTACCATTTAAATATAAGTCACAAAAGAAAAATTTGCGATACTGCTCCTTTAAGCAAAAGACACAAAAGGACAAAATGAGAGAATACTCCATAATAGTGGTCACCTTGCGATATGCTTTGGGCATATCCCTGAATAGAACTACACATTTTAAGTTTATTCACTTTCATTTTGTTCACTGATTTTGTACCCCCATGTCCATCTAATTTAACTGCAGCACCTCATAGCATATTGGAGGAGGCAAAATCAAGAGAACTGAGCGGTATGGACTTTACTGCTTTGCTGACACAGCCCAGTCTCTGCCTCAGTTCACCAGCTCTATACATTGTTACATTGAGGGTTATGCTTATTATTTGGGGAATTGTGTGACTTGCAGACTTCCAATAAGGTGAGAATATTAAATTTGGAAACAACAGCATCCTATGGGCTATGCTAAAGAATTTGCCACATTTTCAGGGGTAATGTTGTTTCTAAACTTTAAAAAAGCATCCTTATCTTATAGGAAAAATTATATATCTCACCTATACAAATCAGAGCTCTTAAGGTAGGTCTACACTTGAGGGTTACTAGCAGCAGCTAAGTGAATTGACTTACAATGGATGAACATCATAAGGTTATATTCACCTCTATTCACTGCAAAGTAATCCAGAGTTTAAGCCTGATTATGCTGCTCAACCATCAATGGAACCTGAGTCTCTGCTTGCTACCCCACTCATGCCTGCATTCACTTTCACATCTGAACCACATTTTCAAAGAACCATCAGGATTTCTGGGTAGTCTGTCACTGATAGGTCTGAAACCCCAAACACAGTATGATGAAGTGGTCAAGGTCAGAGTTCTCAAAAAAACTATGCATTTTAGTGTGTTTTAGTATTCCCTTTATTGATTCTGTAACTCCCTATGCCCATCTACTTCAACTTGTGTCTGGCTGAGCAATGGGGCTAAGAGTTCCCAAGTAACAAAGATAAGGTTACCCTTTTTCTATTTTGGGTTAGAATTAGCAGTGGCTCCCTTTCATTTCCCTTAATTTAACCAATCCTTTTTTATTTAAACCAGAGAACAGCGGTTTCTCCCTTCCTTCAACTTCAACAGCATAGCTTGTATGAAACCCTTTGTGGCTCAGATACAATAACAATAACCTTTCTCTTCACTTCATTTAGCCAACCCCATTGGGGGTGCTGCTGGGCAATCTTTTGTTGCTGCTTGTTGACATAGGCACTAGTAGCACGTAAGCCTTGCAGGACCACAGCACTGACTATAAGGTGCAGCCTAGATGCAGAGTTTTTATAGTGGTTAAAAGAGGTTGAGGTGGTGAGGGCACACTTGTCCTAGCTGTGCCCTCCATATTTGCTGTCAGTTTGACCACTCATTGCTTCCAATTGACCATTTGATTGCCTGCCACCCTGAACAACCACTGACTGACTGTCTGAATTTCTTTTGGAAGTTCTCCACCCCTTATCTACCTGGTTGATGAATGGTGACCCAAATTTGAATATTACAACCTTTCAGGTCTGGCAAAGCCCAACCAAATGGGCAAGATTCGGCTTAAATTTAACAATGCCACAACTCCGTGGCCTCTCTCTACTGATGCCTCTGTACAACAATTTTTTTGGTAGCCATCTTTTCGCTGTGATGGCATAACTAGCCTCCTGAAGCTGCGTGGTGCACAAGTTAAGATAAAGCATGCAGAAATAGACAAGCACTTGTCTTTGGCCAGGATTTAAAAAGGGGGGTTATAAGAGATAAAAACTCAATAGGGCCAAATATCAGTTCAGATTTGATCATCTGCAAACTTGCAGACTCAAAAGGCCACTACCACAAGCTACAGCAATCAGGTCAGCGTTCAAATGGCTACTCAACAGTGTACAAAACAGTGTTAAAATGCATGCTTGTGTGCATACTTTTACTCATTTGAATCTTTTTTCTTGTTGGGTATACATAAAGTAATTAAAATGTTTGATAAAGATAGGCAAGGATTGCTCAAATGACATTTTTGAATTTGTTAATCTTGAAATAGATACACTGGTCTCACAATGATAAGAAAAACACAACATCGCTACACAGGTGCAGGATTACTGCAATGTCGGTTTGTGTACCCAGTTGAATGCCAACCTGGCAATGAATGAAAGTATAATTATACTATTTTATCATAGAGGAGCAACATTTTCACTTACGCTCAAACTTTACTGCTGTTTTCTCTAATACAAAGGACAATGGCAGAATTCCAACATTTGGATTCACTGATTTTTGTCTTTTTTTAAAGACTATTTAGGGATCTTCTTAGGAAGAAATAGTACTGGTAATTACTGAGCTGGCATGTTTAAAATGGTTAAGCAGTATTTATAAATTAAAATAGCGAGCTTGCAAAAAAAAAAGGCTTCTTACTCTGTTCTCTTTGTGGAAACCATATTGAATTTGTTTTATGATGACGTGTTCAGAGGGAAGCCAGCTGCAAGGTATCAGGAGGCTTTTGTGGGCAATGGAACGCTGTTTGACTTTTTTTCTCCAATCACATAATCATGAAGACTACGTAGGAGTCTATTTTCAATCTAACTACCTAAACGAAAGCAGAGAGGAAGATGTCTATTAGAAATTTAACGTCTGGCACAAGACTCTTTAGCAGTGCTGCATATAAAGTAACGGGATATACTGTATGTTGGTGGTGCTTTGGTACAGCATTTCCCAACCTTTTTTCCTCAAGTACCCCCTCCTATATTATTACCTGGGTGGTAAGTATGAGTTGATGGTTACCTAAAACCATGTTAACAACAAAACAATCATTTATGTTTAATCTTATTTTATTAAGAGTTTTCAAGTACAATATAAGAACAAATAGATACATTATATATAACACACTACACAACAAATAGCATTAAAGCAGACAGGGTATTATCAACTTTTCAGATGACACGACCCCCTGTACATTCGAACCTAGTTTATATGACACTATTCACATCATTAATTACCCCCACTTTCTGTGTAAGTGGGACCCATTCTGGTTCGACGTCGGCCCTATGTATACTGGTGGGCCTCTGCGTATCCCCCATTGATCTGTTGCTCCGTCAATTTCCTTTCCTGACCAGGCTGTATCCTACCTTTCTGCCAAGGTCACAAACACAGACACAGAAAAGAGGGGCTCACATAGGACACAACATCATAACCACACCACAACACCACAAAGAAGGGCTTCAAAGAAAAAAAAAGGGGCGGATGGGGGGCAGAGGCAAGAGAGAGGAAAGGAGGAGGGAGAGGGAATGGGGGAGCGAAACCCACTATCTCCTCCATAGCTTCTTTGCACCCAGGTCCGAACTCTTGAAAACCACAAAACAACAATTTCAAGTGCATGAAAATAAACATGAAAGTACAAAATAGTTGTCAACAGATTTGGGGCTGTTTTCTAGCTATGGTACAAAGCAGGGTTAGTAAAGTATAGATGACAGCAGATCAGGTTGGGGTACAGATCAGTTTACTGTAACATCTTGTACCACCTCACATGGCTAGCTCTAAGCTTATTTGAGCCTTTGAGCAACAGAGTTTAGTGTCATGTCATGTCACCCTTCAGCCACCAATGGAAACTCCAGTGTCGCTGATCCTTCTCCAGTCCTCAATGGCGTTACCACTGCCACCTTGGCAACATCTTTTTGCAGAAAGATCGGCATGACTAGGAGCCATCAGAGCAGCTTTTTTTGGATGGACCCAAGACAGGCTGTCTGAACTTTCCTTATAATGGCACTGGGGTCAGTAGAACTAAATAAGATCAAAGAGAGTTGAATGGGGGATTCCCAAAACTGAAAGAGAGCAGAACATGACAAAAACTGTTCAGATTACAAAAAATTCCACTCTTCCAGGCTTTGTTCCTCTCCAACAAGGATAATAATTTGAGATACCCCAATGAGTGTATCCCTGAAAAGTGCCATGAAGACTCACCTGAGTGGGGATGTGCGCGCGGCATTTGTATGCACTGGGATCTCCAGCTATGTGGGTATACAGGCTAAGCACGGGGGTTTCACAAAGGAATGGGGTCATTGGCCTCCCTAGAGTCTTTTAGATGAAGAAATTGTACAGGCAGCCCCTAAAATCACAGTATTAATGTCTTACCTCCATGACAGATGACTTCTGGCAGCCTGAAGAGAATTGGATCAGTGCTGTTTCTAGGGGAGGGTGACCTTGATGCTTAACCTGGGCACCAAGGGCATTGAGGCCCCCTTTATCCCATCCATACTGCTGTAGAGTCATGGCCACTGTTAGTGTTGCAGGCCATAAGACAGGTCCCTCATCTATACATATTGAGCTCAGTCATGGGGACAGGGGCACTAGCTGCTGCTAAGGTAGAGGCACAGCATAGCTCATACCTGAATAGGACAGCAACATCACCATAGGGGGGAATTTTTTTTGCCTGGAAACTACCCTAGTTTGGATGATGTTTGGCCACCTGTTATACTACCGTACTGGCTGTGTAGTGCAAACAAATGAGCAGCAATATACTTTTAAGAAAAACTGAGTATTCATTTATTTCAGGTCAGTTTACTTGTGTCCCATACAGTTTGATGTAAGATGAGTTGTGATAGCTCCTCCTCCCAGGGTGAAAATAAGGTAGTCCTGAATAAATAAAATCCAGGGGCAGGGCTACAGAAGAAGGGTCGTATATATTTGTTTTTTGCACTTGCCTAAAAAATCCCTTTAAAGTAAACCTATAAACATGGTTCACCCATCCCCTCACACAATCAATGACTACCTATATTGGAGAGATACTTACCTTTTTTTTAGTGGAGGTCCATTCAATGTGGAACAGGAATTAGCTGCGTCCACATGCGGCAGCCAGAGCTCCTCCAGTAATAGACATGCTACACTGCAGCGTCCTTCCCCACATCATACAGAGTTTCATGCCTGAATCTGGCTGCCTAAAGGATCTTTACCTGCAGAGGCATCCCAAACCAGGATCCCTCTGGTGTGATTTCCAGGAATCTAAATTCTTTTTTGAGTAGAATATTTTGAGACAAGAAGACATCAGACCCCCAAATGGTCACATGTAAAAGGAGACAAAGAAGAAACTTGAAAGGACAGCAAACAAAAACAAGAAACAAGGCATTTCAAGAGACTAAATTCTTTCAAGCTTCTTAAAATACTCAACCAAAACACACAGTTTCTGCTCTATACTTTATTAGTATTGGATTATCTGTGAATAGCTTCATATTAAATGATCTGTAAACAGAATCATTACCGAGTGGCGCCAAAAAGAAACAAAACAATAATTTTGCATAAGGTAAATGAGAAAATGATAATTGAAAACGTTGGCAGGGGTAGGAAGTGATTGTTCTGGTACAATGTGTAATATGATTATACATCACACTAGGCAAATCATTTCAACTTTAATGGCGTCTTAGATTCTATATGTCATTTGGAAATACTTGTGAAATGAACAAACACTTACTGATGATTGGTAATATGAGCGAGACTGTTGTAGAACATGACTGCTTCAGAAATACCAATACAGAGGCATGTTATCGTCTCTGCCTGTCAAGTATTATGTAGTAAGACAAGTTACAATAATTACTGCCAAGAGAGACAAAGAGAAAGATGGTGCATATGCTCTAGCCAGGGATGAGTGAGCCAGCCGAGGAAAGCTGAGGTCTGACAGATGTCACATTGGGAGAAAGTGGTCAATACTGCTTGGTAAAGTAGGGGTTGGGGCTGCCGACACGTACCACTTCCAGCCTATCAGGCTGTGCTACTGCCAGAGGTCACATATATGGCTGCCATGGGAATGCTCCGAGGAAAGGGGAGTTACGGCGTCCCTGTCCCCTTACCAAACTTCGAATCACAACTTGGTATGCCCCTGTGCTGCAAACTTAAAGAGACCTGATTAATGGCACTGAGGCAGGATGGGGGGGGGGGGGGGGGGATGGAGGGGTTAATAAAATCATAAAACAATCAAATTAACTCACCTGGTCCCAGCCTTAGCAGGTTCCATCGCCATCTCTTGCGGAAGCTGTGCAATACGGCACAGAGCAAGGGATGCCAGAGGAAGCAAATGAGAAATGCACTGGAGGTGAGAGATTTTTTGTTACCCCCAACTGATGAAGGAGGGCACAGGAGAGACTTCAAAAGAGACTTTAGGCACTTCGAAATGACACATACTGTATAACTTGCCTTATCTTTTGGGGCTGGAGATAATTTCATCATGCGTAATTTAATCATACAGTCCCCTATGTAACATACTTATCAGCCATCGAGTTGCTAGGGAGGGTTAACTTGTTCAATGTCAAGCATTTAGATTCTACATGCTCGCTTCTCCTCCCTTTAAGTGGCAAGTTTATAGAATCTCTGTTCTGGATCCAGCACTGGGGGTCTTCTCTTCCACCAGCGGACCTCCGATCGGCCGTCCGGGGTCTTCAGCAGGGCAGAGAATGCCCATTCCCTGCCACGCGCTCCAGCTTTAGGCATCTTGCCGGCCGCAGCAGGGAGGGTCCTTTTATGATGTTATCTCACTCTTCTGGTATAAAAGGGCACTCCCGGCAGTGGCCAGCAAGCAGAAACGAGGAGTGTTCAGGTTAAGTCTGGTGCGGGACAGAGGCCATCGATCCACTACACCCACACCAGGCTTCCGCTGATTACTTCTGGCTGTCAGTGCAGTGGTTGTAATCAGTGGGGGTATAAGAAATAAAGAAATTCCCATAAAATATAAAATATTAGACATATACGTTTTAAATATCTAAATTAGGTCTCCAGATAGCTTCCCTAGCTAGGATGGTGATTGAGCCTCTTAGATGCTAACTTGGTATCAACGGAGACCCAGACATCTTGTCTGCGGTGGGGTTAACACAATAGCTTTGGGGAAATATTTGGGCAGTTGGGAGAGGACCAAGGAAGGAGATGCTTGGGCGCATGTTTAAAAGGACTCTGTATAGGTAACTAAGAGCATTTCATTTTAGGCCTATTTTGTGACTGGCAATTGTAAATAGTAAAACCTTTAGTTAATTTCAGGAATTGTTTTATGTAATTGTTTAGTCCCTGTGATATCTATACTGTTTAGGGGTCAATGAAACTGTTTAATCCCTAATTTTAAATATTGTTATTTTTACATATTAGCAACTGTTCTGTAACATAAGTCATAATATAATCTTTTATACACAATCATTGGTGTGATTCCTAGATCCTACATTAATCAGTTATTGTTATATTAATCATTGATATTTTTATTGATGTTTTTATAATAATAATTGTTTACACAGGAAATCATGATCACAGGTAAGTAAAAAAATAAATAAATAGAATACTTGTGTGTTTTTTTTTTTTACATTTATCCCTTTGTGATCTGGTAAGGGGTCCCTGCAGAAAAGCCAGCGGCCCTTAAGGGCTATGCAGGCTGGAAGCTTTAAGGGTTTTGCTATAAAGGGGGCCCCAAGTAATTTTTTATTTTTTATTTTTAAGGGTGTAAGCCTTAAAAATTGTAAAAGATTGCCCCTTCCCTGGGGGAGGGGGAACCCCATGCCAGTGTTTTTCTTTTTGAATTTTTAAGGGTTTAACCATTGATTTTATTTGAAAATCCAATAAGCACTCTTTTTAGTCCCCTGGGTCTTCGCAGCAGTAGAGGGTGTCTACAGATATATAAGTGATTTTCTTAAAATAATTACATTTTTTAAAAAACACAAAAAATATAAAAGAATATCATTTTTTAAAACATTTATACCATAAAATATTATGAAACAACTGAAAAATGACATTTCATGTTAAAGCCCAAACTTTGCTGAAAAAAAAACAATATATAGTTTTCCTGGAAATCCCTGAAAAGAATTACAAACATCACAGTTAAACATATATAGTGCCAAATGTTGAAAAATGGCCTGGCAACAGAGGGTGATAACATCTGTAGGTAAGTCGGTAGTGAAAGAGTTAAACGAGTTGTTCACCCAATATAAAATGGTCACTAAATCTTCTCTCCAGCTCAGCAGCACTGGTTTCCGTTGCAAGAGTACACCCCAGTGTTTTTTGGGCCACCATTCCCGGCAGCCACTGTTAACCAGCCATTTATTGCAATGGAGAGGGCGTGCCAGGTACTGCCTTGCCCTGCCCCTTCCATTGCAATAAATGGACGACGCTGAGCACAGGCACAGTAATTGATGTGAGGGGTGGCACAGCACACGAGGCACCGGGAATGCCATTCTTGTAAACCGGAAGGCTTCTGAGCGGCAGATAGGTTGAGACCTTCTGCACAGTAGAGAAGGTGATTGCTGGTTTGTTTTTTGTTTTGAATTTATTAAATCCATAAAACATGCTAGATAGTGAGAGGAGGGTTAATTTAAATACCCCAAATGAAAAATAATCCTGCCAAGCCTGTGGTTTACTTCTAGCAGGTATAAAAAATTCCAGGTTGACAGGTTTTAGAGCAAACCCTTCCAATTTTACAGGGGTTATCTACTCCCTTCCAATGCTTGTCTCCGGAGCCAGTCTATGGAGAGCAGCAGCATAAACTACTCTAAATTTCTGCCCATTGAGATCCATCCAGTGGGGGGCCCATAAGCCAGGTATTGTACGTAGCCGATGCCACGGAAAAAGCTCTATAAGAAGAAGGTAAGTATTTCTTCCCTGAGAGGCGTACCAGTGGCCGGTATGGTTGCTATGGGCCAGGTCCCTCTACGGTAACATCTTGGCCTGTTTGAATGTTGCATTGAATCTTTATTAGACTCACCCAGACTTTATTATTAAATGTATAAACCCAGACATTTACTATGACCTCCTGGGAAAGGCACTTGGTATTCTTAAGCCAACATTCCTACCTATTAGTCAGCGTCTAGTTAGCTCTCACCTGCCGATATCATCAACCGCAAGAAATCCGTTTTTTTATATCTTTAAAACGGATACCTGATAAGACAAGAAAACTTAGAAAAACTCAAGAAAATAACAGTAAAGTTTAATGAAGCGTTTCTCCGAAAAGACTGACAAATCCCCAGCCAAAGTATTGATTCCAGAAGAATTTATTAAAGAACACTCGGCACCGCGTGTCATTACCGCCCGCGCCTGGCTGGGGGAATCATGTAAAATAGATGTTTAAATGAGTAGTAATAGGCAGACATAAAACCAGTATTGATGTGTGTCATGAAGGGTGAAATAGTACAGCGCGCAAACACACGTTACACTGCGTAAGGAGGAAAAAACAAAGCTTTCAAAATGGAAATCCACATCGAGTGTTGGTAAATGATTAGCTTTGAAACCCATCTTTTATTCTGCAAACATTTTATTCATGAATATATCTTCCCTGGTCATCCTCCAGGTTTTACACAAATAAAATGAAGTGTTCTCAGTGTATAGAATGATGATTAAATAGCTACTGAAGGCAAGATTGTGTCGAGGCAGGCAAGGCCAGGCATTCCATTAAAATCAGAATTACATTTATTCACAAGACACAGTATATACTCTCTATACAAAGAATGAATTGTGGCACAAAACTGGGTGGCAAAGTAAACAGTGCCCTCGGGAGCATACAAAGCAAATTCTGTTGCCCAGCATTGTGGGATCTCTGATTGAGGTTAGTACAAGTATACAGGGACACCAGGGGGTTTCACAGTGCATGGCATCCCAAATGCAAGAGGCTGTAATCCCAAACTAGAAAAAGCACCGTGATCCCAAAGCGCATGCACTTCAAGCAGGAAATCCACCAATGTGTCCTTCACTAAAATCACAGGTTCTTACCAGATATCATCAGAAAGCACGCATATACATCAGCAGATTAATGTGTAAATGTATAGTTGATTCACCACATATATTTTATACCCGCTGGCAGCAGCTTGTGGTGGTTTTCAAGCTTGGATGACACACTTTGAATTGAGACGTTTTACTTTTGTGAGTTTATATATTTTTAACTTATTAAATATTCAAGTTGGCCATTTACAATTTCACACTAGATGCGTTTTTCTTTTTCTCTTTCTGCTTTCCAACGTTTTTTTCAGAGAACAGGCATTTTGGATTTGATTGGGGACAGTGGCCTCTATTTTGAAGATTGCGAATATATATAGATGTGAAAATTCTGGTGAACCAACTATACATTTACGTATTAATCTGCTGATGTATGTGCATGCTTTATGATGATATCTGGTAAGAACCTGTGATTTTGGTGAAGGGCACATCGGTGGATTTCCTGCTTGAAGTTCATGCTCTTCGGCATCACAGTGCTTTGACAAAGCCTATCTTCACCTACTTTGGAGCTCTGTGCTATTGTAATTTTGTTTTGGACTGGACTTTTGGGATGAGAAGTTCTGCACGTGGAGCACCTTTATAAGGACAATTTAAGATTTTTTGGGGAACCCAGAATTCCTAGAGCGTCTGACCACAGCTGTGTGTTGTGGCTTTGCTGCCACATAAGCCACAGTGCCTGTGCATGCCCAACTCTATTAACTGCAATAGAGAAGATGTGTTACAACAGTACCTGACATGCCCCTCTATTGCAGTAAATGGGGTAAGTGTGCACAATCATTATGCCAGATGTGGGAGCAAAGCAACAACAAACAGTGAGCATGGGTTAGATGGAGTGTCTGTTGTATTTAGGGGACCGTACTTCTAACTGGGAGGTTTCTGACCACCTGACTGTTCAATCGCTGCTGCCGGGGAGAAAAGTTTTTTACTTTAGTTTACAGTCCCGTCCCTAGTGAGGGGGCAGAGGATAAAATTAATAGAAGAGAAAGGCATTTCCTGAGCAAGTGACCTCCTAGACAGGTCGCCATTCTTATTCCAGGAGCCCCATGAAGGGTGGTCCCATTTTAAGGAAACAAGAACCTATGTGGATACTGAGACATGAAGGACACAGGGATTTCCATATCCTTGATTATCTTACCCAGGTAGCAATAACATCCAAATGTACCAGATTTAGATGGGTCCCAATATAAGGAAATGACTGAGAACCTGTGGGGTTACAACACATGTGCTCAAACTGTAGCCCAGGGGCCACATGTGGCCATCAGAACCATCTGATGTGGCCCCTGACCTGCTGTGGGGAAAGTGGGACATGTTGTTAAATAGGATGGGCAATGTCACAGGCAAAGGTAACTGTTACACCATTGTGTTGGGCTACATCTGGCACTGTCCTAAACTGTTTTCCATTTTTAAAATTGGAACAGAAATGGACAAGAAATTGGGATTTATAGGTTCAGCCAATTACATTCTCTTTCATCCTGTCCCCCAAACAGCTCAGCAGAGCGGGACAGGATTGCTGGTACCTTCCTCCTCCATCTCCAGATTCTTCACATTGCTTTCAGCATCAGTGAGGTTCAGGATTTTTATTTCAGATGAGGGGTCAGGCATTGCTGTTGTTCCAGCCACAGTCACATGGCCTGCTGCATTATCTGCCTGTAACCCCCTCAGCCTTGATCTCTGGGGTCTGGGACCCCTCTTCTTCCCTCTGCCCCTGACTCTTCATCCACCTCGCTGGTTCAGGATTAAAAAAGATCCTTGGGAGGTCTGACTGCCATGGCCTATGGAGCGCTTTGCCAAGCTCTGTTCGGCCCTGGGAATGCATTATCGACCTGTGCCTAATGTCAACATTTCGGGGACATGCAAGACCCCTTTCTAAAGTCAGATGCTAAAGATAAATCAAAATATCCATCAGAGGCTGCCAAAACAGCTCAAAATGCATGCCAGTGACATAATCGGTGCTGTCAGCTGTGTGCCATAATGTATATACATGATTACATGTTACATTATAATAATAAACAGCCAGGAAAATTGCACTGTAGGTCTCCCCCTTCCACCCCCACCAAGTAAATCAGAGCCAAAGCCAGGCTTCTGATATTACTGGGGCACAGCCACTCGGTGCCGGCAAGTTCCTAGAAAACCCTTTATTGGCATCTTCACTAATTGAAGAAAGCTGTTGGTGGCGTCTCTCATCGGGCCCCGGCCTCAGGAACAGATAAATAACCTGCAGGGGCCTTTGAAAAGGATGGCATCTGTAGGTGCCAAAGCCTGTGGCCATATCCATAGGGGTAGGGTGAGTCTGCTGTGCAGGGGGGGGGTCCCACAGGGGTGGCGGTCTGGGAAGAGGACATGTTGCCATGGGATAGGAGTACCTGGGACTGAAGCCTTAACTTTTGCGTGTACCTAAAGCAGACTAATAATATTTTGTAAGCCCCCCCTTGCCTCGGCCCCAGAGTCTTCTATGCTGTAGGGCCACTGGCAATACGTTTTGGCCCTGTTTTATAAAAATGAAAATGAGTAATCCCCAAGTAAGTTATTTTTATTGCTTGAAAAGGATTAAACTGTACCTGCATCTTATATAACTATGACAGAGGTCTTCTCATTTCTGATACAATCCTAACATGTAAGCATACAAAAGGTACCTACGAGGAATTGAGCCTAAGGTCTGATAGGCCAGGGAAGTTTTAGTTACAGAGCTTTCTGTTCTGAGGATCTGAGAACATGCTTCAACCGGCTGAAAAAACATATCAGTGGCAGACACCAATCACTAAGAGAACCTTCTCCCAAGTGTCTGTCATAATCTGTTGGACCCTAAAGGGGGAATTTACTTGGCCCAAGAGTATTAGAGAAAGTTTTTAAGGCACTTCTCTTTTTAATGTCTCCTTCTCTGGCCATGATGTTAGCTCTTCCTGAAAACTGTTAATATTTCATCTACACAAGCTCCATCACAAGAAACCATTACCAAAATTCTCCAGGAAGGCGAGTCGGAGACAGGTGTTGCTAACGGAGACCTTAACAAGACGTTTCATATTGAAAAGGGTTTCCCAGAGCCGAGGTGAAAACAGCTGCTGGAATGCAGCTTAATCATGTTGTGCACAATATTCACCAACTATGGATGATAAATGGCATTCCCTTCTATTAATGAGTTCTGCAGTTAAGCAGTTGTGAGTCACCGCACTCGAGTGTTTAGACGCGAGATGATTTATCGCATGAGTTTCGACGGGTTGGATTTGTAAGATACATTCAGGTGTTTAAACCCCATGTCAGGAAATCTTAGAAATAAAGCATGGTCTGGCATGTATATAAACAGAGAAAGAAGAAAGCATTTTTGTTTCTTTAAATGATAAGGGATACCAGGAACAATGAAACAAGCTAAAATTACAGTAAAGAGCAGATTTGTGACCTGTTTCACCCAAGATGTGACATTCTCATTTTTTTACAATGATTTTCATGTCATTTTGTCAGTACCCAGCTATCAAAAACCACCTATAGCTTAGCTAGTACACTCAAAGACTAACAATCTTTACTTATTGAAGACCTGACTGATGTTTCAAGTGATTTTTTCACTCGGGGTGTTAGGATTACATACCAAGAGGCAGCTGAGAATTAGGGTGTCACTTGTTGGACGGGCTGTATATTGGGTAGGATTTAGGTGACCCCTAGTTATAACAGTGCTAACTGGGCTGCAGGGAAGTACACCCCATATAAGGATTAGGCATCTAAATACTTCTAATTTTCAGATAATATATTAGAGGGATGTTTTCTAGCTACTATATAGTATATATCATACTATAATGAATATATTCTTTATTTAAATACTGGGATGTTATCAATTTGTCAGGTAAGGGGTCTCCCTCGAAAAGTGTCACCTCTCAACCAGTCTTTGAACTACACAGAGTTGGGTTTGTCACCACCTTGGTTTTTAATAGTTTTAATTAAAGATTGACAATTTTATGGACACTTATAACAACTCCTGCACTACTTTTCCTTTGAGGAGACACCATGCTTCCCCCATGCTTATAACTGGGACGACATTATCATGTTCATGCTGGAGCATGTGCTTTCTGTGAGACTTGTTCTTAGAAACCAGAATGTGTATTGGGATCTTTGCAACCCCAAAATCTCGTTTTCACCTAAGAAAAAAGGCACATGTATTAAAGAGGAGCAACAATCCCTCTAGAGATTGACTGTGGGTCCAGCGGGCTCCCTTTTTATAGGGCATCCCAAATTGGGATTCCCCGCTTTGTGTTTCACTAGGGATCGCATGGTACACTCACCTCACCAGTGACCACACATTCCGCTATACCTTTAGCAACCTTTTGTACATGTGGCAGGCATTTCTGAATGGCTGATGTACTCAATTCGGCTTTTTGAGCCTAAACTAGGATGCTGCAGACAGGATGTACAAATCCTAAGATAGTGAACGTCTTGGGTTTTGTTCCTCTTTAGGCTAAATAGTAGCTCACTTAATGCTTTCAATATATATTGAATTGAAAAGCAATTCACAGGAGTAAAAGAAGACCAGGAAGACAAAACTTTAATTTTATTTTTTACTATAACTATTATAACTATTTTTTGACTATCAAAACTATAATTAGATCTGTGTCAATGGGAAACATGCTAATTATTAAGGGAAGAAAGTTTAAATTTGGGCGTGTTTTTGGTTTTGAAACCTACATCATGGTGAGCTTTTTACTTTAACATACAAAAAAGTTCAATAATTTTTTTTGTCCCCAAATCACTGTACCCGCGATGGGAATTTTTTAAGGGTGAGGTACATCATTTTTACTAAATGGTTAAGTATATTATTTTTGAACTTTCAGAAACAACAGCGCCATGTGGAGTATGCAGTATTTACATTTTATTCTGCATACACTAAAGGGTAATGTTTTCAGTCTTAAACAAATATTCTTGCCTCATTGGCCCCACTGCCCTGTACTCCTAGATGTAATGCTTTATAAAAAATTAGAAACCCTAAAAACAAAAAAAAACTCTTATTTATAGAAAGTAAAAGTTGTCCTCTTACATAGGAAAGTGATAAATGGGGATTTTCTAATGACTACCATCTGCTGAACCGCCTCGCCGTTTGCTGAATGAGGGGAGAGTGCCATTAATTTTTCTCAAAGTGGGTGGTACTGCAAATTTTGTAAAGACCAAATAAAATTCTATCCTAGAGAAGTGCTTTTTGTAGATGCTTTTTAACGCTTGATTTATTAGCTATCAACTTGTCAGATGAGCCGTTCATGAGGAATGAGATTTAAATGTGACTTTAACACAAGCACATTAGGAGTATATGGGACAACGGGGACTGTCCACTGAGAAAACAAGACTCCTGAGTGATTTAAAAGAGACATTTTAAAGAGAATTAAAGTTTACCCCTTTATTTTTAAACAATGTAGCCATACTGAACTACCATTTTTGCTAAAAAAGCAATTATGCAATTTAAAGCAGTACAAAAAATATTTTATATAGTTGGTCTAGAAGATTTCTTGGCTGTGACCCCATTGGGCCATTAGAGAAAAAAAGTAATCTCCTGTTTAAATAAGGAAAACCCCTAGCCAGAAATCCATGGGTGTTCTCAGGACAACAGTAGCGTCCCCAGGTTGAAAACCCTAGGCTTATTATTTTCAAATGTTTTTCTAGATAACTCTTTTGTTTAGACAGCTCCACATGTGTCAACTGAAAAAGTATAGCAACTGGATTACCAGTAGCCCAAAAATTCAGTTGTCTTGTTTTAACCAAAACATTACAAAGAGCATGCAGTTGATATCACTTTGATCTAAGTGGCACCTGTAGTTTTTTGTAGGGCTAACTTCCCATGCAGACAGCACGTGAATAATTTATTTTCCAAGTCATAAGTGTCTTCGGTTGTTTAATTGAAATCCACTCAGTTACTTAAATTGTACAGGCATAGATTAGAAAGTATAGTAACTTTAGATACTGGTCAGTTGGCCGCCTTGGCATGGTTGACCAGCTGAATATGCATTGTGATATATATATATATATGAATTGAGAGTTCCTGTTTTACAAAGCTTAGCTACTCTACATCTAAATGCATGTGTAGAGTGTCTAGAGGGTTAAATATAATTATGTGGTTGCACCACTTTAGCACCCCCAATAGTTGGATCTTTTTGGGAGTTAAAAAAGAGCTACCCATGCTTTCCCCACTCTATGCAAAATTGAAAAGGGTTTGCCAGGTGTACAATTTACATTTCAAAGGTTTCAATGGAGAATGTTCAATAGTGAATATTTAGCCTAACTACTGAAAAACCCAGGGCTATTGATATTACACATGTCTAAAAAGCTAAAAGGACTTAAATTCAAACTTTGTCTCAGGTCTGTTCCGGGGGGGGGGGGGGGGGCACCATTTATTTTAAGGTTTTTTTTGGAAGACAGGTAATGGGGGGTCTCGGGGTTAATGGCAAGTCACCCACTAGCCGCAGGTGACTTGCCAGACCCAGAGCCTTGTGAACTGGTATAAGGGGTCTCATAGATCCCTTACCAGTTCACAAAGGGTTAAAAGTAAAAAAAAACACACAGACACACTTTAAAAATAACTTTATTAAAAAAAATAATTTTTTTTATTATTTTTTTTTTTATTACTTACGTCCCATCCTTCCCTGTGTCCCACGCTGATCACTTAGGCTTCTGCTCTCCTGCTGCTGCTGGAAGCCTTTTATACCTACTCGGTTACAGGTAACATAGGGTTAATAAAAAATAAAAAATGGCGTGAGGTCCCCCCTTCCCAGCGTAACCAGCCTGTGACCAGCTATGGGGGCTTGTAGAACAGGGCGTAGGGGCCAGCTTTAGTGGCCCTATTTTGGGCACTCCCCTGCAGCCAGAGGAGCCCCAATGGGCGATCGGAGCCCCTCTGGCTGAAGAGGAGACCCGGCCGGATCGAACGAGGGGTCAGGTAAGTGACTTTTTTTTTTACTTGAGGAAAGTCAGGCACGTACAATTTACGTGGCTGGCGGTTAACTGCAGGGGAGGCAGCCGCGTACATTTTACGTGGCTGGCGTTTAAAGGATTAAGGGCAACATACTGTATGCTCTTAGACAACATCTCCTTCAGTGAAGACTTCCAGCCATATAATGCTTAACCATATGTTTTCTATTGGCAAAAGGTCCAGCTGCTGAATTGGGCTGCCTACAGTCCAGGCCTTTTTTCACAAGAAAATTTGGTGCATTATGAAAAAAAATAAGTTTTTTAAGGGTTCAAGTTCGGCCAAATTTTGAGCCCGAACCCAGTCCCCATTGAAATCGACGAGGACCCAAACTTTGGGGCGATTTTGCTTTCGGGCATAATCCAGGAAGAATTTGGTATATAAAAAATTGTGATGACAGGTGTGGCGGGTGGTGGCGCAGAGTGTGTAGAAGCAGGAAGCACTGCTGTACAACTTTCCCGAGCACGGAATCCTGGTCCCACTGGTGCCACCACTGACCAGATTGGGATTGCGAGGCTCAGGTAAGTTGTACAGCAGCTTCCTGCTTTTCCGTGTTCGGAATGAACGTCGAACTCGAACACGGGCTTCTGGCTGAAATCAGTGTTCAGGTTTGGGAACTTTGAGGTTTGGGTTAATTTGACACTAAAAAGGACTGTTAAGTAACTGATTCTTGACGTGCATCAGACAACATTGGGACAAAAGTGGTCTCCTCATTTCCCATATATTTATGGACTGTTATGGATTCTACACAATGGTAGATATGGTCCTGTGCCAACTTTAGAGAAATGTTAATGCCAGCAGTTTTTAAATGAATTGTTTTAAATGAAACTTTCATTTTTAATACATTCTATTGTGAATAAAATATGGTCAGATGATATTTGCACACTTTTTACAACATCACAATTTTTTTGCAACTGCAATCACATGATAGAGATCCATTGTCATTTTAGCACAGAAGTATCAGTTTCTCCTAATCAGTATAAAAAACACATTCATGTCCAGTGTGATTTAACATTCTACGACAATAAAGCAAGAGCATTTTGAAGGGAGTGAATAATTAGGCCCTGTAGGTTATTCTAGGAAGCCCCTCTCCCATCACAAACACTGCCATGCTAAATGTCAGCCCAAACTGCTGCTCTGTGGCCTTTTAATGTCTCATAAGATGACTTTGCCCTACATCCTGCACTGTGTTCCTCTTCTCTGTTGCTGATTGTCTTGCTAAAGAATAACTGTGAGGTCACTGTTAGCATTAATTGTACTTGTTAAAGTTTAAGGGGAAGGGTTGAGTTTCCTGCCAGCTACCGGCATGGGAGCCGCGTCTTATTTACTTATTCCAACTTCCAGTCTTGCTGTCAGGAAATTAAGTGAAAAGTCATTAGCTTCAATCAGGTGTTGTGATGCGTGTCCCCGGGGACCGCACGCTGGAATCTTTTTACAATGGCAGTTTAACTTTGCTGCTCCTTAACTACACAAACAGAAGAATTGTCTGTATCATTTCCTCTCATGTATATCCAGACTCCAGTTAAGAAAGATAGAGGGTTAATTATTCTTAAAAAAAGATTTAAAGTAGTCTACACTTATTAATCCAGTGTGTTTTTTTTTGGAGAAAGCACTGGATGATTTACTTTGTGGAAAAATTTTGGGCCTGATTCCAAACTGGTTACTAAAGTCGAAACGCCACAATCCACTATTTGGTTCAGAAGTTGTTTTGTTAAAGTGGACCTATCACCAGTTGTTTACCTGGAGCATCCTGATTTGGGATGACTTGCAACTCACCGGTCCACCATTCCCACTGCGTGTGAGTGGACTCTCATCCAAGCATTGTTTTGAACAGAACTTTGCCATTGTGAGTGGGATCAGCGCAATCCCCAGTCTCCCTACAGTGTGTGGCATGCTCCTATGCCCAGACTATCTATGGCTGGGGGCAGGAGTGCGCCTCAGCTGCAGGGATGCCAGGAAAGCAGCAGCTGGAAATATTGCAGGTCTGGGCGGGGGGGGAGGGGGGGGCATCAGGATGCAGGGAACCCCAGAGGCACTTATTCTGCCAGCCATGGAGTCTTTTAGACACCAGCAGAGATGGTGATAGGTTCACTTTAAAGGTTTGAAACTATTCATGTTTTTCAAACCTACAAAAAAAGTTTGGACCCCTATTCAAGGATCTACCATAACATAGTGCATAGTATCCCTGGGACTCGCAGGTCCTTGCCCTTCGGGACAAGTCTGGTGCTCTTCCAGGGATGCCCAGGGAATCCTGAAAGAATACTGGGCTCTTCCATACCGTGAGTGCCCAGGAAGGAAGGGGTGTGAGTACGAAGGCGGAGGTAAAGACAAGCCACCCTGGTCATGCTGGGCAGATTGCTTACTGGCCTCCTCCTAAAATTTTTTCCTGGTAAGACTTTGGTAAGGGATTAGGAACACGTTTCTGTTCAGTAAAAGAGTAAAAGAAAAGCCTTAAATGGAAAAAAGATTCCTGCATTCACATTTTGATGCTTAGGTCATATGTCGGGCTAGTGTCTGGTCTGCATTGATGATGAGAGGTTGTGTGGAAGAACACCATGGGTGGGAAGACCTGCTAAGTGATTCTGCACAGTTTCAGGCTTCCATACTTTTTGCATGAAGGGGCATTCTGATTTGGGGTGGAGTGTAAGCAGGCCTACAGTCATTTTTTCCTAGAAGCCTGCTTTAAATAGCCATGTTTTGAGCAGACGGGGACTGCTCAGATGACGGTAAACAAAAATGACCACATCAAAAATATTTCTATTACCGACTACAGCACAAATTCCAAATTCTAAGCTATATTTTACATAAGTTTCCCATAACTGCCTCCCTAAAACCAGACATTCAGCCAGGCCTACGAGAAATTCAGAGCCGCACTTTTATCTCTATCAGTGTCCACCAGATTCCCCCGGTGCAACAAGTCGTCGTAAATCATAAGATTTAACTTTTCAAAGATACGGCCAGAGCAGGATTCATGTACATACACGTGGTGGTACAAATGCTGCCTTTTAATATTTAACGTAAATGAAAGCAATAAATTTAAAACAGGCCAGAGCGGCCGTTAGTAATACACAACAGACCCCGGTAAACATTGCTGACTGAAGGTAGGTTTGGCTGAATAATCTCCTGGATTAAGAAGAGGATTTATAATTTAAACAATCTGTTTAGAATCATTTCTTGAACTCCCTATCATTCCTGTTAATTGTTTTTAATCAGTTGCCATATTTTACTGATTTATATTTTTAAAGGAAATGTTTTTTTTTTACTCCTTAAGCAAGTATGCCTTAGATTTGCGGTTTGCATAATAACAAGACGGGAAGTATGTCATTGCGCTGGTGGAAGAGCGTTACATTTTGTGTGATTAGTCATGCCAATAATGCCAAGCCAAATGTAGGACAAAAAAAATCGAATTTTCCAGAGCAAGAAAAGCAACAACAGTTTCCACGTCCCTATTCATAATTTCAGAAATCCTTTCAATCACTCAAAGTGAATTTGATTGGAATTTTCCTTTTGGTTTTACGGAGCTTTGGATATCATTTTTCCTAGTATGAATAAGCAATAGTGATTTTATTTTATGATATATCATGTTGTCATCAATAAAACCCTGATATATTTGATCTTATTTTGTCTATATGTCATTATGAAATCATTTTTTTTTTTTTTTTTTTAATTGCCAATTTTCTGAGCCTCATGGGAGCCTTATATACTAATGTGAAACGGTATAGAGAGATTGGACATTACATCTGAAGAATTGTTATATAAACCTTTAAACCGGACCTTCACCATGAATAAGAGCATATCTTATATGTTTCCTCCACGCTGTACATACAGATTGCCCACATTAAAAATCATCCTACCTGCATCTACTGCATTTTCTAAACCTTTAAACATCCCAGATGGCGGCCCATGGGGTCTCAGGCTGCCTGCAAACAGGAAATGTCTTTTGACTGTGCCGCTCTGCATTTTGGGATTGCTGACCTTTTTCTGACCCCAGCTCTGCTCTGTCTGAGCAAAGCACAGCTATAACTTGCCCCCCTTCACTTTCGACCCCTCTCCTCAGTATGTGATGCTACTGAGCCAAGATGGTGGCGCCCGTATGCTAGAGTCCTGAACAGAGTTGCAGCCCAGTGAGGGAAAGAATAAAAAGTAAGTGATTAAAACCATAAAATATATTAATTTTAGATGCTGTGGAATAGATTTTTAAGGGTTTGGGCTTTTCATCAAATGGCTGCTTTAAAGGGTAAGTCCACTTTCAATGGACTTTTTAAAAGTGTATTTTTTGTGTCAAAAGGATGTGCTCAAGGTACTGAGCTGATCTAGTATTTGCTTTTATTTGTTTTCTATATTAACACATGTTTTATGGAAGCAGTTTGCACTACCTACTATCTGTTGCTACTGGCAACATACACCAGGTCTATACACCAAGATGAGATAAGTGAGTCCTGCACACTACATGGCCACTACTGAGGTGAGGGAGCATACTCAAATATCTGCAATCTGTTGCTATTGGCAACATACACCAAGCCTGCACTTGGTGTATGTTGCTAATAGCAACAGATTGCAGCTAGTGAAAACTGCTTCCATAAAACACTCATTTGCTAACATTAGAAAAAAATTAAAAATGAGTTATGTACCCCTTAGATATTATTTTGCCACACAAAAAAGTGGAAAAAGTGAACTTACTCTTTGAAACCACAAATGTCATTGTTTATGATGAATGTTATGTTGTATTTACAATGAGCTGTCTTATGTGCACTGTGTGCCAGCTTAAAGAGACATAATAAACATACATTTCCACCTATTAGCCTCGATTCAGAGAGACACAAAAAAACTTCCGATTTCGTGCCGTCGTCGTATCATTTTCAAAAGTTCCCGCTCTCGTATGAATAAGCGAGCGATTCCAAGCATGCTTCGTAAACCTTCTGTAAAATTTCCGTCCGCTCGTATGCCAGAGTACGCGTACGAGGATGTCAGTTTCCATTGAGACTTTTCAGATTCATTTTCACAGGTAACAACGTAGCCTTTCGTTTTTGCCCATTTCCCATCGTATCCTCACACGAATCCTTTCCGCTTCCCGATACATCCTGCTTCACTTTTTCCTAAAATATTCGTCCAGACGAAATTCTTACGATCTTGCGCCTGCGCACTACAAACTTACCTCATTAAAGTGCATACATAATTTCACTCACATCACTTAGAATACAAAAAAACTCACCCTAACCACTTTGCGCTATCCTGCCTTTTCCCTTTTGTGGCCTTAAAGCTCACCCTAACCACTTAGCGCTATCCTGCCTTTTCCCTTTTGTGGCCTTAAAGCTCACCCGAACCACTTAGCGCTATCCTGCCTTTTCACTTTGGACCCCTTAAAGCTCACCCGAACCACTTAGCGCTATCCTGCCTTTTCCCTTTTGGGGCCTTAAAGCTCACCCGAACCACTTAGCGCTATCCTGCCTTTTCACTTTGGACCCCTTAAAGCTCACCCGAACCACTTAGCGCTTAGGTTTTTCTTCCATTTTAGGTCCCTAAAACTTACCCAAATCACTTAGCGCTTAGATTCTTCTTCCATTTTAGGTCTCTAAAACTTACCCAAATCACTTAGCGCTTAGGTTCTTCTTCCATTTTAGGTCCCTAAAACTTACCCAAATCACTTAGCGCTTAGGTTCTTCTTCCATTTTAGCACCCTAAAACTTACCCAAATCACTTAGCGCTTAGGTTCTTCTTCCATTTTAGCACCCTAAAACTTACCCAAATCACTTAGCGCTTAGATTCTTCTTCCATTTTAGGTCCCTAAAACTTACCCAAATCACTTAGCGCTTAGGTTCTTCTTCCATTTTAGCACCCTAAAACTTACCCAAATCACTTAGCACTTAGATTCTTCTTCCATTTTAGGTCCCTAAAACTTACCCAAATCACTTAGCACTTAGATTCTTCTTCCATTTTAGGTCCCTAAAACTTACCCAAATCACTTAGCGCTTAGGTTCTTCTTCCATTTTAGGTCCCTAAAACTTACCCAAATCACTTAGCGCTTAGATTCTTCTTCCATTTTAGGTCCCTAAAACTTACCCAAATCACTTAGCGCTTAGGTTCTTCTTCCATTTTAGCACCCTAAAACTTACCCAAATCACTTAGCGCTTAGGTTCTTCTTCCATTTTAGCACCCTAAAACTTACCCAAATCACTTAGCGCTTAGGTTCTTCTTCCATTTTAGGTCCCTAAAACTTACCCAAATCTAGGTTTGCTTCCAACCTGTGTCTGTTGAAAATGTGGGCAAGCAGGAGAGGGCTTATTTGTGTCAAATTATCTGTTTTGGAACATGTTTTTCAAACAATTTCATGTACATGTCTGGCCCCAAAGTATGTGAGGGGCACTCACCTCCTATTCTGTTTGTATGGCCGAAACATTTTACAAACTAGTAAATATTTTTGTTTCACCAAGTTTATGTCTGTGGTGTTTTGATTGAGAAATATTAGTTCAAGTAGACAACAAAAAAAAAACAAAAAACCAATGTCTCCAAATAAGTCCACAAACGTTGTTGTTTTTTTTGCACAAATTCATTATTGGTTTATTCATAATGAAATTAGACATACCAAAACCAAAAAATCAAATAAACAATAACCAAGTCCAAAAAAACACATCCAAACCCAAACATAAATTAGCCAAAATGTGTGGGAATTAAATTTACCCGCACGGCTTGCCCAGACGCACTTGGCTGGCCCACATAGGCGTCGTCTGGCTCATCGGAGGGTGGAGAGGGTGGGCAATCAACATATCGGGGGACCCTTTGCATAATAGCAAAATTATGCAGCGCTGCACATGACATAATGATATCAATGACCTTTTTAGGGTCATACTGCAGGGAGCCCCCAGTGTGGTCCAAGCACCGAAAACGGGTCTTCAGGAGTCCAAAGGCCCTCTCCACCACTGCCCTGGTCTTTCTATGGGCACGATTGTAGGCCTCTTGGGCTGGAGTCTGTGGCCGGAGGACCGGAGTCATCAGCCACGGGAGTAGTGGATACCCCAAATCGCCTACAACAATGTAAGGGAAACTAATATTACCATTAATTCAGACATTGCAGCGCAAAATTGGTTTAAAAAAAATATTACTGAGGTATGTGTACATACATATTGCAGATGTCAAAACAACAATTAAACATATGTAAGAGATGGGGGCCCAAAGTAGGTCATTAATACTGTGGATGCTGGGTAATCAGGCAGACTGTTAGCAGCTATTGTTTCCTGTCTGTGCTGCAGAACAATGTATTATGGTTTAACTTTACCTGACCCATTTTCTGTTTTGGCTTAGTCCAAAACAGGTGTAAGGCTGCCCCTGCACTTTATCCCGCTCACCTCTACTCAGTAAGTGAAATGCATGTAAGCAAAGATGGCGCAGACCCTCTGCTAAAGTCCCTAACAGATTTGGATGTCAAAGTGTTTTGAAGACTGTTTCTGACTTTTGCTCTCATTACACTTTGGAGTTAAAACAATGCAGGACTATAAATTTTGCAGCCAATGTAGTTTGGATAAAGTAATGGGTCCAGTCGGGTTACACATGTTCCCAAGGTGAACATTTTTTGCAAGGCATCGTGTAGGAAAGGTGACTCCCACAAACATTCAAGCCACACATATAAATTCTAAATAGGTAATTGGACTCAACTTACCAAGGAGCCATGCACCTGCAAATTCTCCTGACTCAAACCACCGGAATAATCCACAACGGCGCAGGATGTAGGCATCATGGGCTGAGCCAGGGTAGCCTGCCAGGACGCTCAGAAAACGCAGGTCCTGGGCCACCACCGCTTGCACATTCAGTGAGTGGCCCATTTTCCGATTTCTGTGACAAAAATAAAGATAAAAACAAATGTAAAAAAAATAAGGCCACGATTCCAACGCTCACTTCTAACAGGCTAAGTCAAACGTTAACATCCAGACAACTAACAATAAACAACTACCTTACATTTAAGTGGCCTTTACAAGGTTGAGTGACTTGTTCTCTTTCAAGTACACTTTAAAATGTTTGACTTGGGCCAAAGTTGGCAAAGAATGGAAAAAGAAGGGCCATTGTTGCACATACACTCTTGCCAAGGAGGAAGCATTATCATGGAGGGATTGATTGCAATGAGGGAATATGTAAAAGGAGAGACTAGCAACATAGAGTGGCTAATGAAAAGGAGGGACTCTTCACAATAAGGGAGGCTAAAAATGGAGTAAATAAGGGCAAGGATGCTCTGCTTAAAAGGAGGGACTATTCACAATGAGGGAGTTTAAAAATGGAGTAAATAAGGACAAGGATGCTCTGCTTAAAAGGAGGGACTATTCACAATAAGGGAGTCTAAAAATGGAGTAAATAAGGGCAAGGATGCTCTGCTTAAAAGGAGGGACTATTCACAATAAGGGAGACTAAAAATGGAGTAAATAAGGACAAGGATGCTCTGCTTAAAAGGAGGGACTATTCACAATGATGGTTTGAAAACAAGGATGGAGAAATACAAATAATGTTATTGGCCAAAGGAGGGACAACCAAACATTTAGATACAATGGAAGCCACAACTTGCCTGTATATATACTCGTCGACTGCCGGTGGGACAGGGGAAACTTGTGTGCAGTCAATAGCACCCATGACGTTGGGCATGTCGGCGATATTATAAAATGCCAGCTTAATTGCGTTTCTGGCTACCATATCCTCAGGGAAACAAATATATTTCCGAGTTAGGGTAGCCATGCCTTCCAAGAATTTGGATAGTGCGCGGCTCAGCGTAGGCTGAGAGATCCCCACGGAGAGGGCACCCAGCCTCTGGAACGAGCCGTTCGCTAAAAATTGCAGGCAGCCAAGCATCTTGGTCATACCTGAAATTGCTTGCCCCTTCCTTGTGGTGCGGGCTAACCATGGCCGCAGCTCACTATACAATTTATGGAGGGAAGCGCGATTAAGCCTGGTCAGCTCGAACAGCTCAACGTCATGCATGCTATTGATGTCCATGCGTCGCCGCCGATGCAGTCTGGTCTGTGACCTCCGGACGATCTCAATTCCCATGAGTTGCAGATCCTCATGCTCCTCAAAGGCAGTAGACCATGGCTCTAGTTCCGACGTCTAAAAGGTGCCGGGAGTGGTTCGGCAATGAAACGGATTTATGGGGTGTTGTCCCATCGGCAATCAGCTCTCTGAATTAATCGCAAGCCCACTGCAATAACGAAAACTTTCTGAACAGACGAAAAATTTCAGATTTGGTGGAAAAATGCCCCCGAATGAACGAGAAACTTCCGATTTGCTTCCGTTTTTCGAAAGAGCATATACGCATCTTCCCGAACGTTCGTACGAATGAAAAATGTACGAAAAAAAGCAAAAAAATGACAAACACCCTCCAAAACTTTCACAGACAGCTACGGAAGTCCGGACGAATGTGTCTCTGAATCGAGGCTAATTGTCCAGCACAGCTTACTGTCGATATTTGAGTACTCTGGAACTTACCTCTTCCAGCTACCCAGTCTACGCGCCCGTGGTCACGTTTTTGCCTCTTGGCTGTACTCCTTGCATCAATCAGAGTGAGTGGCCACACACACTCCATTGTGGATAACAGAGCAGCCCTGGCCAATCGTCATGACAGATGCGAGGGGATGGATGCAAAGATTCGGGTTGCCAGGACAAGATTACCAATACCGTTAAGTTTCACACTACTGACATTGAGCGGTTCAACTGCGTGGGACTAAGGGCAAGTGTATATTGTTTATTACTTTTGCCCATACAGTGAGTTTAAGCAACTAAGTTTTCCCTTCCATATGCCCCCAATTGTTTATTATCACTGCATCCTTATAGTTGTCCATTTTATGGAGCCACCCTCTGCCTTGGAACCATGCCTTTGTCTAGGTCTGTAAGAACATGAAAACAGATTTTCGAACTAGGCACATGTGTGGTGTTAGGTCTGCTCATGGAGGCATCAGCTTGAGTTTTCTGTAATCCACCTCTTGTGTTGGGCTTGTCATATTGCTTCATCATAAAAGTCTGCAATGTGAAAACATAAGAAAAATGTTACTGTAGTCCATGTATTGCCCTAGTATAGGTCCACGTGCACATTAACCTTCCCCTGATTTTGGCGTGATCCTTCATCCAGCAATTTTCCCCTTTTAATACCTGTGTCTCACATCCCCCCCATATGTAGTGAGCACCTAAACATACCTATACATATACTCCTGCACCACAGAGGCACCAAACCCACGTTCATGCAGTCGATTTCACCCATGACACTCACCACATGTTAAAATAACTAAACTTCACCGTGTTCCAGGCTGCCAAGCTGTCAGCAAAAGAGATTTATTTCTCCTGCAGGGCAACCATGCCATCAAGAAAATTAGCCAGGGACTGGCTCAGTATAGGCTGCCAGTATAAGATGCCAACAGACAGTGCCCCAACCCTCTGGAAGAAGCCATTTGCTAAAAATTGAAGGCAGTCAACCAATTCGGTCATACCATTGCATGCCCCTTTCCTGTGGCAGGAGCAAACCATGGCTGCACCTCTGAGTAAAGCTTCTCAAGAGAAAGGCGGTTCAGTCGGGTCAATTCGAGCCCCCGCTGATCAGACATCTGTTCAATGTCCAGACGGCGGCGATTATGCCTAAGCACCAGCAAGTACAAGGTGAGCAGCCCACTGCACTGAGATGCTCATGCTCTTCCTGGAACCTCAAGGGGCTCCATGACAAGCGTCCACCAGGAATCACGCAAGCAAAAAGAGGGGGTAATCTGGCACCAGTAACTTTTTTGGCCCAGCAAAAGGCCAAATGATGGCTCAGAATAATGCGCAAGCATAGGCTAAAGGTGTAAACGTACAAAAGGGAGAACACATATGGTGAATACTCGTTTTCACGTATGCAAACTGAAAAGTCCCGGAAAACTCGGTCAAAAAGGACTACACTGAATAGCACGAGGCAGCAAAATGCACAAAACTGAGATTTTTATACATGCGGTAATGCATACGGGAAAGACTATGAATCAGGCAATGGTTTTATCTGTCTGTGCTGGCAGTATGGCACACTTTGCAAATCAGGGCCTAAATATCAAGTTCTACTGGTGTGGAAAGTCTGGTGTGGAAATGCAAGGTACCACTACTCTCAGTAGTGATTTGCTGCTGTTATTAAATAAATACATTATGTAGTAGCCTGGCGGCCAGTGGGTAAAAATGTTAAAGTCTGGTGGCTCAGCAACACAGAATTCAGAGTGTTGAACATGCGCCAGATTATTGGTAATGCAGGGCCTTGATCATCTGCAACTTTGATGGTTCCTTGACTGTTCAGCCTTTGTGCAGCATTTGGCTGACCAAACTGGCCCAGATGGGGGGCTGCTTCTATTTTATTTTTTTTTAAAGGACCAGGGCGGGAGCCAGACAGGTGAACAGTAGTAGATAGACAGATAGGTTGCATTATTGAAGCAACAACTATGCTCTCAGCAGGAAATCTGAACACCAGGGGAATCAAAAATTACCCAAGAGTCAAGATCAGGAGGGATCAACTGAGTGAAACGAAAATATTCTTTGAATCTACACTTAGTCAACGGGCATCTTGTAATTTTAAGGGACAAATTGTTTTCACTTTTTTCATCTTGTTCTTATGTATGAAAAGCAATGTGTCATTCTGATGAGTGCAATTTAATTATCTCTTACATAAAAAAAGTTATTGATGTTTTCTTTGTCTCGGGACAAAAAGCATGTTTCTGTTTTAGAAAATTTGTCTCTTGCTGTAATTAAAATTTCAGACTGATTGATAAAGACAGTTGAGGTCAATTACGACAGAATACAGAAATTGAGTTTTGCTTTGAGCAACTTGTTTTGATTAAATTGCACCACACTGATCTTAAACCCTTTATACTGTAAGCTCGCAAGTGCAGGACTATCTCCCCTATTGTATCTTGTACTCAGAATATCCATTGTCAACTTGAAATAGTATATGTACCATATGTTTCTACCCTGTCTGTAATTACTACTTTGTAAAGCGCTACGGAAGATGATGGCGCTATATAAATAAACAATAATAATAAGAGTAGTGAAGAGGAATGGCTAAACTCACTTTAATGGTCTTTGTTGTGGCCTAACTTGGCCCCCACCCTCACCTTCTGTTTGGAAAGGAACAACCAGAAAATGGGTATTAACAAAATCAAAGTTTAGATCAGTATCAAATTGTCACGGACCGGGTGTGGCGGCACAGGTGTGGATCCGCTGTGACCGTGTTACTGATAGTGAGTGCCGTGTCAGGGGAGCGGAGTCTAAGAGGCCACTGGTATTTACCAGAGCCAGCCGCAAAGCAGGTTGGTCTTGCAGCGGCGAGTGACCCCCAGGTCGCTACCCCCCAACAGCGGCTCAGCCACACAGTCAGCCGAGGTAATGCGTGGTACAAAGGAGGCAGGCAAAAGGCGATGTAAAGGTTCAAACAGAGGTCAGGGCTGGCAGCACAGGTTCAGAGTTGGGGACAGGCAAAGGTTGGTACACAGGTGAGCAATACTGAAAACAACAGACTTTCTGCATACAAAGATCCGGCACTGATGGAAAAGGAAGTGCCCCTGAAATAGGGGAAGTGGATGCAGGATTGGATGACCAGGCACCAATCAGTGGTGTACAGGCCCTTTAAATTTCAGGAATCCAGCACACGCGCCCTCTAGTTAACGGGGCGTGCGCGCACCGAACCATGCGAGGAAGCAGCACGAGGAGGAGGAAGACAGCTGGGAGCAGCCGGCGCGCGGCCAGCCACCGCACCGGAAGCTGCGGGCCCGCCGGCAGGAGAGCGTGAGGAAAGGGACTGGGGAGCGCTGTGAGATGGGCGCGCACCCAGGTAGCGGGAACCCAATTTGTAGCTGGGAATTCGGAAGTGGATGTATTTCGCCGAAAGCCACACCTTATCTCCAGGAGAGTAAACAGGAGTTCTTCTCTTTTTATCAGTTCTAATTTTCATACGAGCGGAAGCTTGAAAAAGAGCACGTTCAGTCTTTTGCCAGATGGTGGAAAAATCCCGTGTGAGTTCGTAGATTCAGAATCCTTAAAGTTATATGAGAACTCCGCCCAGGGCAGAAGGTTGACCCAATCCTCTTGACGCGCGGGAACAAAATGGCGAAGATAATGGCCGGGGACTTGGTTTACTCTTTCCACTTGGCCATTTGACTGGGGATGATAAGCAGAGGAAAGGTCCAATTTAATCTTCATTTGCTTACAAAGAGCCCTCCAGAACTTAGAAACAAATTGCACTCCTCTGTCAAACACGATGTGTGCAAGCAGCCCATGAAGTCAAAAGATATGCATAAGGATGTGTTTCGCCAGCTGAGGAGCCGAAGGAAGACCAGACAAAGGTGTAAAATGCGCCATCTTAGAGAACCTATCTACTACCACCCAAATAACGGTGTTGCCATGTGAAGGAGGGAGGTCAGAAATGAGGTCCATAGCAATGTGTGACCATGGAGTGTCTGGAATAGGTAGGGGAAGAAGAAAGCCTGCAGGAGTCTCGTCACGTCCTTCTCTAAGGAGGGCCACCAATAATATCTGGAAATGAGAGAACAAGATTTTCTGATACCAACATGGCCAGCTACATGAGAAGAATGTCCCCATTTTAATATTCTGCAACGCTGGCGAGGAGGCACGAAGGTCTTTCCAGGTGGTGCCTGTACCAGGGTTGCGGGAGCAGAGTAGACTAGACATTCAGGAGGGATAATATGCTGTGGAGTGGATATCGACCCGGAGACGTCCGAAGAACGAGAAAGGGCGTCCGCCCTGATGTTCTTGGCGGCTGGACGGAAGTGGATTTGAAAGTAGAAACGGGCGAAAAATAACGACCATCGGGCTTGTCGAGGGTTTAACCGCTGAGCAGTTTCTAAGTAAGACACATTTTTGTGCTCGGTAAAGATGGTAACAAGGTAGGCAGAACCTTCCAAGAGATGTCTCCACTCCTCCAATGCCAACTTGATGGCGAGTAATTCCCGATCTCCAATGGAGTAATTCCTCTCTGCCGGAGAAAACGTTTTCGAAAAGAAACCGCAGGTGAGAGTCCTGCCAGTAGCAGATTTTTGAGTAAGCACGGCTCCAGCTCCAATGGAGAAGGCATCTAACTCAAGGGCAAATAATCTAGCTGGATCTGGTCTTAAAAGCACCGGAGCAGAAGAGAAGGTATTTTTAAGAGTATTAAAGGCCTCTTCAGCCTGAGGAGGCCACGACTTAGCATTAGCGTTCTTCTTTGTGAGAGCCACAATAGGCACAACTATAGTCGAAAAGTGGGGAATAAACTGGCGATAACAATTAGCGAAGCCCAAAAAGTGTTGGATAGCCCGTAGGCCAGAAGGACGAGGTCAGTCCAACACTGCCTTTAACTTGCTAGGGTCCATCTGGAGACCATGACCAGAAACTATGTACCCAAGAAATGGTAAAGAGGTCTGATCAAATATGCACTTCTCCAACTTGGCGTATAAACGATGTAGGCGGAGGCGAGACAGGACTTGCCGGACGTGGCGGTGATGTTCTTCAGGATTAGAAGAGAAGATAAGTATATCATCCAGATACACTACCACGCAGGAGTAAAGCAAGTCCCGGAATCTGTTGTTCACGTATTCCTGGAATACGACGGGTGCATTGCAAAGTCCAAATGGCATCACTAGGTATTCAAAGTGGCCATTGCGGGTGTTAAAGGCGGTCTTCCACTCATCGCCCTCACGTATACGTATCAGATTATAGGCCCCTCTCAGGTCGAGTTTAGTGAAGATCCTGGCACCACGAAGTCGATCAAATAATTCAGAAATCAATGGTAAAGGGTAACGATTTTTGACGGTAATCTTGTTGAGGCCACGGTAGTCAATGCAGGGGCGAAGAGAGCCATCTTTCTTGGCCACAAAGATGAAGCCTGCACCTGCAGGAGAGGAAGATTTCCGTATGAAGCCTCTTTAGGGATTCTCCTGTATATACTTTGACATAGCCTGAGTCTCAGGAGCCGAGAGAGGATAGATTCTGCCACGAGGTGGAGTAGTACCCGGCAAGAGGTCGATAGGACAATCATAGGATCGATGAGGCGGAAGTATCTCCGCTTGCTTTTTGCAGAAAACATCTGAGAAGACCTGATAAATCACAGGCAGTCCGGGAAGTGGAGCAGAGGCAGGAACAGGTCTGGCCGGAACAGACTTCAAACACCTCTTGTAGCAGCCTGCACCCCAACTCTTGATATCGCCTGTATTCCAGTCAAGAGTGGGGTCGTGATGTTGAAGCCAGGGTAGGCCGAGGAGAATCTGAGAGGTACAATGAGGGAGCACGTAGAACTCAATATTCTCTTGGTGAAAAAGTCCAATCTTTAAAAGGAGGGGTACTGTGCGATAACGCACGGTGCAATCAAGCCTGTCACCATTAACCAAAGCGATGAATAGAGGCTTTGCGAGTCGATTCACGGAGATGTTATATTTATTAATCAAGGAGGCCTCGATAAAGTTTCCTGCAGAGCCAGAATCCACAAAGGCAGTCAGGTTCAAGGAGATGATAGCTGCAACAGTGAGTTGCACAGGAACCGTAAGCCGTGGAGAGGTGGCACACACACCTAGGGACTCCTCACCCACATTCACTAGGTGCGCCTGTTTCCCTGCCGCGGCGGGCGAATAGGACAGTCTTTCAGGAAGTGCTCCGAACCAGCACAATACAAACAAATATTCTCATTCCTCCTGCAAGTTCTCTCCAGTTGGGTTAAGCGGGATCGGTCCACCTGCATGGCCTCCTCACTGGAGGATGCATGTGTGGTCATAGGAGGTTGAAGCACAGGAGCCAAACGAGATGCCCTCCTAGGGTGCTGAGAGTCTCTTTCCAGGCGGAGTTCCTCACGTCTTTCGGAAAAACGCACATCGATGCATGTGGCCAAATGGATGAGATCAGTCAAAGATGAAGGCAAATCACGTGCGGCTAGAGCATCTTTAATATTGCTAGACAATCCCTTCTTGAAGGAGGCACATAAGGCCTCATTATTCCAAGGCAGTTCAGATGCCAGGGTACAGAACTGAATGGCGTATTCCCCAACGGACATGTTGCCCTGAACCAAGTTCAACAGGGCCGTCTCTGCAGACAAGGCCCGGGCTGGTTCCTCGAAGACCTGGCGAAACTCGGAGACAAAAGCGAGTATATTGGAAGTGACTGGGTCCTCGCGATCCCATAATGGGGTAGCCCAGGCCAGAGCTTTTCCTGAGAGCAGACTAATAACAAAGGCCACCTTAGCACATTCAGTGGGAAATTGGTCTGCCAACATTTCCAAATGCATAGAACACTGGGTAAGGAAGGCTCGCCAAGACTTGGCATCCCCGCCGGCAAGGAGAGACGGATTCTAGAAGTTGATGCTACTGGAGGCTGTGGCGGCAATACTGGGGCGGCTGGTGGCAATTGCTGTTGCTGAATCGATAAGAGCTGCTGAACCATGGCAGAGAGCTGGTTAATTTGGCGAGACTACATAGCCACTATTGCAGGTAATTCAGCAGGCATCAGGCAGTGGCACCTCAGCGGGATCCATGGCCAGATCTTACTGTCACGGACCGGGTGTGGCGGCACAGGTGTGGATCCGCTGTGACCGTGTTACTGAGTGTTACAGGGGAGCGGAGTCTAAAAGGCCACCGGTATTCACCAGAGCCCGCTGCAAAGCAGGTTGGTCTTGCAGTGGCGAGTGACCCACAGGTCGCTACCCACCAACTGCGGCTCAGCCACACAGTCAGCCGAGGTAATGCTTGGTACAAAGGAGGCAGGCAAAAGGCGATGTAAAGGTTCAAGCAGAGGTCAGGGCTGACAGCACAGGTTCAGAGTCGGCGACAGGCAAAGGTCGGTACACGGGTGAGCAATACTGAAAACAACAGACTTTCTGCATACAAAGGAAGACCAAGATCCGGCACTGATGGAAAAGGAAGTGCCCCTTAAATAGGGGAAGTGGATGCAGGATTGGATGACCAGGCACCAATCAGTGGTGTACAGGCCCTTTAAATTTCAGGAATCCAGCATGCGCCCTCTAGTGGACGGGGGCGTGCGCACACCGAATCATGTGAGGAAGCAGCACGAGGAGGAGGAAGACGGCTGGGGGCAGCCGGCGCACAGCCAGCCACCGCGCCTGAAGCCGCGGGCCCGCCGGCAGGAGCGGGTAAGGAGAGAGACTGGGGAGCGCTGCGAGATGGGCGCACAACACTCCCCAGGGCAGCGGGAGCAGCAACGGAGGTGAGGGGAGTGCTCCGGGATGGACCCTAACAAAAATATAGACATTGTGTGAACTCTTCTGGCAGGGATGGCCAAACCGCCCAAACTTCAGGTTCAGCGAATTTGGCAGACCTTTGAATAAATGTTCCCAAACACATTGAAAACAATGGGGACCTGAACTTTGGGGGGGGGGGTGGCTTAGATGGGGGGGAGGGGTGCAGAGTATGCAGCAAAAGCTTACTCCTGTGACTTACCTCTGCCCGCAATCCTCTTCTGTCAGCTTCAGCAGCCTTTGAATCTGGTCCAGTCGGGACTACAAAAAGAGGGCTGTCATCTCCCATGAGAGGGGACACTTAGTGCTGGTGTTAGGAATGTCCTCAGTCATGGCAGCTGGTGGCCATCTTTTTGTAGCCCCAGCTAGGGCCGCATTCAAAGGATGCTGCCGCTCTGCCGCAGCTGACAGAGGAGGATCGGGGCAGAGGTAATTCACAGCAGCATCCTGCTGCTGCAACCATAGGTGAAGCAGGTTGCTGGGCTGCAGCCCATCAACCAGCTTTTCTGTGTTCAGGCTGAACATGGTTTTCTGGCTCAAGTCCGTGTTCGGGTTTGGGTTTGTATAAAACTTTGCAGTTCAGGTTCACCCATCTCTACGTCTTGGCAACAGGTTTCTGTTTGGTCAGTAAATAAATTAGGTTAGTTTTATCACCAGTCGAGTCACAACTATGAAAGAGAACATTTTATTGACATGAACTCTTCCCCCATCCTATGTGAAACCTTAAGAGGCAATATAGGCACATATTAGGTCAATACTTACTTACCTGTCATTTGCTGCCTTGAGCCAACTGTCTAGGATGCCACAGCCAGGCAGTTTCATTGCTCTCAGCCTCACCACAGTGAGCTGTCACCTGCTGATAATTCTCCTACAGTACATAGCATTCAGTCAACAATGGAATCTGTTCCTCCATGAGCGGCAGTACAATGGCTCAGTATGGTCTGCTTAACAGCTTGTCACTTCCAGGGCTTGCATCAGCATTAAATCTGATAGCTGCAAACCAAGCACTTGTGGCATTCCAGGCTATAGTGGATTGAGGTAGTGATGGAGCAGGTACGAAGCAACCTGAAAAAAATCACACTGACCAGTTAAAAAAAAGGACTGGGGTTTGGCCTAGAAGTCCCCCTAGACCTAAATTGTTTCATGGGAAGCAAATGGCTGCTGAGCAAGAGTGAAGGACTGGCCAAAACCAACTTGCTAGTAATCAGAACCAACAGCTTGAGTGCCAAGGAGAGTCAGGGGTCAAAGTCTACAAGAAAGTTTACTGTAGGACAAGAAGACTGCAACCGAGGATGCACAAACAAAGCCTGATCAAATGATTTCTGCTAATTTTCTATTGCAAAGACAAATGCTGCACCCAATACAGTAACAGTTCTTTCATAACTAAAACGACATGTTCAAAAAACTAATTTTTACAAATATACATTGTCTGGTACTTTATAATTATAGTTTCTGTAATTTGTTATTACAAGACCTAGAGCATTTATCCTAATAACTTAACTTTGACCCTGCCGTACAGGTCGACCAATTCACTCCATAACCATATTCTGAAATTTCACTATAGCTGTTAAACAAAGTCCAAAACAATATGAATTTGGATAATCTAAACTATTATAAATGTAACAGTGTTTGTATAATATCAATTTCATTTCAAGTCAAAGAGAACTAAAAATTATTTCCTAGGGCTTGCAACATAAGACATGACTCACGTGTTGAGCAATGAGAATGTAAAAAAGATTTTTTGCTCATGATAAAAGTTATATTCAGACATTTGGGGCAAACCAAAATAAGCTTACTTAACCCAACTTAGTCCACATAAGTTTAAAAAAAAGATTAATTTGCATAAGAAATGATTTGTATTGTTGCATCTTAAAAACAGCTAAAGACAATGTAGTAAAGTATCTTCAGACTTCCAGCTTCTGGACCATCTCCTTCAAAAACAGTGACCATTGGAGCTGCTGCATGTCCCATGTGACTATGATGGGGCTCACTGGATAGGCATATACCCTATTGGTGACAAGAAAGGACCTTTTGTGGTAACAGCAGACCCAGGAACAAGGAAGCTTGAGTTTGATATATGAATTTAAGACATTTTTAGGGTGGGCATCTAAGCTAAGCATCTTCTAAAGCTGTAGAAAATAGATATTATCTGCATATCATTGTCTATTGTGATTGAGAAAAATGGCTCTTACCGGCACTATTTAGCTTTAAGCACTGAATTAAATGGTAGGAAACTGCAAATAACAGATTTTCTCAGATATATTATTGGATTTCTAAAGCAATTGAGCTCTTCCAATGAGAAGTATCCCCTTAAAGAGGCACCACACCCATATAGCACATAAGGTGCTATTTAATTGTTTACCCTTATAGCACGCATTGGTGGGAAAAGTTATTGTTTCAGCCAAATAGTTTCTCCGGTCTCTTCCGTTTTGTGTATTTCCGGCCACCGAAAGCAAGTTCTTTCAGGAACCTGTCCTTTTGTAACCTGTGATACCTACATTATCATAGGTTGCATCTTGAGTAGTTGTGTGGTACTGTTTGATGCACAGTAGGATGGCCGGGGGGGGGGGGGAGGCAGGAAGACTAGTGCAGATGCAAGATTTTCTAAGGAGCACTCAGGAGGATGATGGAGTATCTACACCTCCCTGGTGCTCGAGAGGCGTAGAGGAACAGCTTAAGGAATTTATAAGCTTTGATTGGGCCTTATGATCCACTGGCCCTTTCTTAAAATATATGTGGGGGAATATTTTTTTTCCTGGAAACAGGATAGCTGTTGGTCCGCTTTAATAAATAACCTACGTTTAGAACAAGCTAGGCAGCACACAGCATAGTGGTAGGTAACTTGCCCTTACCCCTGCCCCATTATCCATACTCCTAATCACCAGAAGGGTAAAGAAGAGCTCAGTGCCCATCGGGGCAGGCCCAGTGTTCACCCCACACTGAAGGACACAGGGGCTGGTGTTCTGCCATATCCAGAGATCTTTTTATAGTGTTGTAGGGAAGCGCTAGAGTAAATAAACAGAACAGCAACTGGATAGCTCAAATAGTTTTTGCCTTTGTTTTTACCTTTGCCTTCGTATCCAGAGACCGGCTGTTTGGCCTTCTAGCCATGGGGACCCCAACCCCTATGCCTGGTGTTCCAGTTGTTAGATTTGGAGGTGGGACCACCCACATAATTTTTTTTCTATTGAAAAACACACAATGCAGAGGCATATTTATGTAAAATCTGTGTTTTTACATGTGATTGCACTGCAGACAATAAACGATAACTTTGGGACTGCATCTGCACTTGGTATGCCTACGGTGGCACCCAGGAAGCAGCAAGCAGGACTTTTGTGGCCATGTTTTCCTTTTCCCCCGAAACACTAGAGAGGTGTGAAATGGGACACAGAATTTCTTTTCCATTACTGCTGCATTTGCTGGATACATGTGATACTGGATAGGAGTGAATGAGCCCTCTGCCTCCCTGCCACAACAAATAGGTATAAATGTAATGTATATACCTAGCAAAAAAAATCTTATTGTGATTGATAGATCATTGTGATTTATGACACGGGATTATATATATATATATTTATAAATATTTTTTTCCAGCTTGTCTGTAAATGCTGGGATGCTACCGGCCATGGAGAAAGAAATACAACATAGCTGCTAGACAGGCCTGGTGCATTCATCTTGCCAATTCCCCAGATCACTTCCAGGTGACAGAAATGAACAGGCTCCATTCCTTCATTCCGGCCCATTCCTACAGGAATATAATGACTTTTTCATGATAGGCAGCACACAACTTCCAGCTGAAAGGGAAAACAGAATGAGAAATGGTTTCTCTCGGAGGGAATTGTAGCAAATGGAATGTCGCACCACTTTTTTCATTTTTCTTTCAAAATGGACTCCATATTTTACACATACACTTC